>JAYESA010000001.1:45765260-46500260 GCA_036927795.1 Iris macrosiphon | reverse complement strand
GCCAAGCGCAACTTCCTCTTGATGTCCTCTATCCAATCGTTGGCGTAGAGTATTCCCTCAGTACCTTTGAACTCCCGAGGCATCATCCTCTTGAAGTCCATAATGGTGCCCGGCCTCTGGTGGTACTGGCCAGGATGCTGCTGCTGGGCGACTCTCTCTACAGCCTGGAGAGCCACCTGGTGAGCATTATCCATGCTCACCCTCATCATCTCGGTCTGGGCCTGGTGCGCCTCAGCCTGCACCCTCTGGGCGTCTGCTGACGTCCTCTGGGCATCAACCATGCCCTGGATCAATGCGAACATCTGTGCCCCATCGACGGGTATACCTCCTAGAAACTGAGTCGGTGGTGGTGGAAGAGGCTCCGTCGTAGCTATGGGAACCCTCTGAACAGGTGGGGGGAGGACCCCCGAACAGTGCAGACACTCCCACATGCACAGGAGACGTAGGAGGTGCTGCGAGTGTCTGTCCAACAGGGCGAGAGGTGGCAGACCACTCTGAAGCTGCTGCTCCTAGTCTCAAGGATCTGGTCTTCGGCGGCATCCTGAAGACAGATTGAAATATTCAATTAAGGCAATAGACACGATATCATCAAGGGAGGACAGTAAAAATTCTAAAGGAAGTAATCATTAAGAGTAACATTATAAGAATCAGAAATTTCCTAATTGTGATTGAGCATACCCTCGGCCTAAATCCTATTTTCCTAACGCAGGCTCGTAGCAATACTCTAAGCGAGCACCACTACGATATCGCTCTAAATGCAAATCTAGACCTGCATGGGCCGCCACTAAAAATGTGTCACGACCCGCACCCGGAATTTGGGCATGAGACGTGGGTACGTCCAGCCTACGCCGCAGCATCGGCGGTAGAACATTGTCTAGGTCTCAAACATAACTCATCCTGTCAATAGTCTCAACTCCATAAGGAGGACAATGATAATATATAAATCCACAGTTTATAAATATACTCAATCACAAGGCTATATGAAAGTAATTGGCACGATGAGAAAATAAGGATAAGAGTTGTATCATAAGTCAACAAAAATATAAATACATCATAAGTCCAGTGTCTAGATGTCCTCAAAAGTCATAACAATAAATATAACTCAAATCTCAGTCTAGTACAATAATACATGAAATAGGATAGTCTAAGTGCAGACAGGTAGAATCTCCTCTAAGATGGGTAACTCCTCTAGGATTTCTGGTATGAAATCACCCTCTGCTCCCGGGCTGTAGTGGGTAGGGCAAAAATCCTCCAAGTCCTCTGAAAATGTTATCCAGTCAGGATTGGAGCGAAGCACAAACACTAAACAGAAGTTTCATTTATGTTGACAAAAACTATAAAATAGTATAAGGAATACAAGATGAAATAATACTGGAAATATAGAGTACTGGACAATATGAAATAAGCAATAAAATATCTAGCAATGAGCAAGTATATAAGTGAATGCTAGAACAAGTGAATCTGGAATAAAGAATAAACATCTGGCTAAGTGTTTGAAATATCAGTTTATTATGTGATCGGCTTAGGATGAATCAGGCTGGTTACATATGATTAGCTATGATTCTTGTAGGTCAGGCTAACCATCTGGTTAGCTATGATGCATGTAATGGTCTGGCTAATCATATATAACAGCTATGAGGCATGTAATGGTCAGGTCGCACCTGACGTGAGATGTGGGGTGAGCTATGATGTATGTAGAGTTGGATTTGATCACATAATCTACTAATATTTCCCCATCCCCAGCTAGCACGATGAATTCCAATCACGATTTCTCATGACGGGTATCTAGGGTGCTAACCCGTGTATCCACAGTGTCAGAGTCAAGTATATAATACAACTAGAATTATAGAAGTAATCAACAGAAGTGAAAACTGTCAGAGAATATACTCGCCTGTGGTCCTGAGGAAAGTGCGAGGATCAATGTCCAAGATGAAATCACAGTCACCTAAAAATATCAAATATCCATATCAAAAAGTGTTTTGAAAAGGCTACATGCATACCTAGTTCTATGCTAGGTACAGGGTCATTTCTAGGTCTTTGGTGAGCTGTCTAGCCTACTTAACTATACTAGTCATTGCCAACTATATTAACTACTGCTAATATATACATAATTACTTGTAGAGATTTCCACACTACTAACATTATACACCTAGCTAATAGTCCAACTTAGGGTATATAAGTATCTACTTATTAAGAAAACAAGTAACTTTCTACCTAAGAATCTAACTACTTGCTGACTGCTCATTCATAGGTATACTAGGCTTAGCTAACTGGAACATGTATACATATAGAACTATCACAAGGAAAAGTGTGATGCCCACAAAAATTAGAACTGAGCTTCACTCACACTAAATATTTCATGTGCACAACCTACTCACCCAAGGCACACTACTTGGAAGCAAGGTCCTCACCTATTGCTACTCTACTTGCCACTTACCTTAGGATCACACCCACACACATGTTTGTATAATTAATACAAACTCTGATACAATTACACACAGACTGCTCACAGTCCTACTGATACTCTAACCACAATCCAAAACTGATACACAAACATATACTAACCCACAGCTAACACAACTACCTCACACATTCCCCCAACTAAACTCAATTGCTCAAGGTAATACACAACACTGTATTTAACACACACACTGTGATACCAACTGAACCTCAAAGAAAACTAAGCTCTCATAGACACTGATATACCTCGATGCTCACAGGCACACACAGACACAGATATCCTACTTATACTGGGCACACTGACACATAACTCTATAGGACAGATCACTGATACATTGAAGAACTCATAGCTAGACACACACAGATATACTAAGACACAGACACACAGGTTCACACACACTCAGTTCTCACATAGTCACATGTATTCACTCACAGACACTGATACACATCCACAGCTCACTGATACTCACAGCTAAACACCTGATACACTCACACACAGGTCACTGATACTCACACACACACAGGCACAGGTATACAAATACACACTGGGACTAACACGCTGATACACAGACAGTTTCATTGAGACACATAGGCAGGTATAGACTGGTTCTGTTACACACAGATTCTCATACACACTGGCACACACAGAATTTCACACTGGCACACGCACACAGGTACTAAGACACACACAGGACTCAACTCTGTACATACACAGGCACTTACACACACAGATATACTATTACACAGGTTCACAGTCTGAACTACATAGGCACATACACACACAGATGCACTATTATACAGGTCACAGTCTGAACTACACAGGCACATACACACATAAGTTACTGAATACACACACATACTGTTCTCTCTGACATAGACCTACACACCTACTCACAGATACACTGGCACCCTAGAACTAAACACACAGGTTCACACAAACACTTATTGATACACACACAGACAGATACTGAGACACACATAGGCAGACACACACCTACACACAGATATCTAATACACAGATACATAGGTACTCGACTGCACAGGGAAACTCAACACACAGTACAGTCACACACTAGTTCACAGTCTGAATTGTTTCAGACTACACAGATACACGGTATCAGCTAATGGAACACTGATACACTATATATTCACTGAGACACACTGACACATATTTCACTGAGACACACTGAACTTAGCTAACCACAGACACGACACAGGTTACTGAGAATTTCTCAGTAAGCACGCTGATACAAAACTCCAACACAACACTGAAAAACCCGATTCTACATAGAACCTCCCCACAGTGTCTGATACACTGAGACACGGGGACACTAAATAACCCACACTGATATAACACACAGTCACACAAATACCCGACTGCACAGGAAAAACCCCCAAATACTGATACCACATTGAGAACTCCAAAAACCTAAATCCAAACCCTAAATCGAGATCTAAACTTACACGTAGGAGATATAATCGTGTCTACATAAAATCCCTAGGATTAGGGTTCCTAAAATTTGGAGGAAAATACCCGAATGTACACCAAACCCTAGATTCTCCTAGGTTTCCATATAGAAACCCTAAAATCAAAATCTAAACAATTTGGTGGGCTCCTAATGGCCAAACACAAATGAAAAATAGAATTAAAATGGATTATATTCGGATTCTCACCTATTGGGAGATGGTTTCCCAATGAAGGTTCTCTTTCTCCAAGTCTTCTTGGTCCAAGCTCCTTGCTTCCCTTTGATGGAGGAGGAAAAGGGATTCTAGGGTTTAAAATTCTAAAATTAAATGGGAAGGAAGGGTTTTTCTAAAGGAGGCTAGGTTTTGGTTTTCTTCATGAAGGAAAAGAGTTGAGGGAGGCTTCCCTTCATTAAATAGGGCTAGGGTTAGGGTTTCAAATGCAAAGGATTAGTTAACCCTATATGTTAGTCATGTTGAACTAAATTTAATTAGGATTTAGTTATTTCTAGGGTTTTAATTCTAAAACTAAAATGGAAATTTAGGGTTTCACTAAAACTAGAATGCCAACTAGGGTTTGATCACTAGGGTTGAACCTATTGGGATTTTTAGGGTTTAACCTAAACCTAACATTTAGAACATCACATAATTATTTAATAAAACTCATCATATTAATTATTTACATAATTAAATTAAATAGGAGAAATTACACTAATGCCCTAATCTGGAAATGTGGTAGTGACACGTGGAGATTCTAGACAGAAGTGAAAAGGTATTACGAGGACAGACTATTCCCCTAGTTCGTGTTGCATGGAGGCATCATTCACCAGGTGAGACGACCTGGGAACGCGAGGAGGATATTCGCCAGCGTTACCCCCACCTTTTCGAAGGCCTAGGTATATGGTAGCATTTTAAATTCAGTCTTTAGTTCTTACCATACGTATGTTTTAATTTCGAGGACGAAATGCTCTAAGGAGGGTAGATTGTAAACCCCCTCGACAAATGTAGGATTTATTTAAATTGAGGAACAACCACAATCCAATTCCCAAGTACCCAAATTAGGGTATTAGCCTACACCAAGCCTGCAACGCCCACGACTCTTGTGTACTACCCCAAATCTAGTTCTATATGTCTTCAATGCATTAGGAATCACCATGTGCAATTATTTAATTTAATTAAATTAAAGGCCAATTCCACCTCAAGCAGGACCTAACCCAGCCCACGTGCTCCCTTTCATGTGGACCAGCCCCCACTTCCATGAGTCCTGGCCGGCCTAAGCCTAGAGGCCAGCCCACAAACTTCCCCACATATAAATACACATCTTCTACCATTAGAAACCCTAAAACCAACTATTCATTACTCTTCCCCAAACCCTAGCCGAACACCTAAACCAAGCCCTCCTTCCCGACCGGGTACCACCGCCTCCGACTACACAAACACCCTTACCACCACCGCAAGTCGCCACCCCCACTACCACGACCGCCGCCTGCACTCTACCACCCCAGCACCACCACCGTCAGCATACCATCACCACCCCATTGTCGGCATCCAACTCGTCTAACTCGAACCGACTGATCCCGACTGCCCCAACCGCCATCAGCTCCGCCCCACACCAGCGGCAGACCAACCCCGACCCCCCACGGCCTGACCTCCACCCAGGCGCCGCTCCCCCGTCGACCAAACAGCTGTATCCGCTACTGCGACCATTGCTGTTGCTGTTGCTGCCGCTGCCGCTGCTGCCGGAGTCGCCGTACGACGCCGGAGCCGCCGCACCGGAGGTGGACGTCGATGGGACATCACCCCCTCGACTACTATTGGTAAACACCCCCTCTTTCGTTGTATGATTGATAAATCATAACAACTGTGTCGTCGTGTCGGATGACGACACGACTAAGTCGTAGTAAACTATGTGTATAAGTATGAATGTTTTAATAGATTAAATGGAGTTTATGGTTAATAATTATTTTGACCATATAACCTATGCAGAAAACTTGTATTCCACCTAAAAGCGTAGACATAGACTTAGTATATTATGCATGGGGAATAATGAAGTGTAACCTAACAAGACGTAGTGTAGTTTCGTAAACCATAATTTAGCGATTTATTGACGTAAGGTGCACAGTGACAGAGGACAGGGCACGCTTGCATCTTAGCTACGTGCACACGCGACCCTGTAGTCGATCCACCAGGAACTTGCGTCAATACCTAAGAGCAACGTCGTAGTCGTGTGTGTATTGTTTAGTGTCTGATGCTGGATTGCTATATTATATTGTGTTTATGATCATTGGATCAGCCAGGAGATACTGTAGGAACCGGCTTTTGGCATTCGCAGCTTGAGGACTCAGGCAAGATACCTTGCCATATTTTACTGTTTATATTAAATGCTGCATATGTTGTATGTTTCTTGTTGCTTTATTTCTTATGACTGTGCGCGTCCGAGATTGACTCGGGTGCAGTCGACGGAATGCGTCGATGATTTAGTATACTTGGCCTAGTCACTAGTAGACTCATCCCAGTTAGGAGGATACGTGGATATCTTCCAGGACCTGACACTTTACATGTTTCACTGTGACATTCATATTGGGATGTGGGTTCGCGTACTCGACTAGCTATCAGTACGTGTGATATGCATCACGGTTAGTACGTAATTCAGGTTTATATTTTATGTTAGTAGAGACCGGCACATAGATACGTGGTATGCACGTCGAGTATTCAATTTGCGTATTTAGATTGGGAGAGGAGGACCACTAGTAGGCGTATGGGATACACCCATTGGAATCCGTAGTATCCGGAGGAGCCACGGATCCAATAACCCCCTTTATGCAGATTCCCCATTCTTCGGAGCGGTATAGACGTTATATATACTTGCAGATTCCCCGTTCTTCGGAGCGGTATGGACGTTATACTATTCAGATTCCCCGTTCTTCAGAGCGGTATGGACGTATATATACTTGCAGATTCTCCGTTCTTCAGAGCGGTATGGACGTTATGCCTACACCTACTCATACGTACCAAAGTTGTCCTCATATTGCATTCACTTATATGGCTAGCACACCCCTTTATTGCATTTATTTTATTCAATATTTATATATGGCATATTTCTATGTATCTTGTTACGTCCCTCTGAGGACCTGGTACCTTTCTATATTTGGACGAGGCTTACTACCCCACAGTATACGGGCCAGGACAGGAGACAAGATTCGCTACAGATGAGGAGTTAGAGGTGCAGCCGTCAGAGTTTCCGTGAGCACTTGGTAGGCCTTCTGCCTAGGATTGGGTGCATCATTATCTAGTCAGCCGATGCCCGAGTCATTATCTTTCATCTATCATTTCAGTATTTTATTTCGTCATAGTAGTGGGTTTGTTCCCACCGAACATTATTGGTTATACTATGATGTCTTGAGACTGGTGTTTATCTTTCAGCAGTTTATTTAGTACTTCTTGCTGTTTATATTATGATTGAGATAGTTTACCAGTTGATTGACCGATATTGGACATGTTAGTATTTAGGACAGCATAGCACTCTTTGTTAGGATCAATTAAATTGGGATATCCTTGAAGATGTGTCAGCTGGCTATTGCCACATGGCCTAGTTCCTTGTATTTTGGGACTGGAGCGTGACATGATTTTAGTGGTGGCCCATACAGGTCGACTTATTCGCTTGTGGTATGGTAACGTACCCAGCGAGCCTACAGTAGGATAGAAATTACTAGGTCTCATCCACTCTGATTACGTTTTTGAGCTTCCTTCGTGTTACTTCTAAATATCTGCATCATATTTGTTTGATTCCGTCCCCTTTTTAATGAAGTCCTATCTTTTGCAGCAAGATAAATTTGCGCAGTGGACGAGGAGCACCCAGTATCGCGGTGCCAGACAACACCACCCAAAGAGAGGAGGTACCCCAAGGGCAACCCCCGCTACAGACCCCACTGATACATTGGCACGAGGCTTCTCAAGGCGATCCTACACCACAGCACGAGGGACAGACTTTCCAGACGATCTCCACGCAGCATTGTGAGGGCCAGACTTCAGGAGCTACACCGATGCCGCAGACCGAGAGGCCGACATCTGAGGAGACGCCTACTGTACAGCCAGAGGTTCCATTACCACCACCTCCACCCTACACACCCCAGATGCCACAGCTAGATGGACAGCCACAGATGCTACAGTTCTTTTAAACTATGATGCAGGCACAGTAGCATCAGACAGAGACATTGAGACAGAGTTTGATGGCAGTACTAAAGAGGACACATGTCCCAACACCCGTACCAGCACCTCCACCAGCCCAGACAGGTGGCACTATTAGATGGTTCCGACGGATAGGACCAGATACCTTCTCGGGTAATGAGACTGCAGAACATATCTCCGATTGGGTCGCCAATACAGAAATGCTACTAGAGGCGTCACAACTGCACCCAGACCTTTGGATGACTGCAGTGAGGGCCCAACTAAAAGGCAACGCCCATCACTGGTGGGATTCTATTGAGCGCAGTATAGGCAAGAACCAGACCTGGGAACAATTCTTAGAATACTTCAATGCGAAGTATTTTCCAGCCATAGTTAGGAATGCCCTGTACTCCCAGTTTCTACATCTAGAACAAGGGAATATGACTGTGGATGCTTATGACGCAGAGTTCAGCCGTCTTAGCATATTTGGAACCATCCTGATACCCAATGATCTAGAGAAAGCTCATAGATTCCATCACGGTCTCAATTTCGAGCTACAGATGTACACCACCACACAGGCGAGGATTTCTTACGAGGAGGTTCTTGTAGAAGCAAGGATCCAGGAGGCCATTGCCAGAGGAGCTAGACGTCCCAGCACGACCGCACCAGTCAAAGCCCAGCCCAGAGCAGAAGGACCGATCCATCGTCCCGGAGTGCAAACACAGCAGAGTATAGCACCATACCAGCAAAATGATCTTCCGTCTTGCAACTACTGTGGTAAGAGGAGACATTACCAGAAGGACTGCCGAAAGAGATTAGGAATATGCATGATTTGTGGAGCAAGCCAGCACTACGCCCAGGACTGCCCACAGCGCAGAGACATAGCATCCCAGACAGGACAGAGGCCAGTAGCACCAGTTCCGAGGATACTACCCCCACCAGGAGGACAACGTCCACCAGCCCCCAGAGGATTTCAGAGGGGACCACCTTTGGCCCCACAGCAGGCACAGTTCTAGCGAGCTCGACAGCAGACCGGAGGACAGAGACACGGATAAGCCTTTGCATTAGCAGCTACTGAGGAGGAAACAGAAGGAGAAGAAATCACAGGTACCATTTTAGTTGCATCATTACCGGCGACTGCATTGTTTGATTCTGGAGCTACATTATCATTTTTATCTAGTAGATTCGTAGCAATGCATAGAGTAGCTACTTCTCCCTTACCTAAGAGTTAGAAGATTCTTACCGGAGGAGGTATCGTGCCGGTTACCAGCACTATTAGAACGTGTTCGGTAGTCGTATATGGTAGAGAGATGAAAGCACGATTCTTGGTATTACCTATGCCGTACTTTGATGTTGTGTTAGGCATGGACTGGTTAAGCCAGTATAATGTTGTACTGAACTGCCAGAAGGGTAGCGTCACTTTTAGACCGCCAGATCAACCAGAGTTCGAGTACATGCGAGGGACTATCGAGCAAGGAGTAGGACAAACAGTTGGAACTTACATGGCTATGGAGATTGCACTCCCACCAATAGTTGCAGAATTCGAGGATGTGTTTCAAGAAGAATTGCCAGGCTTACCGCCAGATAGAGACGTAGAGTTCACCATTGAGCTAGTACCCAGAGCAGCCCCGGTATCTTCTAATGTGTACCGATTGGCGAAGAATGAGTTAGATAAGATGAAGCTACAATTAGAGGAGTTGCAGAGCAAGGGATTTATTTGTCCTAATGCATCACCCTGGGGAGCACTAGTGTTGTTTGTGCCTAAGAAGGATGGAACAATACGTCTGTGCATTGATTACAGAGCCCTTAATGCTTTGACTATCAAGAACAAGTACCCCTGCCACGGATTGACGATTTATTTGACCAGTTGACAGGAGCAGTAGTGTTCATAAAGATCGACTTGAGATCGGGTTATCATCAAGTAAATGTGCGAAGAGAAGACATTCAAAAGATTCATTCAGGAATCGTTATGGTCACTACGAGTTCTTAGTGATGCCTTTTGGATTGACGAATGCACCGGCTGTATTTATGAACTTGATGAACAGGATCTTCCACCAATACTTGGACCAGTTCATGGTAGTCTTCATCGACGACATCTTGGTGTATTCGAAGAGCCACGAGGAGCATGAGAAGCACTTGAGACTAGTGTTAGAGACCCTGAGGAGAGAGAGGCTTTACGCCAAGCTGAGCAAGTGTGAGTTTCTTCTGGATCGTGTCGCTTTCCTTGGACACGTCATCTCAGGAGAGGGCATTTTAGTGGATCTGGCAAAGATTTCATCAGTAGAGACATGGCCAACCCCTACCAATGTCTCAGAAGTGAGCAGTTTCCTAGGACTTGCCGGATATTACCGGAGGTTCGTGGAGAACTTCACAAAGATTGCAGAGCCTATGACCCGCTTGACCCGTAAGGAGCAGGAGTTCACTTGGACAGAGGAGTGCCAGAAAGCATTCGACGAGCTGAAGAAGCATTTGACTACAACCTCTATCTTGACCATACCTTCTAGACCCGGAGGATTCATGATCTACAGCGATGCATCCGAGAAAGGGTTAGGATGCGTCTTAATGCAGCATGGAAAGGTTGTAGCTTATGCTTCTAGACAGTTGAGGACACATGAGAAGAACTATCCCACCCACAACTTGGAGCTTGCAGCCGTGATCTTTGCTTTGAAACTTTGGAGGCACTACCTATACGGAGAAAGAGTGGAGATATTCACTGATCATAAGAGCCTGAAGTACGTCTACACCCAAAAGGACCTAAACCAGAGGCAGGGACGTTGGCTTGAGGTGATGACAGACTTCGAGATTGAGCTACAGACCACCCGGGAAAGGCCAACATCGTAGCTGACGCATTGAGCAGAAGACCCATGGCATTCTTCTTAACTACCCAATAACATCTGTTGAGAGATCTAGAGCAGATGGGTATAGAGATTATTATGCCCGGAATAGACGGACAATTGTCAAGTTTTTAGTTGCAATCGACATTAGTGGAGAGGATCAAGGATGCTTTACCTACAGACGCCAGATTCCAGAGACTTAGGCAGAGGACAGAGGCTGGATTACAGACAGGACTACGGATACATGAAGACGGAACCTTGAGATGTGGAGACCGTCTCTATGTACCAAATGGAGAACTTCCTCTGGAGTTGATGACAGAGGAACACAGTTCAACCTACTCTATTCATCCAGGAGGCACGAAGATATACAGGGACTTGAGACAGTACTACTGGTGGCATGGAATAAAGAGAGAGAGATAGCATGCTTTGTGGCCAAGTGCCTGGTGTGTCAGCAAGTCAAGGCTGAGCATCAGAGATCTACAGGATTGCTTCAACCACTACCTATACCGGAGTGGAAATGGGAGCACATCACTATGGACTTTGTTACGGGCTTTCCGAGGAGTCCTAGTGGTCGCAACGCAGTATGGGTAATCGTGGATAGACTCACCAAGTCCGTACACTTTTTACCCTTCAGAGTTGGGCAATCCACAGAGGTCTTAGCAGACATGTACATGAGGGAGATTGTGCGCCTGCATGGAGTGCCAGTGAGTATCGTGTCTGACAGGGATACGAGGTTCACAACTTACTTTTGGCGGAGTATACAAGAGAGTCTCGGTACCCGCCTGAAGTTTAGCACAGCGTATCACCCATAGAAAGATGGTCAGTCAGAGTGCACCATTCAGATGTTGGAAGACATGTTGAGAGCGTGCATGCTAGATTTCGGAGGATCATGGGAGGACTATTTGCATTTGGTCGAGTTTTTCTACAACAACAGCTATCAAGCGAGCATCCAAATGGCTCCCTATGAAGCGTTGTATGGAAGAAAGAGTCGCTCCCCAGTATGCTGGAGTGATATAGGCGAGCGAAAGATTGTCGGACCAGATTATTTATTCGTACAGTGGAGAAGGTGAAGAAGATCCAAGGACACCTACTAGCGGCACAAGACAGGCAGAAGCATTAAGCGAATGCGCATCGACGACCCTTAGAGTTTCAGGTTGGAGATCACTTATTTCTAAAGATCTCGCCTACTCGAGGGACTATCAGATTCGGAGGCTGAGGAAAGCTGAGTCTGAGGTACATCGGACCCTTTGATGTGTTAGAATGCGTCGGAGAGGTTGCTTATAGATTAGCCTTGCCGCAGACCTTGGAAGGAGTCCTTGACATCTTCTATGTATCTCAGCTGAGGAGGTACATACCAGATCCGAGTTATGTGCTTGATCATTCCAAAATCACAGTCGGCCCGAGCCTATCATACGAAGAGGAGCCTGTGGTGTCACGACCCACACCCAAAATTTGGGCATGAGCCGTGGGTACGTCCAGCCTACGCCGCAGCATCGACGGTAGAACGCTGTCTAGGTCTCAAACATAACTCATCCTGTCAATAGTCTCAACTCCATAAGGAGGACAATGATAATATATGAATTCAAAGTTTACAAATATACTCAATCACAAAGCTATATGACAGTAATTGGCACGATGAGAAAATAAGGATAAGAGTTGTATCATAAGTCAAAACAAATATAAATACATCATAAGTCCAGTGTCTAGATGTCCTCAAAAGTCACAACAATAAATACAACTCAAATCCTAGTCTAGTACAATAATATATGAAATAGGATAGTCTAAGTGCAGGCAGGTAGAATCTCCTCTAAGATAGGTAACTCCTCTGGAATTTCTGGTATGAAATCACCCTCTGCTCCCGGGCCGTAGTGGGTAGGGCAGAAATCCTCCAAGTCCTCTGAAAATATTATCCAGTCAGGATTGGAGCGAAGCACAAACACTAAACAGCAGTTTCATTTATGTTGACAAAAACTATAAAACAGTGTAAGGAATACAAGATGAAATAATACTGAAAATATAGAGTACTGGAGAATATGAAATAAGAAATAAAATATCTAGCAATGAGCAAGTATATAAGTGAATGCTAGAACAAGTGAATTTGGAATAAAGAATAAACATCTGGCTAAGTGTTTAAAATATCAGTTTATTATGTGATCGGCTTAGGACGAATCAGGCTGGTTACATATGATTAGCTATGATTCTTGTAGGTCAGGCTAACCATCTGGTTAGCTATGATGCATGTAATGGTCAGGCTAATCATATATAACAGCTATGAGGCATGTAATGGTCAGGCCGCACCCGACGTGAGATATGGGGTGAGTTATGATGCATTTAGAGTTGGATATGATCACATAATCTACTAATATTTCCCCATCTCCAGCTAGCACGATGGATTCCAATCACGACTCCTTATGACGGGTATCTAGGGTGCTAACCCGTGTATCCACAGTGTCAGAGTCAAGTATATAATACAACTAGAATTATAGAAGTAATCAACAAAAGCAAAAACTGTCAGAGAATGTACTCGCCTGTGGTCCCGAGGAAAGTGCGAGGATCAATGTCCAAGATGAAATCACAGTCACCTAAAAATATCAAATATCCATATCAAAAAGTGTTTTGAAAAGGCTACATGCATACCTAGTTCTATGCTAGGTACAGGGTCATTTCTAGGTCTTTGGTGAGCTGTCTAGCCTACTTAACTATACTAGTCATTGCCAACTATATTAACTACTGCTAATATATACATAATTACTTGTAGAGATTTCCATACTACTAACATTATACACCTAGCTAATAGTCCAACTTAGGGTATATAAGAATCTACTTATTAAGAAAACAAGTAACTTTCTACCTAAGAATCTAACTACTTGCTGATTGCTCATTCATAGGTATACTAGGCTTAGCTAACTGGAACATGTATACATATAGAACTATCACAAGGAAAAGTGTGATGCCCACAAAAATCAGAACTGAGCTTCACTCACACTAAACATTTTATGTGCACAACCTACTCACCCAAGGCACACTACTTGGAAGCAAGGTCCTCACCTATTGCTACTCTACTTGCCACTTAGCTTAGGATCACACCCACGCACATGTTTGTATAATTAATACAAACTCTGATACAATTACACACAGACTGCTCACAGTCCTACTAATACTCTAACCACAATCCAAAACTGATATACAAACATATACTAACCCACAGCTAACACAGCTACCTCACACATGCCCCCAACGAAACTCAATTGCTCAAGGTAATACACAACACTGTATTTAACATACACACTGTGATACCAACTGAACCTCAAAGAAAACTAAGCTCTCATAGACACTGATACACCTTTATGCTCACAGGCACACACAGACACAGATATCCTACTGATACTGAATACACTGACACATAACTCTATAGGACTGATCACTGATACATTGAAGAACTCACAGCTAGACACACACAGATATACTGAGACACAGATACACAGGTTCACACACACTCAGTTCTCACACAGTCACATGTATTCACTCACACACAAGAACTCACAGACACTGATACACATCCACAGCTCACTGATACTCACAGCTATACACCTGATATACTCACACACAGGTCACTAATACTCACACACACACAGGCACAGGTATACACATACACACTGGGACTAACACGCTGATACACAAACAGTTTCATTGAGACACATAGGCAGGTATACACTGGTTCTGATACACACAGATTCTCACACAGTTCTTACACACACTGGCACACACAGAATTTCACACTGGCACACACACACAGGTACTAACACACACATAGGACTCAACTCCGCACATACACAGATACTTATACACACAGATACACTATTACACAGGTTCACAGTCTGAACTACACAGGCACATACACACACAGATGCACTATTATACAGGTTCACAGTCTGAACTACACAGGCACATACACACACAAGTTACTGAATACACACACACACACTGTTCTCTCTAACACAGACCTACACACCTACTCACAGATACACTGGCACCCTAGAACTAAACACACAGGTTCACACCAACACTTCACTGATACACACACAGACATATACTGAGACACACACATAGGCAGACACACACCTACACACAGATATCTAACACACAGACACACAGGTACTCGACTGCACAGGGAAACTCAACACACAGCACAGTCACATACTGGTTCACAGTCTGAATTGTTTCAAACTACACAGATACACAGTATCAGCTAATAGAATAATGATACACTATATATTCACTGAGACACATTGACACATATTTTACTGAGACACACTGAACTTAGCTAACCACAGACACGATACGGGTTACTGAGAATTTCTCAGTAAGCACACTGATACAAAACCCCAACACAACCCTAAAAACCTCGACTCTACACAGAACCTCCCCACAGTGTCTGATACACTGAGACACTAAATAAGCCACACTGATACAACACACAGTCACACAAATACCCGACTGCACAGGGAAAACCCCCAAATACTTACACGTAGGAGATGTAATCGTGTCTACATGAAATCCTTAGAATTAGGGTTCCTAAAATTTGGGGGAAAACACCCGAATGTACACCAAACCCTAGATTCTCCTAGGTTTCCATGTAGAAACCCTAAAATTGAAATCTAAACAATTTGGTGGGCTCCTAATGGCCAAACACAAATGAAAAATAGAATTAAAATGGATTAAATTCGGATTCTCACCTATTGGGAGATGGTTTCCCAATGAAGGTTCTCTTTCTCCAAGTTTTCTTGGTCCAAGCTCCTTGCTTCCCTTTGATGGAGGAGGAAAAGGGATTCTAGGGTTTGAAATTCTGAAATTAAATAGGAAGGAAGGGTTTTTCTAAAGGAGGCTAGGTTTTGGTTTTCTTCATGAAGAAAAAGAGTTGAGGGAGGCTTCCCTTCATTAAATAGGGCTAGGGTTAGGGTTTCAAATGCAAAGGATTAGTTAACCCTTCATGTTAGTCATGTAGAACTAAATTAATTAGGGTTTAGTTATTTCTTGGGTTTTAATTCTAAAACTAAAATGGAAATTTAGGGTTTCACTAAAACTAGAATGCCAACTAGTGTTTGATCACTAGGGTTGAACCTATTGGAATTTTTAGGGTTTAACCTAAACCTAACATTTAGAACATCACATAATTATTTAATAAAATTCATCATATTAATTATTTACATAATTAAATTAAATAGGAGAAATTATACTAATGCCCTAATCTGGAAATGTGGTAGTGACAAGTCTACCCTCCTAAAAAAAATTCGTCCTCGAAATTGGATTGAACTAGAATAAGAACGAAATCAGATAAGGAATTATACCTCAAGTCTCGAAGAGATACGGGTATTGCTCGCGCATTTCGTCCTCTCTCTTCCAGGTCGACTCCTCCGGAGAGTGATGTCTCCATGCAACACGAACCAAAGGAATAGTCTGGTTCCGCAACACCTTCTCTCTGCGATCCAAGATCTCTACGGGCTGCTCAGGGTAGCTAAGAGTCAGCCAACCTCGATCTCCGAGTGATCTAGTACGTGACTAGGGTCTGCCACGTACCACCTCAGCTGCAACACGTGGAACACGTCATGCACTCCCTCTAGTGTAGGTGGCAAGTCTAGTCTATACGCCACTGCACCGACCCTCACAAGAATACCGAAGGGTCCGGTGTAGCATGGACTAAGCTTCCCGCCTCCACCAAAACAAATTATGCCACGCGTCGGAGAAATCCATAGGAACACTAGATCACCCACCTAGAACAAAACAGTCTCAACACGCAGTCTAAACAAAATAATCACAAGCCAGAAAATAATAATCTATACCTGAAACTCAAGGGGTCTACGGTGGCTGTCGGCCCAATGCCACTGTCTGTCCTGTGCCACTCGCAGTCTGTCTCTGATGAGTTTACTTTTTCTGCTGCATCCACGACCATTTCTGGTCCTGGCAAGGCTCTCTCTCTCCAACGTCGTCCCAAGATAATGGTGTACGACACCTTCGTCCATAAAGAGCCTCGAATGGCGATATCTCGATGTTGGCCTGGTAGCTGTTGTTGTAAGGAAACTCTACCAAGTGTAGATGGTCCTCCCAAGAACCTCCGAGATCTAGAACGCAAGTGCGTAGCAAATCCTCGAGAGTCTGAATAGTCCTTTCAGACTGCTCGTCTGTCTGGGGGTGGTATGCGGTACTGAACTTGAGCTGAGTGCCCAAGCTAGCCTGCAGACTCTACCAGAAGTGGGAAGTGAAACGACTATCCCGATCCGAGATGATGCTCACAGGAACTCCATGAAGTCTGACGATCTGCCGCACGTACATCTCTGCTAGCCTCTCTGTCGACGTGCCCACCTTGAAAGGTAAGAAGTGGGCTAATTTGGTCAACCTATCCACGATGACCCAAATCACGTCCTTCCCTCCTGGAGAACGCGGAAGCCCTGAAACAAAATCCTTGGTCACGTGCTCCCTCTTCCACTTTGGGATAGGTAAAGGTTGAAGCAATCGACCTGGCCTCTGCTGGTCCGCCTTTACCTGCTGGTGCACTAGACACTGGGATACAAAGCGTGCTACCTCGCGCTTCATTCTATACCACCATACGTGCTCCCTCAAGTCTCGATACATCTTGTTGGCACCGGGATGCATCGAGTACTGAGAGCGGTGTGCCTCCTGCAAAACCTCCTCTCGCAGCTCCCCACTTGGCACACACATCCTCGTGCCATGCAGTAAAGAACCATCATCTGTGATAGTAAAGTCGTCCGACAATCCTGTCTGAACCTGTGCCCTGATACTCCTCAGAGCCTCATCATCATACTGTGCAGCTCTGATTTTGTACATCAGCTCGGACTGTATCTGTAATCCCCATATCTGAATCTCAACACCGGGGACTAGCACCTCAATTTCCAAGCCTTCCAGATCAGCCAACAAATGTCTATCCGTCGTCAAGTATATAGCCATCGGATACCTGCTCAAGGCATCGGCGACTACGTTGGCCTTCTCTGGGTGGTACTGCAATGAGATATTGAAGTCCTTCATCAACTCCAACCACCTCCTCTGCCTCATGTTCAGCTTCTTCTGTGTGAACATGTACTTCAAGCTCTTATGGTCCGTGAAGATCTCCACACGCTCTCCGTACAGGTAATGTTTCCACAGCTTTAGAGCGAAGATAAATGTTGCCAACTCCAAATCGTGGGTGGGGTAGTTCTTTTTATGAGGGCGTAACTGCCTGGAAGCATAGGCAATTACCTTCCTGTGCTGCTGAAGAACACATCCCAGACCCTTCCCTAAAGCATCACTGTAGATAGTGAATCCACCTGTCCCTGCTGGCAACATCAAAACTGGAGCTATCGTCAATCTCTTCTTCAGCTCATCAAATGCGGCCTGGCAATCCTCCGTCCAGACAAAATCCATATCCTTCCTGGTCAACCTGGTCATCGGTGCTGCAATCCTGGAGAAGTCTTGTACAAACCTCCTGTAGTATCCTGTTAGCTCGAGAAAACTCCTGATCTCAGCTACCGAACTGGGGCTAGCCCACGACTCCACTGCCTCGATCTTCTTCGGGTTAACCGAGATTCCGTCACCCGTCACCACATGCCCAAGAAATTCAACCTTGTCAAGGAAAAATTCACACTTTGAGAGTTTTTCGTACAGCTCCTCCTTCCTGAGAGTCTCTAAGACCAACCTCAGGTGCTCTTCGTGCTCCTCCGGGGTCTTGGAATACACAAGAATATCGTTGATGAACACCACCACGAACTTGTCAAGGTACTGGTGGAACACCTTGTTCATCAGGTTCATGAATACTGACGGTGCATTGGTTAAACCAAATGGTATTACCATGAACTCAAATTGGCTGTATCTGGTCCGAAAGGCTATCTTCGGCGTGTCTTCTCCCTTCACCTTCACTTGGTGGTAGCCTGACCTCAAATCTATCTTCGAAAACACCTTCGCCCCGCTCAACTGATCGAAAAGATCATCTATCATCGGTAGCGGGTATTTGTTCTTGATAGTGAGGTTGTTCAAAGCTCTATAATCGATGCACATGCGCACCATGCCGTCCTTCTTCGGTACGAACAATACCGGAGCTCCCCATGGTGATGAACTAGATTTGATAAAGCCTTTGTCCTGTAGCTCCTCAACTTGCTTCTTCAGTTCTACCAGCTCGCTGTTGTTGTGTCACGCCCTAGTCCCAAAATATGTAGGACTAGGACACGTAAGCATGCCAGCCGCATGGATATGGCAACTCCAATATATGGAAACAAAATTCTTACGTATGCTGTAATATGAATATCAAATCCACAAGTGGTATAAAGTGTATCACAAGTCACACGGTATAATCTAAATCTCATCCACGAAAATCAAATATAATTAAATAATCAACATCTATGAAACTATATTTCAATAAAAAGTATCTAAGGATGATAGTTGGATGGAAACAAATCAACTACCAACTCGAATATAAGACCAACTACAATATGAGTACAACACAATAAACACAATATAAGAATACATGTTATCAATCACGGGCTCGAAGAGAAGACATCCTCGAAACATAAGTAACCATCCGAATCTGCGCTCCTGCGAATACTCAAGAACAGATACACCTGGCAGGGGACCAGGTCCTCAGAGGGACGTAACAAGATACTTAAACACATGCCAATAAAGTACTGAAATAAATATCCAAAGGGGTTGCCTAACCGTCTAAGTGAATGCAGTTAAGAACAACTTTCCCCACAAGTGAGCTATCTGGCTGAAAACTGGGATTGGCATGACTCTTTTGGAGAACCAAGGGCCTCAAAGGCACGTCGTCTTTTGAACGGCGGAGGCCCGCCAAGTAGTATAGGGGTCATCACCACCCGTATCTCCGGCGGAGAATCCAGGCGCACAGAAAAAGTGTAAAGGAGCTCAAATGCGGTACTTGTTGTTCTCCCCACCCCATGCTCTAAGCATGTCACATCCATGACACCATTTAGTTCATAGCCTATTCTTAGTACCCTAGCCCAATCCTGCAACCAAACAAGGACAAGGATGGGACCACCGTACTATAATAAGCTATGTCCATGGACCTCTAATAACTGCCAAGTCTACTAGCATGCAAGATTTCTAACAGCAGTTATCCCTAATGCACGGCCCACACGTACAGGAGGCCAAACCTGCACGTAAGTCCGTGATCTACATGAGACTCACAACTCGTATAACAACTGTGTCATGGCTAATGAACCTAATAATGCTACATGATAATGGGGTAGTCTCATAAACAGGATCAATATAATTACATAAATAAAAACATATCGTGACGATACCGTCGCGCGCATTTTATACAACAGTTAAAATATATAAACTAAAGACAGAAAATAAAGATGCATGTAACATATGGAATATAAATAATAGTACAATGGCAAGGTATACTTGCCTGGCAAGGAAGCTGCAATGTATCAATAACCTGCTCCAGAAATTGCGCAGAACGAATCCAATATCCTATGTACATATAATATAATACAATAAAATCATTAGTCATTACACTAGCACATACACAACCACATTTATACTGGACTCAGGGGGTATACTAGGGGTAAAACTAGTCATCTAACACGGTCAATTATGCGTTGACTTACGCGGGGTCTTATCTTCAAGTGCTGTACACAATCAGACAGTCGACTGACAGGTGTCTAAGACAGTACGTTAAGGTACACAAGGCAGGCAATTCACAAGTTCTTAGGGTCAACATGGTCAGGGTAAGTACGGGACAGTCCACGGTGTCCTAGGGTCATACAGTCTAAATATATATAGTCATAATTATGGATTAGTATTTACTTACATATACCCATATGATTATATAATATATAACTAGTAATTTATTTACATAACTATTGGAATACATATACATATTAAATATGTACATAAATATATACCAATTAATAATACGTTAAGGATTAACTTAATATACATATACTAGATTGAACAGTATACGTGTACGCGTACGTATGCATATACGAGTTGGGTTTACTAACTCGGGGTCCGACATCAACTAACAGTGGTAACAAAATGCTACTGTCCTACTGGAACAGACGTAACACACATAAAGGGGAAGACAGACAGGTTTATATCTCGGAGTATGTGCACGGGTACGACGGTGAGGTTGATGATGGTGATAACAAGGATAACAATGATGGCTACGATAATGGTGGTCAATGGTGAATGTGGATTTAGGTTAAGGTGGTGGCGAGGATGCTATGGGATGATGATGATATAAATGGTAGATGATGAGGATAATGGAAGATGGTGATATTGATGACAATGGCCATGGTGGTGATGTTGATGATACAATGGTGGTGACGAGGTAGACTGCAGGAGTCTGGCCAGGGGACTTCTCCGACGATACATGGTGATAGTGAAGATGATAATGTTAATGGTGAAGATGAAGAGGATGTTGATGTGGTGCAATGATTGGCTGCGGTTCGCCGGAGGACGTGGGAGTCGAGGGTGGTTGTGATAGTGGCTCGAGGAGGAGCAGCGGGTGATCGCGGCTTGGTTCCGGCGAAGTTGAAGGTGGCGATGGAGCGCCTCTACCAGATTTCCAGCCGCCGGACCACAGGATCCGACCGTCGACTACAGCTCCGGGACGTTGGCGAACGGTTCAGGGGATCCATGACAGCACGAGGGGTCGAGAGAGGAGGAGGAAGGAAGTCGGGGGTGGTCGTCGAGCGTTAGGGTCCCTGAGGACGGCGGAGGAGACCATGGAGACAGTGGCTCCGGCGAGAGGTCAGAATCCGGTGAGGTTTTGGGCTGATTCTTCTTCCGGACGAGATTCCAGATCCGCCAATACATGTTCTCCAGCCGGGTGTTCCTCTCCTGCAGACTCCTCATAGCCGCAACCTTGGCCCATGGTTTGTAGAGATCGGTCTCGTCGAAGCCGGTGATGGCCTCCTCGACGAAGTAGCGGGTGGGGTTGAAGTGCCCGCGCTCGCGGAGGAGGAGGGAAAGAAGATGGCAGGGTGCACGATGGCGAGGCAATTCTGTGGTCGCTGTGGTAGGCGATGTCGGTGGCTACTCTGGCCAGGGGTGTCCGGCGAGGAAGGATCGGGAGGAGGAAGAAGGGTGAATAGGAGTCGGTTAGTGGGAGATAGGGTTGGGTTAGGTATTAGAATTTTTAGGAAAATAAAGGGATGATGTGATATATATATATATATACATATGAAATTTTGGTTTGGGTTGACCTAGGAATTAGGGCTTGGTCAACATTCCTTGGGCTTGGGCCTTCATGAGGATGTTGGGAGGGCTAGGAATCACATCAATTAAATACCAGACTAAAATTTAAATGGGGGACGATGTGCGCATTGCACATCCCAAAAAATTATGGAAAAATCTACGTGAAAGAAAAATTAAGTTTCTTCACTTATTGTCCAATGGTGGGGACACCTCGATGCGTTTTTGCATAAAAGTGCCCAACAATTGAGAAAATTGCACAAAGACGGAAATTTGATTTTAATTAATTGAACCGAAAGCGCACAATGTTCTAGAATTAATTAGGAGTACAAGGGATTAAATTAGGAAGGACACAAGTGTCAGGGGCGTAGAGGGTACATTGTAGAATATTAATAAAATTCGGGTTGCACAAAACGGTCAAGATTGTGTCTCAAATTTTGATTGGGACGCACAAGGGTACTTAGTTGGAATTTATTTATAATTAATAAATAACGTCCGCGACGTTTATTGTGTGACTAAAATGTAGCACCAGAGAGCAATATATAAGTTACACAAGGGTCAGAATAGTAGGAAGGCATGTCTAGGATGAGGTTGTGAAGTTTGTGGATAGGAAGTGGCTAGTGAGGTACTCTAATTATCGAAGCAACGGTGAGGTGCGCTACACGATATAAATTATTGCATAATTAAATAAATGCCGTGTTCTAATTCTAATTGGTTCAAACTAGCCCTAGTTTTACTATCTAAGCAAATTAGGACTAATTTTGGGTGAGGGGGTTTACAATCTACCCAACTTAAAATAATTTCGTCCTCGAAATTAAACTAGGGTAGGGTTTCTCTATCTAACCTTACTTGATTACAGTCTAAAGAATTCTCCTTAAATTAATATTGCAGTTTCTACCCAATTTAGAATTTACCCATCTATCATCTAAGGCTATACATCTAAGAAGGCTATGCCCCAAATTATTTAATCATGTTATTTAATCCTCAAAGTTTTTAACACCAAACATAACATCTATGATATGCCCTTAATTACAAAGAATAATCCTCAAGTATGTGATCGGCCTATAGGGTATATCTAGTACTCTCTGCGTATCAAACTTATACCAAGTACGAGGTTTTGTCTTTCCAAAATAAGGGAAGACGGAGATCAATAATAAAGAGTTCAAGGATGAGGTAATAGAATAGGGATATCGGGATCAAGGCATTTAAAGAATTCAAATGGAAATTGTCAAAGCAGTTGTGGATTAAAATCCTATTTTGGTGATTCTTTGTTCGCATGCTCGTATTAGTACAGTTATGTGACCGATACGATATATCAGACATGTCTAGGGCAAGTATATCCGTCTACTAATTACTATATATCTCAATCCACGTAAAGTAGTATTACGAATGGCGAATCAAGCGCACTATGTCTAGCTAGACCATAGTACACTGATTCTGATTAGACGGTTTGTATTAGTATGGTTGATCTGGCCCCAATAACACATATGTCATGAACAAGCTCGATATAAGATTAAGCTTGCAAAAACTAGGCTATAAGAGCGGCATAAGTCAAGGTGGTACAACAAATATAAGTACGCTAGGTGATGATGAAATGAGGTACAAGTCAATTCAAGTTCACAAAACAAAAACAAAATAAGCAATAATAATAAAGACTCTACAATCTCTACAGTTATAATACAACCTCCTTGTCTATGTCGCTAGTTGACCAAATGGGGCAAGGACCTCTAAATTCTATTGTCTGAATAAGCACTGTCGTCTTTTGTTAGCATACAATTAATGTCATTCAGTTACACTTCAATAATGGGACAAAAGACTATGTGATACTATGGTGTGAGGTATACTACATAATTGAACTACTATTGCAATGGTCTTAAGGATACCGTAGAAGCTCCTATTAAGGTCTACGAAAAGGGGTCTTAGTACCTATTAGGGTATCTTCCTATATTACATAGGTCATGGTCGTCTTAAGCCTTAGTCATAATGCTTATAGAACAAGTGTCAGCAGCAAGAATGGAAAAGTTACTAGCCCTTAAGAAGATATAACTTGTATTGAGTTATGGATACAATTTACGTGAGCTACAACTAGGGGGATAATCATCGGGTCACAGTCTGCAAAAACAACTCAAACTTATCAAACTCTAACTACCAAGCACAAAATTTTTAAATTCAAGACTACAACTATAATCCTAGCAAACTATGAGCCCTTAACAAAGAATAAAATTACTTGGCCTACTATCAGAAGTGTCGGGTGGCACGAGTTGAAATATGAAAAAAGAAGAACATAATTTATTCGTCGTGCAATTAACGAACGTTAAGGTCGCAAAGGAACAACATATAAAATTAAATAGAAGGTCTCTAGATAGTATCATGGTTTCCTAAAGGGGAGTAGGGTGCCAGTTGCTATGTTCGAGGCATGATCAAGAAAATGTTGATTACATTCCTCTCGGCTTCCTAAGGTGTTGTCTACCAATAATAAGACAATGATCTAAGTTTTATAGTTCTCCAATACTATCCAATTATGAAGGTTAGGTTCAATCCTAATGTTCAATATTGGTTCTCTATTGGTTCCTTAATACTAGGGTCAAACATTATGGTAAAACTTCTAACCATCTCTAGTAGTATCTATACTACTCACAGGTCCTCATAATACATCAAGGGGTAATGGTAAACCAATCTATAGATAAGGAATTCTAGGTTCACTAGATATTTTAAACTTAGTGGTATGTCTATATTCTTGTTGTATTCTTAATAGGTGTGCTACCCTAATTTTCATCCTAATAACAGGGGTTCCCATATTCTAGCAGAAGACTATACTCAAAGAACTATTAGGGAAGTAGTGGAATCAAGCAGGATACAATTGTTCAAATAGAACAGATAGGAGGAAGATGAATCATAGTCAATGTGGATGAGATCCTATACTCTAGTCCTAGGTGCAGGCTTGTTCGGTACAGTAACGTAACTGAGACAATATGCTCTCGACCTGCATGGGCCACCACTAAAAACATGTCACGCTCCAGTCCTAAAATATGTAGGACTAGGACACGTAAGCATGACAGCCGCATGGATATGGCAACTCCAATATATGGAAACCAAATCCTTAGGTACGCTGTAATATTAATATCAAATCCACAAGTAGTATAAAGTGTATCACAAGTCATACGGTATAATCTAAATCTTATCCACAAAAATCAAATATAATTAAATAACCAACATCTATGAAACTAGATCTCAATAAAAAGTATCTAAGGATGATAGTTGGATGGAAACAAATCCACTACCAACTCGAATATAAGAGCAACTACAATATGAGTATAACACAATAAACATAATATAAGAATACCAGCTATCATTTACGGGCTTGAAGAGAAGACATCCTCGAAACATAAGTAACCATCCGAATCTGCGCTCCTGCGAATACTCAAGAACAGATACACCTGGCAGGGGACCAGGTCCACAGAGGGACGTAACAAGATACTTAAATACATGCCAATAAAGTACTGAAATAAATATCCAAAGGGGTCGCCTAACCGTCTAAGTGAATGCAATTAAGAACAACTTTTCCCACAAGTGAGCTATCTGGCTAAAAACTGGGATTGGCATGACTCTCTTGGAGAACCAGGGGCCTCAAAGGCACGTCGTCTTTTGAACGACGGAGGCCCGCCAAGTAGTATAGGGGTCATCACCACCCGTATCTTCGACGGAGAATCCGGGCGCATAAAAAAAGTGTAAAGGAGCTCAAATGCGGTACTTGTTGTTCTCCCCACCCCATGCTCTAAGCATGTCACATCCATGACACCATTTGGTTTATAGCCTATTCTTAGTACCCTAGCCCAATCCTGCAACCAAACAAGGACAAGGATGGGACCACCGTACTATAATAAGCTATGTCCATGGACCTCTAATAACTGCCAAGTCTACTAGCATGCAAGGTTTCTAACAGCAGTTATCCCTAACGCACGGCCCACACGTACAGGAGGCCAAACCTGCACGCAAGTCTGTGATCTACATAAGACTCACAACTCGTGTAACAACTATGTCACGGCCAATGAACCTAATGATGCTACATGATAATGGGGTAGTCTCATAAACAGGGTTAATACAATTACATAAATAAAAATATATCGCGACGACACCGTCGCGCGCATTTTATACAACAGTTAAAATATATGAACTAAAGATAGAAAATAAAGATGCATACAACATATGGAATATGAATAACAGTACAATGGCAAGGTATACTTGCCTGGCAAGGAAGCTGCAATGTATCAATAACCTGCTCCAGAAATCGGGCAGAACGAATCCAACATCCTATGTACATATAATATAATATAATAAAATTATTAGTCATTACACTAGCACATACACAACCACATTTATACTGGACTCAGGGGGTATACTAGGGGTAAAACTAGTCATCTAACAAGGTCAATTATGCGTTGACTTATACGGGGTCTTATCTTCAAGTATTGTACACAATCAGACAGTCGACTGACAGGTGTCTAAGACAGTACATTAAGGTACGCAAGGCAGGCAATTCACAAGTTCTTAGGGTCAATATGGTCAGGGTAAGTACGGGACAGTCCACGGTGTCCTAGGGTCGTACAGTCTAAATTATATAGTCATAATTATGGATTATTATTTACTTACATATACCCATATGATTATATAATATATAACTAGTAATTTATTTATATAACTATTGGAATACATATACATATTAAATATGTACATAAATATATACTAATTAATAATACGTTAAGGATTAACTTAATATACATATACTAGATTGAACAGTATACGCGTACGCGTACGTATGCGTATACGAGTTGGGTTTACTAACTCGGGGTCCGACATCAACTAACAGTGGTAACGAAATGCTACTGTCCTACTGGAACACACACAACACACATAAAAGGGGAAGACAGATAGGTTCATACCTCGGAGTACGTACACGGGTATGATGGTGAGGTTGACGATAGTGATGACGAGGATAACGATAATGGCTACGATAATAGTGGTCAATGGTGAATGTGGATTTAGGTTAAGGTGGTGGCGAGGATGCTATGGGATGATGATGATACAAATGGTGGATGATGAGGATAATGGAAGATGGTGATATTGATGACAATGTCCATGGTGGTAATATTGATGATATAATGGTGGTGACGAGGTGGACTGCCGGAGTCCGGCCAGGGGACTTCTCCGGCGATACATGGTGATAGTGAAGATGATGATGTTAATGGTGAAGATGAAGAGGATGATGATGTGGTGCAACAATTGGCTGCGGTTCATCGGAGGACGTGGGAGTCGGGGGTGGTTGTGATAGTGGCTCGAGGAGGAGCAGCGGGTGACCGCGGCTTTGTTTCGGCGAGGTTGAAGGTCGCGATGGAGCGCCTCTACCAGATTTCCAGCCGCCGGACCACAGGATCCGACCGTCGACTGTAGCTCCGGGACGTTGGCGAACGGTTCAGGGGATCCATGACAGCACGAGGGGTCGAGAGAGGAGGAGGAAGGAAGTTGGGGGTGGTCGTCGAGCGTTAGGGTTCCTGAGGACGGTGGAGGAGACCATGGCGACAGTGGCTCCGGCGAGAGGTTAAAATCCGGTGAGGTTTTGGGCTGCTTCTTCTTCCGGACGAGATTCCAGATCCGCCAGCACATATTCTCCAGCCGGGTGTTCCTCTCCTGCGGACTCCTCATAGCCGCAACCTTGGCCCATAGTTTGCAGAGATCGGTCTCGTCGAAGCCGGTGATGGACTCCTCGACGAAGTAGCGGGTGGGGTTGAAGTGCCCGCGCTCGCGGAGGAGGAGGGGAAGAAGATGGCAGGATGCACGGTGGTGAGGCAGTTCTGAGGTCGCTGTGGTAGGCGATGTCGGTGGCTACTCCGGCCAGGGGTGTCCGACGAGGAAGGATCGGGAGGAGGAAGAAGGGTGAATAGGAGTCGGCTGGTGGGAGATAGGGTTGGGTTAGGTATTAGAATTTTTAGGAAAATAAAGGGATGATGTGATATATATATACATATGAAATTTTGGTTTGGGTTGACCTAGGAATTAGGGCTTGGTCAACATTCCTTGGGCTTGGGCCTTCATGAGGATGTTGGGAGGGCTAGGAATCACATCAATTAAATACCAGACTAAAATTTAAATGGGGATGATGTGCGCATTGTACATCCCAAAAAATTACGAAAAAATCCATGTGAAAGGAAAATTGAGTTTCTTCACGTATTGTCCAATGGTGGGGACACCTCGATGCATTTTTGCATAAAAGTGCCCAACAATTGGGAAAATTGCACAAAGACGGAAATTTGATTTTAATTAATTGAACCAAACGCGCACGATGTTCTAGAATTAATTAGGAGTACAAGGGATTAAATTAGGCGGGACAAAAGTGTCAGGGGCGTAGAGGGTATATTGTAGAATATTAATAAAATTCGGGTTGCATAAAATGGTCAAGATTGTGTCTCAAATTTCGATTGGGACGCACAAGGGTACTGAGTTAGAATTTATTTATAATTAATAAATAACGTCCGCGACGTTTATTGTGCGACTAAAATGTAGCACCAGAGAGCAATATTATAAGTTATACAAGGGTCAGAATAGTAGGCGGGCATGTCGAGGGTGAGGTTGTGAAGTTTGTGGATAGGAAGCGGCTCGTGAGGTACTCCAATTATTGAAGCAACGGTGAGGTACGCTACACGATATAAATTATTGCATAATTAAATAAATGCCGTGTTCTAATTCTAATTGGTTCAAACTTGCCCTAGTTTTACTAACTAAGCAAATTAGCCTAATTTTGGGTGACGGGGTTTACATGTTGACTCTATAGACATGTTATGAAATGGGCTCCGCTCCTGGCACCAAGTCTATAGAGAATTCAACATCTCTGTCTGGCGGCAAGCTTGGCAACTCCTCTGGAAATACATCCAGGAACTCCGCTATCAGAGGATGTGGCAACTCTTCTTCTTCCATCCTGGCTCCACAAAATGTGCTCCTGCTCTGCTCCGCTGCTCCTCTGGCGACCTCGAATTCTGGCTCTTCTGGTGGTCAAAATAATACTCTGCCTCCATAACAATCTATAGTAGCATGATGCCTAGTCAACCAGTCCATTTCGAGTACAATATCGTATTCCGGAAGTGGCATGACGAGTAAGCACATGCTCAACTCTCGACCTCCCACTGACACTCTCCGATCCTTGCAATAATCATGGACTAGGATAATAACTTCGCCAGTCGTGATCTTGCAAGACCTAGCTAATGGTTCTGTCTCTAAATGATGTTGAAGAGCATAAGATACAGACACGAAACTATGGGAAGCGCCAGAGTCAAATAATGTAAATGATGGAATGCAATCGAGAAAAACTGAACCTGTAATCAAGTCTCATGCTGGCTCGATCTCCTCGACTGCCATGGCGTATGCTCGCCCCTGGGGTGCACCTCTTTGCTGCTGGTGCTGAGCAAACCTCTGCTGCTGCGGTGGAAGTGGAGGTCCCCTCTGCTGGCCTCCTGGTACGGTAGGTACCCTAGCTGGTCCCCTCTGGGCGGCTGCTCCACACTGGCCTGGACAAGTCTGGATGGTAGAGCAATCCCTCAGCTGATGTGATGTCAATCCGCAAGACAAACATGTGTCCAACGTCTTCCTGCAGATCTCTCTAGTATGTCCTGCCTTCCCGCAGTACGCACACTAGATGGCGGGCTGAGTCTGCCTCTGCTGCTGGTGCTGGGCCTGTCCTCGGGCTGGTGCCTGGTGCTGCTGATGCTGCTGCTGATATGGCCTCTGCTGTTGCTGGAAGTGTGGACGCTTGCCTGGTCCCGCACCACAGTTTGCTCCTCCTGAAGCGCCGCGTCCCCTCTTGGGCCTGAGGTCCAAATGATCCTCGGCTATCTGGGCATCCATTAATATGCCCTCGAAGGTAGCAGTACGATATCCCAACGTGCGAGACTTGATCTCCCTTGCCAGCCCCTTTCTGAACTTTCGGCCCTGTCTCCTGGATCTCTAATCATCGATGGCGCAAAACGGCTCAGGCGGCAAAACTTTGCGGCGTACTCATCAACGGACAAGCTCCCTTGTACTAAGTCATGGAACTGACTCTCCAAGGCTACCAGGGCAACATCAGGAAAGAACTTCTCCTTGAAGAGCTTCCTGAAAGCCTTCCAAGTGAGTTCCCCAATAAGTCTCGGTACAGTACGAAACCACGTCAGGGCGATGTCGAACATCTGGCAGACGGCGGCCTCAATCTGAAGAGCCTCCGGAAGCTGCGCCAAGCGCAAGTTCCTCTCGATGTCCTCTAGCCAATCGTCGGCATAGAGTATTCCCTCAGTACCTTTGAACTCCCGAGGCATCATCCTCTTGAAGTCCATAATGGTGCCCGGCCTCTGGTGGTACTGGCCAGGATGCTGCTGCTGGGCGACTCTCTCCACAGCCTGGAGAGCCACCTGGTGAGCATTCTCAATGCTCACCCTCATTATCTCGGTCTGGGCCTGGTGCGCCTTATCCTGCACCCTCCGGGCCTCTGCTGACGTCCTCTGGGCATCAACCATGTCCTGGATCAATGCGAACATTTATGCCCCATCCACGTGCACACTTCCTAGAAACTGAGTCGGTGGTGGTGGAAGAGGCTCTGTCGTAGCTATGGGAACCCTCTGAACAGGTGGGGGAGGAGGACCCCCGAACAGTGCAGACACTCCCAAATGCACAGGAGACGTAGGAGGTGTTGCGGGTGTCTGTCCAACAGGGCGAGAGGTGGCAGACCTCTCTGAAGCTGCTGCTCCGAGTCTCACGGATCTGGTCTTCGGCGGCATCCTGAAGACAGATTGAAATATTCAATTAAGGCAATAGACACGATATCATCAAGGGAGGACAGTAAAAATTCTAAAGGAAGTAATCATTAAGAGTAACATTATAAGAATCAGAAATTTCCTAATTGTGATTGAGCATACCCTCGGCCTAAATCCTATTTTCCTAACGCAGGCTCGTAGCAATACTCTAAGCGAGCACCACTGCGATATCGCTCTAAATGCGAATTTAGATCTGCATGGGCCGCCACTAAAAACGTGTCACGATCTGCACCCAGAATTTGGGCATGAGCCGTGGGTACGTCCAGCCTACGCTGCAGCATCGGCGGTAGAATGCTGTCTATGTCTCAAATATAACTCATCCTGTCAATAGTCTTAACTCCATAAGGAGGACAATGATAATATATGAATCCACAGTTTATAAATATACTCAATCACAAGGCTATATGAAAGTAATTGGCACGATGAGAAAATAAGGATAAGAGTTGTATCATAAGTCAACACAAATATAAATACATCATAAGTCCAGTGTCTAGATGTCCTCAAAAGTCACAACAATAAATACAACTCAAATCTCAGTCTAGTACAATAATACATAAAATAGGATAGTCTAAGTGCAGGCAGGTAGAATCTCCTCTAAGATGGGTAACTCCTCTGGGATTTCTGGTATGAAATCACCCTCTGCTCCCGGGCCGTAGTGGGTAGAACAGAAATCCTCCAAATCCTCTGAAAATATTATCCAGTCAGGATTGGAGCGAAGCACAAACACTAAACAGCAGTTTCATTTATGTTGACAAAAACTATAAAACAGTATAAGGAATACAAGATGAAATAATACTGGAAATATAGAGTACTGGAGAATATGAAATATCTAGCAATAAGCAAGTATATAAGTGAATGCTAGAACAAGTGAATCTGGAATAAAGAATAAACATCTGGCTAAGTGTTTGAAATATCAGTTTATTATGTGATCGGCTTAGGACGAATCAGGCTGGTTACATATGATTAGCTATGATTCTTGTAGGTCAGGCTAACCATCTGGTTAGCTATGATGCATATAATGGTCAGGCTAATCATATATAACAGCTATGAGGCATGTAATGGTCAGGCCGCACCCAACGTGAGATGTGGGGTGAGCTATGATGCATGTAGAGTTGGATATGATCACATAATCTACTAATATTTCTCCATCCTCAGCTAGCACGATGGATTCCAATCACGACTCCTCATGACGGGTATCTAGGGAGCTAACCCGTGTATCCACAGTGTCAGAGTCAAGTATATAAAACAACTAGAATTATAGAAGTAATCAACAAAAGCGAAAACTGTCAGAGAATGTACTCGCCTGTGGTCCCGAGGAAAGTGCAAGGATCAATGTCCAAGATGAAATCACAGTCACCTAAAAATATCAAATATCCATATCAAAAAGTGTTTTAAAAAGGCTACATGCATACCTAATTCTATGCTAGGTACAGGGTCATTTCTAGGTCTTTGGTGAGCTGTCTAGCCTACTTAACTATACTAGTCATTGCCAACTATATTAACTACTGCTAATATATACGTAATTACTTGTAGAGATTTCCACACTACTAACATTATACACCTAGCTAATAGTCCAACTTAGGGTATATAAGTATCTACTTATTAAGAAAACAAGTAACTTTCTACCTAAGAATCTAACTACTTGCTGACTGCTCATTCATAGGTATACTAGGCTTAGCTAACTGGAACATATAGACATATAGAACTATCACAACGAAAAGTGTGATGCCCACAAAAATTAGAACTGAGCTTCACTCACACTAAACATTTTAGGTGCACAACCTACTCACCCAAGGCACACTACTTGGAAGCAAGGTCCTCACCTATTGCTACTCTACTTGCCACTTACCTTAGGATCACAACCACACACATGTTTGTATAATTAATACAAACTCTGATACAATTACACACAGACTTCTCACAGTCCTACTGATACTCTAACCACAATCCAAAACTGATACACAAACATATACTAACCCACAACTACCACATATATGCCCCCAACTAAACTCAATTGCTCAAGGTAATACACAACACTGTATTTAACATACACACTGTGATACCAACTGAACCTCAAAGAAAACTAAGCTCTCATAGACACTAATACACCTCTATGCTCACATGCACACACATACACAGATATCCTACTGATACTGAACACACTAACACATAACTCTATAGGACAGATCACTGATACATTGAAGAACTCACAAATAGACACACACAGATATACTGAGACACAGATACATAGGTTCATACACACTCAGTTCTCACACAGTCACATGTATTCACTCACACACAAGAACTCACAGACACTGATACACATCCACAGCTCACTGATACTCACACCTATACACCTGATACACTCACACACAGGTCACTGATACTCACACACACACAGGCACAGGTATACACATACACACTGGGACTAATGTAGAAGCATGAAAAATATGCTGGATAGCTCTACGCAATATGGTGATGCAGGGCAGTGTAAGCAGGTGACCCCAGGGCCATCAAGAATACAACGGAGCTTTTTCGCTGAGCACGGCATAAAATATGATGGGACCATCCGCGTAAATGCAGTATGTCCAGGCCGCTTCAGCGTAGACAGGGTGCTTCATCGCCTCCCTGGTGTAAAACTCATCAACTTTCATAGCAGCGTTAAAACGTACGAGGAACGCTTCGTCTTCCCCGAAATGAACCTGTCAAGTCACGCAGTGAACCTGACATCTGACTTCTGACAAAAAGTGCTGCACGGCTACCCAGACGACGGCAGGAAAGATGGCAGACCACTCGGGAATCGCCCCACAGTATGATAGCGGATATCTGTATTTAATGCAGAAGATTTGATTAAATATCACCGAACCGTCGTTTACTGACATTCTCTCAGCGGAGACTGCTTTTACGCATACAAGGGGATACGCTGTCTTGTTTTACACAGACAAACGCGAACTATTTATGCTCCGCGGAAGACAAATAGACTGCCACGTCAAAAGCTGCTCTTCGTACAGGGCTCGAGGCACGTCTCTCCACCTAATGCTCAGAACGGTGGCAGGCCCTCGGAACACGTCTCTGCAATTAATGATGATGGCGGATCTCTGCATTTAATGCGAAAGATTTGATTATATCTCCAAGATCCATGATTTTGGCTAAAGACGTCCATATCACCTCGGCTTCTACGCCCATTCAGCTTTTGTGACTGCTCGGCCTCTACGACCACTCTGGCACGTCACGCAGCGGCTTTTACGCCCATTCAGCTTCTGTGCCCGCTCGGCTTCTATGCCTCCTCAGCTTCTATGCTCGTTCGGCTTCTAAGCTCATTCAGCCTTCTGTGCTTATTCGGCTTCTATGCCATCAGGCTTCTACGCCTACTCGGCTTCTATGCCTACTTGGCTTCTACGCCATGGTGACAGACATTGGCTGCTATGCCAACATCTTCTACACGAGGGATACCTACCTACGTGACTTCTACGCCGTGATCTTCGTAGCGATTCTACGCGTTTTGTCCCTTAGTTGGACCCGCGTCACACGCTCATTCAAAAGATCATCTATATGCAGGCTTTGGTTATTTTAACCGTTGTATAAAAGGGTGCTGTACTTTCCACTACTCGGTTTCCATACCGATTGAGTGGTCACTGTCACCAAAACTCTATAAATAGAGACCTCTATCAACAGAGGAAAAGGTCGAGACTTTAAAAATTAAGCAAGGTCGAAGCTTTGAAAGAAGATCGAACCACGGGTCAAAACATTGGAGATTGAGGAGAGATCGAAGAGTCTTAGAGAGAGAGAGAAGCATCCAGAGCTCAGGCAAAGAGTAGCGATCGACGACATTGGCATCATGCATCCATCCTCTTTCGCCACCTACGAAGCTGCTTTTCGTCTTCCACGGCACTTCTTCACCATCGTGTAGTCCAAGGGCTAAAGTGATCGACTGCAGATCAGACACCTATAGCAATCATCTACCCAGATTAAATAAATTATACTTCTACATCCTCGTATAGGATCAAATTGTACAAGTTTGTTTGTAAACCAAAGAAGGCAGGTTTCGTGCAAACCTCGCATTATATACATTTCGTTCTTTCATTTAATACCACAAACAAGATGGCGACTCTGCTGGGGACATCCTTCTCTTCTGATGAGGAAGCGATTGCTCAACACGATGCGGTATCCGTGGGATCCGTGAAGAAGATACTGGTCGTCCAGTTCGACCAGTCTGCTTATGAAGGCATGCTTCAGACGAGGGGTAGCTCTCACTCTCTCTCTGTACAAAATAATAGGAAGCTGCGCAAGGTCTGGATGCCCAAGACATCCTCTACCATTCCTGTGGACTCTCTGATCTCTCCGACCAATGAGGTTGTAGCATTGCTCCCTCCGTGCCCTGCACGTAAAAATCAGTCTCCCGCTACGCACAGTATAGACAAAACTTCGGGCAAAGCCTCAGCGCTAACCCAGAAGTATCCATTGCGCTCTACGCGTAGAAACCAGTCTTCCGCTACACGCGGTACAGACAAAACTTCGGGCAAAGCCTCAGCGCTAACCCAGAAGTATCCACTGTGCTCTACGCGTAGAAACCAGTCTCCCGCTACGCGCGATACAGACAAAACTTTGGGCAAAGCCTCAGCGCTAACCCAGAGGTGTCCACTGCTCTCTACGCGTAGAAACCAGTCTCCCGTCCGTGGCGGAATAGACAAAACTTCTGATGATGCCTCAGCGCCAAATTGGAAGTACAAAGCACGCTCCGCGCGTAAGACAACATCTGACCTCTACGGGGAACAAGATGACACCTGTGATCTCCGCAAGGGAAAGCAAGCGGCGAGCTACTTAACTTCTCTGCATTCACGCCAGCAAGGGAACAATCTACCCGCCCTCCAAATTATGCGAGAAGCTGATGGCCGCCTGAGGACATCCCCAGCCTTACGCCAACCAGGGTAAGCTCGAAATTATGCCAGGCGAAGTCCCTAAGCGTACAAAAGGCTCGATTGACGGAAAGACACGCTCCTCGGAGATTATCCGCCACCCAGATGGCCAATCTTTTGTATACGGGTGGCACAAGGAAGACTATGGTCCCCATCATCCGCATACCTACCACGGCGAACCGAAAGAACGAGCAGTCTTCTTCGTCTTCTTCTGTAAATTTTTCTGACCTATGGGATTATCTAATCCTGAAACACAAAAGCAAGAGTCATAAACAGACTTCAGTTCCCCTAACAGTCAAACGCGGAGAGATCTTATGGGAAGATACGTCAACGTCTAATATCGTCATAACAGGTGGACCACAGGAAGATTCCATCTTTATTATTCCACCAACTCGCGACGATCAGCATCCAATAATCTTCAGTCGCAGACAGGATACCCCGATCATACAGGAAGAATCTCGTGAGTCTGAAACTGGCAGGATACAAACCCACCGATATAGCCCGCAAGCATTAAATATTATGCGAAGTATGGGTTATGATTTGAAGCTGAAACAAGGCCTCAACAATGGAAAAGGTAGACGAACACCGTTGCGGGGTAATTCTCACCATCAACAAGCTCGTTTCGGGTTGGGATATACTGCATCTCTTACAAAACCCAAAACTCTAAAATCTAAGCCTGTACAACCAGAGGCCGCTCCTACCGAATCAGTTTCTACAGCCGGAGGCCGCGACATGTCTGGGGGTAACTTACCCCGACAAAATAAGGCAGCATCCAAGGCTAGGGGCAGAATGTCCTCAAGATTCGAAGATGATGCAACAACGGCAATCTTTCCGGAAGACCGTGAAACTAGGGCATCAGGAGCCCTACGACCAAAAGGGACTTTCTCCTTCAAAGAAGATGACATAATTGAAATCTTCAATATATTGAGGGAGGAACGCAAGCTTCAGCTACCCGACATCGGATACCCTGAGAGGGCCGGCAAAGTCGATGACCCAGATTATTGTCTCTTCCATCGGTACACTCATCACCCTATAAAGGCCTGCTATGTGCTAAAAAGAAGAATACAGGAGTTGATCGATGCCAAGATCATCACCTTGCATCTATAAAACAAGGAGACAATCACTACAGAAAAATACCGGATGACGAGTCCCGCAAAAGTTTTCCCAGTGGATCCTTCAGAAGAAAAATCACTCTATAGTAATTCTTTTTCGAACAAAAAGTTTGTCATGTTCATATTACCTCTGAATAAAACTTTCGGCTATCGACTATCACATTACCTCTGATATCGGTTGTCACCTACACTTAACATCCGTGCTTAGCCATAAGTACACCAGAGTGTTAAGTCCACAAAAACTGTCATGTCCATATTACCTCTGAGCAGACGTGTACCTCCATCCCCAATGGAGTCACAATCAAAAGTTTGTCATGTTCATATTACCTCTGAACAAACTCTCTGAATTTTTGGCTATCTACTATCACATCGGTTGTCATCTCGGCTCATCGCCCTCTGGCTCATCTCATGCCCTCGAGCAAACATTATCAGCGAATATGGTAGCAATGGATTCCTTCGAATCAGACGAACAAGAATCCGAACCATTCGAGAGTGACGCTTGGGCTCAGCAGATGGATACACAATAGGAGTTCCGCTTCGAGCAACGAGAACCTCCCACCAAAGATGAAGTTATCCAGGTTGATGTTGGGGATGAACTTTCACCAAAGCCGATATTTATCAGTAACAATCTTTCCCCAGCTGGAAGGGAAGAAGTCATTCAACTGATAAGAGAATACATCGACGTCTTTGCATGGAAATATGAGGATATGCCAGGACTTGATCCAAAGGTGGCTACTCATAAACTCAACATATTGCCCGATTCAAAGCCTGTAAAGCAGCACCAACGTTGGTTCCGCCCGGATATGATGGACGCCATTGAAGCTGAAGTCAAGAAGTTGATAGCCTGCGGTTTCATCCGGGAGGAACAACATTCCGACTGGGTCGCCAATATTGTCCCGGTCATGAAGAAGAATGGGAGAGTGCGAGTCTACATCAATTACCGAGATCTGAACGCAGCCTATCCCAAGGACGAGTTTTCTCTTCCCATCACAGATGTCATGATCGACAACACCTGCGGTTTTGAACGTATGTCTTTCATGGACAGATTCTCAGGATACAATCAAATCAAGATGTATCCCGAAGACGAGAAGCATACTGCCTTTCGGACACCACTGGGGGTATATTGCTATACGGTCATGCCCTTCGGGTTGAAGAACGCCGAAGCTACTTACCAACGGGCTATGAGTAACATATTCCACAAGTATTTACGCAAGACAGTAGAATATTACGTAGACGATATAGCTGTCAAAAGTCGCCTCAGGGTCAATCATATCCAAGACTTAAAGACGGTATTTGAGCTGATGCGCCAACATCAACTCAAAATGAATCCTACAAAGTCCTTTCTGGGTGTATCTAGTGGCAAATTTCTGGGATTCGTCATTACAAAGGCATTCAAGTGGACCCTGATAAAGTCAAGGCCATCTTGGAAATGCGACCACCCCGTAATCTGAGGGAACTCAGGGGATTTCAAGGTCGTCTGGCCTATATCCGAAGATTCATATCCAACCTCTCTGGAAGATGCCAACCTTTTTCTTGCCTCATGAAGAAAGGTGTATCCTTCATATGGGACGAAGCCTGTCAGCAAGCGTTCGGGGACATCAAGCGCTACCTCACTAGTCTGCCAGTTCTGGTACCTCCCGTCGTAGGAAGACCATTCTTCCTGTATGTTCGAGCAATGGACCATTCTCTGGGAGCTCTTCTCACGCAGAAGAACGATGCGGGACATTAACAGGCTATCTACTATCTAAGTAGAATGATGATCGGAGCTGAGCACCGGTACAATCCGGTGGAAAAAGAATATTTGGCTCTGATATTCGCTATCCAGAAGACGCGGCACTATGTCACCGGCCAGACTATTCACATCATCTCCAAGATCAATCCTCTTCGGGTACTGATGAACAAGCCAAGTGTTCTTAACTCTCGACTCGTAACTTGGGTGATGTTATTGACACCATATGACATGGTGTACGTCCCTCAGAAGTCCATCAAAGGCCAAGCATTGGCTGACTTCCTAGCTGCTCATCCGATCCCGGAGGCCTCCAAATTATACGAGGATATTCCCGACGAGGTTGCAGAATGTAGTTCCGCAATGGAAAGTGACGCATGGCAACTGTTCTTCGACGGCACCTCCAGGACTGGTCCCAAAGGAAACGTGGTTTCAGGGGTAGGAATTGTCCTGGTTACTCCCGATAAACTCGTCATCTATCGAGCATACTCTCTTAACGAGCCCTATTCCAACAATGTGGTGGAGTACAACGCTCTACTAATCGGGCTCCAAGTCGCTAAAGAGCTGGAGGTCGAATCTCTGGAAGCTTTTGGTGATTCTCTGCTTATCGTCAATCAAGTCAGGGGAATATATGAAGTCCGGAATCCAGACCTCGTCCCCTATCACCAAGCAACGGTCGAGATAGCCGTGACATTCAAGGGATTCTTCCTAGAGCATGTACCTCGATCTCAGAATCTGGAAGCCGATGCCCTAGCCAGTCTAGCTGCAGATTTAGCTACTCCTATAAGAAGGCAGAATTCGGTAATCCTTCTTAACAGAGATCTATTTTGCGTGAAGAACAATGCTCACATCGAACGCAGTTACGCTGTGAACACCGATCCTCCTACGAGAGATTGGAGAAGTCCCTTTATAGATTTCGTGGCATACGGAATCTTGCCGGAGGACCCTAAAGAACCAGCATCCGTCAAAAGACGATCATTACGCTTCTACTTCGATGCATCTTCACAATGCCTATATCGTCGGACATACGACGGACTGCTATTGAGATATCTCTCTAATAACAAGGCACAACAGATCGTCCGCGAAGCTCACAATGATGTATACGGGGCGCATCAACCCGGTCCTAAGCTACAAGATCGTATCAGGAGAATAGGCTATTACTGGCCCACTATGATCGCGGACGCAATCCAGTATGCCAAACGATGCAAGGCCTGTCAGGTCCATGCAGACTTTATACACCAGCCGTCTGAACATCTACATCCTACGGTTGCATCCTGGCCTTTCGAAGCATGGGGTATGGACATCATTGGTCCTATTCACCCGTCTTCTTCCAGAGGTCACCAGTTCATACTGGCCATCACGGATTACTTCTCCAAATGGGCAGAGGCGATCCCTCTCGCCGAGGTAAAAATATCCAATGTGATTAGCTTTATTAAGCATTACGTCATTTATCGCTTTGGGATTCCCCGAAGGATAATCTATGACAATGGGCCTCAGTTCATCAGCCAAGCATTTTATCGATTTTGCGATAAAAATCGGATACAAAATGTCACCTCTACGGCGTATTATCCAGCTGCTAATGGTTTGGCCGAAGCCTTCAACAAAACCATTATCAAACTCTTGAAGAAGTTCGTCTTCTCGAACAAAAGAGATTAGAACGAGAAGCTGGGAGAATGTCTCTGGGCATACCGCACAACGGTCCAAGCACCGACAGGTTATACCCCGTTCTCACTGGTCTACGGGAGCGAAGCAGTTCTTCCTATCGAAATCCAAATCCCGTCACTCAGGATAGCAGTCGCCAATGAGTTAACTCGGGAAAAGAATGACCTTTTAAGGCTTCAAGAGCTAGAAGGATTAGACGAGAAATGCCTTCAAGCTTAACAGAGCATCGCGTTCTATCAAGCGCGCATTTCCAGAGCTTTTAATCAAAAAATAAAGGAAAGAGTGTTCAAAGTTGGCGAGCTAGTCTTAGCTGTAAGAAGGCCAATGATTCTCACTCACAGAAGCAAGGGCAAATTTTAGCCCAAATGGGAAGGCCCCTACGTGATCGAGACAACGTTCTCAAACGGCGCTTACAGGTTAGCCCAGCCTAATAGAGACCTACTAATGGCTCCTATCAATAGCAAATTCCTGAAAAGGTACTATGCTTAAACTCCTCTGCTCAAGTGGAATAAAGGCAAAAATCTCATTCTAACAAAACTACTTCCAAAATGAAACTAGTTGGGTCGTACTCTATCATGTCCATATAACCTCAGAATAGATACGCCCTGCTAAAAAAGGGTTTACCGAGAGACTATCACGTCCATACTACCTCTGATATTACTCTCACCCAAACCCGTCATTTATATTCCGAAATAACGGGTCCACAAAGTCAGATGAAAAGCCTCTTTATTATTCCCCAAAAAAGAGCGAAAGTACATTAAAAAGCAAAAGCAAAAGTATATCATGAACGAGGAGCGGTCAAATCACGAATCTGCTGTGCCAGTCTAGCCATCTTCGCATTCCTGGAGTCCAAAATGGCAGCTCAAGCTCGCTCCTATCTCGTCTCCTCATTATTCAAACCGGATAAATTAGACAGAGAATGTGTAAGAGCGGCGTGCATGGCACTCGCATGTGCCAAGTTCTGTTGAGCTTCTTCCATCTGGCTCTGTAACACATGCACACCGGCGGCTGAGGCACGAGACCACTCCTTCGCTAAAGTGAGCTCAGCCTCCAACTTACGGACCCTCGCTTCATTTTTCTCATGTTCAGCTTTACTCTTGGCCAACTGGGGAACAACACACTCTAAGAGGGTGTGCTCGTCGCTCATCTCCTGCTGCCGCATCTCGAGGGACCTGCTCAGAGCTTCCAACTCTCCCAGCCTTGCAGTTAGCGAGTCATATTCATCCTGGACCAAATCGTCAACACTATCTTGGGATAGCTGCAAGTATTCGTTAACGGGTTGCTCCAAACCATTAACTACCTCCGCCAGGGCGTCAGCTAAACTAGTATCGCCAAGGTCCCTGATCACCTCTATCGAAAACCGAGAGGACTTCTTCAGGCGCGCAAAGTTCATATTCTTCTCCAACACCATTGATATTAGCATTTTCAAAGTGTTGTAGAAGATACTGGTATACTGCTCGGTCAGCGCAGCTAGGCCCGAATGCACACTAGGAGTGGCTGCAATATTGTCGAACCTCGCTCCAGAGACAACCGCAATCGACGTGGCCACAGTCCTCATCTCAATAGGGGGTGCGACAAAAGAGGAAGCGCCAACCCGCATACTCGAAGGAGGAGTTGTCGCAACGACAGGGTCGTCCTCTTGAGGTATCGAAGCCTCGTCGGCAGGCGAGCCGGCACCCGAAGATGTTTCCCCTTCAAAACCAGGCACTTTCCCCACAAGTGAGCTATCTGGCTGAAAACTGGGATTGGCATGACTCTCTTGGAGAACCAGGGGCCTCAAAGGCACGTCGTCTTTTGAACGGCGGAGGCCCGCCAAGTAGTATAGGGGTCATCACCACCCGTATCTCCGGCGGAGAATCCAGGCGCACAGAAAAAGTGTAAAGGAGCTCAAATGCGGTACTTGTTGTTCTCCCCACCCCATGCTCTAAGCATGTCACATCCATGACACAATTTGGTTCATAGCCTATTCTTAGTACCCTAGCCCAATCCTGCAACCAAACAAGGACAAGGATGGGACCACCGTACTATAATAAGCTATGTCCATGGACCTCTAATAACTGCCAAGTCTACTAGCATGCAAGATTTCTAACAGCAGTTATCCCTAATGCACGGCCCACACGTACAGGAGGCCAAACCTGCACGCAAGTCCGTGATCTACATGAGACTCACAACTCGTGTAACAACTGTGTCATGGCTAATGAACCTAATGATGCTACATAATAATGGGGTAGTCTCATAAACAGGATCAATGCAATTACATAAATAAAAACATATCGTGACGATACCGTCGCGCGCATTTTATACAACAGTTAAAATATATAAACTAAAGACAGAAAATAAAGATGCATGCAACATATGGAATATGAATAATAGTACAATGGCAAGGTATACTTGCCTGGCAAGGAAGCTGCAATGTATCAATAACCTGCTCCAAAAATCGCACAGAAAGAATCCAATATCCTATGTACATATAATATAATACAATAAAATCATTAGTCATTACACTAGCACATACACAACCACATTTATACTGGACTCAGGGGGTATACTAGGGGTAAAACTAGTCATCTAACACGGTCAATTATGCGTTGACTAACGCGGGGTCTCATCTTCAAGTGCTGTACACAATCAGACAGTCGACTGACAGGTGTCTAAGATAGTACGTTAAGGTACGCAAGGCAGGCAATTCACAAGTTCTTAGGGTCAACATGGTCAGGGTAAGTACGGGACAGTCCACGGCGTCCTAGGGTCATACAGTCTAAATATATATAGTCATAATTATGGATTAGTATTTACTTACATATACCCATATGATTATATAATATATAACTAGTAATTTATTTACATAACTATTGGAATACATATACATATTAAATATGTACATAAATATATACCAATTAATAATACGTTAAGGATTAACTTAATATACATATACTAGATTGAACAGTATACGTGTACGCGTACGTATGCATATACGAGTTGGGTTTACTAACTCGGGGTCCGACATCAACTAACAGTGGTAACAAAATGCTACTGTCCTACTGGAACACACGTAAGACACATAAAGGGAAAGACAGACAGGTTCATACCTCGGAGTATGTGCACGGGTACGACGGTGAGGTTGACGATGGTGATGACGAGGATAACAATGATGGCTACGATAATGGTGGTCAATGGTGAATGTGGATTTAGGTTAAGGTGGTGGCGAGGATGCTATGGGATGATGATGATATAAATGGTGGATGATGAGGATAATGGAAGATGGTGATATTGATGACAATGGCCATGGTGGTGATGTTGATGATACAATGGTGGTGACGAGGTGGACTGCAGGAGTCTGGCCAGGGGACTTCTCCGATGATACATGGTGATAGTGAAGATGATAATGTTAATGGTGAAGATGAAGAGGATGTTGATATGGTGCAACGATTGGCTGCGGTTCGCCGGAGGACATGGGAGTCGGGGGTGGTTGTGATAGTGGCTCGAGGAGGAGCAGCGGGTGATCGCGGCTTGGTTCCGGCGAAGTTGAAGGTGGCGATGGAGGGCCTCTACCAGATTTCCAGCCGCCGGACCACAGGATCCGACCGTCGACTACAGCTCCGGGACGTTGGCGAACAGTTCAGGGGATCCATGACAGCACGAGGGGTCGAGAGAGGAGGAGGAAGGAAGTCGAGGGTGGACGTCGAGCGTTAGGGTTCCTGAGGACGGCGGAGGAGACCATGGCAACAGTGGCTCCGGCGAGAGGTCAGAATCCGGTGAGGTTTTGGGCTGATTCTTCTTCCGGACGAGATTCCAGATCCGCCAATACATGTTCTCCAGCCGGGTGTTCCTCTCCTGCAGACTCCTCATAGCCGCAACCTTGGCCCATGGTTTACAGAGATCGGTCTCGTCGAAGCCGGTGATGGCCTCCTCGACGAAGTAGCGGGTGGGGTTGAAGTGCCCGCGCTCGCGGAGGAGGAGGGGAAGAAGATGGCAGGGTGCACGGTGGCGAGGCAATTCTGTGGTCGCTGTGGTAGGCGATGTCGGTGGCTACTCTGGCCAGGGGTGTCCGGCGAGGAAGGATCGGGAGGAGGAAGAAGGGTGAATAGGAGTCGGTTAGTGGGAGATAGGGTTGGGTTAGGTATTAGAATTTTTAGGAAAATAAAGGGATGATGTGATATATATATATACATATGAAATTTTGGTTTGGGTTGACTAGGAATTAGGGCTTGGTCAACATTCCTTGGGCTTGGGCCTTCATGAGGATGTTGGGAGGGCTAGGAATCACATCAATTAAATACCAGACTAAAATTTAAATGGGGGACGATGTGCGCATTGCACATCCCAAAAAATTATGGAAAAATCTACGTGAAGGGAAAATTAAGTTTCTTCACGTATTGTCCAATGGTGGGAATATATGAAGTCCGGAATCCAATCCCCGTTGATCATGCTCAGCAGCATTCGCTCGCCCTGAGCCGATATCAGAATTGCCCTTCCTTCGGGGTACTGGGGCCCGGAGATAGAAAATGTCACGTGTGACAGATCCTCCAAATAGTTGGAGTACAGCATCCCGGCGGCAGAGCCCATTACTTCAGCCAGCGGAGACTCATGCAAGTTAACTGCAAAAGCACAGGAGAAACACGTCAGTTCCTAACTAGACATTTCGGGACTTGCAGCATCCGCAAAAAAAGGAAAAACAATAGTCCGTGCTCTACGCCGAGACTGTGAAACTTGAGCCTTTACGATGGAATCCATTTCCTTAAAAAACGTAAAATTCAAGGTTGGCAGTATACGGTCTGTGCTTTACGCCAGATTGATTAAATTGAGTTATTACGCCAGGATTTCCATCCACAAGCATAAAACTCAAATTTTAATGGTATACACCAAGTTTTCGTCGGTCAAAGCTTTTACGCTCGACTACAGAAAAAAATAGAGTTTTTACGCTGACACATTAGGAATGTGGGCGTAAAAAGATAAAACGTCTCCGTGCATCATCTTCCTCAAAGAGGCTATCAGCACAAAAGACGACCTAGCGCGGTCACGTTCAACGTGTGTGAAGGATTTTTCAGTCGTTCTCATTCGTCCCAAAAGCTCTACCTATCAGGCCGGGTGCACTGCTCATCGGCGGGATGCTCAGCTCAGAATGGGGTTCGCCCTGTCCAACCGGAGGCACTCCTGCTTGGGCAGAAGAACGAGAAGAGGAATCAATCTTCTTTCCCTTAGAGGAGGAGGATTGCTTAGAGGCCATTACTGGAAACTTTGAAGACTCGGAGAAGACTCGGAGAAGAGCTCGAACAGTCGGAGGCTTTCTTTCGCAGAAGACGGATGAAAAGTTTTTCTCTCAGAAAACTTGGGATATATATAGAGTTCGGATGGACTCCTTGGACCCCGAACCAAATCTCCTAATAAATATTCGGTTATGATTGGGTCCTACGTCAGCCTATTATTCAGAGAAGGCAGACAGTCAGCGAATTCAAAAAGTTTTTCGCGTAAAGCAGGTCAGCAGTTCTTACGCTAAGGAGCTTTCTACGCTCGACAGCAACAGATCTATGGTTTCACGCTCGCAAGCTATAAGTCTATGGTTTTACGCCCGGATGCCTTTGTGCTCGGTAGCTTTTATGCTCGAGAGGCCACAATCCTACGACTTCATACTAGCAGATAACAAATCGATAATCTCACGCTCGGTGGCGCTTAGTTTACGCTCAGAAGCAACAGATCCGCGACTTCACGCTCGAAATTTTTTTTTTTTCAGAAGCTACAAATCTACAGTTCTACGCTAAGGAGCTTTCTACGCTCGACGGCTACGAATCTACGGCTTTACGTTCGACGGCTACAAGTCGGGTTTTACGCCCAGATGCCTTTGTGCTCAGTAGCTTTTATGCTCGAGAGGCTACAAACCTACGACTTCACGCTCAGGAACTACAAGTCTATGATTTCACGCTCGATGGTGTTTTATGCTCAGAAGCTGCAGACTAATGATTTCATGCTCCACGACTTCCCGCACATCTGAAGGATACGCCGGCCAGATCACGCGTACATCTGAACGGTCCTCAAAAGCGGTCAATTGCAAAGAGTTCACACAGAAGATACTCGTTCTTGACCTCAAGATATCCCAAGTACCCGAAGCATACAGAGTTCAACATTGAAAAACTACTCTTCTTCATGGGTCGATTCAAAGTTCATCCAGACTCCAGTCTGAATATTTCATCTATCAAGATGGCAACTCAGTTTGACAGCCATTTCTCGACCCTGTTCCAAGGGATTTTTGAGAAATTATTCTTGAAGATGATGTCTGAACAAAGGAATTCTGTTCATCAGAAGCAGCAGTTCAGAATTTGACGCAGTTTCTCACTCCTAAAAACAGCAGGACAGTTCGAACACTCGAATGCTAAAGCGGCTTTCTACGTATCTCTAGTTATGCATAAAAGACAGGACAGGACCTAGCACTCTTTCTAAACAGAGTCGGCGTAAAGAATTAGACGTGTCGAAGCTACACACATTCAGACTTCACCGCAACGTATGGCAAGATGATCATATGCACGGAAGAAAGACGATTTTATTAAAAAGAAAGAATCATGATTACATATGAGGAAAATCCAATCTATAAGGGTTTTTCTTCATTGTCATGATTACATCTGAGGGAAACCCCGTCTACAAAGGGCTTCCTCATCATCGTCCGAAGATCGCACCGAGAAGCTGTTCCGACAGGTTCTCACGTTGGTGATGGTCTTCCTCTTCTTTCAAGAAGATGATCAGTGGCGGAAGGATACAAAACTGGGCATAGACCCGTCCTCCAACAGAAGGAAAGCAGGGTAAATCTGTTGTCCTACAGACCACCGCCACTCAAGTCGGGACAGAGCTAGTCTGTCTGACTCTCATCACCGGAGGTAACGGGAGAAGGCGCCACTTGCAAGCGCCATGGTCTAAAACGACCCTTCCTCTCTTCCGGAGAACCATCATACAAAGTTGCTGATTATCCCGAGCAAGGGAGGCTATGATATCCTTCCATGATCCATCATTACAAATGAGACTTGCTCGAAAATGCCATCTTTTGCGGCTCCTTACATGCTGGAAGAACATGGTCTTCTTCTTCCTCAGATCGACCCAACGGACTCCGACAATCAACCTTGTGTGGCGAAGGGAATGCGGGAAGAACAGGTTAAACTCCTCGGCCTTTTATAGGCGAGAGATGTCACACCGGTCCCCAATCAATCTGCCATAAAGTCAGCATCGACCGTTTCAACGCTCCATTCAGAAACGTTTCGAGTTACGAGGAGCGGTTCATGCTTCATTCAAAGCGTTCCAAATTCCGAAGAAATTTGAAAGCTTTGAAGGGGGTCTTGTAGAAGCATGAAAAATACGATGGATAGCTCTACGCAACATGGTGATGCAGGGCAGCGTAAGCAGGGGACCCCAGGGCCATCAAGAGTGCAACGGAGCTTTTTTGCTGAGCACGGCATAAAATATGATGGGACCATCCGCGTAAATACAGTATATCCAGGCCGCTTCAGCGTAGACATGGTGCTTCATCGCCTCCATGGCGTAAAACTCATCCGCTTTCATAGCAGCGTTAAAGCGTACGAGCAATGCTTCGTCTTCTCCGAAATGAACCTGTCAAGTCACGCAGTGAACCTGACATCTGACTCCTGACAAAAAGTGCTGCACGGCTATCCAAACGACGGCTGAAAAGATGGCAGACCACTCGGGATGTGCCCCACAGTATGATGGCGGATCTCTACATTTAATGCAGAGGATTTGATTAAATATCACCGAACCGTCGTTTACTGACATCCCCTCAGCGGAGACTGCTTTTACGCATACAAAGGGATACGCTGCCTTATTTTACACAGGCAAACGCGAACTATTTATGCTCCGCGGAAGACAAACAGACTGCTACGTCAAAAGATGCTCTTCGTACAGGGCTCAAGGCACGTCTCTGCACCTAATGATCAGAACGGTGGCAGGCCCTCGGAACACGTCTCTGCAATTAATGATGATGGCGGATCTCTGCATTTAATGTGAGAGATTTGATTATATCTCCAAGAGCCGTGATTTCGGCTAAAGATGTCCACATCACCTCGGCTTCTACGCCCATTCGGCTTTTGTGACTGCTCGGCCTCTATGATCACTCTGGCACGTTACGCAGCTGCTTCTACGCCCATTCAGCTTCTGTGCCCGCTCGGCTTCTACGCCTCCTCAGCTTCTATGCTCGTTTGGCTTCTATGCTCATTCGGCCTTCTGTGCTTATTCGGCTTCTATGCTATCAGGCTTCTACGCCTACTCGGCTTCTATGCCTACTTGGCTTCTACGCCATGGTGACAGACATTGGCTGCTATGCCAACCTCTTCTACACGAGGGATACCTACCTACGTGGCTTCTACACCGTGATCTTCGTAGCGATTATACGCATTTTGTCCCTTAGTTGGACCCGCGTCACATGCTCATTCAAAAGATCATCTATACGCAGGCTTTTGTTATTTTAACCGTTGTGTAAAAGGGTGATGTACTTTCCACTACTCGGTTTCTATACCGATTGAGTGGTCACTGTCACCAAAACTCTATAAATAGAGACCTCTATCAATAGAGGAAAAGGTCGAGACTTTAAAAATCGAGCAAGGTCGAAGCTTTGAAAGAAGATCGAACCACGGGTCAAAACATTGGAGATTGAAGAGAGATCGAAGAGTCTTAGAGAGAGAGAGAAGCATCCAGAGCTCAGGCAAAGAGTAGCGATCGACGACATTGGCATCGTGCATCCATCCTCTTTCGCCACCTACGAAGCTGCTTTCTGTCTTCCACGGCACTTCTTCACCATCATGTAGTCCAAGGGCTAAAGTGATCGACTGCAGATCAGACACCTATAGCAATCATCTACCCAGATTAAATAAATTATACTTCTACATCCTCGTATAGGATTAAATTATATAAGTTTGTTTGTAAACCAAAGAAGGCGGGTTTTGTGCAAACCTCGCATTATATACATTTCGTTCTTTCATTTAATACCACAAACAACTAACACGCTGATACACAGACAGTTTCACTAAGACACATAGGCAGGTATACACTGGTTCTGATACACACAAATTCTCACACAGTTCTCACACATACTGGCACACACAGAATTTCACACTAGCACACACACAGGTACTAACACACACACAGGACTCAACTCTGCACATACACAGGCACTTATACACACAGATACACTATTACACAGGTTTATAGTCTAAACTACACAGGCACATACATACTCAGATGCACTATTACACAGGTTCACAGTCTGAACTACACAGGAACATACAACACAAGTTACTAAATACACACACACACTATTCTGTCTGACACAGACCTACACACCTACTCACAGATACACTGGCACCCTAGAACTAAACACACAGGTTCACACAAACACTTCACTGATACACACACAGACAGATACTGAGACACACATAGGCAGACACACCTACACACAGATATCTAACACACAGGTACTCGACTGCACAGGGAAACTCAACACACATCACAGTCACACACTGGTTCACAGTCTGAATTATTTCAGACTACACAGATACACAGTATCAGCTAATGGAACACTGAAACACTATATATTCATTGAGACACACTGACACATGTTTCACTGAGATACACTGAACTTAGCTAACCACAGACACGACACAGGTTACTGAGAATTTCTCAGTAAGCACACTGATACAAAACCCCAATACAACCCTGAAAACCCCGACTCTACACAGAACCTCCCCACAGTGTCTGATACACTGAGACGCGGGGACACTAAATAACCCACACTGATACAACACACAGTCACACAAATACCCGACTGCACAGGAAAAACCCCCAAATATCGATACCATATTAAGAACTCCAGAAACCTAAATCCAAACCCTAAATTGAGATCTAAACTTACACGTAGGAGATGTAATCGTGTCTACATGAAATCCCTAGGATTAGGGTTCCTGAAATTTTGGGGAAAACACCCGAATGTACACCAAACCCTAGATTCTCCTAGGTTTCCATGTAGAAACCCTAAAATCGAAATCTAAACAATTTGGTGGGCTCCTAATGGCCAAACACAAATAAAAAACAGAATTTAAATGGATTAAATTAGGATTCTTACCTATTGGGAGATGGTTTCCCAATGAAGGTTCTCTTTCTCTAAGTCTTCTTGGTCCAAGCTCCTTGCTTCCCTTTGACGGAGGAGGAAACGGGATTCTAGGGTTTGAAATTCTGAAATTAAATGGGAAGGAAGGGTTTTTCTAAAGGAGGCTAGGTTTTGGTTTTCTTCATGAAGGAAAAGAGTTGAGGGAGGCTTCCCTTCATTAAATAGGGCTAGGGTTAGGGTTTCAAATGCAAAGGATTAGTTAACCCTTCATGTTAGTCATGTAGAACTAAATTTAATTAGGGTTTAGTTATTTCTAGGGTTTTAATTCTAAAATTAAAATAGAAATTTAGGGTTTCACTAAAAATAGAATACCAACTAGGGTTTGATCACTAGGGTTGAACCTATTGGGATTTTTAGGGTTTAACCTAAACCTAACAATTAGAACATCACATAATTATTTAACAAAAATCATCATATTAATTATTTACATAATTAAATTAAATAGGGGAAATTAAACTAATGCCCTAATATGGAAATGTGGTAGTGACAAGTCTACCCTCCTAAAAAAAATTTGTCCTTGAAATTGGATTGAACTAGAACAAGAACGAAATCAGATAAGGAATTATACCTCAAGTCTCGAAGAGATACGAGTATTACTCACGCATTTCGTCCTCTCTCCCAGGTTGACTCCCCTGGAGAGTGATGTCTCCATGCAACAAGAACTAAAGGAATAGTCTGGTTCCGCAACACCTTCTCTCTGCGATCCAAGATCTCTACGGGCTGCTCAGGATAGCTGAGAGTCGGACCAACCTCGATCTCCGAGTGATCTAGTACGTGACTAGGGTCTGCCACGTACCGCCTCAGCTGCGACACGTGGAATACGTCATGCACTCCCACTAGTGCAGGTGGCAAGTCTAGTCTATACGCCACTGCACCGACCCTCGCAAGAATACCGAAGGGTCCGATGTAGCATGGACTAAGCTTCCCGCCTCCACCAAAAGGAATCGTGCCACGCGTCGGAGAAATCCATAGGAACACTAGATCGCCAACCTAGAACAAAACAGTCTCAACACGTAGTCTAAATAAAATAATTACAAGCCAAAAAATAACAATCTAAACCTGAAACTCAAGTGGTCTACGGTGGCTGTCGGCCCAATGCCGCTGTCTGTCATGCGCCACTCGCAGTCTGTCTCTGATGAGTTTCACTTTTTTTGCTGCATCCACGACAATTTCTGGTCCTAGCAAGGCTCTCTCTCCAACGTCGTCCCAAGATAATGGTGTACGACACCTTCGTCCATAAAGATCCTCGAATGGCGACATCTCGATGCTGGTCCTAGCAAGGCTCTCTCTCCAATAGTCCTTTCAGACTGCCCGTCTGTCTGGGTGTGGTATGCGGTACTGAACTTGAGCTGAGTGCCCAAGCTAGCCTGCAGACTCCTCCAGAAGTGGAAAGTGAAACGACTATCCCGATCCGAGACGATGCTCACAGGAACTCCATGAAGTCTGACGATCTGCCGCACGTACATCTCTGCTAGCCTCTCTGTCGACGTGCCCACCTTGAAAGGTAAGAAGTGGGCTAATTTGGTCAACCTATCCACGATGACCCAAATCGCGTCCTTCCCTCCTGGAGAACGCGGAAGCCCTAAAACGAAATACATGGTCACGTGCTCCCATTTCCACTCTGGGATAGGTAAACGTTGAAGCAATCCACCTGGCCTCTGCCGGTCCGCCTTTACCTACTGGCACACTAGACACCGGGATACGAAGCGTGCTACCTCGCGCTTCATTCTATACCACCATACGTGCTCCCTCAAGTCTCGATACATCTTGTTGGCACCGGGATGCATCGAGTACTGAGAGCGGTGTGCCTCCTATAAAACCTTCTCGCGTAGCTCCCCGCTTGGCACACACATCCTCGTGCCATGCCGTAAAGAACCATCATCTGCGATAGTAAAGTCGTCCGACAATCCTGTCCGAACCTGTGCCCTGATACTCCTCAGAGCCTCATCATCATATTGCGCAGCTCTGATTCTGTCCATCAGCTCGGACTGTATCTGTAATCCCCATATCTGAATCTCAACACCGGGGACTAGCACCTCAATTTCCAAGCCTTCCAGATCAGCAACAAATGTCTATCCGTCGTCAAGTACATAGCCATCGGATACCTACTCAAGGCATCGGCGACTATGTTGGCCTTCCCTGGGTGGTACTGCAATAAGATGTTGAAGTCCTTCATCAACTCCAACCACCTCCTCTACCTCATGTTCAGCTCCTTCTGTGTGAACACGTACTTCAATCTCTTGTGGTCCGTGAAGATCTCCATACGCTCTTCGTACAGGTAATATTTCCACAGCTTTAGAGCGAAGATAAACGCTGCCAACTGCAAATCGTGGGTGGGGTAGTTCTTTTCATGAGGGCGTAACTGCCTGGAAGTATAGGCAATTACCTTCCCGTGCTGCTGAAGAACACATCCCAGACCCTTCCCTGAAGCATCACTATAGATAGTGAATCCACCTGTCCCTGCTGGCAACGTCAAAACTGAAGCTATCATCGATCTCTTCTTCAGCTCATCAAATGCGGCCTGGCAATCCTTCGTCCAGACAAAATCCACATCCTTCCTGGTCAGCCTGGTCATCGATGCTGCAATCCTGGAGAAGTCTTGTACAAACCTCCTATAGTATCCTGCTAGCCCAAGAAAACTCCTGATCTCAGCTACCGAACTGGGGCTAGCCCACGACTCCATTGCCTCGATCTTCTTCGGGTTAACCGAGATTCCGTCACCCGTCACCACATGCCCAAGAAATTTAACCTTGTCAAGGAAGAATTCACACTTTGAGAGTTTTCCATACATCTCCTCCTTCTTGAGAGTCTCTAAGACCAACCTCAGGTGCTCTTCGTGCTCCTCCGGGGTCTTAGAATACACAAGAATATCGTCGATGAACACCACCACGAACTTGTCAAGGTACAGGTGGAACACCTTGTTCATTAGGTTCATGAATACTGTCGGTGCATTGGTTAAACCAAATAGCATTACCATGAACTCAAACTGGCTGTATCTGGTCCGAAAGGCTGTCTTCAGCGTGTCTTCTCTCTTCACCTTCACTTGGTGGTAGCCTGACCTCAAATCTTTCTTTGAAAACACCTTTGCCCCGCTCAACTGATCAAAAAGATCATCTATCCTCGACAGCGGATATTTATTCTTGATAGTGAGGTTGTTCAAAGCTCCCCATGGTGATAAACATGTGCACCGTGCCGTCCTTCTTCGGTACGAACAATATCGGAGCTCCCCATGGTGATAAACTGGATTTGATGAAGCCTTTGTCCTACAGCTCCTCAACTTGCTTCTTTAGTTCTGCCAGCTTGCTGTTGTTGACTCTATAGACATGTTATGAAATGGGCTCCGCTCCTGGCACCAAGTCTATAGAGAATTCAACATCTCTGTCTGGCGTCAAGCCTGACAACTCCTCTGGAAATACATCCAGGAACTCCGCTATTAGAGGATATGGCAACTCCTCTTCTTCCATCCTGGCTCCACAAAATGTGCTCCTGCTCTGCTCCACTGCTCCTCTGGCGACCTCGAATTCCGGCTCTCCTGGTGGTCGAAATAATACTCTGCCTCCATGACAATCTATAGTAGCATGATGCCTAGTCAACCAGTCCATTCCAAGTACAATATCGTATCCCGGAAGTGGCATGACGAGTAAGCACACGCTCAACTCTTGGCCTCCCACTGACACTCTCCGATCCTTGCAATAATCACGGACTAGGATAATAACTCCGCCAGTCGTGATCTTGCAAGTCCTAGCTAATGGTTCTGTCTCTAAATGATGTTGAAGAGCATAAGATACAGACACGAAACTATGGGAAGCGCCAGAGTCGAATAATGTAAATGCTGGAATGCAATCGAGAAGAACTGAACCTGTAATCAAGTCTTCTGCTGGCTCGACCTCCTCGACTGCCATGGCATATGCTCGCCCCTGGGGTGCACCTCTTTGCTGCTGGTATTGAGCAAACCTCTGCTGCTGTGGTGGAAGTGGAGGTCCCCTCTGCTGGCCTCCTGGTATGGTAGGTACCCTAGCTGGTCCCCTCTGGGCGGCTGCTCCACCCTGGCCTAGACGAATCTGGATGGTAGGGCAATCCCTCAGCTGATATGATGTCAATCCGCAAGACAAATATGTGCCCAACCTCTTCTTGCAGATCTCTCTAGTGTGTCCTGCCTTCCCGCAGTACGCACACTGGATGGCAGGCTGAGTCTGCCTCTGCTGCGGGTGCTGGGCCTGTCCTCAGGCTGGTGCCTGGTGCTGATGATGCTGCTGTTGATATGGCCTCTGCTGTTGCTGGAAGTATGGACGCTTTCCTGGTCCCGCACCACAGTTTGCTCCTCTTGAAGCATTGCGTCCCCTCTTGGGCCTGAGGTCCAAATCATCCTCGGCTATCTGGGCATCCATCAATATGCCCTCGAAGGTAGCAGTGTGACGTCCCAACGTGCGAGTCTTGATCTCCCTTCCTAGCCCCTTTCTGAACTTTCGGGCCCAGTCTCCTGGATCTCTAATCATCGATGGCGCAAAACAGCTCAGGCGGCAAAACTCCGCGGCGTACTCATCAACGGACAAGCTCCCTTGGACTAAGTCATGGAACTGACTCTCCAAGGCTCCCAAGGCATCATCAGGAAAGAACTTCTCCTTGAAGAGCTTCCTGAAAGCCTCCCAAGTAAGTTCCCCAACAAGTCTCGGCTCAGTGCGAAACCACGTCAGGGCGATATCGAACATCTGACAGACGGCGGCCTCGATCTGAAGAGCCTCCGGAAGCTGCGCCAAGAGCAGGTTCCTCTCGATGTCCTCTAGCCAATCGTCAGCGTAGAGTATTCCCTCAGTACCTTTGAACTCCCGAGGCATCATCCTCTTGAAGTCCACAATGGTGCCCGGCCTCTGGTGGTACTGGCCAGGATGCTACTGCTGGGCAACTCTCTCCACAGCCTGGAGAGCCACCTGGTGAGCACTCTCCATGCTCACCCTCATTATCTCGGTCTGGGCCTGGTGCGCCTCAGCCTGCACCCTCTAGGCCTCTACTGACGTCCTATGGGCATCAACCATGCCCTGGATCAATGCGAACATTTGTGCCCCATCGACGGGCATACTTCTTAGAAACTGAGTCTGTGGTGGTAGAAGAGGCTCCGTCGTAGCTATGGGAACCCTCTGAACAGGTGGGGGAGGAGGACCCTCGAACAGTGCAGACACTCATACATTCACAGGAGACGTAGGAGGTGCTGCGGGTGTCTATCCAACAGGGCGAGAGGTGGCAGACCGCTCTGAAGCTGCTGCTCTGAGTCTCAAGGATCTGGTCTTCGGCGGCATCCTGAAGACAGATTGAAAGATTCAATTAAGGCAATAGACACGATATCATCAAGGGAGGACAGTAAAAATTCTAAAGGAAGTAATCATTAAGAGTAACATTATAAGAATCAGAAATTTCCTAATTGTGATTGAGCATACCCTCGGCCTAAATCCTATTTTCCTAATGCAGGCTCGTAGCAATACTCTAAGCGAGCACCACTGTGATATCGCTCTAAATGCGAATCTAGACCTGCATGGGCTGCCACTAAAAATGTGTCACGACCCGCACCCGGAATTTGGGCATGAGCCGTGGGTACGTCCAGCCTACGCCGCAGCATCGACGGTAAAACGATGTCTAGGTCTCAAACATAACTCATACTGTCAATAGTCTCAACTCCATAAGGAGGACAATAATAATATATGAATCCACAGTTTATAAATATACTCAATCACAAGGCTATATGAAAGTAATTGGCACGATGAGAAAATAAGGATAAGAGTTGTATCATAAGTCAACACAAATATAAATACATCATAAGTCCAGTGTCTAGATGTCCTCAAAAGTCACAACAATAAATACAACTCAAATCTCAGTCTAGTACAATAATACATGAAATAGGATAGTCTAAGTGCAGGCAGGTAGAATTCACCTCATGATTAATAAATAATATTTCTCCCTAATTTATTAAATAGGGTAGGGGTCTCTCTATCTAATCTCTCTGGATAACAATTTAAAAGAATTCACCTCATGATTAATAAATACTATTTCTCCCTAATTTAGGATTTTACCCATTTATCACTTAAGGCTATATATCCAAAAAAATTATTCCTCGAATCATTTAATCATATTATTCAATCTTCAAGAATTACAGAAAATATCACTTATGGTATATCCTCAATTACGGGGGTAATCATCAGATAATGTGATTGGCCTATGGGAAATCTCTAGTACTATCTGTATATCAGCTTATACCAAGCACGAGGGTTCATCTTTTTGAAGTAAGGGAAGACGGAGAACAATAATAAAGAATTTCAGGTGAAGGTGATAGGATACACGTATATTCATCTACTAGTCAACTATGTATCTTAATCCTATGTAAAGTAGTATTACGAAGGGCGAACCAAGCGCACTATGGTTGATCAGACCGTAATACACTGATTCTGAAAATGTATCAATGTATGCATCCACTAATACATATATCATGAACAAGCTTGATAAAAGAATAAGCTTGCAAAACTAGGCTGTAACAACAGTCATAAGTCAAGGTAGTTCAAAAAATATAAATACGCTGGATTATGATGAGAGATGTTACAAACTATTTCAAGTTCATAGAGAAGATAAGACTCATCCAGTCCTTATAGTTATTATACTACTCCTGTAACGACATGCCCAAGAAATGAACTCTGTCCAAAAAGCTTATCCAAAAAAAAACTCACATTTTACTGAGCTGGCCTTGGTACGGGTAGCGCTAGCCTCTATGCTGGTGGTGGAAGTGTCAATGTTTGTGGCATAGGACAGTCTTTTATCATATGTTGTCCGGAACCACATCTCATACATTGTCCTAAGCGAAGTCGACAGTCCCTCCTAGTATGTCCGCGTTTCCCACAATGATGGTAGTGGGGATTCTCTAGAATCTGGTATGGTTCTACTTGGTGCTGGTACTGTTGATGCTGAGCTAAAGAATGTCTGATAGGTCCTTCTTGTTGTGTTCTTGCTGGTCCTTGCTGCGTTCTCAACTAACCTCCCTTTTCTTTGCTGATGGTTTCTTGTAATCTGGCTTCTGTCAGTAACTCGGCATAAGAGATTCGGGACTGGGAGCTAGTATAGTATTGTAGCTCCTGAGTTAGTCCACGATGAAACCTCTTAGCCTTAGCCAAGTCATCTGGTATCAAAGCAGCGCCATATTTACTGAGGTGACTAAACTCAGCATCATACACATCCACTATTCTATTCCCTTGCTCCAGGTGGAGAAACTGATCGTACAATGCATCTCTGACGGTGTCCGGGAAGTACTTCCTTTCAAAGCATTCCAGGAACTGCTCCCAAGTCTGGTATGTACCCAACTGGCGCTCCATGGATTCCCACCAGTGATGAGTATTACCATCTAGAAGTGTCCTTACACATATTATCCATAGGTCTGCAGGTAGCTGTGATGCTTCGAATAATTTTTGAGTGTGAGTGATCCAGTTGGTAGTCTCCTCTGGGCTCTCAATGCCTTTGTACGACTTTGGACCCATCTGTATAAAGTCTTTTACTGAGCCAACTTTAGCTCGAGGTACTGGAGCTAATGCTTGAGCTGGCACAGTAGTCTTTGCAGCCATCCTTTCAAGTGCTGCTAGGAACTCTTATCTCTGTTCTGCTGCTTGTTGTCTCTGCTCTACAGCTAGTATGGCGGTATGTTGTTGTTGTTCCTTCATTATCATCTGGAAGAATTGGAACAGTTGAGCCTGACCATCCTGCGGTGTTGATGAGGCTGGGAGGTTTCCATTTGGTGGAACAGGAAAGTCAGATGGAACTGGATTGTGAATATGTCCATCTGGTCCTGAAAGTCTAGGAATCGTTGAGGTCTCTTCTTGAGTCTGACCATTGACACCAGGAGTTGAGTCATCATTGGCGACAGTACATCCCTTCTGCATATCCATCTCTCTGCAGGTGATGTACACCACGTCTAGAAGAAGTACAGGAATCAAACAGAGATGTAAAATTGTTGGCATAAAATATGGTCTCAGAAATATTCGCGTAAAGCAGAGAAGCGTAAGGTAAGGTTTTAGGGTTATCTGTATAAAACAGAGATTCAAAGAAGTCAGCGTAAAATAAAGCTTCAAAACTGTCTGAGAAAAAGTTTGCGTAAAAGTTTCCGTGCGTAAAGTCTACACGTAAAAAGATCGGCTGTGTAAAAGATATGCTGCGTAAATCTGCCTGGGTAAAAATTTCGCGTGCATAAAATCTCATTATACTTTCTGCGTAAAGCTTGCGCGAAAGGTTTGCGCGTAAAAGTTGATGCATAAAATCTGTGCGTAAAATCTAACATACATTGTGGCATAAGGTTTGTACGAGGAACTCATCATGAGTTGGTCAGTCAAATCGGTGAACCTGACATCTGACAAAAGTACTGCACGATAATCGAGAGGACGGCTGTGATGATGATTTTGCACAGAGACCAGGTTGTCGTATTTAGAAGGAGAAAAATTTGAGGCTTCGGATTACGCTGTCCACAGGAATGAGTTTTTACGCTAAAGGTGAGACAAAATCAGACGCCACGTCAAAAGCTATTTCTGCACAGGGCTCGAGTCATATCTCTGCATTTAATGCAAGAGATTCGGTTCTAACTAGTCATGACTGGGAAAACTAAGGTTGTGACAAATACGCTCACATCCTACCCTTACATATTACGCCTAATCAGCTGCTCTACGCTGGTTATCTATTATCAAGAAATCATCAAGTTTACGCTGGGATAGTTTACCTACATGGCTTGCATGACATGTCCTATAGGTTGAAAAGACTAAGGAAACCTAGTTTAGCAGTTGTCATATTTGCAGCGTAAAGTAAACAATCTTCTGCATAGTTTGGTTTTTACGCCAACAGATTGGTTACTCTATATAAATAGAGGTCCCTAGTCTCAGCATAAAGGGTTCCTGGCATAAAACTTAAGGAAGAATGAGGTTTTAGTCAAGTATGGATGAGATCCTTATACTCTATTCCTATACGCATGCTTGTTTGGTTCAGTTACGTAACCAAGACAATATATTCTAGACCTGCATGGGCCACCACCAAAAACATGTCACACCCCAGTCCCAAAATACGTAGGACTAGGAATACGTATATGTCCAGCCGTATGTATACGAACTCCAATATATGGAAATCATATACACACGTACGCTGTAAATGAATATACAATCCACCAGTGGTAATATACTGTCATCACAAGTCACCCACCATCTATATCTCATCCGTAGCACAAATAATAAGTAGGAATAAAGAGCTGAATAATAACTGAATATCACCGATAAGTATCAAGTTTGATAGTCCGGTGGAAACAAATCCACTACAAACGACTATACTGAAGTAGAACAAAATCTCTAAACAGTGGAAATAATCACAGCTATTCTGAGGGTAAGACCTCCTCAATCTGGTAAGTAGAGTCAGGTCCAGGTCTGTACTCCTGCTCGTCCATATCTGGAAAGGGACCAGGTCCTCAGAGGGACGTAACAAGATACATAATAACATGCCAATAAGTACTAAAAATAAACATCCAGTGGGTCACCTAACCGTCTAGGTGAAATGCAACTTGAGGCAACTTTAGGCGTATAGAAAGTGTAGGCTAGATATATGCTGACGTAATTCACCAATCGTGACAACTGGCTAGTATATGCCACATATGCCCCCAGTACAAGGGCGCAAGTATACAGTAACCATCGAGTGTGGAATCTGCATAGATGAAGTAGGGTGTCCCATACGCCTACTAGTAGTCCTCCCCGCCCAATGCTCTAATTATGCCACATCCATGCCATGGTCTAGTTCATAGCCTATTCTTAGTACCCTAGCCCAATCCTACAACCAAACAAGGACAAGGATTGGACCACCGTACTACAATAGACTATGTCCATGGACCTATAATTACTGCAGAGTCTTCTAGCATACAAAGTTTCTATCAGCAGTTATTCCTAACGCACGGCTCATATGTACCGGAGGCCAACCCGGTGCATAGTCCGGAATCTATATGAGACTCACCACTCGTGTAACAACTGTGTCACGGCCAATGAACCTACTGATGCTACATGATACTGGGGTGGTCTCATGAAATAGGTCCAAAATCTATATAAATACACATCTATATAAACAGAAATAACTATGCATGCTTCAGTTGGAATGTAAGTAATCAGTACAATGGCAAGGTATACTTGCCAAGCAAAAGTCCTGAAGAGTGCAATATCCAATACAGTGTTAAGTTCAAGTAGTGAGGTTTAGGGTTTTGGGGTGTATTTCATGGATATATATAGAGAATAAGAGGCGGTGGAGAAACTTAGTGTTTAAGAAACTACTGTTGTTGCTGTTTTCTTTTTATTTGTTTAGATTTCGGCTGAGGGTTATTTAGTAATAACAGGTAAAGAGGCGGTGGGTTGCTGCTGATATTTTTCCTACACGTGCGGAGGAGAAAATAAGCGATGAAGTTCTTGTTTTACGCGCGGAGCAGAATTTAGGCGGTGGTGGAGCTTTACGCCTGGGTTTGATTTACGCATAGAGAGAGAAATTAGGCTGGTGATGTTCTTTACGCACAGATGAAATAAGAAGCAGTGGTAAGAGTTTACGCGTAGAATTTCTTTACGCGTGGAGAAGGAAATAGCAAAGTTAGTTTGCTATTGCTACTGTTGATATTACGCGCGGTTGAGAGGAAAATATACTCGGGGTGATTAACGGGTTTGGGCTAAGGGTTGCGGGTTCCGGTTTGAAATCCAATAGGAATTGTATATATATACACATATCTATTCACAGGAACTTCTAAGAATTATATATTGGTGCATATGGTTGAGCTAGTATCTGTCCAAAGGGTTTCCTACATGGAATAAATTTAGAAAAAAAATATAATGGTCCCATAAATCTTGCTAAGTGTACAACATCTCAGTTAAAGATTTAACTAAAATATATTCTCTCTATTTAGCTCATAACTACTATAAACAAATTAAATAATAGAGAAATACGATTTTCAGGATTAGGGATCTTATAAAAATTCCATAGCTTCTCTATGAATGTGAGTTGGTTCCGTAATAGTGTTTCCCTGTGCATCGATAAGGGTGGTCATTATATTCCTTTGCTGGCGGGATCTAATGGTTGCATAGAAGAATTTATAGCACCGATCTCCATCTTTTAACTAGTCGCATTTAGCTCGCTGTTGAAGGTATATTTCTTCCATGAACCGATGCCTCCATACTTTCTCTTGCATATATAACTCCTCTACAGCTAATGCGGTGTTTGTAGGCCATTTTTGTATGTTAGTTTGAATATCCTGTAAGTACTGTTCAGCCTCTTCAAGTTTTGGCATTGCCCGCGTCTTATTCCACATGAGAAGCTCCTTCTTGACCCGTTTCAACCTCTGTACTAGGCAGAATTGAGCATTACCCCTGGTATTAGCTACTAGTCTCCTCTTCACTGCCTCCATATAGCCCTCCAGTTTCGTCCATGAGTTAGAGAATCATAATAGATGGCGGCGGGTGGCATCTCTTTCCGCTAGAGTGATAAGGATCGGTGTATTATCACTTGTTCCATTAGATAACTCATCCCTACTTAGCGGGAATATCTCCACCCATTTGTTATTGCATAATGCTCTGTCCAACTGGAAAACTACTTGACTCAATATGGAACTATTGTTCCATGTCCATACATGGCCCATTCTAGGCAAGCAACTACGCCCCGACCCTAACAAGCAGTTTTGGAAATCATCCAGTATGTCATCAGGTACCTGACGCCCTCCTAGCTTCTCCTCAGCCGTAAGCATGGCATTGAGATCTCCACATAGTAGTAGAGGGGAGCAGTCCCTAATCTCTGTCGCTGCGCTAATAATATCTTTCTATAATTTGTATCTTCGTCTTCTATCGTTTTGACCATATACTGCCCCTAAGATGATCCTCAGACCTCCTTTGTTAATAAAATAAATAACAATCAATTGATCAGATATATACCTAACCTGACTCATCCAGCTTCTAGTGTCCTATAGAACCCAAATACGTGCCAGACCACAAGCATGAAGGTTATGGACCGACTCCCATTTGTAAGGAGTCCTCTATGTTAGTCTATCTTCTACTTTAATCTTGCTCTCAATTATAGAAACAATCGAGCACTTGTTCCTCCTACTAGCATTTTGTATCTCCTTCCACCGACCAATTGAGTTGGCTCCTTTGACGTTCTAAGTGAGTAACGTCATTAACAACTAGATGAACCATCCTTTGCAGATCTCAGGCCTTCCCTTGGACGATTTAGGTTAGCCTTTCCAGATTGTTGTTCCCTCCCACCTGGGTTCAATTCCCTCATGTGTAAGGTGGTGTCTCGGATTGCCGCATCCCATTTAGGATTATCAGTCGTTAATCCCGTGTCTGGGTGAGGCTCACCCATCATGTTGATATGACTTCAGGCATCTCCAAGTAGATCATTATCATATAACCTCCTGATATGCGACACCTTGTTTGCTTTTGAACTCTTTCCCAGTTCTTCTATAACCCCTCCATTGGTCGGGGACTGAATCTCCATGGCATTATCCACATTTCCACTGTGTTGCCCTTCTCCTTCGATCATATCTGTAGTCATCGTAGTTGAAGTCCGCTCGCCTCCAATCTGCTCTGGTTCTTGTCTCTTCCCCAATACCGATGGGAGAAGCTCTCTGCTCCCTTGCCCGTCAGTAGTCTCGACATACTCTAGTATAATTTCCATGTCTATGTCTTGTACTGGGGAGGCCTGGGTGTGTCCATTCCCTATATCATGGTTAAGACCTCATTCCCCTTGTGCTCCCGAAGACAGTTCGCTCTCAAATTGCTCAATGTAATTACTACAATGCTTCTCCACATGCCCAAAGCACCGACAATTCGAGCAAGAGGGAGGTACCCATTCGTAATTTATACGCTGCTTTATCCATTCCCTAGTAGGGAAAAATACTTTAATCTCCCGTGGAAGCTCTCTTGTTGCATCAATCTCCACGAAAACCCGGCCAAAGGATAGCAATTTGCGCCAGGCCGTTGGAATGTCCGTGCGAATGGGTTTTGCCTACCATGCTATCCATCTTCATGATAGATGGAATACTCTATAATTATGGCTTGAGCCATGGCAGCCGAATCCATATAGGGACTGTCGTGAGCCGATTGTCATGACCCACACCCGGTATAAGGGTACGAGAACTTGGGTATGTCCAGCCTATGCCGCAGAATCGACAATAGAATGTTGTCTAAGTCAACAATACTAACTAAACATCTTATACAAAATATATGTACCTGTCAAGATATCTAAACTCCAAATGGATGAACAATATGATAATAAATACTCAATCACAATAAAATTAGAGGAAGATGTAGCACGATATGGAATAGAAGAAGAAAATAAATCACAGTCATAATACAACACAAAATCAACTCTAATAGACTGGCACAATAGTCTCAAATATAATATATGTCAAAAATATCTAAACTAAAACTACGACATAACTAATACAAGAGTCTAAACATCTGCAGCTAGCTGGTCATCTTCTGGTACTGGCTCCTCTTGAGCCACTATCTCTAACTCTACACCCACTACGTCCTGAGGTCCATTGTGTGTAGGATACCAGTCATCTAAATCATCTAAAAATATATCCAGTCAGGATTGGAATGAAGCACACCTCTAACAGCAATTCCAAATAAATGATAAAGACTATGTGCCAGTAAATAGAGAGAATATATAAGATAAATAAAGCATGAACAAAAAATATACAGAATATGAAAAGCTGTAAATAGTACAAGAGAAATGAACATCATATACAAGAGTTTGGAATATAACTAAGTGAGTACTAGCTTCGACATGTGACCGACTTGGGAACTTGTACAGGAATTATGGCCTGGTTAATCATAAGTGAAGTGTATGATTAACACTAACAGGAAACTTGTACATGAATACTTGTACGTATTGATCATATCTCTAACTAACACTCCCTATTCTTCGACTGGTATAGTGGATCCAACCATGGCACGTTACGACATGGGATTCTCCAAGAAGGTAGCAAGTCTCCCCAAGAATCAGTGTCCATACAAGTACAAGAGCAACAAGACATGTATATGATACGCCAGAAAATACCGAGAATAACATCTCATGACGGGATCCGGAAATACCAATCCGTGTAACCACGTGTTAAGAAGTCAAGGATATCTACACTAAATACAAGAAACATAGAAGATATCATAAACAGGAAACTATCAGAGAATGTACTCACCTGAGGTCCTGAGCTGACAATACCAATTTGTGTCTGAACTGGTATCACACTGAGCTATATATGAAATATCATATTATTGGGTGTAATGAATGATAAACATACTAAAATATGTTGAAATATGATTTCTAGGCCATTTCTAGGTTAAAATAGTCAAACTAGGTCAAACTAGCTATTCTAGTTTGTATGAGTCAATCTCTAGGATATTGGGTCCATACACTATGTATTTAGGCTATACTAGCTATATTAGGATACTAGGATATCAATACTATATCGTATCGTAAGATACATAAATATTATATGTGAAATACTACATAAGATATACAAAATACTATATACTAATATCCCCTAGCTAACCTAGTACTAATAGATACCTTGGCTTTGAGCAAACTTGGTATCACACTATTTAAACCCATCTCTATTTATACTCAATACCCAATACCTTGAGTAAACCCCAATACCTAGCAATTACCTTGGTAACACAAGGTAATACTAATCTAGCTATCTAATATCCATACATACCCAAATATAAATACTAACTCATATATATCAACTTATAGATACAAGATACTAACTAACTAACTAGCACTAATCAAATATTCACTATTTCAAACTTATAGTACTTCTAATATACTAATTGTAATATCACTAACTATACTAATATCATATTACTATCATTCTAACACTAACATACATTAATACTTACCTAAAGTAACTGATACCTTAAGTATCTCTAACTATCTAACTTAATATCCAAATCAAAATACTACTATATAACATGTAAAAACTAACACAATAATTACTAACTAACTGCATCTAACTACACCTGAACTGAAACCAACAAGGCAGCACACAACCTCCACCATTCTGGTATTGCTGAGGCATCACTACATGTGCAACATTTGGTTGCTGCAGGCAAGGCAGTGCCTGCTGCTCACTGCCACTCTCACTCGAGCTTCATTTCCCCTTTCACCTCAGTCATACACTAACTCTCTATTGCATTGCATTATGCAATTACCCCTCCCTGCTTACACAACAGCAGCTTAAAAGCTAACCCCAAACATCCCACCTTAATTGACTACTTAACTCGACAAAACCACTTGCACATGCAAGCAGTGCACCCCCCATCCAGACCTCCCATTGTTGTTGTTACCATTCCAAAATGCCACTTGCCCGACCCCTTCATAACTCCAAAAGTCTGTGCAAACCTGAGAACACAAGTGCAGTGAACTCATGCCCCTGCACATTAGCTGCTTCCCCATCCAACCTCATCAAAACACAACACAAAGCACTCATCTTAAGACAGTACTCCCCCTCTAGGACTGATACTAACAGAATACTATGCTACATATGAAACAACATGTAACTTAAGAAACACACCATAACATAGTATATAGTATATATATATATATATATATATATATATATATATATATATATATATATATATATATATATATATATATATATATATATACTACAACTAGTTAATAAGAATAACATACTAATTAGAGTGTCAAATATACTCACAAGGCAATATATCAAACACATGGAGTGCACCACCCTCGTATCACACCAATCTATGATACACTTGTGATACGGCCCCAACACACCACCAAATGCATCACCAATGGTGTGAGCAAGTCTAGAATTATATTTCTAAGCAATATAAAGTGCTAGCTACTTAACTACGTGTCCGTGTCAAAATGTGACATGCTCAAACCCTCGCGTCGAAGGAAAAATCCCCTAATCAAACTGTATCACCAAATTGCTATGATACAGCCTACTCGTATTCAATTGTGGACACGATACTAGTCCCCCACACTGGATCTAAGTCTAATTAGGCTAGATTAGTCTCATGACATACACTTGATGTGTCAATCTCGTAATTTCCCCAAAATTCACACAAAAATCTATGTAGAAGTCATATTTGGTGTCCAATTGGCCTAGTTCTTCTTCCTATAGGTAGCCCTATGCCATAGAGCGGTTCCTAAAGGTTCAATGCATGATTTAGAAGCTATAATAAAGGAGAATTCAGAATTTACCAATTGGAAGATGAATTCCAAATGAATTGCTCACTAGGACACGATCTCCTCACCAATGCTTCTCCTCCAAATGCTCCTTGCCAATCCAAGCTCCAGTCCTCCTTGCTTGAAAAAATTGAGAGGGAATGCGTGTGAATTGGAATAAAATTGATGAAGGGATGAAATGAATTGGGGATCTAGAGAATTGGGGATCTAAGAATGAATGGAAAGAATGAGAGGAGAGAGAGAGAATCCCCCCCCCCTCATATGGCCGACCCCCCTCTAACCCCTCCTCCAAGTAATATGCAATGTCCAATGTGCCCCTACTAGTTAGTTAAGAGGAATAATTAGGAGGGCTATATTAGGAAGCTTCTAATTCTTCATGAACTAATCTAATCTCCTTAATCTAATTAAGGGAAAGGTCTAATTGGGCCTAGTCCAATATCGGGCTCAATGGGTCATGGCAAACTAATGGGTCCACTAATGACATGTCTAAATAACAATAGGCTAGCCCACTAATAAATAAATAATTAGCACATCATAAATTTAATTAATTACTAGTATAATATATAATATTAATCACTAACTAATAAATATGCTAATGACCAAAATATCCTCATCTAGAAATGTGATAGTTACATCGATCTTTCTCAAAACTGGATTCCGGTAACCAACGTTTGAGAACCACAAGTCTACCATCGAACGTCCATGGACCTCCTTCCAGCACACGTTGTAGATCTTTCGCCAGGTCAAACTTAATGAAATAGAAACCATTCTCCCACGAGAAAATCTCCACGGTTCCTTTTGGCCTCCTAACTCGCAGAGCATACGCTCTTAGCTGACCATAAAATGGCTTGTTACCTATCACGTACAGAATAATGGTATTCTTCCAATATTCCTTTGTTTCTTCTATATCATCTTCAGTAATTTCAACCACCCTTCTGCCATTGATAATACTAGGTTCTACATATTGTAGTTCCACCTCCTCCTGGATCTCCGCGGGCTTGCATATATTTGCATTAGGTCTCCTTCCCGAGTGCCAGCCATTCACCGGTCCACTCGCTCGCGCTCCCTCCCTCTGTTTATCCTTCTGCCCACCCGTCGCTCAGTATAGGTTGGCATGGGCCTCTGCTTGATTCACCGCCCTTGGACGACGCTGACCTCCCTGCTACATATCCCATGGACCTCGTCTGTTTTGTCCCTCTGCATGCCCCCCTCCATCCGCCCCGATCCTCCTTGACGTCGATCCAAATCTCCTCATTCTTTCTACCGTCGTCCATCCCCCCATGAGTCTTTGATAGCGGGATCGCCCGAGTCTGGAAGTCCCTCGTCCTTTCCTCTTTCTGATGTCCTGCTGAACTCCCCGCCCCCGGATCACCTGCGCCTGGAGCGGACTTACTATACATCCAGGAGGCTCGAACCCGCAACCTCCTGGATAATATGTATCGGCCTTAACCACTAGGCTAGACGTCATTTATTATATATATATATATATATATATATATATATATATATATATATATAATTTAACAATTCCAAAGAATAGATTCTGGAGCTACTAACTAGCCATATTAATTTTAATTAATAAATATATCTATTCTACTATATAATGCCAAAACTAGGCTTCACCGTGAAAAATTTTCGTTCCAAAAATACCCTTCATTACATTTCAATATGTATTACGTTGATAAGGATATCTAAGTAATTAAAAACAGTAATTAAATACGTATTAAATGTATGCAAAGTAGGTAGTTTGGAGAATAAAACAAAAGTTAATAAAGAATGCATGCAAAGTAGGCACATGAACCCAAGAGATGAGAAACCTTTCATATTCCCGTCATTTAATTTCTCCCAACTTTCATGCTCCTGCCTATTATATTTCCACCTATAATAAAATTAAGAAATTATGGTTTGCTCTTTTAATAAACTATTATTTTTTTCAAGTAATATGAAATACGTGCAACGCACGTGCGTATATACTAGTGTAAAATATATTTGGAAAGAAAAGTTCTAAGCTGAACTTTTCTCTTTATATACTAGTATAGAAATATATATGCAAGAAAATATTTGAAAAAATAAGTTCCATATAAATTATAGATTATAGATATAGATTACATATTACAAAATATTTCTATTTTTTAGGTTCGAACTCTAGGGTGACGTTTGATCGTAGTTGCTGATGCTGCCGAAAGTCGAGCGATCCCAAACCAAACCCTCTCAGACCGAGAGGAGCCCAACACTCTGGTCGGATCTCAGACTTATACGCAACCCTCTCAGATTTCATTTCCCCGCGAGCCGCCAACCAAACCCTCGTTCCAGTCCCTCCCTCCCTCCCTCCCTTCAATGTTCCACCATTATCATCATCGTCATCTTTTTATTCAACTGGTAGAGGAGCTTCCGTTCGCTCTCGGTGCCTATTCCCGGCCAAACCCCAATTAACCCCCTTTCAAAAATTCCAATCATCGATCGATGGGTGCTCTTAGTCGAGCATTGAAACTCCACCGTCCTCTCTCCTCGATCATACTCCCTTCCTCTTCTTCTCATTATTATTCTTTCTTCGGAGAGCAGCAGCAACAACAACGAAGGGAGTTGTGCAAGCACAGTGGCAGAGAAAACGGAGGGTTTGACTTGAGCGAATTCCCTACCGAAAGGATCAGGAACTTCTCCATCATCGCCCACGTCGACCACGGGAAATCAACCCTCGCCGACCGCCTCTTGGAGCTCACCGGCACCATCAAGAGGGGCCTCGGCCAGCCCCAGTACCTCGACAAGCTCCAGGTAACAAAACAAACAAAATCATTCAACAAACATGAACTATGTTCCGTATTCATGTTTTATGTATTCATATATTAAGATCCTGGAAGTATTATTAACTTTCTTGTCGAATCACGACACATTATCTCCTAGGCACATACAATCAATACATTACACGTATAGGGATAAATTGAGCACGCGAAGCAACAATAAAGAATACCATTAAGCATCAAGTGACATGGTCATCGCGAACAGTATATAAAAGTGAAAGTAAATCAAGAAAAGTTAGACAACCATGACGAGTTTTTAACATCCATAAATTTGGAAAGATGGGAATGGTGTCGGCATAAAATAAACCGTAGGTAGTAGATCCTTGATTGGTTGACGCGGGACAAGACCTAGAGGGCAATCTATATGATCGATTTAAACAATTTGACATATGTACAAGGCTATTTGTAAAGCAATCATTGTTAATAGTCTACTGACAAATGGCTGTAACAGATGTTAATAATTTAACCAATTGGACTCAATAATTTAACCAATTGGACTCAAAATACTGGTTTGAATTTACCAGAGGGTCACGAATCCATTCCACAAAATCAGAACAAATCCAATCTCGCTCCAAGACGATGAATCCATGCGTCCAAGTCTTCACTTTGCTAAATGATAATCAATGGTTCTCCGCTCGTGGATCATAATCTGTCTTGAAAGAGCACTGGCTGTATAATTGGTTTTTGAATCTTTGGTGGTGTAAAGAATGATGGGTGTGCAGGTAGTGGATAAAGAGAGTTAGGTCTTTGGATGTTGCTGTCAGAAATCAGACGGCCTGTAGCAATGTAGAAGCAGGTCAAGCGGCATTTCAGATGGCAAGAGGTTCTTGATGGTACTTAGGTTTAGTACTTAGGAGGGGCAAAAGGATTCAATTCCTGGACAACGATATATAGAGGGTTTGGGGACTGGCTTGCACTTGATCTTTGCATGGAAATGGGATGCTTCGGAAGGTACTGTAGCAACATCAAAGAAAATGACAAAAATTTAGGATTTGCTGGTGATAATATAATTAGATGAAGAAGAAAAATGACTTATTAGCAATAGACACTCTTGTCATAAACTCAATAAATTTCTAACTCTTCATTGAGTTAAAACCCAATTTTTCGGCCTCCAAGAATTTTCTTTTCTAATCCTAGGCAACCAATAAAAACAAAATCCTAATAAATCATATCCATAATAACTTGATACACCCAAATAGGTGCCCCGAAAATACCAAATGTCAATAGTCTCTCTCAACCTGAGTTACAATTTGAATCAGATTTAGACTGTCAGAATTGGTCCTCCATTACAGGTGATTATGAGGTTTTAAAGAATACTAAAGCCACTGAGTCAAACCTGCTAGATATTAGTAATTTATTGACGTAACCTGTTTTTCTGACTGTGGACAACTTAATATGTATTGGTCTAATATTCGTCTTGTATTGGACAATACGAAAAATTGCCTCATCTAGTATTGTAATCCTAACTTTACACCCCTCCAGTTTGTATTGGAATTCAAAACCTTTTGTACCATATCATATCACCCGGTATATATCACTACATACATATCATGTATCATATGATAAATATCAACATTAAAGCCTTTACCCCAAAATTTTAGGGTTGACTGGAAGAAGAAAAAGGAAAACTTATGGCTGTTTATTTAATAAAGAAGGTTGATCAGGAAACTAGAGAGGAAGTTGTGATCCTTAGAGGTAGCAACAATAGACAGTTCCTGACTAGATATGATAAGGTTCATAAGAGCCTGACAAGGCTTGGCTCGACCCTCCGTGTGTGGTCGCTTTCCATTTCCATTTCCCTTTCTTCGCTTTCTCTTGGTCTTGGAGAAGAAAATCGGAGACAAAGAGATTATGCAATGGTTTCTCTTGCTTTCACCCATTTTCCTTTTAAGTTTTTATCCTAAGAAATATTATTTACATTTTCTTTTAGTAATTTTACTTTTACCCAGTTTCTTGCAGATCAAACAGAGCTTTACCTCTGATAAAGTAGAGGTTCTTTATGACATGGACTCATGAATCCTATCAAGAAATAGTGGAAAAAGTAATTAATCTCTTATGGTATTACTCATCCTGATATTGCTTACCCATATAGAGCATTTGGCAAAACCTGCCCTCTCCAAGGTTACTTTTCACCCACGTGGGGCTTATGCATATGATTCTTTGGCATTAGAAAGGAGCTCCAAGTAAAGGGGCTTTGGTTTTATATTAGCAACTACTTGACAGTTTTTGGTACTCCAAATGCAGATTGTCATGCTTATATTAATTGTCATTCTATTATTGGCATCTGTACACTTGTTGGTGCCAAGTTGGATAAGAAACAAAGTGTAATGACTAGATCTAGCATCAAGTCCAAATATCGGGTTATGGCACCCACTTCATGCACTGTTATTACAGGCTCTCGCCTAGGTGGCAAGGCGAAATGATGCAGCCCCTTGTTTCTTCTAGCTCATGAGTCAATCTATCCTCAAGGCAAGGCCTAGGCGTGCACCTTTGCCAAGGCACGAGGCTCTTAAGGCATTTAACTCATTACAATTTCCCTCTACTAATAACTTTACCTATTTATCCTTCATTAAAACACGTCCTATGGAATGGGTCTTATTGACATAAGAGGAAACAAAGGGCTACAATCTAGTGATGTTTATGATATTATGATGATAATGGAATGGGTCTTATTGATATAAGAGGAAACCGTGGGCTACAATCTAGTGATGTATATATGATGATAATATATATGAGGATGAGTGAAATGCCACATTGAATGATGTTGAAGAACTTTAAAGAATATCATATCAATAATTATATAATAGAGCTTTCTTGTTTTGTTTGCATTTGATTATTAATATTGCATATGATTTTGGACCATTTATTAGTTATATCATGATTATACTCGAACTTAGTTGACTTGCATTGCACTTATGATGATATGCAATTTTCTTTTGAAGTCTTAATTTCTTGATGATTCTAATTGATTTAGGATATTGTTAGCTTGATATTTCCAGTATGGATTTTTAACTTGATTGCTCATGTGGCTCGGGCATGCGCCTACGCCTAACATGTTAGGAGACATTATTGTTTTTAAGACACCCTGACGCCTTGAAAACACTGACTTCATGTGAATTGATGTGGTTGAAGATGTTTATGGAAGAACTTGAATTTCAATCAGCAAGTCACATTGAGAGGCATTTTGATAATCAAGCAGTTACCCACGTAGTTTACAACCGCTATTTCATGAGAGTACAAAATACATAGTAGTAGGTTGCCTTTATGTTAGGGATAACGCTATTAAGAACCAGATAATCTGAAAATCAGCTTGTGGATATACTCACTAAAACCTCTTTGTAAGGTTAAGTTCGAAACATAACAGGCTAGCTTTCCTGATTATGGACTAGTACGTATGAGGGGGAATTTAGTTGGTAGCTTAGAGAGACATTTTCTGATTAGAGTATTCTGGGAATAAGGGAACTTTATACCCATCTATAAATATCGCATAATTGACGACGTAGCCTGGTGCAACGATAAGGCTTAGGCTTTCTGTTTGCATCATGGAGGATGCATATTCGAATCAAGGAAACAACCTCTCCATATATATGGGGTAATTCTTCACACATCTTGACCCTCCCCAGACCCTACGTATGAGGGAGCCTCGTGACACTAGCACAGCCTACAAATATCGCATAACTGAAGAACATTAAGACAATATGACCTTTTAATCTTCTTGCATTCCCTTATTTCTTCCTCACAAATTCTCTTCCACCACACACAAGGTTACTTACATGATCACTGCTAAACTGAGTCAACTGACACCTTTATAATGAATATTTGGAACAATTGATACAATATCTTCCACTTAATTTAGTCGTCCTGCTCATCTTGAACTATTTGTGTTTTCTTCCTAGTAACTAGGAATACCATTCATGAAATGTCAATTGTCACCAGACTCACGTGGTCTGTAGATGTAATTTCTGATTTTCTGCCCCCCCCCCCCCAAAATGATTATTGTGTTTAAATGTCTGCCATATAATTATCGTTTTGATTACAGGTGGAAAGAGAGAGGGGTATAACTGTCAAAGCTCAGACAGCAACCATGTTCCACAGGCATACCCACAGTGCAAATGGTACTACTGATTTGCAAGATCCACCCAAATTTTTATTGAATCTAGTTGACACTCCTGGCCATGTTGATTTTAGTTATGAGGTATCAAGGTCTCTTGCAGCTTGTCAGGGTGCTCTTTTGGTTGTTGATGCTGCACAAGGTGTTCAGGCACAAACAGTTGCTAACTTTTATCTTGCATTTGAATCCAATTTAAGTATAATACCTGTAATTAACAAAATTGATCAGCCTACCGCTGATCCTGATCGCGTTAAAGCTCAGTTGAAGTCACTATTTGATCTTGATCCAGAAGATGCTCTTCTAACTTCTGCCAAAACCGGCCAAGGCCTTGAGCATGTCCTTCCTGCTGTCATAGAGCGTATACCCCCTCCCCCTGGAAAGTTCGATTCACCGTTACGCATGCTTTTGTTGGATTCTTATTATGATGAATATAAAGGGGTAATCTGCCATGTTGCTGTCGTTGATGGTGCTCTTCGGAAGGGTGATAAAATTACCTCTGCTGCAACTTCCCAGGTATATGAAGTTTTAGATGTTGGGATAATGCATCCTGAATTGACATCAACTGGAGTGCTTTTTACTGGACAAGTTGGTTATGTAGTTAGTGGCATGAGATCCACAAAAGAAGCACGCATTGGTGATACACTTCATCATGCCAAAAGCATTGTAGCACCTCTTCCAGGTAAATTGTTTCCATTTTACTTCATGCTAGAAGTTCTATATGTTTGTGTAATTTAAAGTTTAAATAGCTATAGCATTGTTACTTTAAATTTTAAAAGCTGTTGTGGCTCCCTCTCCATTATGCCCTCTTCAGGGTCTTCCACTAATGTACTGATTGTTAGTTTATGTTATCTTTCCCCTTTGTGAAAAGACACTACATACTTGCTCTCAAACACTATGTAGCCTTTCAGGTTTCAAGCCTGCAAAACACATGGTATTCTCTGGTATGTATCCTGCAGATGGATCAGATTTTGATGCTCTTAACCATGCAATTGAGAGGTTGACTTGCAACGATGCTAGTGTGTCCGTTGCGAAAGAGACTAGTACTGCACTGGGTATGGGCTTCAGGTAAGCATGAGCTTTGTATGAGAAGCAGTTCTTCTCTTTATGGTTTTTAATCTTATTCAGTGTGAACAGTATTCCCCCATAGCACGAACCAAAAAGACAGTTTCTGTTTGCCATTTTTGATAAAGCTGGATACTAATATGATCTATATATGTGTATGATACTCAATAAACAGGTGTGGCTTCTTAGGTTTACTTCACATGGATGTCTTTCATCAGCGGCTTGAGCAAGTATATATTTGATTCCCCTGTTTTATTTATTTTTCCTTGCTTTGGAAAAAAATAAGATTTGCTAAATGCACATAAACTACTATGAGCCGGGATATTGAAAAGAAGAGTAATTCAGGGAGCAATAATAAAGCACTAGAATTACCTTAATAGGCCAAGAACTACTGATATCCAAATTTATAGATATAAACAGACTTCAGGAGTATGATAAAACTCTAGAATCTCCTCAAGTGTAGGGCAATTTGCATTTATCTTTTCTATATTACGGGGATTTGAAGCAGTTACTCCCTCATTCAATAAAATGACATAGATCATAGATAACTCACCCATGAAACCTGAACCCAACATGCTTATCTTACCTGTTCTGCAATCGCCTATATGGCCTTCTTCCTCGCCAATTTTCTCATCCAAGTAAATCGTGGATAAAAGCAACAGCCACAAAGAGAAGCTTCCTTTTGAGTTGACATGCAGAAGTGCAAACGGAAGTACGCAACTCATGCTGCTGGATGAGACTGTAACAGCGCACTTCTGTCTGAGTAACAGTGTACTGCCAGCTGAATGACAATGTGAAGATGCCCACACTCTAATGAATCCTGCACCATAGTGATTGGTGTGGTTTCAAGGTTCAAAGTATCGGTATCGGACCATTCCTATGAGTATCGGGATCGGCGGTATCGGTAGTATCGGCAGTTTCGGATCGGAGGATCGGATTTTTTGGTATCGGAAAGAAAATAACTATTAGAAAATTATTAACATGTTAGAAAATATATTTTATACATTTATGCATAATTTTAAGTATTTCTTGTATTTTTTCTTAGTATTTTTGAAATTGAATGAAATAATAGTCACCCTTGTCGATTGATTTGCATGCGATAGATAAGTTTTCCTCTTTTATATGCTTTTACAACATTACTATACTTTTACACCCTTACTAATTGGTCTTTTTCATTCAATTTTTTTTGCCAAATTGACCGGAAAAGAGACCTCTAATGTCGGTATCGGTCAGTATCTGGTATCGGTTGGTATCAGATCGGGACATGCTTGTATCGGTATCGGCCGTATCGGATCGTTATCAGCCGATATTGCAAACTATGGGTTTTAGAAGAATGTCGTGTCAAAAATAGCAAAACAACATACAAATTCATAATACCAGCTGATACATTGATGAGGTAAAATGTGAAATTAAACCTTTAGATGTTTTTAGGTTGTTCTTGGTATCCTGTGTCAGGACTCATTAGGCGAGTGGAAAGGTGGTAACATACTTCTTTTCTATTTAGTTAATACACAGTTTCTTCCTTTCCTTAATTTGAGATTTTTATTCCCAAGGTAGTAGTGGTGTCATCTGTACCAAATGCAGTGCACCTCACCTTATCTTTTTGCAAGTTATTCAACTCTTAAGTGAAACTAGAAGCAGCAGAAAAGGCGAGCAAAGTGAGGCGCCGCCAAAGCAGCAGGCTTCTATTGCTATGCACCAATAGAGCAGGTGAGCCGCCCACAAAATGTTTTAATGATCGGGTGAACAACGAGCTTCTTATGCTAGTTTTTTAGATCAGGAGAAAGAAATTTGACAAAAAAAAGGCGCTTTGTACCTAAAGATACTTGTCAAACTAGGCTTCAAGTGCAATGTGATAAGCCGAAAGTTCGGTCACTCAGTGAGGAAATGCAGTTCTGTTAGTTAAGAATATTTGGTCCACCCTCTACGGGACATAGCTGCCATTTTCGAAAGCTGGACACTTCAAATTGTTTTGACATGCACTTGAATTCAAAGAAAACGGAATAGGTTGCTGTTATATTCTTCATGTCTTTGAAATGTTTTCGGGACATTAATAATTTCAATTATATACCTTGTAGGAGTATGGTGCGCGGATCATTTCTACCATACCAACTGTGCCATATATTTTTGAGTATTCAGATGGAAGGTGCAGCATTACTGCGAGATAATAAGTATATATGAAATCAAAATGTTTTTTCATCTCATCATATTGCTGTTTTTAGCAAGATTCAGGTTCAGAATCCTGCTGCATTGGCTTCAAATCCGGGGAAGCGTATAACTGCATGTTGGGAACCATCAGTTCTTGCTACCATCATTATTCCTAGTGAGTAAGGTCTTCTACCTTGTACTGTTAATATTTTAGGTTTCCACTTCCATGCTTTTGGCAAAATCAATCTGAAAAAGCATAAAGCTCCATCATTCACCGTTTTATCATCTGTTCACAGGTATGTGGGACCTGTTATAACACTTTGTTCAGAACGGAGAGGGGAGCAACTAGAATATTCTTTTATCGATAGGTAGCACTTTCGAACTATGTTGCAGTTTTTTTGTTTGTTTGGTAACACTGCTATTTACCACTTGGTGTTTTATTTTATCATCCAGCCAGCGGGCATTTATGAAATACCGGTTGCCTCTGCGGGAAATTGTTGTAGATTTCTACAATGAATTAAAAAGCATAACATCTGGATATGCATCATTTGACTACGAAGATGCGGAGTAAGTCTTCACTTTCATTATCTGTCAAATTGTGAAAGCATCATCAATCTACAGAATTTGTATACATTTACTTAGAGAGAAACTTTTTTTGGTTGGGTTTGTCATGAGGAAAGATAGCATACTTGCAGGGGGTCTTACACAATAATCAGGTAGTTAATTGGTTGTATTAACTCACATAATCAGGTAGTTAATTGGTCTTACAGAATTTGTTTAGTGTTTGAAGATGGATGATACAAGTTTTGTTTTTCTACCTGTTACAAGTTTCAAGGCCCTTCAATTGTAGAACTTTTTCAAATACTAGTTTCCTAGTTATTCATCTTTCACGATGATCATCTCTATACAGGCTTCTAGTTTCCTAGTGTTTGAAGATGGATAATAAAAAGTTTGTTACTTTAGCTCTATATTAAGTACATCTTTGAGAGGCTTTTTGACTCTTCCTTTGCACTTCTATGATCTAATGTACTGATGTAATGTAACCTTCTAAGAAGTTTCATGTGGTTGGAATTGTAAAAGACAGCAAGTCTAATGGTATAATTTGTATATTAGTTTGTTAGGAGTCTTGGCTTATCAACACAGGTGAGATATTTTCAATATTATACTTGTAAATTGGGCTTTGTCCATCAATTACTTTTGTCAGTACGGCACGATAACTTGGAATTAGTTTATGATGGTAATTCAGTAACCAATGCTCTTCTTCCATAACCTTGACAACTATATTATATTTAGAACATTTTTTTGTATTTCCCCTCCAAATATTAGTTTTAAGATCAATTTGATACTTAGGCCAATCAGATTGTATATCCATCACAGTTGGGGTGGAACTGAGATTCCGTGACTTTTTGTTGTTGTTGCTTTCTACCTATGAAGCATTGGATACTTCCATGCAGGTGTTCTTATCGTATCAGACACTATCACACTGCTTAGATATTTAAATGCTCTAATACTTATAGATATATGACGGCACGTTGACCTAAGTTATTTTTGAAGTATCAATTGCATTACCCGAACTCCTCCAAAATGTATTTGATACATGTATTGGACGACATTTCCATTTAAAGGACTAGGAAGATGGCAATATGATTTAGATCGATTTTTAGTCAAAAGTTACCTACACTAATAGCAAATGAATTAGGATATCCTATTTATGAATACACTCACATTTGTGTTACAACTTAAAATCTTTCGTAGATATGAAGTTACATGCATGCTTGCATATGTATATCTATTATTGAGTGTGTTGTATAGTAGTTTTTTTTCATGTTGTCCAAATCACATCAATTTTTATGTTCATATACATGCATCATTTGACCTATGAACGAATTTGGTGTGTTATGGTGTGCAATATAAATTTGTAGGTCTTTTCTGATTCTTTTTGTATTCTTATGTAGTATGCTATCATGTTTAATTTATGTCCAAGGCCTATAATTATTTATATAGGAGGTTAGAATCAAGGAGGGATAAAATGATATTTATTGGCTTGCTAAGAGTAGGAAAATGAGGAGCAGAGACGTAGGTAATATTAAATATATTGAGAGCGAGGACCAAAAGGTAATCATAAGAGAAAATAATATTAAGGAGAGGTGGAGGGGATTTCAAAAGCTAATGAGAGCAAGCTAGAAAAGCTTAGTTTAGATTTAGAGGTAGCTCATGATAAGTCATACGGTTATTGTTGTAAAATTAGAATTTCTGATGTTAAGGATGCATTACATAAAATAAAAAATGGGAAAGTAGTAAAACCTGATGATATTCTTATTGAGGTTTGTAAATGTTTAAGGAAGAAATGATTGATCTGGATTACTGAATTATTCAATAAAATCCGAAGAAGTAAGATGTCAGATAAATGGAGAAGCAATATTATACTACCAATATATAAGAATAAATGAGATATACAAAGTTGTAATAACTATTGGGGAATTAAGCTTATTAGTCATACCATACCATGAAACTGTGAGAGAGTTATTGAACAAATATTAAGAAAAAGGCGAGAATATCATAGAATCAATTTGGTTTTATTCTATAAAGATCTACTATAGAAGATATTTATTTACTAAGAAGACTAATGCATAGAGTTTGAGAGAAAAAGAGAGATTTACATATGATTTTTGTAACTTCAGAGAAAGCTTACGATCGAGTTCCTAGGTAGAATGTGGTGGTCTTTGAAGAAGAAACTACTTCATAGTAGTTATTTTGAGACTATTGAGGATATATATGATAAGAGTTATGACGACCGTACAAACTATTGGAGGAGATAGTAATCCACTATATTACCATTGATTTACATCAATGATCAAAGTTGAATCCTTCTTTTTGCAATAGTTATGGATGAAATTACGAGGCATAACCAGGAGGAGGTGTATGATGTTTGCTGATGATATTGTATTGGTTGATTAGATTAGAGAATGGTTAGATGCTAAAAAAAGTGTGGAGAGAGACTTTGGAATCTAAGGGATTATGATTAGTAGAATGAAAGCAAAGTATATAACATGTAATTTCAATCCGAAGGAAAAAAGAAATGAAGGAGAGTCCATATAGAAGGATGAGAGATATCTAAGAATAATAGGTTTCGGTATTTAGATCAACTATTCATCATGATGGAGAGATTGAGAATGATGTTCTGCATAGAGTTAAAACATTATAGTTGAAATTGAGGAGTGCTTATGGAGTACTTTGTGATTGCAAGTTACCTTTGAAGTTGAAGAAAAATTCTACAAGATTGCTATAAGACTGGTCATGCTTTATTGATCAAAGTATTGGACAATTAAGAAGCAATATGTCCAGAAAGTTAGTGTAGTTAAAAAAAGAATGTAAGATGGATGAGTATTAATACATTAAGGTATCATATAAGAAATGAGTGTTTTCGTGGAAAGTTAGAGGTGACGCAAATTAATGACTAGACGAGAAAAAAATCGACTTAGATGGTTTTGACATGTGCAACACAAAATAGAAGATGCTCCCGTAAGGAGGAGCAGTAGTATAATAGTTAATGGAGGCGCTAGAACTAGAGGTAGGCCTAGGCAATATGATTTGAAGGCTTAAAGAAGGAGATGGATCTTGTTAGTGTTTGAAAGGACATGGCCCTTAATAGATTCGAATGGAAGAAGATTCAAACAGTCGATTCCAGAAATTTGGGATAAAGGCTTGTTGTTATTGTATATATATGTTGTGTGTGGTTGGGTATGAGTGTGTGCTCGTGTATATTAAAAGTATCCATGCGCATGCTTTAAACCTTCAACCAAACGACTCATCTGACTCCCAATCCCACAACATAAGTCTATCCAATAATATAAGTCTATTTTACTCTGAGTTTTTTAAGGCGTCTTGAGACAACAAAGTTCTGAGAGGACTAGGCGGCGTCTTAAGGCGGGGAAGCGGGAGCCTCAAGACTAATTTTTTAAGGTAAGTAGTAGGTTGGTCAAGACAAACATGTAGTTAGTAAAAACTTATGTTACCAAAGTAGTAGTATTCTCTCTGAGTAAGAATTTATTTTTAGTCTCTGAGTAGGGAAGACAACGATGGTTATCTAAATCTACTATATAGGAAACAAAGATGACAAGTTTAAGATGCGACGACATAGATTCAATACCTAATATGGATTTCTAATATTTTTTGGAGTATTTGTGGTGTGTCAGATACATGTCCATGACATAGACATGCCTTGACTCGACTTTTGGATTGTTTGTGCTTACTAAACTGAGGAGAGGAGTCGTGGAGCGAAATACCCAATTGGAGAGAAGAAAAGGAGAATGAGATATGCTTATCAGAGAGATCGACGTTCGTCAAAAGCCATTGTCTGTCGAAGTCCTTGGACCTTGTAATAGAATAAAAACAAAGAGGGAAAGAGAGAGAGAGTCGGTGAGAAAAGATGTGAACGAGAGAGATTTATACATTAGTTAGCGGAAATGTTCGTTGGAGTTGGAAATAGAGATGGGATACAGTGGGTTAGAATAAACACACAAAGGGAAAGAAACCAGAAGAGGAAAGACTATTATTTATCTCAATTTCTCTAGTATATATATTAAGTTACTAATAATATTAATAATTTTGTTTTGGCATGGGTCATATTCCAAATTAAAAAAATTGGGTTAGACCGTGTTGCATGTAAGTCGATGCATGTTAAGGCACTTGAGACGGACCATTTTGGATTGAGACGCTCCAAGGCGTTCAAGAAGGGTGCTTCAGGATCTCACAGCCTAAATACCTGTTGCTAGACCTGTCAATTGGGACGGGCTGACTTAGCCCGACACGAGCCCGACACGAAAAAATGCCCATGTACCTGCCCGTCCGAATAATCTTGGGCCTAGGCTGGCCTAGTCAGTATCTTGAGGCATGGTGGGCCTCATATCTCATACCATAAGAGAGGCCATGCCCGTCCCGACGCAAGGCCTGGCCCGACATGCGACTGCTCATTGAGTTCCTTCTAGAGATATGCTGATTATAGGTTTTGGCGGCAAAATGATATGCTGATTAACTATATGTAGAGGAGATGGGACTTGGAGTAGTCAATCTCGTTTTGGGTCGTTTTGGGGTGATTGGCACACGACTAACTGGAAATGAACTTATATACTCCACAGTGGGAGGCTGATACATACTTGCACTCTTCTGTTGCCAACTCCACAGTGGGAGGCTGATACATACTTGCACAATATCATAGCATAGATACGACTATGCACATAAAACACACTCTCTCTCTCTCTCTCTCTCTCTATATATATATATATATATATATATATATATATATATATATATAGGAGGGATCCACATCCCTCCCTATTATTTATCCCCAAGCATCCCCGTGTTTACAACCGTTGGATCTTGTTTAAGTCATCTAATTTTAACCGTTGATTTCAACCATTCAAATCAATGATTAAAATTAGATGACTTAAACAAGATCCAACGGTTGATAACACAGGGTTGCTTGGGGATAAATAATAGGGAGGGATGTGGATCCCTCCTTTTATATATATATATATATATATATATATATATATATATAGACACAACGAGAATAGTCCACGAAGCTCAAATTATTGACTGAAGGAATCTAATCTCCTGTTCCCACAAAAGCCAATTAACCTAAAGGAGTTCCTAAAATTGTAATGAGAAGAAGAGGAGCATTTCTGATGTAATAGCTTGCTAGCCTCATCAGAAAATGTACACAACATTTGTTGCATTTGCATTATATGCATCAGCACTAATCAAGATGCATCACATGCATGTGCCTGTCCACAAGTAGACAATCAGGAGCACCAAGACAAACAAAATCTAAGCCACAATCCAACACAACCATAATTAGCACAACCATAATTAATCTATGCTCAACCACACCACACCACAACTTCAAACTGCTCTCTAGAATTGAAGAAAAAAATCACAAACTAAAGTAAAAGTAAGAACATAAGGAAAAATACTAGTAGCTACTTCAATTGAGAGGCTGCTCAAACTGAAACAAATAAACAAATAGTGGGCCTATATCTTTAGTGAGAGATCAATAGTGCTCACGTCCTTACCATAGTTGTTACTACCTACATTATTTTTATCCTTGATGATGACCTAATGGTTTTGGTCTATGTATCAGCCTTCTGCTGTATTGCATATTAGAATGGATAACTGAAGCCGAGGTCCGTCCCGACCCGAGGCCCGGTTCAACCCGACACGGTCCGAAACCCACCGTGCCTTGGACTATGTGCCGGGCTGGGCTTAGATTTCCACCCTTAGGTCCGGTTCGACCCGCTATAGTTCATAGGCCTGAGAGGCCAGACCCGAACCACCCAAATTCTGGTCCGTCCGGCTTGGTCCGGTTCACTTGACAGCTCTACTTGTTGCCTAGGCACAAAGGCATCCGAAACGCCTAGACAAGAGGCTGAGATGGCAAGGTAGACGTCTTTTGAATATTGTTTACTACCTATTTAACTCAAAGAATCATCAGAACCCAATATCTATAGTCCAGTTACAAAAATCTCCAAAAATTTTCACCTTTTTTTTCCTGTAGGGATGTTTACTCTTTTATATTATCCAAACCCTAAGTCGATTGCTTGAAAAAAAAAATAACTTAATCAATTTCCATATGAACCACAATTTGTTTCGGATGGCGGCCGAACTTTTAGTCTAGGACAAAAGAAGTTGTAGCCGGTTGTTTAGTAGTCTAGAACAATGTTACTTGGGTCACAATTCACACTGATACGCGGTGTACATACATGGTGATGTTGTAAGCTAGTTGGAAAGAGTACATCTACAAGAGGGTAGGTTTAACCAGTAAGCTTCACTGTTGGGGTTCACTTAAGAACGAGTGGTTTGTGTGTGTATATATGTTTGCAAAAAAATTTAGGGGAGGACAAACTTTGATAGAATTGCAGAAAAGGGGAGAAGTTTCGAAAAATAGCATAGGGGGGATGGGACACCAACTATGTTGGCGCACTTTGGAAACAAGAGATGTGCCAACTCAGTTTGCGCATTTCCTAGAATTCTTTTTGAAAACACCAACTCTGTTGGCGTACTGTGTAATTAACAATTGTTGAGATGACTGAGTTGATCTAAGGCACCAAATTGAGGTTCTGATCCAAAAGGGTGTCGGTTCAAATTCCACTATCAACTATTTTTTCATCTATTTTCATGTACTCTAATATGTACACATTTTTTTCTTCTATTTTTTCATATTATTTCTAACCAAACACAACTAGACCCCAAAAATTCCAAAAACTCCTATCACTATATAGACACCAAGGTTGTAAACGGCGGTAGGCGAGTGCGCGGCGGAGAGGATTCGTCTACCGCCTAGGCCGCCTAGGTGTTTGTTACATTTTGGACATTTTTTACTATTTTACCACTTTATTTTTGCATAATATGCATATTTTAAGGATGTTTCATGCATAACTAAGTTGTAGAACAAAGATTTATGAAGTTTTAGTCTTGTAAAAGTGAACAATAGGTCCAATAATGCTTGCAAAATCTTTTGGCCAAAATATCTTGTCAGCCGTCTGCCTATACCGTCTCACCTCCGCTTACGTCGTCTCACCTCCGTCTAAGCCGTCAAACTTCCGTTGGCCGCCTACTTAATCGTCTACCGTAAAAGCGATGCGAAGAGAGGCCGCATCGCCTAAGCATTGCCTAGGCGGCCGCCTCAACCGCCATTTAGAACACTTATTGGCACAAATTATTCTCTCTTTATATACACAAATTAATTTTCTTCTTCTTTTTCTTCACATTCTTTCTAACCAAACACAATTACATGACCAGAAAAATTCTCCAAAAAATCTTATCACTATATATACACAAATTATTTTCTCTCTATATACATAATTTTTTTTTTCACATTCTTTCTAGCCAAACACAACTACAAGACCCACTAATTCCAAAAAACCTATTCACTATATATACACAAAATTTTTTTCTTTTTTTTTTTCCACATTCTTTCTAACCAAACACAACTACAAGACCCCAAACATTCCATAAAAATCTATTATATACACAAATTATTATTTTCTATATATGTGTGGGTTTTATAGGTTTTTGTCCAAAAGGATTATATGTCCAGATTCTATTTTGGCTAGAATAATATAAAAGTAATAATACTTTATATATATATATATATATATATATATATATATATATGGTAAACGGGATATGAGCCATAGGCTTATATTGGTCCACATGTGCATGGCTTATGTAGGAATATGAGCATATGGCTCATATCCCGTTTACCTCTCTCTCTCTCTCTATATATATATATATATATATATATATATATATACATATATATGTATATATATATATATATATATAGAGAGAGAGAGAGAGAGAGAGAGAGAGAGAGAGAGAGAGAGAATAATTTGTGTATATATAGTGATAGTTTTTTTTTGGGAATGTTTGGGGTCTTGTAGTTGTGTTTGGTTAGAAAGAATGTGAAAAAGAAGAAGAAATAAATAATTTGTGTATACTTTGTATAGAGAGAAAACTAATAATTTGTGTATATATAGTGATAGTTTTTTTTGTGAGAATTTTGAGGTCTTGTAGTTGTATTTGGTTAGACAATGTGAAAAAGAAGAAGAAAATAAAAAAAGTTGTTAGTGGGATTTAAACCCACACCCTTTTGGACATGAACCTTAATTTGATGCCTTATACCAACTCAATCATCTTAACAATGGTTAAATACATAGAACGTCAACAAAGTTGGCATTTTCAAATTTTCCTCGGAAATACACCAACTCAGTTGGCTCATCTCTGGTTTTTCCAGAGTGCGCAAACAAAGTTGGCTTCCCATCTCCCTATGCTATTTTTCGAAACTTCTCCCCTTCTCTGCAATTCTTCCAAAGTTTGCCCCCTTTGAAATTTGCTGATATATTTGCACTTGGTATGGTATAGCTCCTTTTTTCTTTATACAATTGATTTATTTTACTGTCTTTTCTACTCCGGTTTGATTGATATTTCTGTTGAACTTCTTGTAAGATCCACATTACGAGTCAATACTTTCGGTTATCATTCCAGATCAGGAACCTGCTATGTTTGGTTATCATTCCAGATCAGGAACCTGCTATGTTTGTAGTGGCGGATCAGCAACGTAGTTCCTTTGGGGCAGTGGGAACCTGATGTCTTGAAAGTGATCCATGCTGACTCCATAACATGTAATGCATCATATACAGCACCTAAACAGTCTGCAAAACAACTCCTACTGACCACGACCAAGCTCTTGATACTATATATTTGTGCCGTCAAGAAATCCTTACCCAATGACATTTGTCAAGATGATTCAAAGACTACAAAGAATCAAAACCTTAACAGGAATAACAAAAAAAAAATCCAACTATAAACTAAAGTGACCACAACTAAGAAAACGAAGAAAACAAAATTTGAATAGGAAACATAGAAGGAATGTGAACAAGACTTAATCATCATCACTATCTTAGTCTTCTCCTATTGACCGGCTAAGGAGACATGCCATAAAACCTAATGTCCAGTTGGTAGGTATGTAGATCTACTTTTTGGTTATGCAATTTAAGCTCATGCAACCAAGGTGGATACTCCAAGGATCCTATATTATGAAGAATCTAGATAAAGAAGTAAGATGATACATTTGTTATAGGAAATTACATTAATCTCTATGACACATTAAGCAAGGAGTGAAAATGAATGATATTCCCATTGAAGACGACTTAAACATTAACCATAATAGACTCAAACTCGTTGTTGTTCGTAAGTAGATTAGACCAAAATAAAATGCTCCTAATTGGTCTTATGACTTTGACTGGTCATTCCAAGTAAAAAAAGTTGAGTCCAATTCTTTTTATGCACCCCACCCCAAAGGAATATGCATATTACTAGTAACTATTTACTATTAGTAATTTAAAAGGAAGTTGATAAAAATATTTCAAAAACTGAAGCTATCTGTTACGGCAGAACAGGAACCCAATTTTGTATAAACTTTGCTATGGTAGCATCAAAAACATAATGAAAAGGTTCTGACTAGGGCTATTTTTATTTGTTATATAGAGGTTTCATAAGCGTTAGCTGCGCAGTTCGAAGAAGAGAATCATATACAGTAAACATAGGAGCAGCTAATTGACGAACTACGGAAAGGTTATGGGATGCAAGGTAGTCAAAGGCGCAAGGCGCATTCGAGGCGCAAATGGTCTAAATCGCCTGAGGCGCAAGGCGCACTTAAGGCGCGCGCCCGAGCGACACGAGGCGCAAAAATTATATATATATATATATACACACACATCGGATTTCTACATTGATAAATATGTGTGCTTCAAATTCTCCCATTTCTAGGTTGCAATCACTTTGAATTGAGTGAGTGAGAAAAAACAGTAAAAAAAAAGTACATCAGTTCAAAAAATTCTAAAAACAGTACAACAGTTAAAAAAATAGTCTAAACATGTTATTTTTTTCACAAGATTTTCAAGGCACGTCAAGGCGTGCCTTAGCTATTCTAAGGCGCTCGGAAAAGGCGCGCCTTAGGTGCGCCTTAAGAATTGTGCCCTGCCTGGAGTGTCCTAAGGCGCTGCCCCTGCGCCTAGGAGCAAGGCGCGCCTGAGGTGCGCCTTTGACTACACTGATGGGATGTGGATTAATGTAGGTTGTTTTATTAGAGGGGAAGGGAATTTAACTTTTTCGAACTTCTTAATTTGTCTGAAGGGCCATAAAAGAACGGGAAAATTCATTATAAACAATTTGTTTAGTCATTTGATTGAGAATATAGTCAAATGATGGGATTAGGAATGTTTTCTATGTAAACATTTCAACCTAGATGTTAACTATGATATAGATGCATTCTTTAAGTCCATTTTTTAACTTCAGTTTACCAGAAAAATTGTGCCCGCCACCTGCAAGTATTTGTGTATCTTTCAACAGTAGGATTCGGAGAATTGGTATGCTTGATTATACATATTTGATCCTGAATTATGATTCAGGTGCATTTATACATATTTGAACCTGAAAGATTTTAATTATGTGTAAGCTGCATTGTTTCATTCCTTTGCTTTTACATACTTATGAGAGAACCTCTGCACTGGACAAGGATTTTTATACCTCTCAATCTTGATAACTTGTCATAGTGTTAGATTATCGTACTTATTTTTCATTTTTCTTAGTCTTATGCAACCTAGGGCACACCCATTTTGTAGTAACAACTGTGTTGGACAGGTATCAGACATCAGATTTGGTAAAACTCGATATCCTTCTTAATGGCCAACCTGTTGATGCAATGGCAACTATAGTTCATAATTTGAAGGCACAAAGGATTGGACGTGAACTGGTGGATAAACTGAAGAAGTTCATAGACAGGTTTTCTTTATGATCTCCAATCTAGGATGCATCTTGTAATATCAACTACTTCCCTTTTTCATTACTAAATAGCTGACATAATATTTGGCAGGCAAATGTTTGAGATAACTATACAAGCTGCAATCGGTTCAAAGATTATTGCAAGGGAGACGTACGTTACTAATACAACTTAAAACCATGTGTTTTCATATCATTCTTTATGAACATCATCATTATCTCAGCCTCCTTGCTGAAGTGTTTGACATGGAACCAAACTCACCATGGAAATATTTCACCTTTTTGTTTGCATCTAACAAATATATATTATGCCGAAGACGTATTTCATTGTGTGAGTTGACATCTATGGAAATGTTTACTCATGCATGTTTTTTTCTCTCCATAGTTGGAATATCGGCTGTATCGTATGAATTTTGGCCTGTCCTGATCTGAAATGGAGCCTTATCGATACAGCCTGATATTGGCCGATACCGAAAATGAGGCGCTCTTTCCCGGTCAATTATGTTAATAAAAAAAGAGAAAGCGGAAGAAGTATGAAAAAAGTGTGGGCAAAATGATTTGGTTGTGTTGAAGATAAAAATAGTACAGTATGTTGATAAAGAGGGTGTCAATAGGATTCCTTGTGGACACAAGGTAACCATTACCTATTCACAATAGTCATCTATCCTAATATTATTATATTCATAACTATTTGTTGGTGTATTTTTATTTTCTAAAAAAAACTAATAAATAATAGTATCAGTTACGAGTAAATGATTATCAATGTTGAATATTATTCCAATTTCCAGTTGAAGGTAAAGAGAAATAGCAAATAACACATAAAATTATGCCTAAATGTATCAAACATTTTTCTAGGTTTTTAATAATTTTAATAATTTTTTTTGCTTTCCGAAATGGACAACTCCAATACTCCGATCCGAAATCCTCGAAACTACCCAAACTGCCAATACCTTTACTCATAAGGATGTGAACCAATTCTGGGACTAGTACTGTGAACTTGGTTTTTTCATGAATGCAAGTTCATAAAATAACCGATGTTTTTCATAATCCATGCTTTCTGAAAATTTTCAAGGACAACAAAATTAAGAAATCTGCCAGAGAATGATTTAAGAAATTTGGAAAATGTATTAAAAGACTAGAAGTAAAGTAAACATGATCGTGCTATTTAGTCTTTTTTAACTTGTTACACTAGAATTGCTCATCATCATGGGATTTCATACATATTAAAAAATACGAAGATACTCTCAATTGAAGCTAACCTTTATAGGAATGTAGAGAAAAAATTATCCTCAGATATAGTTAGTTCCCTTACCTTAGAATTCACAAGTTTTCTTGTGTCAGAAATATAGAGTAATGCCCAAATATGTTTATGAGCACCAAGACACTATGCCAGGCTGCCAGCGTTTTTTCTTATGATAGACAACTTGGAGTTCCTCATTATATGTAATAATGTAAACTATGACAACATGGAATAACTGTTGTTGATTTTCATGTTGAGAACGAAAAGACCTAGCTGGGGTGTGGAAGGGAAGAGAGAGCGAGGGTGTGGAAAAAAGCATTCTTTCATTTCAAAATTATCATTAAAGCAACTACTTACTGCTGAAAATCTGAATATTCCTTAGTTAAATTTGTACGCTTAATCATCCTACTCAAAGTGCTTATTCTGTGACACTTGTCAACTAGTATTCTCTTAAGTTGTTTCTTGGTTTAACACTTCCATCTTTAGTGATACTCTCTCTTAGCAATTCTTTCTTTGTCGAATACTTCATTTTAGTTGATATCGAAGTCGCAGATTTGTGACTTCAGTTTGAATGACAAGATTCAAAAATGATTAAAGCTCCAAACCACAACAAAAATCCTAGTCTTAAGTCACAGGCTAGTCTCAAGTTACCTACTACACCCCTATTTAGTCTCGTGTCACACCTTGCCATGAGGCCCTCGACTAATCTTTTGGTCCTTGCCACCTCGCTCCGGCTTAACAAGCTTGAGCAAGTCATAGTTGTACATCTTTAATTCAATTTAGACAAATATCCAATGATTTTTCTTTACTACTTTGATGCGCTATGAGTCTATGGCATGTTAATGCAATGAGAATCCATGTGATTAGGTTTAGCCATAGCCTTACGTTTGTGTTGTAGCTTATCCAGTTCGTGTTTAGTATCTAGAAGCAGGCTCTTTGTTATTTTTGTGAGAACATGATATTACAGAAAAATGCCCCTAAATTTAGTGTGGTTATCAACTAACCTCCAAATGTTATTTTGGTAATTTAATGAGACCAATTTAGTAGTAACTAGACCAAGGGGTTACAAAATCGAATCTTCTCTCACACAAAAAAAAATCGATTTGTAACCTAATCCCCAAATTCGAGATCTCTCTCAGAAAACTGATCGCCTTCCCCAAGGCTCAAGCATCATCGCCAACAGCCTTTCGCCTCAACTACCTGCCAACTGCCACCAATCTCCTCCTCTTCCTCCTACACCAACTTCTTCCTTTTTCAGACTCGACTCTAGCACCAACCTTCCTGACCGGTCGTATAAAATATTGTTAAAATATGCTATAATCCTAATTAGCAAACATGCCCCAAGAGCCTAAAATGTTATTAATACAAAATAAATTGAAGGCATATAAAAATTTAATATGACATAAATATACATGTTTTCATACTTTGCCTGCGTTTTTGTAGGCGCATGACTTGCTTTTCTGTTTTGTGCCTGGGCTCGAAAAGGCCTAGCGCCTATATGCACTTTTCACCTCTGTCAACTATGATTGCATCAGTGTAACCCACATAGTTAATTTCAAGATTAGCAAATTCCATTTGCATAATTTAAATGAACAACATAGTTTATATCCAAAAAACCTAAAATTTTACTTGTACCCTAAATCTATTATCCTATAACCCAAAAATGTAAGAAAAAAAGATGTTGGTGTTTTAGTTTCAGAATCGTGACAATTAATACTGCAAATACTCTAAATCCCTAAGTGGGATCATTATCAACATAAAACCCTAATCATAAACTTCCTCAAATGGTAAAACATATATGGTTTGTAGAACATATCATGAAAATATGAAGGAATTCCAATCAAGATAGTAAGTGTTGTTTGGAATAAAAACAATTTTAAAGTTTGGATTAGAGAGGACTCACATTAGATTTGAGAGAGTGAATTAACAATTTAAAAGTTTGGATTAGAGAGAAGGCTCAAATTAGATTTGACTTTTGAGACAGTGGATTGGGGATGAGTAAAAGAAGTCTGTATTATTGTGAAGAGAGATGAACCAGGTTAAGCCATGGGCAAAATTATCCCAAGAAAACAGCAAGTGCGCCCACATGAGCCATTTGACGTTTTTTTTTCCTCTTAAGTGAACAACAGGCCGCAATATGCCAAAAAACTAACCATATGGGGATTAGTTGCGAACGAGCAAAAACGTAAGGTTGATTTTTTGTAATTAACCCATGAGTTAAGAGTATGGTTGTAAGAGGCCAAAGGCACACTTGTGCCTTGGAGCAAAGCGTAAAAGTGAGGCATGCACGTAACCAAAAATAAAATAAATAAAGCGTATGCATGTGTCAAAAATAAACCTCTTTCAGGATAAGATTCTTCAGCTAGAGTGAGCAAATGAGATGTCGAGGAGTTGCTGCTGCTGGATGAGGTGGTGAGGAGATGTCAACGACAAGGAGGACTTCGTTGTGAGGATGGTGAATATTTGTTGAGGATGATGAGTGCAAGAGGGGAGAAGTCGACAGTGATTGCCGAGTGGTGTAGGGAGGAGTTAGCACATGAGTTGGCATGACTCCAGACCAGAGAGTTCGGAAGGGAGGTGCTCTAGAGTCCAGTCTATAAAGAAGGGTAGGGTTTTTACTTTTTAATTTCTTAACTGTTCAGGTTGAGGTAAGGTTATAGTGAGGTTCAGATCGTTTGTAGTTGAGTTCAGGTTAAAATTTAAAATTACTCCAGAACTACGTGCTTCGATAAGGAGCTATTTGGTTGTCTGAAAGTGTAAAGGAAGTGTGAAAGTGTTAAAGTAGGATTTGCTTACGCATTGCATATGCATAAGTTTTGACTTTCGCATTGTTGTTTGGATGGTTGAATTGTGAAAGTTGGAAGTGGGGGAATATGGAGTTTGGTTGTTTGGATGCTAATTGAACACTTTTTGAAAGTGAGTTTTTTTAGTAGTTCCTATGTTTGGTTGGAGAACTGTAGTAGAAATTTGGAAAGGATATGATAACCTTTCTTAAGCACGGGTGAGCTTACCCCCCATGTAGGACAAAAGCAAACCATTGATATGACAATTTGCCACATCAAATTAAGAAGTATGAATTTGCCAATATAATCATAAAAAAAAATCTAGAATAATAATCCAGTTAAAAAAGTTGGATGTTTATATAGCATTTGTTGTCCACAAGAAATTGGATGTTTATATGGCATGAATGAATCATCTATAACAACAACTCAATCATCACAAACTACAAATTCCTTCAAATTCTCTCAAACTAAAGACCAAAATTGTTCCAGGCAATCATTACAAATATATATCAGGCTCTTTTCGGTTCTGATTCATGGAGATGCAGGATTCTAAGAAATCCTCTCAGTATAAGCATACTCCCCCATTGTTTCTCTTGCACATGCACACTGTATTGCAGCTTTCAAGCAATCACCCGATCAAATTGGAATGCAGTATCTCCAGTCGGATCAAGAGAAATGTTTACATATGCATTTTTGAAAATAATGTTACTTGCAATATAGTAGAAAGACGGAAGTTCTTTTCCCATGTCATAAAATAACTTGATTTCAAAAATATGGTTAAAGGGACAAAAGCATATGGCTCAAAGGAGTCACCCTACTCATTCATCATTGCCATATGTTTGATTTAGACTCAGTATTCACCTTACTCATCATTGTTCAAAGCTAATATGTTGACTACCTCCGACCATTTCACAAATGTGAGGGGGAAACCATCAACCTAAGCTTGTATTCCTCATAGTACTTATAACACCAAGTACTTTTCTAAAATACCTAGATATTGTTTCGCCAGAAAGGATAAATTCAATCCCACAAAATTGTAAGTTCTTAACTCCTTCATCATGATTATTCCTACTATTATACTTGCATTATCAATTCCCATGATGATTTTAGACGCTGCAGAATTGTTGTTTACAAATCTGGCTACATTCATGCACAAGGATGGCCTACATACAAAGTAAATCATTGTCAGCAGATGATATAAATAGTTCATAGAGCCTAGTTATGAAAACATGTCTATGATAACTAGCAACTTCAAAGAATTCCTTTATTTTGAAAAAAAAACATACTTCAGATATGAGAAGAGAAATCGAGAAGATGGACTCAGATTTAAGTTCTTCACGAGGTCCAGTGTCGAAAAATCTCACAGTGACTAAGCCTATAGATTTACTAGAGATCTTCAAAAGCCAAGTAGATCTTAGTACATCATGTAGATCTAGCAGATCGAGTAGAACTAGGAGCAGATCGAGTAGATCTACTATTTTTTCAGTAGATCTAGAAAAAACTAATCAAAAACCTTCACAAGGAAGGAAATTTTTTTTTAAACAGGAAAAAATTGACAAAGGAAAATTTTGTAGAACAATTATAAGACTAGCATAATGTTCTAATTCTATGAATTCATCCTTCTTAGTCTCTCTCTCATGATGAATGATTAATGATTGTTCCTTAATAACATAAACTCTCTTTCCTAGGTATCAGTTGTTCATTAAGGTATGCTCATCCCTCATAAAGGCCATGTACTAGGCAAAATTATCTTGGTTGAGATTTATGGTGTTTCGTATCCATATCTCTACCTATATCTGACTCCTTTCTAGGTTCAAGTGATGAATATAATTTTAGGGTTTGTTGGTAACCCTAGGAAGCTTAGGGAGCTATCATGTTATTAACCGTAAAGAATACAAAAGAGGAACAAGCATATTAGGAGGAAACAAAGATAGAATGTTAAAGTGAAATAGAGGATAACCATGATTCTCTTGCATGAAACATATTGAACAATAGTTAAATTAATTAATTTGAAACTGAAAATCTATTCCAATTTCAATAGCTGAATGAAAAAGGTTACAAATTTTTCGTGCAGTACTGATTTAGTCTAAGTATCCTTGCACTGATAATCATGACGCTTAACTAAATACTAAATACAAAAGATTTAGGTGTAGATTTAACACAAAACGAACATATTTTATTATTACTTTTGGTTGTAGATGAGGTGGTGAACTGTCAATCAGGAGCATGGACTGATGTCTAACTTGTATATTGTATTTACAATAATTCTGGACCCTAGTATTTTAAATCATTGAAAGCTAAGGAGGTAGCATACAAAGAGTTTGTGCCTCATTTAACATGAAAGAATGATAATTTTCATGGTATATTATGATTTTCTGCCAATTTCATTTATGGGATTATTCAAATTATTTTGTTTTCTTCAGTCTTTCAGCAATGAGAAAGAATGTTCTGGCAAAATGTTATGGAGGTGATGTTACACGAAAGAAAAAGCTTCTGGAGAAACAGAAAGAAGGAAAGAAACGAATGAAGCGTGTTGGCTCTGTTGATATACCACAAGAAGCATTTCACGAGTTGCTAAAAGTCTCATAGTAGCATACAAGTGAGTTTGATGAAATTAGTTACTAAAGTCTCATAATAATAGTGTTTACAGGTAAGCTTGAAATTTTTTGTTGTTGTTGAATGCCTATATCTATTGACTTCAAATTTAAAAAAATGTGCTTTTTCTTTGAGCTAAATGAAAGGAAAATGTCCTTGTTTTAATTTATCTTCGTTTTGATATATAGTTGTATAATCAGATGTTATTATCAGTCGTTAGTGTAAGTTAACTGGGCATTTCTTTTCTTTTACTATGCTTATGCTCTCGAGCGTAGGAAATTGTAGAGCAATCTCATTATTATGAAGACCAGTTGAAAGCACCCTGGAGGGTTGTTTGGGGGAGGGGGGTGTGGGTGGGTGGGTGGGTCGGTGTGGGTGGGTGGGTCGGTGGGTTGGGCGCTGAATAGGATATAACGAATAATTAAGCACAATTAATAATGATGATAGGCAATTTAAATTTAGTTCTAGAAATGTGGCAATAATATCAACATCCGATATATCATGGTATCTTTTGTGAGGCAATCTAGTCCCGGAACTCTATCTGGCTTTAATCCACTATTATAACAAATAATTACGCTTGCGAGCTTTGATCCGAAGGCCTCGCCGACTCCTTACCCACAAGGTTTGATTCGAAGGGCTCGTTGACTTCTACACAAGCTTTGAAACGAATGATTACATACTTCAACATATTACATGAAATGTTTTTGATCTTCTTACAATAATTGAATATCCTATTTTACAACTCAGTCAAACTCTCTCTTAAATAGATTTGACAAATGAAAGGCTCTTGTATGTGGGGAGCTTTAGAGTATATTGGGTGAAACTTTAAGCCTCCAAGAAGTAGGAATGCATGGGGTCAAGTTTGGTTTATATATAATAGTGAAAACAACCTAAAAGAATATAGTTGTTACTCTGTAGATGGTATACTGCTTTGCACAGTAACGACTATAAATGGCTAATTTTTTTAGCCGTTGTAGCATTTAATGTTGACTAAAAAGCAGCTAGTCGGTATACCGTTGCCTTAATTTTGTGCCATCCTAAACTTGCTGGAAGAAAAATGGGTTTCAACATTTCTACCAGCGGTTTACCGTCGGTATACCGTTCAGATACAAAAATTCAGGAGTTGGATATTTTGGCTTGGTTTTGGTTTAGCTTTCATTTGTCGTTACATATTAAGTTACAATTAATCCTAGAGAAAAATAAAAAAAGATTACACTGAGTACGACATCTTGATAGTTTGACTTCTTTGGTTGACTGGTGGCATTTTCTTATGATGGCAATTGTCTAAAGCAAACCAGATCTGAAAATATGATTAGCTTTCGGGAGCTTTGCCCTTGAACCCCCACGGGGGCACTGTTCTCTCGACCTTCATCCGCTGACCGGACAAAGGAACCTTCCGAGTTTATGGACCCGAAGATTTCGTGGGCTGTTCAAAAAAATCTTTGGGTTGACAGTGTCTTTAGCCCATCACGATTTCTTTATTTGCGTAAGTCTATCTTTACTCTTGCTCATTGGTTTTCTGCAAAATAAATGTTAGGCGAAGAAAGCAATATACTTGGTACCAAGGATGATAAGGTTAATGTACACTAGGACTATGCCATATTTAAATATTAAGAGTATAGTGATTGCCTGATCATTAGTGATTTCATGACAAGAAAATTAGTATTTCATAATAAGAAACTTAATCGATTTATCATCATTAAAAACTTCTAATATATCACCATTTTCATCATCTTTTATGGAAGCTTGGAGTGATTCCTTTATTGATATTTCCTATGCACTAATGGTGTAAGCTATTTCCTATAGGGCTGCAATTATATATGTGAATTACTGAATCTGTCTCTTCCGAAGTTCTTTTGTTTACAATTCATAGTATATCAATTGCAGTCAGGATTGGGTGTAACAATAGATTCATAGTTACCTATCACAATAATGCCATTCAATATCTAGGGTAATATTTTGTTCAAATTGGGAAGTTATTAAACTTCCTGAAGCCCAGCGTCTGCAACAAGCAAGTATGGAAGAACCATTCTCCTAACTACTAGATCCTGCTCTCAAGTGTCAATCGTAGCTTGTCCGATCTTATTGATCTTGGACACTCGGTCCTTGTGATTAGAAAAATGAGGTACATGATAAACTAGTAAGATCCACAAAAGCAGAACTGGAAAGTTTGCGTACCAAAAATATTTCATTTATGCTATCAAATTCATGCACATTGTTATATATGAGTCAGTCCTGTGAGTTCTAATTACCAAAAGAAGTAATTACAGTGTCCAGCATTTCTTAATTGTTCATGAAAGATTGTGAGATCCTTGTAGAGTTGAGAAGATGTCAAATGTATCAGTGCATGGGATCATTTATTGAAATTTATAAATAGTTTTCTTATACATTAAGATGATTATAGAGCTTTTTTTTTTCAGGCTCATCTGATTAACACACTGGAATATTTGTAGAACCTTGGTCAATGTTGGAATATACATGACTGATCACGTTTGTTTCAAATTCAGTTCAAAGTATGAAAATAATTATTTCTTGTTCCTGGCTGTCAGCAATGAGGATATGCTCACTAGTTGCTTCACAAGCAAAGTTATCTAATAGCAGAAAGCTCGCGGAGAATCACAAGAAACTCCAGTAGTTCTTCATGCAGATCTCCTTTATGAGGAGTTCAATGGCGACAGTTTTGTTGGTTTGTCAGTTCAACAGATTGTTATCACATTATGCATTGTTGTCACTTGTATTCCTTGGTTCATTTGCAGTGCACATGTAGAGCGAGCATGTTTTTTATGTGCATGCCTGTCTACACATACACAAGCTGCAAAATTGTACTTACAGTGTACTTGATTCCATATGTATCATTGATGGTTCACTATATGTTTTGGCAAATTATAAGGGCACTACTATTATTACTTGGGGCTAGCCCAATGTAAATTTTTTCCAAATTACAAGTTTGCCACTCTTAAAGTTACTTGGGGCTAGCCCACACCAAGGTATATAAGTGAACAAAATTTCTATTTTTGGCATTCCACCTAGACTTGAAGAAACCCTCATTCTCCAAGTCTAAACCTAAATTTGGAAATTGATAGTTGTGGTTGGAGGAGAATTTTACTTTGGTGATTGTCGGTCGAATATTCTTCCGGTATGTCTTCGACAACATACGATGAATAAGTTTTGCGATTGTCAGAAAAAAATTTAGTTTTTTTTTTACTATTGTAGGAACAATGCATGAAAATATGTTCGATGACGAAGTCGGATCCTCCAATCCATTAAATATGCACTCCGGACGTTCCGAAGAACATGTCGGTTGTTCCGAAGCACGTACGGTACGTAAAACGACAACCCTAATTCGACAGTCATCGTGTAAGGACTGTAAAAATTAGACAGTCCTATATAAATATAGGACTGTCAAAAATTCTACAGTCCTATATAAATATAGGACTGTCATAAATTCAACAGTCCTATATAAAAGTAGGACTGTCATAATTTTGACAGTCCTATATAAAAATAGGACTGTCTAAATAGTGACAGTCTTGGATAATTATATGAAGTTATTAATATTTATATTATTTTATATTGGTTATAGGACCAACCTTGTTCAGATATTGTGGTACATCTTGCTGTTGGTGTTGATGTGGATGATATATTCTCAACGGATATTCAATTTGCAATCCAGGAAGAAGCATTAGAGTGGTGCAAAGAAGTTGGAAGATGACATAACGTAGTAATTGTCATTGCAAGATCCATCAGATCTCGGCCGGGCCAAAAATATCTTGAGCTGGGATACGAAAGAGGAGGTGTGTTTAGGGAGCATCATAAAAAAAAGGGTTGTTGAAAAAGAAATCCCTAAGAAAAACGTTGGGACGAGAAAATATGGTTGTCCATTGAAGGTGTTGATTGTAAAAGTTGAAGATGTGAAGTGGATAATCGAAGTTAAGAATGGAAGACACAATCATCCTATTCCAGGGACACTTACGGGTCATGCCTACGTGGCACGGTTGAAGGAGGATGAGAGAAAGTTGGTTGAAGAATTGTTCCTTTCCGGAGTTGCACCGAAACAAATTTATTCTACCGTGCGACAAAAAGAAGATGGGAACAAGTCTACCATGAGGACGATCTATAATAGTTTGGCCAGAGCGAAATGTAATAGTATGAAAGGAAGAATGGCGATGCAGCAAGTATTGAAGTTGCTTGGGGAGCATCACTACGTGGAGTACCATAGAAGACATCCACAAACTGATGAACTCCTTTCGTTGTTTTGGGCTCATCCTGATTGCACACACTTGGCTCGGTCCTTCGCAGACGTGTTGGTCCTTGATTGTACATATAAGACCAACAAGTTTAAGATGCCTCTTTTTCACGTTGTTGGGTTTACGTCTACGGGAAAAACATTTACAGTCGCTTTTTGTTTTATGAAGAGTGAGACAGTAGAGGATTACACATGGGCGTTGAGGAAACTACAATCCTTTTACACAGGTTACAAAGAGCCCTCTGTTTTTGTTACCGACAGAGAATATGCACTGATAAATGCTATAGATATTGTATTTGTCACGCCCCGATCTCCCGCAGGCAAATTGGCCGTTCCCGTTAGGCGGGAATCACCCTCGCCAGCGCTCCTGCGGAACGATCGCTTGACCCATCCGGGCGTGATGCCGCACGAGCGTGAACCGCGCCCGTGCAAGGCCGTGATTCATTGGCTGGCGGTAAGAGTTCTAAGCCACAGAGTCGCACAGATTGTCCGAGTGCAGCGGAGTCATGAACGCATAGCGATTCGGTAACAAGTTCTCTAAGTTGACAAATATAGCGGAAGCATTGAAACACAAGTTAAAGTAAGGCAAGCTCTCTTTTTATTAATATGAACAAGTGTTACAGGCGGCGTATAGCCAAGATTACAAGTCGCTCAAGCCTCTCTCTGAAATAGTAAAAGCGTGCCAAGTGGTTACAATTGTGGAATGATTGTACAGGTGATGTTCAGACGATGTTCACAATATTATGTCTTGTATATGTGCTTCAGTCCCGGACGCACCGTTGCAAGGCTTCAGAGGGAACTCCTGGCCTTAGCACGCACGAAGGAGGCATCCGCACCGAACGAGGTTCTCCCGCACCCTGCATACAAACTGGTGGATTATCAGTACATTGAATGCACTGGTGGGGAAGCTACTCGCCCGCTCGACAAATCCAAACACGTAATACAGGTTCCGTGCACAAACTATTAAGTTGTCTTTCTAGTTGCCTTAGGATCGGTTTCATGCAAACATTGAATAACCTAACGTGTCGGGCAGTGCGCCGTGCAACATGAGAGGAAACACGGCGAGACTTACCAACTTACCATCTCCTTCCCTGTCCAAGGCAAACATTGAGGCAACCATTGTTAATTTAAGCACGGACAAGTATAACATTCAGGGGCATAGCATATGCAAACACGAGGATCGTTTTAACATGATTGTTCAGGTGTTCAGTTGATGCGATGCAGTGACTCGCACGCGGATAGCCGCTAAGCGAGGATGACTTATCTATATGAACATGAGTCGCTGGCATAGCCATAAATGACCGTTTAGTCTCAGGGCGAAGTGACGTGCAACGCGGGTGGCGAGCCCCGCTGCATAACACTTGCCGGGTAACATACGATTATACATACGTCCCGTCCGGATCGGATCGGTCCCAGTGCCCCGGTGACCGTCTGCGGAACTCAACATAACATACCTTATGCACACAAGTTGTCCGCGACTATGCAGGTCAGGGTCTATCCTTTTTCCATAGCTTGACATGATAATCATGAAACTTAAACTTATTCTGAACGAGCATATTGCTCCACGAGCTGGGATTCCATCAGTACATAACACGATCCTCGTTCAGATGCATACTTAGCATGATTATCTTTCAAGTGTGATTCACGTTCAGTATTCATTACCCTGATGCGTGCCCCTGGTTCGGGGATTGCCTTGGAGACCCAACGGTCCCGGGTACTTGCAGGTTCATTCAGGCACGGAACGACTACGTAGTAGTCTCCCGGGGTTTGGATGAAAACATGGCAACGTACAAGCAGACACGCATGCATTTCTAAGAAACATGAGCAGACACGTTTGCTCGGGCCCGAAGGTAAGCCGAGAGATGAAACCGTTAGGGACTTAGCATGCGAGGGTCTGAATATAATCAATATTTCAGTTTCCATGTTCTAGCATAAGCAATACAAGTTGGGATTATTTCCTTAGCTAGGTGCGTTGAATTCTTATTAGCATGCAGGGGGGTGAATCACCTAGCGACTAGCATGTATCAATCCAGATTTTATGTGTGTTGGCTAAGCAAAGACAAGTTCACCGTAGCCACCCACCTTAGCGATGATTCGCCTCGGTAGAGCGATACGTCAAGCGAGCCTCTGAAAGCCTAAGCCGGATTCCTGTAGGGACAAGTTTGGATATCCTTTGCTTTTTGATCGAGGAAAAGCGGGTCGGGACAGTTGCACTTTTGCCGTTTGAGACGGCAGTCCGCTTGAGCGGAACGGGGTGTTACATCCTACCTAACTTAGAAAAAGTCTCGTCCTCGAGACTTACTGAGGACAAGCAGTAATCTAGGGTTGAGGCAATCCTAGACAAGTCGTTGTACTTGTTCATTTGGATATTCACTTGCACAAGCGTCGAAATTGGCATATCGCTTAGATTGGATCGTGCGCACTTTCGAAGTGCACTTCTAGCGTGAACACGTCAACCAGCTTAGTGATAGCGAAGTCTTAGCACTCGAGTTTCACCTTTTCCTAAGTCTTGGATGGTGCACTAGTTCAAGGCGTCCCTCGAATAGATGCATTCAACCAAACTTAGAGTTACTGAAAATCGGACAAGCTACTAGCGATACTCTCAAGGGTTCGCACAAGTTGGCACAAAGGCCACTCGCAGCACAACAACATACAAGCAAGCATATCATATCATTCAAAACGCATTTTGAAAGTATTTAGACTTATTGTTGGAACATCCCATCGAGGCATTGAGAGAGAGCGTGCACATAACCCACGAACGAGCTTTCGAAACAGAGATATCGAATCGAAGTCCAAAGGCGTAGAAGCCAGGCTCTGATACCAACATGTCACGCCCCGATCTTCCGCAGGCAAATTGGCCGTTCCCTCTAGGCGGGAATCACCCTCGTCAGCGCTCCCGCGGAACGATCGCTTGACCCATCCGGACGTGATGCCGCACGAGCGTGAACCGCGCCCGTGCAAGGCCGTGATTCATTGGCTGGCGGTAAGAGTTCTAAGCCACAGAGTCGCACAGATTGTCCGAGTGCAGCGGAGTCATGAACGCATAGCGATTCGGTAACAAGTTCTCTGAGTTGACAAATATAGCGGAAGCATTGAAACACAAGTTGAAGTAAGGCAAGCTCTCTTTTTATTAATATGAACAAGTGTTACAGGCGGCGTATAGCCGAGATTACAAGTCGCACAAGCCTCTCTCTCTGAAACAGTAAAAGCGTGCCAAGTGGCTACAATTGTGGAATGATTGTACAGGCGATGTTCAGGCGATGTTCACAACATTATGTCTTGTATATGTGCTTCAGTTCCGGACGCACCATTGCAAGGCTTCAGAGGGAACTCCTGGCCTTAGCACGCACGAAGGAGGCATCCACACCGAACGAGGTTCTCCCGCACCCTGCATACAAACTGGTGGATTATCAATACATTGAATGCACTGGTGGGGAAGCTACTCGCCCGCTCGACAAATCCAAACACGTAATACAGGTTCCGTGCACCAACTATTAAGTTGTCTTTCTAGTTGCCTTAGGATCGGTTTCATGCAAACATTGAATAACCTAACGTGTCGGGCAGTGCGCCGTGCAACATGAGAGGAATCACGGCGAGACTTACCAACTTACCATCTCCTTCTCTGTCCAAGGCAAACATTGAGGCAAACATTGTTAATTCAAGCACGGGCTGTAAAACCCCTATTTCTAAAAAAAAATCGTATTTATTATTTTTTTATTAATTAATAATTTAATTATGGTAATTATGTGCTAAATAGGAGAAATAGATTTTTAATAATTTTTATTTTAGGTGTTCGGGCACTTAGAGGATTTATGGGACCATTAGAAATTTTTCAGAATTTATTCCATGTAGGAGACCCCTTGAGCACTTGACTATAACTTACCTTCCTTTCAACATGTCCTACTTAAGTTCTTGCATCCTACTTGATTCATGTACTCTTCTTAATCCTTCGTCTATCTCTTACAGAGAGATGAATTTGCATAACGGGCATGCCGCCACCGGGGACAACACGTCTCCAGGGGACGACGACCAACCACTAGGAGTGACCTCAACACCACCTCTTCTTCCCGGACCGGATGGACCGACTAGCAATCCAATCCCATCAACCCCTTCCACGATACCTAATGGAAATTTTCCAGCTCTACTAGCACCGCAGGATGGCCAAACACAGCTGTTCCAATTCTTTCAGATGATAATACAGGAACAGAGGCAGCAAGCAGCAGAGCAGAGGCTAGAATTTCTGGCAGCGCTTGAGAGAATGGCTGCACTAGCCCCTGCACCAACCCAGGCACTAGTTTCAGTACCACAAGCTCGGGTTGGTTCAGTCAAAGACTTTGTTCAGATGGGCCCTAAGCCATATAAGGGCAATGAGAGTCCAGAGGAGACCACGAACTGGATTGCCAATACCAAGAAGTTGTTAGAGGCATCACAACTACCTACTGATCTATGGATGATAGGCGTGAGGACTCAGTTAGAAGGCAACGCGCACCACTGGTGGGAATCAATGGAGCGCCAGTTGGGTACGCGTCAGACTTGGGAACAATTCTTGGAATGCTTTGAGAGGAAGTACTTCCCGGATACTGTAAGGGACGCATTGTACGATCAGTTCCTCCATCTAGAGCAAGGGGACAAGACGGTTGATGAGTATGACGCAGAGTTTAGCCGTCTCAGTAAGTATGGCACAGTTCTAATACCTAATGACTTAGAGAAGGCTAAGAGGTTTCACCGTGGGCTGACTCGGGAGCTCCAGCACTACACTAGCTCACAGTCCCGGATCTCTTATGCCGAGTTATTGACAGAGGCCAGGATCCAGGAGGCCATCAGCAAAGGGAAACAGAATTCAACAGAGAAGTCACAAAGGACCAGTAAGGACACAGCAAGGAGGACCCATTAGACACCCTTTGACACGCCAGCAACCAGATAGTGCTGCACCATATCCAACCAAGGAGCTTCGTACTTGTCACTATTGTGGAAGGACATGTCATATTCTAAGAGACTGTCATCGTCGATTGGGACTGTGCATGGTATGTGGATCAAGTCACCATCAAGCTCGAGAATGTCCTCAGCAGAACCCAGGGTCTATGGCATTAAAATCAAGAACACCGCATACACCCTCAAGTATAGAAGACCAAAGGGACCCACCACTGCTTCTACAGTCTGCACAAATGGAGGGGACTAGACCCCAGTTGATCAATCAAGGACAAGGCCAAGCACTCATTATGACTAGTATGGGAGAGCAGATACAGGAAGCCGTAGATACAGGTACGACCTTTTAGTTATAATTGTCTTTGCATACTTATAACCTCATTGTGACACAAGATCTTAGATGTATAAATAGCTGTAGAATTATATATATGGTAGTTTAGCAGTTATGAGGATATATTTCTATTCTACCCAGATGGCATACACGTGATGCTAATGGATGACGTGAGTAGCAGTAGTAGTATTCTCCCCTATTTTTTTTATCTCGCCCTCTTGGGTGACTCATCTCCTCCTTTTATATTCATTCCTTATCTCGTGCGTAACTCTTCCTATCATAGTCGTATCTTTTGTGCCATTATGAATTGTTTGATATCAACCTCACCCCTATTTTGTTAGTTAAACATAAATGTGTTAGTAATGCTTGATAACTAAGGATGAGTTCTTAATATGTATATGCATTATAACAATATCTGTATTCTTTATTAGTTTAACCCTTAAGTAGCACCATGTAGCATAGTAGAAATTGTTAGATCACTTGAGCTAGATCATACCCCTAATAGTTAGTCAAGACCTTAAGTGTTTCCCTAAAAACTTAGACTATGCCTAGGAAAGAGTTGAAGGCACTTGTTACGAACTGATGACTATGACAAATCGCCGGCGAGGTAGCGACAGTTGCCGCCAGACGATTTTGGTAGAGTAGTCAAATTACTTGCAGCCATACTGGCCAGGTGGCGTGGCAGTATTAGACTACGATACTTGACGGTTATGGAAAAAAGTCATAGTTATGAGATTCCAGACAGGTATCCCAAGATTCTCGACCCAATAAATATAATTGCCTTAAAATCTAGACAATAGCTTCAAAGAAGGTGACCATTAGTACAATTCTTGTAAGTTGGGTAGTATAGACGAGTTAGAGGATGATAAAATAGTGTATGGACAATAGATGAGAAAGTGTTAGAATGACAGACAATGAGTTTTAGGAGTCCTGCTAGATACCAATGTAGTGTAGTAGCTATAGTTATCATTATGAATATGGGTTAGTGTCAATTTCGAGGACGAATTTTTTGTAAGTTGGGTAGAATGTAAAACCCCTATTTCTAAAAAAAAAATCGTATTTATTATTATTTTTATTAATTAATAATTTAATTATGGTAATTATGTGCTAAATAGGAGAAATAGATTTTTAATAATTTTTATTTTAGGTGTTCGGGCACTTAGAGGATTTATGGGACCATTAGAAATTTTTCGGAATTTATTCCATGTAGGAGACCCCTTGAGCAGTTGCTAGCCTAACGGTGTGCATTATTCTAATCTATAAAATTTCTTATGAGTATATATATATATATATGTATATATTTAAGAAGAAGAAAAGAAAAGAAAAGAAAAGAAAAGAAAGTATAAATAAATAATTAATAGTATACTAATAATAATAAATATTACCAACTCTTAGCAATCAAAAGCAAACCAAGCAAAACAATTCCAACAGCACCTTACTTTTTCCCACGCCCACTTACTAGCAAAATGTTAGCAACCCCTTTGCAATTCCAACTAGCAAACCACATTTGCATTTCCACCAACGCCACATTCCTATTCCAGGCCCGACCCCCCTGCGGACCGCGACCAAACTTCTCTCCCTCTCTCCCTATTCACATATATATATATATATATATATATATATATATATATATATTATTTCAAAATCCTAACCTAAAATCTCCAGACGCTCCTCTTCTCATCTAGAGCCGCAACCGCAACCAGAGAACCCCGTCAGGCCGTCCAAACCATCCCGACGACCCCGATCTCGCGCACTGCAGATTCCCACACGAGGCACCTTCGCTCCGGAGTTGTTTCCCGTTGACTCGCTCAACCAAACGCCGTTCCGTCTTCACCGGTATGCTCACCCTTTAACCCTCTCCCATATTTGTATAATAGCAGACCTCGAACAACGTGTACCCATAGGCGAAAACAGTGCCCAAGTTGGCGCGAGCAGACCGAATTCTGGGATCGCAGAAAACTGCGGTGACCACCCATGTTGCCGAGTTCGTATCTCCCACCACAGAGATCCGAATTCGATGATTCTTTTTGGTATGCGTAGACCACATGACCTAGTTTATTTTCTGTTAAATAACCTAGATTATTAGCTGTTGTGGACAGAATTAAATTCGTCACAAAATCTCGTGAACCCACTTTTTCCAGATTTTTAAAAGTTGGAAAACGGAGCGCGCCCCGCCAAACGGGACCGCCCCGCCGTGTACCAAGTGTACCGAACGGTGCACGCAGCGTAACCGGACACGTAAAAATTCATGGAAACTGATTCGGACGCGTGTGCGCGACGGAATCAGGCCGTATCCGCGGACACACCCCGTGTCGTAACTTTTGTGGAACTCGCGCGTATTTTTTGCACGCTTGTCAGATTGCGACAAAACTTGCGCCACTGGACTCGTGGTAACGCGCTGGTCCTGTGACCCAATTTTTACGCAATTCTGAGATGGTTGACCAAATCGCCAATTGGCGGGCCCCACAGTTGACTTTTTGGACAAAATTATGTTCGGCTCATCGGAATCCATATTTGGACATACCGTTGGGTTCGTATTGACATCTAGAGTTGTTTGACCTATAATTTATCCTATTTAGAGACTGTTACCCTTGGCACGCTTTTTGGTGCAAAGTGTGGGCCACCCGTGGACCCCACTTTTATTCGAAATTACCGTTTTGCCCCTGTGTCCAAATTGGACGAAAGGAAAGTGCTTTTTAGCTATTTTGCTTATTCTGGGAACGTTGGTGATGTTTATTTCAGCATCCGGGGACATTGTTCTGCGGCCATAGCTTTTGATCTTGTGCGTTTGACTTCTGGACAGTACACCTTGCAGCTTTCTTACCAGGCAAGATACCTTGCCAAATTGCTTATAGTATTTTGCATGCTTAGTATATTTCTGTATATTTATTTCAGTTCTATTTATTTATTGCATGTGTAGTTCCTTTCAGTCATTACTATATATTAGATATGTTGACACACACTTGACACTTAGTATCATAGAGGACAATTATTAGGCGTATGGGCTTTTAACCACTCTGGTAACACTGTAGTCACTAGCACACACTATGGTGGGTCGTGTCCGATGGTCGCTACCCGAGAGGTATGTCGATTGATGGAGTCCGAGGGTCGCTACCCTAGAGGTATGTCGGCTGATGATGTCCACTGACGAGCGTGAGGTTGTGAGGATTAGATCGAGTAGCCTACCCTTGCCCATACGTCGAAAAGTTGTCCTCATTTGCATTCATATAGATTGTCTTGTACAGCGTACTTATTTATTTTCAAATTATATGCATGTTTACTGTATTCAAGTTGGCTCGCTTTTCTGTATCTTGTTACGTCCCTCTGAGGACCTGGTACTCTGCCAGGTGTATCTGCTCTTGAGTATTTGCAGGAGTACGGGCCTGGACCTGACGCATTCCTCTCTGCCGAGGAGGTCTTACCTTCTGAGCATCGTTGATCATCTAGCGATGGATTTTTTCTGATACACTTCTGTCTTCACATTATTTTATATTGAGAGACTTTATACTCCTCTCTCATTTTAGTTTTGGATATAGTCTTTGGTAGTGGATTTGTCTCCACCCGACTATTATTTCGGATATTTCAGACTCCTTATTCTAGTTTAGTATTTCTTTTCTATGACTTGTTGTTGTGTGGATGAGATTAGCATATCTGTGACTTGTGACATTATATATACCACATGTGAGTTTATATTCATATTACAGCGTACGTATAGGTTATGGTTTCCATATATTGGAGTTGCCATATCCATGCGGCTGACATGCTTACGTGTTCTAGTCCTACATATTATTGGGACTGGGGCGTGACACGGGCAAGTATAACATTCAGGGGCATAGCATATGCAAACACGAGGGTCGTTTTAACATGATTGTTCAGGTGTTCAGTTGATGCGATACAGTGACTCGCACGCGGATAGCCGCTAAGCGATGATGACTTATCTATATGAACATGAGTCGCTGGCATAGCCATAAAGGACCGTTTAGTCTCAGGACGAAGTGACGTACAACGCGGGTGTCCCAGCTGCATAACACTTGCCGGGTAACATACGACTATACATACGTCCCGTCCGGATCGGATCGGTCCCAGTGCCCCGGTGACCGTCCGCGGAACTCAACATAACATACCTTGTGCACACAAGTTGTCCGCGACTATGCAGGTCAGGGTCTATCCTTTTTCCATAGCTTGACATGATAATCATGAAACTTAAACTTATTCTGAACGAGCATATTGCTCCACGAGCTGGGATTCCATCAGTACATAACACGATCCTCGTTCAGATGCATACTTAGCATGATTATCATTCAAGTGTGATTCACGTTCAGTATTCATTACCTTGATGCATGCCCCTGGTTCGGGGATTGCCTTGGAGACCCAACGATCCTGGATACTTGCAGGTTCATTCAGGCACGGAACGACTACGTAGTAGTCTCCCGGGGTTTGGATAAAAACATGGCAACGTACAAGCAGACAAGCATGCGTTTCTAAGAAACATGAGTAGACACGTTTGCTTGGGCCCGAAGGTAAGCCGAGAGATGAAACCGTTAGGGACTTAGCATGCGAGGGTCTGAATATAATCAATATTTCAGTTTCCATGTTCTAGCATAAGCAATACAAGTTGGGATTATTTCCTTTGCTAGGTGCGTTGAATTCTTATTAGCATGCAGGGGGGTGAATCACCTAGCGACTAGCATGTATCAATCCAGATTTTATGTGTGCTGGCTAAGCAAAGACAAGTTCACCGTAGCTACCCAACTTAGCGATGATTCACCTCGATAGGGCGATACGTCAAGCGAGCCTCTGAAAGCCTAAGCCGGATTCCTGTAGGGACAAGTCTGGATATCCTTTGCTTCTTGATCGAGGTAAAGCGGGTCGGGACAGTTGCACTTTTGCCGTTTGAGACGGCAGTCCGCTTGAGCGGAACGGGGTGTTACAGTATTTTCTCATGCGCATAGACTACTATGCACTTGGCATATAAATCGAAATATCCAAGCTCAATGCAAGAGAAAATTTGTAAAAGTGGCCGGTAAAATCGACATGCTTCGCATCGAAGAATTCTACAGTGATTGGAGTCTTGTATGGCGAGCAAGTACTACAGACAGCTACGACACAACATGGTACATGTTCCAACAAAAGTGGGAGACGAGTAATCCGACATGCATATCTTATATCAAAGATACTTGGCTAGAACCACATAAAGAGCAATTCGTCTTAGCATGGACCAACATGGTGAAGCATTATGGCACAATCACTACGAACCTGGTCGAAGGAGCACACTCAAGTTTAAAAAGATATCTACGGTCATCGGTCGGTAATTTTGTCTCTGTTTGGCAATCGATTCATTTGATGACTATTTCCACGGTGAACGATATTGTAGCATCATTTGAGATGAGCCTCAATATTGCAAAGCATGAATACAAGCATGAACACCTCTTGGATGGTTTAACCCATGTAGTATCTCACAAGGCCTTGGGCTTATTGTTTGAGGAGATTGGTAGGTCGAAGTCGGTAGGTTATGATCTTGAGGTTTGTGGATGTTCATATCGACATTCACTCGGACTTTTTTGTGCACATGAGATCAACGAATATCGTCGTGAATCTATACCTATTCCAATAGATGTTGTTGATCAACGTTGGAGACAGCTGTCGATAATGCCGACGGTGGAAGTTCAAGATAATTTCTTTGCGTTGCCACAAGTGAAACTCCTGCACGCAAGGTGGTGTGGCGCATTGGAACCGGAGAGAAGATCCATTGAGGTTAAAATCTAAGAGATTGCAGTCCCGGCAATAACTCGATTGCAAGAGCCATCCGTTGTTCCAACTCCTAAGGGAAGACCACAGTCAAGAAAGAGTAGAGCAAAAAAGAAGGAGGGTGAGTCAACTAAAAGAGATCCATCCTTGTTTGAACATATCAAACGCAGTTTGGAGGCAAAGTCCATAATGGATAGGGTGATATTTCCGCAGAAAAAGAGTAAGCTTACTATTCGAAGAGGAAAGAAACAGAAAACGAACGATGCAGTCACGGCGGAGGGTTTTGATAACTTTTCTGATTCTTGTAGTCTATACATTAAAAATTTTCTACCTGAGATGCGGAATTTTATTTGGTCTATTGTTGATGTTCCTAAGGATGACCATTGTGAATATCATGCACTAGCAAGACAACTAGGCTATTCAGTTGAAGCAGGATGGAGACAGGTTAGGGAAGAGCTGTACGAGGAGTTGGAGTCGCGACTAGCCTTCTATAGCTAGATACTTGGCGAAGAAATTGTTGGAGATTTGTTGGCAGGCATACCTTATACGGAAACAGTTATCGGACCAGACCATTACATGGATGTCCCGCCTGCTGCTTACGTATTCTCTAATAGGTATAAGATACCTATTGTAATTATATCACAAGGTATTAACAATACTTTTTTTCTAATGTGTGCCCCCCCGGCCGAACACGGAGTATCCAATCTATGTTGCATAGGGCTTGTCGGACAATACTTCGTCATCCCAAGGTTGATCGGTCATTCTCCTATTCCGCCACCTTCTACGCTTTAGTATAAACACGCACCAGAGCAAGCGATCGCATGGACGACACCCTACACGGATGCAATGACTGCCTATAAGAAGATGATGAAGATGGAGGATCCAAAAATTATGCCGGACGACTACTTTGATATTCTAATCGATTGATACTGTATATTGAAATATATTTTGTGCAATGCGCCATGTATGTTTAACTGTATATTGAAGTATATGTTGTATGTTGTGTGTATGTTGTGTTATCAAAGGAGTTATCTAATTGATACTAGTAGATTTTCACTGTACGTTGTGCATTGATACTAATCGTGTTCCAAAACTAGTACTGTCAATAACTAAAAATTCCATGAAACTTTAGAACTGTCAAAATTGTGACAGTCCTAGTTTATACTAGGACTGTCACAATTGTGACAGTCCTAAACTTTACCCACTGTGTATATACAATTATATGTAAGTTTAGGACTGTCAACATTATGACAGTCCTAGTATATACTGGGACTGTCAAAATTATCACAGTCCTAAACTTTACCCACTGTCTGTATGCACAGTTATATATAACTTTAGGACTGTCAGAACTTTGACAGTCCTAGTATATACTAGGACTGTCACAATTGTGACAGTCCTAAAGTTTACCCACTGTCTGTATGCACAGTTATATGTAACTTTAGGACTGTCACAATTTTGACAGTCCTAGTATATACTAGGACTGTCAAAATTGTGACAGTCCTAAAGTTTACCCACTGTCTGTATGCACAGTTATAAGGAAAATTAGCTCCATTGTTTGCACATTTGACAACTGTATGTTTGCAGCAAAATTTGAAGTTTTGAACACAAATTGTATGTATGTAGCAATTGTAGCCAATTATCAAATTATAGCAATTGAAGCAAATTTATTCAAAGTATCAATAGTACCAAATTCATTCATATTTATACAACTCAAATTCATAGTTTAAACTTTTACAATTCTCAAAAGTCATATTCATTGAAAGTTTTACAAGTCTTCAAACGGGGCCTAAACTTCATGCCGCCTCTTTGTACGTTGCTCTCTATTTTCCAAGAAAGGAAAATCTTCAGCGTTGTCGATTTGTTGGAGTTCCTCATTGATTGCCATATAATTCGAACCCTGGTAACTTACGAGGCTTCTTCCCAACTTTTCCACTTTCCTTGCCTATTCATGAGAATTAAAAAAATTTGTTAGAAACAGTTGCAAAGATCAAACTTAAAGTCTACAAGTTGGCTCACCATCTTGACCAGTGCAGTATACAAGACCGATTTGGCAGGAAGACCGCGTTGGAACAAGGTAGGTAGTCCGACACCGGCGTAGTAGGCGAGGTAGTCGTCGCTACACTCCGTCATATTGACTGCTGCTTGACGTTCGGTATCTCTAATAACATGGCGTTGCCACTCGGTGAAGAAGTCCGATACCCAGTTGAACGCCGCAGGAATATAGTTTAGCGGTTTTGTACCGCGCGGAGGAGTTATCATTTTCAAAGTGCGCCTTGGGACAGTTTGTATGTAGCCAAACTGACGGAGCACTCTATCCGGCATATAAGCCTCCTCGATTTCATGACAACTGATAAGACCGTGATATAAGGCGACTGGTTGCAATGGACGGGTAGTCTGTCGCAAATCACGGTATGGATCCCATACAATCTGCACCACATAAAATTTAGCATAACGTTATTTAGCATAACGTAGTAAATTAATACCAATTAAATACAAAATTAGGTCTAAATTTACCTCTTCTGTCGTCATATCTTCGAGTGCATTCCGTAGGGCGGCCAATGTGTGAGAACGTTTGGCATCTTCCTTAGTTGGCTTCCATCGGCACATTCTAGGCAGGTTCTCGTCATACCCTCGGTTCAGTTTTGCCCGCTGCAGGGTTGGAAAGTGCTCGTATATCCATGCCTTCACGTAACCAGGTTAAAAAAATATTAGTCCAAAAATAAACAACAAAATTTATATTTATGTATACAAGTTGACAAAGATATATCTATACATGGAGTAGAGTCTGGCATCCGGATATTGTCTTCGAACCCACGCGGGATGCCGCACCAAGCTCGCGGTAAAGGTATGCTAGTATACCGCTTCCCCAAGAAATTTCGTCCACCGTGTCAATGTTGTCCAAATTGAGGAGATATTTGGAATGTATGGACGTTCCAGACTTATCCGTAATGCCGACAGCCCCTAAGATGAACTACATATATCCGCGGGCCATATTTTCGCTATTATCAATTTTGGGGGCCGGCTCAGCGAATATCTCCTCCAAATATTTTAGAGGAAGTTAGTAGGACTTCTTGAATTCTCGAAGACTAGTAAAACTAGTGGCATCAACTCCCAGACACCCTGATACATAATCCATAATATAGTCATAAAAGTTGATGCTCGACTTATCAAAAGTTTGATTCATCATGACTCGACCATCAACCCTAAGTCCCAATATATGATGGACGTCATCAAGGGTAATCGTCAACTCCCCATTGGGTAGATGAAAAGTGTTGGTTTCTGGATGCCAAATGCTGAAATCAGTGCATTATCCACCGTCGTATATGAGTAGCTACCCAAATATTGTAGACCGGTGGGACTGATTTTTGCCTTCACATCGTCTTCCAATAATTCATACCTCCATGTATTGTATTTTTTCCAGTGGTTGATCACCGTCAACATACGAGAACTCTCCTGAAAAGTAAACAATTAGATGAAATTATACCTCTATGTAAAATGTACTTATCTATAAATAATTGGATGACTTTGAACTTACAACTATATATAAATTTATCATAACGTAATGTACTTACCGGATTATTCCATATTTGGTATGCAATATGGTTTTTGATCGACGGTAACATAGAGCAACCGTTTGGACGAGTGTCGACTGGACTATCTGGCTGCTCAGAAGGTCCTGAACCATCAGTAGTCCGGTTTTCGAGAGTTTATGGGAGACTCTCGACATGACTATCTGCAGGCTGAGAATGTCCTGAACCATCAGTAGGCCGATTTGGGACATTTGGTATGTCCTCATCGGAGGAGGAAGAAGAACCGGAAGAACTAGGAGGAGCACGTCGCTTCGAACGAGCGACAGTCTTCTTCGAACGAGCGACAGTCTTCTTCGTCAATCAACGTTTCCTCACTTCAGGGCGTGCCTCGGGCTCGCGGATAGTGACGACTGGTTCAATAGTACGTGAAACAGTGCGTTCCTTACGCATCGACGCAGTAGGGTGTCTTCTCATGATATCTTCATCCACAATGTCCTTCCGAAGGGCATGACTATAAGACAAAAAAATAATTTCTATTTTAACATCATAATTTAATTTAACATTCAGGACTGTAGAAATTTCTACAGTCCTATAAGTATACAGGACTGCAGAATTTTCCACAGTCCTAAATTTTTAGGACTGTTGAAATGCCTACAGTCCTATATAATTTTAGGACTGTCGAAAATTCTACAGTCCTTAATATAAATAGGACTGTCGATTTTCCTACAGTCCTAAATCTATATAGGACTGTAGGAAAATCTACAGTCCCGTCCGATACTGCTCGACAATGTCGACGATTCTCGACATTGTTTGTCCTAAAATCGTGTTCGATCAACCAAGTAAACGTCTAAACTACATCCTAAACTATATTCAGGACTTGTCATTTGAAGAATGGAAAGAAAATCACTCAAAATTTTTGAAATACAATAGGATTTTTTAAAATTTTTGAAATTTTTTGTACTGCTGCGAGCCTGCTATAGGATATAGGATCTAGGATGAGAGTGTACTCAATCACGATTAGGAACAATTCCAATCAAATTATTCTGAAATTGCTTCTTTTAAAATATTACTGTCCTTCTTTGATGATATCGTATCTTGCACCGTATTGACTTCTTTTGATCTGTGTTCAGGATACCTCTGAAGACACGATCTCATCGTACCGCCCCAGCAGTTGCCACTGAGAGGTCTGCTACCTCTCGTCCAGCTCATATTCAGACAGCTGCTACCGCTCCACTCACTACTCCTGCGGTCGAGGGAGCATCTGCTTCTCTCGGGGATCCTCCTCCGCCTATCGATCCGAGGACTACCCCAGTCGTTCCGGTGGTTCCTCCACTACTTTCTGCTCCAGTAGACGCCGCGCAGTTGTTTGCGTTCTTCAGGAAGATGATGGACGCACAGCACCGTCAGGTGGATGTGATGAGGCTGGGCATTGAGAATGCCCACCAGGTAGCCATGACGGCAGTGGATAGGGTGGCCCAGATTCAGCCACATGCAAATCAAATTCAGCATCCGAGGCCCAGTAGTATCATTGTCTTTCAGAGGATGCAGCCCAAGGAGTTCCTTGGTACAGAAGGGATCCTGTACGCGGATGACTGGATAGAGCAGATTGAGGGCATCTTTAGGCTAGCACATATTCCAGACAGCATGCAGATAGAGGCGACGGAAAGTCAGATGTTCGACCTCGCTTTGACGTGGTATCGCACAGATACGAGGATTACAGCGCCAGGGCTTACTTGGGAGGCTTTCAAGAGGCTTTTTAAGGAGAAGTTTTTTCCAGATGTGGCGCTCAGTGCTTTGGAGAGCCAGTTTGAGGCACTCGTCCAGGGGAGCATGACGGTGGACGAGTACGCAGCGGAGTTCTGCCGTCTTGGCAGATTTGTGGATGGCTTGAGTGAGGCAGCTAAGGCGAGAAAGTTTCGCAAGGGCTTGGTTATGGCGGTCAAGTCTTTGACCAGGAGCGACCGCGAGGCGACTTTCGAGCAGATAGTAGGAGATGCTCAGAGAGAAGAGGATGACTTGGAGCTCAAGTCCAAGAGAGGCAGGGATGATTCAGGCAGTGCGAGTGGCAGTGCGGGACCAGCTAAGCGTTCCTATGTGCAGAAGGCAGCGCAGCAGCGTCAGGATCAGAGGGTGCCCACTTGTGCCTACTGCAGGAAGGCATGACACACTTGAGATGTTTTAAGGAGGAGGCTGAAGGTGTGTTTGTTCTGTGGATCCGCTGCTCACCAGATGCGAGATTGCCCCACTGCACCTCCATTGGGTGGAGCACAGGATCAGAGAGTTGGAGCTAGGCCACCAGTAGCACAAGATTATGCCCCGCACCAGCAGAGGGATACACCCCAGCAGGGCAGGGCTTATGCGTTGACGGTCAAGGAGGCCGATGCTATGGGTGTCGGGTTAGCAGGTCTATCTCTTTGTTCTTCTTTCTGTCCTTTTCTATTCCTTGTGGTGTGCTTCATTAGTACCTGTTAGATTTTCTTTGTGCTGTGGTAGATAGTATAGTGACCCTGATTGAGACTGTGATAACACGACCAGTAGGACCCTGATCTTGCATATTTTTTAGGTAGAATTTCTTAACTGTGATTGTTGGGGGTTTGACCTAGAGGAAGTGTGATTGACTTTAAATTTCGAGGACAAAATTTTCTAAGGAGGATAGGCTTGTCACCACCCCATTTCCAGAGCCGGGTATTTTTTTATTTTTAATTTGGTTAATTGTGTATTATTTATATTTAATTATTGATTGTATTATTTTTATATTGATTGTTTTAGGATTTTGGCTAGCCTGGACCCATGTCAGACCCTAGTGGACCCATGTCCGACCCAGCCCACACCCCTGTGAGACCTATTTTTGGGTTTAGAATATTTATTATATTTTTAGTAGGTTAGTTGGAGAGATTTGGAGTTAGTTTGAGTGATTTTGGAACCCGAAACCCAAAACCAATTTAGGGGAGGGCATTTTGGACATTTGGTGATTAGTGTAACCTTATATTTTGCTTTGGTCGGCCCTATTCCCATTCCTACCCGTGCATTCCAGCAGGAGCAGCCCCCCACTTCTTCTTCTTCTTCTTCTTCTTCTTCTTCTTCTTCTTCTTCTCCACTCATTTTTCTTCTTCCTTTCTCCCTCCTACTTCAAGTAAGCACCCATTTCTTTTCTTTCTTCTTCTATTCTCCATGAATGATTAACCCTAACCCTACATTCTTCCCCAACTTAGGTGGGTAGAGCCTAGATTTGGTGTTGGAGCTAGATTTGGGAGCTTGGAAGCTTGGTTTGGTGGATTTGGAGCATTTTGGAGATTTTGGCTTGGGATTCCAACTCCCAAGAGGTAAACCCTAATTTTCCCCTTGTAATTACTTTTATATAGTATAATTAATAGTTTAGAACCTTCCTAGACCCTTAGGCTACTCGTGGGAGGAAGTTGGAACTAGTTTGGTAGTGTTTGGAGACTTTAACACTAGATTTTGTGTCAATTTCGGATAAAATTCGAATTTGGCCCAATTTTGTTTGATGCCCTGGTTAGATGGACATAGGTAGACATTGTCGGGTGTCTTGAGGGTGAGTGCGTGTCTCCGTTCGGACACGGGAAGCCGTGTCGCAGAGAAACGGGCGTTTCGGGCGAATTTGGGGTTTTCGTCGTCGCCGATTCTAAGTTCGTGCGCGTTTTTGCCACGGACCTAGAATCGATGCGGTAGTATTTTTTCTAGGATCTAGACATCGTTTAGGACCCGTAGGTAAATTTTAGGTCGATTCCGAGTTGGTTTGGTGTGCGTTTCAAGAGGTTTTCCGAACCGCACACCGCGTGTTCGTCGAAATGACCGAACGACCAATTCGGCGTAGATTCCTAGTTTCGGACTTGTGCGCGCGTTGGGTTAGTATCGAAGAGTGTGTGCTAGAATTTTCGGGCTATATTTTATATATTTATAGGTGTTTGTGCGTGTCGGGATCGTTGGGCGTGCGTTGGTAGGGCGTTGTGGACGTTGTGTGCGTTGTGCATTGTGTGTTGTGTTATGTGTATATATGTATATTTATATATATATTTATATGTATGTGTGTCCCTATATATATATATATTTATAGATATGTGTTAGTGAGTGCTTGTGTGAGTGTGTTAGTGAGTGCTTGTGTGAGTGTGTGTTGGTGTTAGTGTGTGTGTATGTGAGTGTGTGTGTGAGTGTGAGTGAGTGTTTATATATATATATATATATATATATATATATATATATATATGAGTTTGTGTATGTGTGTATATGTATATATATGTATGTGTGTATGTGTATATATGTATGAGTGTTTGTGTGTGTGGATGTGTGTTTGTGAGAGTGTGTGTGAGAGTGTGTGTGTGAGGGTGTGTGAGAATGAGAGTGTGTGAGTGAGTGTATATATATATATGCTTGAGTGTGTGTGTATATGTATATATATATATATTAGTGTGTATATATATATATATATATATATATATATATATATATATATATATATATATATATATATATGTGTGTGTATATATATATATAGATGTGTGTTTATATATATATATATATATATAGATATATGTATGTGTTTGTATGTGTGTGTGTGTATTTATATGTTAGAGTGTGCGTGTTAGAATATTTATATGTTATATTGTATATATATATATATATATGTACGATTGTATATATATATATGTATAGATATATATATGTATCTATGTGTGTGTCTGTGTGTGGGCGTGTCTGTGTGTGTGCGTGTGGCAGAGCAGCGCGTGCCGCAGCGAGTGCGCTGCTGTGCAGTGCGCACAGCAGCAGAACAACAGGCAGCAGCGCCGCGGCAGCGCCGCGGCAGCAGTTCGCTCGAGCGCTGCAGCAGAACAACAGGCTGCAGCGCCGCGGCAGCAGTTTGCTCGACCGGTGCAGCAGTTCGCTCGAGCGCTGCAACAGAACAGTAGGCAGCAGCAGCCGCAGCGCCGCGGCAGCGCCGCGGAAGCAGTTCGCTCGAGCGCAGCAGCAGCGCAGCAGAAAAGCAGCAGCAGCAACAGTAAAAAGCAGTAGCAGCAGCAGTTTTAAGCAGCAGTAACAGCTAGCAGCGTATTGCATTGGCGTGTAGCGAGTGAGAGAGAGAGATATAGATATATGTTTATCTATATAGATAGATATAAGATGGATAGATAGATATAACTATAGATAGATAGGCAGATGTATAGATAGTTAGAGAGATAGATAGATAGGTAGATTGATAGATATATAGATACATAGTTAGATAAATAGATATATAGATAGATGGATGCCTAGATAGATAGATAAATAGATAGGTAGATATCTAGAATAGATAAATAGTTAGATAGATAACTAGATGGATAGGTAAACAGTTAGATAAATAGATAGATTGATAGATATATATCTAGATATCTAGATAGATAAATAGATTAGATAGATAGATAGATACATAGGTAGATAAATAGGTAGATAGGTATCTAGGTAAATAGATATCTATATAGATACTAGATAGTTAGATAGATAGTTAGTTAGATAGATACTAGATGGATACTAGATAAATAGATAGATAGGTATTACATAGCTAGATAGATAGTTAGATATCTAGGTATAGATATATATCTATGTAAGGTATATATGTAAGGTATGTGAGATATATACTTAGATACCTAGGTATATGCAGATATGTATTAGATATATATATTTTAGCCTAGATTATAGCTAGATATATATGTTTATGCATAGTAAGTTATCTAGAGGGGTAGTCGGGTTGAGTTTAGAGCGGTATCTCAATACCTTGAGATACCGAGGTATCTCAATACATTGAGATATCCAAGGTATTGGGTTTCGAGCGGGGTATTTGAGCAATAGCCTAGGAATAGTATTGGAGTGATTTTTATATGCTTATATGTATATATTTACGCGTGCTAGCATAGTTTTAGAGGGTATAGGCGGGGTATATAGCGTAGGTTGAGGTATCGGATACCGAGGGTATCCCGATATCTCAAGGAGGCGAGTTTGAGAGTTTTCTTGCTTAATGAGCTCGGTTTGACCTAGAATTTCAGGAGCACCCTAGTTTGACCTAGACTTGACCGTAGTTGACTCGGTTGACCGCCAAAGTCAACTTTTGACCTAGTTTTGACCCAGAGTTAACTTTTTGGACCTAGAGTTGACTTTTTGACCCAGATTTAATCGGTTTGACCCGTTTGACCTAGAACGACCATAGAAGCCTATTTTTAGTTATTTTATATCTGTTTAACTCATTAGAATCCTATTTAACTTTGCTTTTCGCAATAGGTCATTGCGACACCGGTTCGGATCGCTAGTTGCTCAGGACGTCAGGCGAGTACATTCTCTGATAGTTTTCATTATCTGATGATTATTATGATTCAGCTTCTAGTATAGTATCATCTGATTATTCTGGCACAACACGGGACACTGACTGGTATTTCTGGATTCACTTACTTGCGACACGTATATTTTATGTTTCTGGCCTCTATTCTGGAATCACCTACAGGCATCACTACAGGCATCACTCATGTTTCAGGCTGGACTCATCTTGATTTACGTGTCGGATCTTGGATTCACTTGTATTAGTCGGGGCGGGGAAATACTTGAGTAGACATGTAAATATTTCCATCTGGAATCATCAGGAATCACTCCCTCTGGTCTAATCTAGAATGATAGCAGCCGCGCACCCAGTGCGCGGTGAGCCGTACTTACCCCTAGCCGTTTACATTTCGAACAAGTATTTCAAAGACACCGAGTTCATTCTTTATAGTCTGGACTCTCTTGCATTCTTGTTGGTCTCACTTATATGTTTATGGACTTGACTCACTACATATTTTTCATGCTGGACTCACTACACGTTCATGTGCACGGACTTGATCTTAGCTTAGATTTCCTGTATCTTGCAGTTATTACTATCTTGCTCTGATATCCATGCATCTTTACCTTTATGCACCAGTGATTTATATATTTTTTGTCTCATACTTGCTTCATTCTTCTTGCTACTTGCTATAACTGTTTTATAGTTTTTATCATTTAAATGGAACTGCTGTTAGAGATGTACTTGCTCCAGTCCTGACTGGACATATTTTTCAGAGTATCCGGAGGATTGGTGTCCGACGTATTATGGACCTGAGCCTGTCGATGGTGCAGACAGGGACCCTCTAGTTTAGGAGTAATTTTCGGGTTAGTAGCTGGGATTATTGAGACCTTGTTATTATTTTTGTTAGCTTTTAGCACCGGATTTGTCTCCGGTTTTGGATTGAGATCTTGTATTGTATATTATTTTGGTTGATGTATTATTATTATTGATGTTGTGGTTGTTGTAGTAGTTGTTGTTGGTTAGACTTTGGAGTTGTTAGTCTTCTTTGTTATCTTATCGTGCTTAGATTCGTGATTGAGTACTTGATTATCATTATGATATTTGCTTCTCCGTTTGGAGTTGAGATCTTGACAGGTTTATATATTGATTGCGTGGTTGCCCTCTTTTTGGAGAGGTCATGGCAGATTTTTTATGAGTTATCTAGATAGTTGACCTAGACAGCGTTCTACCGCCGATGCTGCGGCGTAGGCTGGACGTACCCACGACTCATGCCCGATTTTCTGGGTGCGGGTCGTGACAAGCTAGGAGAGGGGGTCGGGTCTTGATATGTAGGAGATGCAGCAGCAATAACAACATTATATGCAGCAGCAATATCAACAATATATGCAACAACAATAACAATAATATATGCAGCAGCAGTATCAACAATATATGCAACAACCAGTTAGGGAACTGATTTGGGAATGTTATCTATAAAGTGTTAAGTATTGTTGTTAGCTAGTGTTAAAGACTTGGTGGGATGATGGTGTAATTATTAGTTGTGTAGCTATGTATGTTTCCTTGTACTTGGATACTAGTGTATTGAGTGGAGTGTGGCTAGAGGTGTACTCGAGTGAGAGCTTTGTAACAGCAGCTACTGCTAGATTGTGCTAACTTGTTGGAGTTGGAGTTGTTGTGATATTGAAAGTGAATGATGAAGGAGAGTTAAGTGGAAGGAAAGGGGGGTAATTTGTAACACCCCGTTCCGCTCAAGCGGACTGCCGTCTCAATCGACAATCGTGCAGCTGTCCCGACCCGCTTTGCCTCGATCAAGAAGCAAAAGATATCCAGACTTGTCCCTACAGGAATCCGGCTTGGACTTTCAGAGGCTCGCTTGATGTATCGCTCTACCGAGGCGAATCATCGCTAAGGTGGGTGGCTACGGTGAACTTGTCTTTGCTTAGCCAGCACACATAAAATCTGGAATATTATGCTAGTCGCTAGGTGATTCACCCCCTGCATGCTAATAAATCCAACGCACCTAGCTAAGGGAATAATCCCAACTTGTATTGCCTATGCTAGAACATGGAAATTGAAATACTACTTATATTCAGACCCTCGCATGCTAAGTCCCTTAACGGTTTCATCTCTCGGCTTACCTTCGGGTCCGAGCAACGTGCCTGCTTATGTTCCTTAGAAACGCATGCTTGTCTGCTTAATGTTTGCATTGTTTTCATCCAAACCCCGGGAGACTACTAAGTAGTCGTCCCGTGCGTGATTGAACCTGCAAGTATCTAAGACCGTTGGGTCATCAGGCAGTCCCGAACCAGGGGAATGCATCAAGACAAGTCAATCACTGTACAGAATCAAGATTCAAGTATCTCGTGTTCTCGTGTTCAAAGTGTATTTGCGTCCTCAATTCCAGTGCACTCTTGTTCCCGTGTATCTCGTGATAACTGACTGACCCAACCACTGCATGTCGCGGACAACCTGTGCACAAGGTATTGAACGTTCAAGTTCCTGCGGACGGCTACAACCGGGGCACCAGAGCCGATCCGATCCGGACGGAACTTTCTGATAGTCTAACGTGAGTGGGCGGCATGGAGTGAACGCCCCAATGGCCTAGCATCTCGCTCCATACCGTCCCGGGCGAGGTGACGTGTAGCGATACAAGACCTCTCGCACCCAACCGCCCAAGACTATAAACAGTCCTTTATGGCTTTGCCAGCGACAACTGTTCATATAGATAAGTCATCCTCGCTTAGCGGCTATCCGCATGCGAGTCACTGCATCGCATCAATGAACAACTAAACACCTGAACGATCATGATAAAATGACTCTCATGTTGCATATGCTATTGGTTTGGTTTTCATCAAGTATGCCTCCTGAATGTTTTATACTTGCCCGTGCTAGATTTAACAATGTTTGCCTTGGACAGGGAAGGCCAAATGGTAAGTCTCACCGTGTTCCTCTCATATCACACGGCGCACTGCCTCACGTGTTAGGCTATTCAATATTTGCATGAACTGATCCTAAGGCAACTAGAAAGACAACTTAATAGTTGTGCAGGAAACCTGTATTACGTGTTTGGATTTGTCGAGCGGGCGAGTAGCTTCCCCACCAGTGCATTCAATGTACTGATAATCCACCAGTTTGTATGCAGGGTGCGGGAGAACCTCGTTCGGTGCGGATGCCTCCAACGTGCGTGCTAAGGCGTGGACATCACTCCGAAGCAACGGTGCGTCCGGAACTGAAGCACATATACAAGACATAAGTTGTGAACATCGCCTGAACATCGCCTCTACAATCATTCCACAATTGTAGCCACTTGGCACGCTTTTACTGTTTCAGAGAGAGAGGCTTGAGCGACTTGTAATCTCGGCTATACGCCGCTTGTAACACATGTTCATATCAATAAAAGAGCTTGCTTTACTTCAACTTGTGTTTCAATGCTTCCGCTATATTTGTCAACTCAGATAACTTGTTACCGAATCGCTATGCGTTCATGACTCCGCTGCACTCGGACAATCTGTGCGACTCAGTGGCTTAGAACTCTTACCGCCAGCCAATGAATCAAGGCCTTGTACGGGCGCGGTTCACGCTCGTGCGGCATCACGCCCGGATGGGTCAAGCGATCGTTCCGCGGGAGCGCTTGCGATGGTGATTCACGCCTAGCGGGAATGGCCGATTTGCCTGCGGGAGATCGGGGCGTGACAGAATGGTATCAAAGCCTGGCTTCTACGCCTTTGGACTTCGATTCGATATCTCTGTTTTGAAAGCTCGTTCGTGGGTTATGTGCGCGCTCTCTCTCAATGCCTCGATGGGATGTTCCAACAATAAGTCTAAATACTTTCAAAATACGTTTTGAATGTTATGCTTGCTTGTCTGGTTGTATGTTGCGAGTGGCCTTTGTGCCAACCTGTACGAACCCTTGAGAGTATCGCTAGTAGCTTGTCCGAGATTTCACTAACTCTAAGTTTGGTTGAATGCATCTATTCGAGGGACGCCTTGAACTAGTGCACCATCCAAGACTTAAGAAAAGGTGAACTCGAGTGCTGAGACTTCGCTATCACTAAGCTGGTTGACGTGTTCACGCTAGAAGCGCGTTTCGAAAGTGCGCACGATCCAGTCTAAGCGATATGCTGATTCGACGCTTGTGCAAGTGAATATCCAAATGAACAAGTACAACGACTTGTCTAGGATTGCCTCAACCCTAGATTACTGCTTGTCCTCAGTAAGTCTCGAGGACGAGACTTCTTCTGAGCTGGGTAGGATGTAACACCCCGTTCCGCTCAAGCGGACTGTCGTCTCAATCGGCAATCGTGCAGCTGTCCCGACCCGCTTTGCCTCGATCAAGAAGCAAAAGATATCCAGACTTGTCCCTACAGGAATCCGGCTTGGACTTTCAGAGGCTCGCTTGACGTATCGCTCTACCGAGGCGAATCATCGCTAAGGTGGGTGGCTACGGTGAACTTGTCTTTGCTTAGCCAGCACACATAAAATCTGGAATATTATGCTAGTCGCTAGGTGATTCACCCCCTGCATGCTAATAAATCCAACGCACCTAGCTAAGGGAATAATCCCAACTTGTATTGCCTATGCTAGAACATGGAAATTGAAATACTACTTATATTCAGACCCTCGCATGCTAAGTCCCTTAACGGTTTCATCTCTCGGCTTACCTTCGGGTCCGAGCAACGTGCCTGCTTATGTTCCTTAGAAACGCATGCTTGTCTGCTTAATGTTTGCCTTGTTTTCATCCAAACCCCGGGAGACTACTAAGTAGTCGTCCCGTGCGTGATTGAACCTGCAAGTATCTAAGACCGTTGGGTCATCAGGCAGCCCCGAACCAGGGGAATGCATCAAGACAAGTCAATCACTGTACAGAATCAAGATTCAAGTATCTCGTGTTCTCGTGTTCAAAGTGCATTTGCGTCCTCAATTCCAGTGCACTCTTGTTCCCGTGTATCTCGTGATAACTGACTGACCCAACCACTGCATGTCGCGGACAACCTGTGCACAAGGTATTGAACGTTCAAGTTCCTGCGGACGGCTACAACCGGGGCACCAGAGCCGATCCGATCCGGACGGAACTTTTTGATAGTCTAACGTGAGTGGGCGGCATGGAGTGAACGCCCCAATGGCCTAGCGTCTCGCTCCATACCGTCCCGGGCGAGGTGACGTGTAGCGATACAAGACCTCTCGCACCCAACCGCCCAAGACTATAAACAGTCCTTTATGGCTTTGCCAGCGACAACTGTTCATATAGATAAGTCATCCTCGCTTAGCGGCTATCCGCATGCGAGTCACTGCATCGCATCAATGAACAACTAAACACCTGAACGATCATGATAAAACGACTCTCATGTTGCATATACTATTGGTTTGGTTTTCATCAAGTATGCCTCCTGAATGTTTTATACTTGCCCGTGCTAGATTTAACAATGTTTGCCTTGGACAGGGAAGGCCAAATGGTAAGTCTCACCGTGTTCCTCTCATATCACACGGCGCACTGCCTCACGAGTTAGGCTATTCAATATTTGCATGAACTGATCCTAAGGCAACTAGAAAGACAACTTAATAGTTGTGCAGAAAACCTGTATTACGTGTTTGGATTTGTCGAGCGGGCGAGTAGCTTCCCCACCAGTGCATTCAATGTACTGATAATCCACCAGTTTGTATGCAGGGTGCGGGAGAACCTCGTTCGGTGCGGATGCCTCCAACGTGCGTGCTAAGGCGTGGACATCACTCCGAAGCAACGGTGCGTCCGGAACTGAAGCACATATACAAGACATAAGTTGTGAACATCGCCTGAACATCGCCTCTACAATCATTCCACAATTGTAGCCACTTGGCACGCTTTTACTGTTTCAGAGAGAGAGGCTTGAGCGACTTGTAATCTCGGCTATACGCCGCTTGTAACACATGTTCATATCAATAAAAGAGCTTGCTTTACTTTAACTTGTGTTTCAATGCTTCCGCTATATTTGTCAACTCAGAGAACTTGTTACCGAATCGCTATGCGTTCATGACTCCGCTGCACTCGGACAATCTGTGCGACTCAGTGGCTTAGAACTCTTACCGCCAGCCAATGAATCAAGGCCTTGCACGGGCGCGGTTCACGCTCGTGCGGCATCACGCCCGGATGGGTCAAGCGATCGTTCCGCGGGAGCGCTGGCGAGGGTGATTCACGCCTAGCGGAAACGGCCGATTTGCCTGCGGGAGATCGGGGCGTGACATAATTAGTGCTCGAGTATCAGAATAGTAGCAGTAGATAGAGTAGAAGTCGGGTATCCTTGCAAGAATAGCAACAGTAGTGCACATCTATGCACTGCCCTTCCTATTTAGATGTGTTAGCATACACCTATATTCGTAGGATATATGAGTTACTTTTTGTTACTGTGTGATGATGGTGGCATAGCAACTGTAGTCTTACTGTTAACATTAAGTAGAATTAATAGAGTGAAGGGGTAATAGCAAGGGCATGTGGTGATTTTGGATTGATTGCAGCAGGTAACGCATGCAGTTGGGTGTTAACTCAGTGAACAGTGTGAGCTAGGTATTGGATGGTGTGGGTTAGTGAGTAGAGATAAGTTAAGTTATATGTTAGTACATTAGTGTATCAGTACTGTAGTGGCAGTTAGTGTATATTAGATATAGTTAGTATATGTTAAGGTATTAATTATGGATAAGTATCCATGATACCAAATTATGATAGTGTAGGAATTAACTAATTTTTTGACCTAGTATAGCTAATACAAGCTAGTGTTAGCTAGTTAGTGACCAATATGGACTAATTAACTTAGTGTGGATCTAGTTTAGCTAGAGTGACCTAAAAATGACTTAGAATAGCATATTTAGTGCATTTAGCTCGTTTATCACTTTATTTCACCCAATTGACATGCCATTCATATCTAGGTGTGTGTGACACCAGCTCGGACACCGAGTGACATCTCTTGCTTTGGACCAGAGGCGAGTACATTCTCTGATAATTCCTTATTTGATAGCCTCTATGTTTCATGTATTTATTATTGAGATATGTTTCATTCCTGACACGATGGTTACACAAACTACCAGAATAAGAAAAATTAGCGACGTCAGAAAACGTCGCTAAATGGACTAAAAATGTTGCTAAAAAAATTCAGGGACGTATTTAGCGACGTTTTAGTGAAGACCCATTTAAGCTTGTTGCTGACAGAAAAAACATTACAAAACTTCGCTGTAGCGACGTTTTCTAGTGACGTATTTGCGTCGATGATATTTTCATATTAGCGATGTTTAGCGACTCAACGTCGCTAAATTAGCGACGTATTTTGTGTCGCTATCCGTTGCTAAATTTTTTTATTTAGCGACGTTTCGCAACACATTTAGCGACGTTATATTGACCTGGCAAATACTGCCATGTCAGTAATTTAGCAACATTCAATGACGTATTTAGTGACAATCAGCGACGTATTTAGCGACGTATATAAACGTCGCTAAAGTTTCAGTAAAAAAATAAAAAATGAATATAGAATGGTTTCCAAACCAATCTTCCTGCAGTTTATGAATTCACAATTTATATAAATAGACCTGGAGAAACCCTCCGTTGAATTTTCTGGGTTCGCTGACCCCTTCGGTGGAACACTCAACACCGGTAAATTAACATATATTTAATATGAATAATATAGTAAAATTTGAAAATAAAATAAAATATTGGGATTACAAACCGAGTCAGAAGAAAATCTCATCGTAAAGAATACAATAGATATCCACACAAATGAGTTCAAGAAGTAAAGTCTGAAAGCCTAAAAAATAAAAAATATTCATAAATGACCAAATATCATAGGTCAAAATACAAACAATCAGTAAATTATCCTAACTAGGACTACTGCGGATCTGCAGAAGGATGACCACCGTCGCGTATCAGGGATAAGAATAAATCATACTGCTCCCGTGAAATCGATACCGATGTCGATGGAGAAAGCAGTGATGTCGGTGGAGTCTGTGTCGATGAAGGCACACTAGGAAGACGTATCTGCTCCAACGCTGCTAGTCAATGGTTGTATGAATCCATGGTAGATAATAGCCTCATACTGCTATGAACCATTGAATCCTGCATCATCGTCAGCCTCTCACCCATGGACAGCTGTGATGCCTGCAGCTCCGTCATGCTGCCCTCTGTCGATGCTCTAAGATCAGCTATAATATCCCTGAGCTCCATGATGCTGCACTCGAGCGTATTAAATCGTGCGATGAGCGTCATATCATCCGCCTGCAGCTGGGATAGGGGCTGCTCCTCCGTCCTTCACAGCAACTCGCCACGGAGAGATGCAATCTGACGGTCAACGATCTCCTGGATTCGGGCCACAGCCTGCGAGGGCTGTGGGGAATGCACACTTGCCGTGGAGGCTCTAGATGACTGCATCGCAACAAGGGCGACATAGGATCCCGTATCGTAGTACGTATCGCTCTGGAGACCACCAGCGGTGGTCACCCACAGCTCGTCCGCCGACGGAGCTGGAGAGGGTTGCGAGGAAGTACCAGCCTCTCCCGCTGTAAGTGCACTAGTAGTCGCCCGCTCACGCATCCTAAGATACTCGGCCTAAAAAAGTTTGGATACTCGATAATTGCTAATGTGTCTAAGGTACTTATTACTAACTACATGGATATTTATTTGTATATTTCCTAAGTTATATTAAAATTAACACAAAGTAAAGTAATACTTACATAGGTCTGCGCGACCCTCTCATCAATGAGATTCTCGCCCTTTAGATGGGTGGCCAGGAAGACAGTCACCATGTTGGCATCCTCACCCCTCTATACCTGTTAAAAATATATTATTTAGTACTAAAATTAAATATTTTATCCTACTACCATTTTATCGTACTTGCATTAAAATAATATATCTGATATAAAAAATATACCAAACGATGGAAATGTTCCATCATCGGAATCGAGCCACCACACCACTTTGCTGCCTTCTGCCTAGCCGCCTTGGCCTTCTCATATCTTTTATTGTACCTCAGATCATCGAATCTAGCCCTCATCGCAGTCCACTGCTCAGGCGTGATCCAACCTTGGATCGGGTTTCCTTCACAATCATGAGCCTTCTAGTCATCTAGAGCATCACAGATCAGCTTGGCGGCAACGACAGAAAACATCTGCTTGATCAACTCGGCCCGGCCCAGTAGATAGAAATACGCTTGCTACAAGAAGTAATTTAGTAAGTTATATAATATGCATAAATTAGATGATTGATATAATATACTTTTACCTTGAAGTGAGCAAACCAGAATGCATTTCTCTCATCCGGAGCATCAAAGTAGTTGATCCAAGGGCCACCATAGTTGTACCTCAGAAAGTGGCCCAGGCGTCTCTGTACCGACGAGGGACGATATCTATACAGAGATAATTATTTTTATCAAAAAAGTGAATATATGATGAATAAAGAAATATACGATATATATGATGCTAAACCAACTAATTGACTTACTTTGTACCGTCGGCCCAAATCTCTGTCCTCGTCTCGTCCGGAGGTGCGCATGGAGGATCTCGCTGATGCTTGGACCACGTCAGTTTAACCTCCGCCATATGCTCATATGTCTCCATGGTTCCGTCAGCAGGAGGAACACTAGACAAGGGAGTAGTCTCAGGCCTGGAACTACTAGTCCTAGGAGTGCTGCCACGTAACGTCGTTGCAGTCGAAGATGTGACTGGTCGATATACTGGAGTAATTGGCACCTAGGATCCAGAACCAATAGTAGGCAATACCGGAGGAGCACTCCGTCTACCTCAGGACCTGCCGAACTCTCCGCGTCATCCTATCATACCTGGTAACAACATATGATAATAGAACAAATACAAAAATATAGTACATTCTATAGTCAAAATATTATGCATATCTCACAACATTAATAGAATTGCACAATAAATAACTAGTAGTGTCACAAGTCTAAATTGATAGTACATTCTACAATCAAAATATAATACATGTCACAAGTCCAAATAGATTTATTTTATTTTCAATCATCTTTCCTTAGTACATGGACGGTACCCAAATTAAGTGTCCGGATCAAAACTAGGCCCCGCCGCATCAAAAACTATGTTCACCCACCCGTCGTCATAAGCAGCGTGGTCGTGGACATCCATATACAGCTCCACATAAGGCTCCGACTCTGATGCTAAAGACACAAGTTCTCCGTGTACGGTCCACTGATAGTAATTCGGCGTGAAACCCTTTGAGTATAAATGATATGTGACTTCCACTTTTGGATGATATTTCAAGTTGCTATATCTCACACACGAACACTTAATTTTGGTATCGTCCATTTACTAAGGGAACGCCGTGGCGAACTGTAGGAACTGCTGTATACCCTCTATGAATTTATCCCGCACACCACATATGTCATCAGGATGATGGTTGTACATCCACAAACGATGACGCAGATAGTAATTCATATCCATTTCTAGATACTTCTGCAAAGATGAATAGACATCGTTCAAGTATATACTCATGTGAATATTTGGTAGTGTATATTATCCAAATGACACTCACTCCAGATATGCAAAGATGAATAGACATCATTCAAAAAAATAGTTAAATTATAGTACATGTCCCAAGTCTTCTCGTCTACACACACATAAGAATACTCATGAATACAGTACATGTACTGATACACCTAGTCCTAGCACTTATACTTCTTCGTTCAACTCTGTATCCTAGATACTCATATTGTAGTGTATCAGTGCGTGTCAACTCTGTATCCTGGATATTCATACTTGACATTTGTTTAGGCCATGACTTTCTAATTGAAAAGTCAAGTCATGGATATCTAGTGTTAATTTTTTTTGGTCCCGGATACATAGTTGACACTGATACACTACTGGATATCCATACTTGACATGTTTGCATGTGTCCGTATCTGATAAAATACTTATAACCTTATCCTCGATATCGTGTTCTAACCTTTCATATCCATATGTCCTATAATTTTACCATACGTATCATGAGATGACATGATACAAACTTGTGTGTGTGTTTGTGTCCGTATTAGGGTTAGTGTATGCATGTTCGTGTGTTTGAGTTTGGGTTAGTGTTAGTGTCCGCATATGTGTGTGTGTCCGAGTTAGGATTATGATAGGGTTAGTGTCTGCAGCACCGAGATATCCACACACATCCACCCTCACTGCACTGTGCACAAGTGTGCACTGCATAACACCTCACTTGATACCCAAGACTACGTCTAATTAACTCAGATAGGGTTAGAGTCTGTGTCGTATCTCGACCTTGGTTAGGGTCTGTGTCATGTCCTGTGTTGTGTTAGTAAAGAGAGATAGGGTTAGGGTCTGTGTCATGTCCCGTGTCGTATCAGTGACATGTCGTGTCATTGTATATGTTTGTGTCATATCTCGTATCATGTCTATGTTTGTGTATGTGTCGTGTCCGCTATCAAGTATCGTGTTTGTATCTGTATGTGTGTGTGTGTGTGTGTATATGTGTGTGTGTGTGTGTGAGAGAGAGAGAGAGAGAGAGAGAGAGAGAGAGAGAGGGTTAGGGTTTACGCCCTCTATGAATTTATTCCGCACACTACATTAATGCATAAGTAAAATCTTCGACTTGATTTTCCGATCCATATATAAAAATTCTATTTAGGATGGTCACACCTATCATTTATCAATTAAGTTAAATACACACATGCAATACTTTTTTACAACAAAAATGTGTGTTAATATGGTAAATTAATTAATTACATGGATATATATCGTGTCGTGTCTGTGTGTGTGTCGTGTCTGTCTTAGTGTGTGTGTCTGTGATAATGTGTCGTGTCTGTGTCAGTGTATGTGTGTATCGTATCGTATCTGCGTCAGTGTGTATGTGTCGTATTTGTGACATTGTGTGTGTCGTGTCAGTGTTAGTGTATGTATGTCGTGTCTATGTCAGTATCATATCGTGTCTGTATCTGTGAGAGAGAGAGATAGGGTTATAATTTACCTAGAGGAGGAGGAGAAGCCAGAGGTCGTCGGAGGGAAGGAGCCACGCCGGAAGGGAGGAGCCGTGGCGGAGGGGGGCGCTCGGGGGGGGGGGGGTGGAGAGCCGGAGTAGGGGACTGTGGGGGAGCCGGTAGGGGGGGGTAGGGACGGGGGGAGGAGGAAGACGCCGGAGGGGGGGGGGGGAGAGGAGGGTTTCAAATTTTTGGGGATCGACAGAATGAGGGAAATGAAATCATAAACTCGATATTAAAAAGTATAGTGACGTCATCATTTGACGTCGCTAAACGTCACCAATTAAAAAATTAGCAACGTTATCAATAGACGTCGCTAAACGTCGCTAATTAAAAAGTTTGCGACCTTATAGACATCGCTAAAAACGTCGCTTAAAATAAAAAAAGCAATGTCGGTAAATACGTCGCTAAATCAAAAAACTCAGCGAAGTTAAAGAAACTTATAGTGACTATTCTTTAAAAAACTAAAGTGCAGTTGCTAAACGTTGCTATGTGTCACCAACAACGACGTATAGCGACGTTTATTTTTGGAGTCGCTCAAGTCTTTAAAATTAGCGACGTTTTATTAAGATGTCGCTAAAAACGTCGCTATTCCATGACATTTTAGTAGTGACGGATTAGTATACATGGATCTTGGTCATGAGATATTATTGATATGATTACTTAGTGATCGTCGTGTCGTGCTTCATGATTACTCAGTGATTACCGTGATATCTTAGTGATTATATAGACCGTGATCATAGTACATGATATTATAGACCGTACAGTGTGATATAAGTGTTATAACGTGTCGTGATTTTGATCCGTGTACTAGTCGGGGGTTGAAATTAGTGGATATGTGATCATACCTTATATCCCATGATTTAGTGTTGCCCGTGATAGCTAGCAGATCATGCAACTCACGTGTGATTACGCTAGCTCACCTTTTATATATTGCCCGTGTTAGGCCCAAGCCGATCACATTATCTTACTAATATTTTAAGGCATATTATTTATATTGTTTCCTTTATTCCACTTCATTACATTAAAGTTCCTCATCATATTGTTCTCAGTTTATTGCTATTATTTACCATGATGCTCTTTCTCGTGATATTTGATAGTTCAGTTACTTTCATTATTTATTTTTATTGCTATTGCTGTTTCATAGTTTCTTTCAATTATTGGAACTGCTATTGGATTGTACTTCGCTCCAATCCTGACTGGATATATTTTTTAGATGATTCATTAGAGGACTGGTGTCCTACGCACTAAGGGCCACAGGATGGCGAGACAGTTGAGATAGCACCCGTAGAGCCTATTGAGATAATACCAGTAGTCGATGAGACTTAACTAGTTCATTTATGATATTGTATATGTTAGTTAAACACTTTTGGCATGTATTATATTTGAGATCATTGAGTTATAATTAGACTATTAAACTTGTGATGTATTATGACTCTGTATTTCTTTTAATCTATTCTATATCGTACTATATCTTCCTCTTGTTTATTATTGTGATTGAGTATTATTTATTGTCTTCCATTTGGGAGTTGAGATATCTTGACAGGTACATTATATATATTGTGTGAGATATTTAGATAGTATTGTAGGCCTAGACAGTGTTCTACTATCGATGTTGTGGCATAGGCTGGACGTACCCACATACTCGTACCCTTACACCGGGTACGGGTCGTGACACATTTTTGTGGTAGCCCATGCATGTCTGCGTAGTAGTACTCTGACTTGGAGTATTACTACAAGCCTGCTATAGGATATACGATTAGGAATATAGGATGGGAGAATACTCAATCACAACTAGAAATATTTCTAATCTATTGAATCTGTTACCTTTATCATTCAAAATAATTATTTTCTTTGAAATATTACTGTCCTTCCTTGATGCTATCATATCTTGCGTAATATTGATTCTTTTGTTTTGAATCTATCTTCAGGATGTCGTCGAAGCCCAGATCGCAGCGCTCTAGAGCAATTTTAGCGTGGTCAGTTACTTCGTTACCTCAGAGAGAGACATCATCTACTATTCCGCCTTCTTTCGCTCAGAGGGTTGCCTCACCAGTCTAGGTAGGAATTTTAGCAGCAACTTTTGGGGGTGCTCCACTACCATTTTTGAGGGCTGTTCCAGCAGTTATAGAGGATCTTCCACCACCACCACCACCCATGCCAGCAGGCGGGACGCAGATGTTTGCCATGTTCCGAAAGATGATGGCAGCACAGCAGAGGCAGACATATGTTCTATGTCAGGGTATCGAGAGTGCTCACCAGTTAGCACTAGCTACTGTGGAGAAGGTAGCGCTTGTCCAGCCACAGATTATACCGCCTTATCTCGCCCCGCACCACCCGAGGCCGGGTATTATCATTGATTTCAAGAGGATGGGGCCCAAGGACTTCAGGGGCATAAAAGGAATCTTGTATGCCGATGATTAGATCGAGGACGTAGAGAGGACCCTGCGGCTGGCATAGATTCCAGAGAGTCTACAGGTGGAGGCAACGGGCAGCCAAATATTCGATATTGCTATGATATGGTTTCGTATAGACCTGAGGATAACGACGCCATGACTGACTTGGGAAGCTTATAAAGATCTTTTCAAGGAGAAGTTCTTTCCGGACGTGGCTATGAGTGCCCTAGAGAACCAGTTCCCTGACCTCGTCCAAGGGAGCATGACAGTGGACAAGTACGCCATCGAGTTTTGTTGGTTGGACAGATTTGTAGAGGGGCATAATCCCTAGGGAAGGCCAGGAAGTTCCGAAAAGGTTTGATCAGGGAGGTCAAATCTCTCACTAGAGGACACCGCACAATGGCATTTGAAGAGATTCTGATGGATGCACAGAGGACTGAGGATGACTTGGAGCTCAAATCCAAGAGGATGAGAGACACATCAGGTGGAGCTAGCAGTAGTCTGGGTACGACCAAAGGACCCTACTTCCAGCAACATAGGACCTTCCAGCTACAAAGACAACAATTTCATGTACCATTCCGAGCACCAGTGCAGTAGACACACCGGGTCCCGAGACCAGCACAACAGGTCCCGCAGTATACACACTATGGAAAGATTGGGCATACATGGGAGGTTTGCAGGAAGTGGCTTGGAGTATGCCTCTACCGTGGAGAGCCAAGACATCAGTTGAGGGAGTGTCTAGTGGCTCTAGTTCGAGTACGACAGAGAGCAACACTGGCACAGAGAGCACCAGTGAGGCTACCTATATGATAACAGAGAGGACATCCTTTACCAAATCAGCCACAACAGTTTATCCAGCAGCAACAGTAGCAGAGAGGTACACCGCGAGGGAAATCTTTTGCCTTGACAAGTTAGGAGGAGGATACAGTCAAAGATGTGATATCAGGTTCAGTTCTTCTTGATTTTGTTCTAACTTATACTTTATTTGATTTTGGTGCTTCCCATAGTTTTATATCTGTATCTTTTGCCCTTAAGAATCGTTTAGAGTCTGAACCTTTGGTTAGGACTTGCAAGATCACGACTAGGGAGGCATTATCCTGACAGTGATATTTGCAAGGATCAAAGAGTTGCACTGGGGGTCAGGAGTTAAGTGCGTGCTTACTCGTAATGCAACTTCCGAGCTACGATATTATACTTGGTATGGATTGGTTGAGTATGTACCATGCTAGTATAGATTATCGTGGAGGCAGAGTTTTATTTTGACCGCCAGGAGAGCCAGTGTTTGAGATTGGCAGAGGAGCAGTAAAGCAGAGCGAGGATGCCATCTGTGGAGCCATGGTGAAAGAGAAGGAGTTGCCATATCCATTGATAACATAGTTCATGTATATTTTTTTGAAGGAGTTACCAGGTTTTTTGCCAGACCGAGATATTGAGTTATCTATAGACTTGGTGCCAGGCGCAGAGCCGGGATCTCAGCATGTCTATAGAGTTAACAACAATAAACTAGTAGAGTTGAAGAAGCAGGTGGATGAGTTATAGGACAAAGGCTTCATTCGGTCCAGTTTATCACCTTGGGGTGCTCCGATAATGTTTGTACCGAAGAAGGATGGGTCGGTACGCATGTGTATCGACTATAGGGTTCTAAACAATCTCACTATTAAGAATAAATATCTGCTGCCAAGGATTGATGATCTCTTCGATCACTTGAGTGGAACGAAGGTATTTTCGAAGATAGACTTGAGGTCAGGCTACCGCCGGGTGAAAGTAAAGAAGGAGAATATTCCAAAGATAACGTTTTAAAATCGGTATGACCAGTTTGAGTTCTTGGTGATGCCGTTTGGGTTGACCAATACCCCACCAGTATTTATGAATCTGATAAACAAGGTATTCCACCAGTATCTTGATAAGTTTGTGGTGGTATTTATTGATGACATTCTGGTGTATTCGAAGACCCCAGAGGAGAACGAGGAGCACCTGATGATAGTTTTGGAGACTCTCAGGAAGGAGAAGCTTTATGGCAAGCTTTTGAAGTGTGAGTTCTTTCTTGACAAGGTTGAATTCCTTGGACATGTGATTACATGTAATGGGATCTCAGTTGACCCAAAGAAGATTTCGGTAGTGGAGTCGTGGGCTACTCCAAGTTCAATGGCAGAGATCAAAAATTTTCTGGGGCTAGTAGGTTATTACCAGAGGTTTGTACAAGATTTCTCCAGGATTGCATAACCGATGACTAGGCTGACTAGGAAGGATATTGAGTTTGTCTGGACAAAGGAGAGCCAAGCCACATTTGAGGAGCTGAAGAAGAGGTTGACGACAACTCCAGTGTTGACGTTGTCATCGGGATCGCGTGGATTCACTATTTATAGTGATGCTTCAGGAAAGGGTTTGGGTTGTGTCTGTCATGACCCGCACCTGGTGTAGGGATGCAAGTCGGGAATAACGTCCAGCCTACGCCGCAGCATCGACGGTAGAACGCTGTCTTGGACAACTATACTATCTAAATATCTCACAATAATATAAAATCTACCAATAATATCTCACAAAAAACTCAATCATAATTCTAGAAGCACGAGAAGATATCAAGGAAGTCTAACATAACTATCCATTCAATATATAACAACACCAAAAGAACAATAAACCAACTCACAAATATGAGCCAAAAATAAATCCGGTACCAAAGTGCTAAAGAAACTTAACTATGAAAACTAGTGATCCGAATAAACCTTCCGACAATCACTCCAGAACTAGTGGGTTCAAGTCTGCACCATGTATAAGTCGAAGTCCATAGTATGTCGGACACCAATCTCTCGGATCCTCTGAAAAATATTTTTCAGTCAGGAATGGAGCGAAGTACATCTCTAACAACAGTTCTAATCAATGATATAAACTATGTAACAATAAAAAGATATGAATATACAAGATACCATATATATGTACAAGAGATACACAATAAAGGCAATACTAAAAATAAATACAAGAATGAACAATATGACAATGAACAAGAATACTAATGACTAAGTGAGTGAGTACCAGCTTTAACATGTGATCGGCTTGGGAACTTGCACAAGAGTAAATGGCCTGGTTAATCATACGTGCGGTGTATGATCAACACTCACAAGGAACAAGACTTGCACAAGAGGGTATGATCACATATGTACACTACATACTCCCTAACCCCGACTGGTATAGTGGATCCAACCATGGTATGCTATGGCACAGGATTTCCCAAGAAGATAACGACTCTTCCCGAGAATCAGTGTCTGTACATGCATAAGATAATCAATAAAACAAGACTTGCACAAGATACACCATATGCAAGGAATAACATCGCATGACGAGATCCGGATATACCAATTCGTGTAACCATCGTGTCAAAAAACATGGATATCTACAATAGATATAATGAACATAGATAATATTATAAATAAGAAACTATCAGAGAATGTACTAGCCTGAAGTCCGGGTGAATAGTCTCACAGATGTCTGATACGGTGCCTCGAAGACCTATATATGGAATATAACATCAATATAAGGTTCTGGAAAGAAATAAGTTGAACTAGTCAACTTCTAGGTCATAAAGCCATTTCTAAGTCAAAAAGTCAAACTAGGTCAACTCTAAGTCAAACCGGTCAAACTACCTATTTCTAGGTTGCATGAGTCTATCTCAATGATATTGGGTTCATACACTATGAATCTAGGTCAACAAGCTATATCTTAGGAAACTAAGATACCGTATCTCAGGATACGCAAACAATAGATAAAGTATAACACATATACATATCAAACAATATTAAATATATAAAATCCTAATTACCAATGCTAAATGGATACCTTGGTTTCGAACCAACTTGGTATCGCAACACTAATCCTTAATCTTGATGCCCAAATCCAATACCTTGGGTATCCTTAATACCTTGGCATTTACCTTGGTATCTCAGGGTAATTGCCAAAACCTTATTCATACTAACTACCCAACTATAATTATAAACTACCATGCATTTAATATTTATACAATACTATATACCTTATTTTAGTCACCTTAATACCAATTCATAATTAGTTTACATCTATCCTATTTCTATGCCAATACCTACTACTAATACCTTGGTACATCTCAAGGTAATACAAAACGCTAACATATAACTAATACACATATATAAACCCAACTAATACTAAATATAACCAATACTATACTGTATGTATATCCATTCATAGGAACTAACTATAATATAATGTTTCTAACTACTATATATATATCACTACATATATCTAACTAACTATTAACCATAACATATCAAATACCTTAACTACTCAAACTAATGACTAATATATATATATCAATCTAATACAACTACTAACTAATCACTAACTACTAATACATATATACATGTACACATATCAATATATATAATACTTAACTAGAGATACTAATATATATATATATATATATATATATATATATATATAGATCTAAAAAATTAACTAGATAATTATCAAGCTACTAATAAATAATAGCTAACTACTACTAACCAACTAACTAACTTACAACTACTAAAATATAGTATACTAATAAATAAATACCAATTAGGAATATATATACATACACACACACACACACACACACACACACACACACACACACACACACACATATATATATATATATATATATATATATATATATTAATACCATATATATATATAGATATATAAAAATGAAAGACAGAAGGAAGAATCCAGAGTCATATCTATTATTTAATACATACTATATATATATAACCGTATATCTGTCACTAAAAGCCCTTGCTGCCCGTCGCTAAAACTGCTGCTACTGCTGCTGTTACTGCTGCTATTGCGACGGTTTTCTGTTGCTGTTGCTAATGCTGCTGCTGTTGCTATCGCGAAAACTACTGCCGTTGCTAATGCGCTGCTGCTGTTGTTGCTATTGCTGCTGCTGCCGTTGTTATTTGCTGCTGTTGCTGTCACTAATTCTGCTGCTACTGCTGCTGTGCTGTTGCTACGCTACTGTTGTTGCTAAATGTTGTCGCTAATGCTGCTGCTGCTCTCTCTCACTCTCTTATATATTAATATACAAAATATACATATATACTAATATATATACTTAGCTATATATATTTATATGTATACATTCCTCTATATACATATATACATATCCATAGTAACATATATAGTATAGCAACACGTATACATATATCTATAATACCACTAATACGTACAGATACCTATATATATATATATATATATATATATATATATATATATATATACAATACATATATATATAAATACACTACTACATTTAAAAGCTAATACATATGTAGAGAATAGCTACATAAATATATAACACTTAGAAATATAGATCTATGACACACTAATACATAAATATATATATCCAACAATATATATATATGTACATACATATAATTATACATCACCAAGACTAAGAACAATTTAGAAATAGATCTAGAATTAAATTACACAAACACGTGGAGTGCATCGCTCCCGTATCCCACTAGATCTAGGATACGTTTGTGACACGAGTCCACCACACATCCAAACGTACCCCGAAGGACACGAGCAAGTCTAATATATTATTTATGAACAATACGAAGAGTCAAACACAAATCTACGTGTCCGTGTCAAAATGTGACATGCACAAAGTCCCGTGTCGGAGGAAGAAACCCCCAAATCAACACATATCACCAAATTATTGGGATACGACCTACACGTACCCAATTGTGGATACGATACTAGCCCTAAACACATAAGCACATGCCAAATTGATCTATAGGACCAATTGACACACACAACAAATGTCAATCTCGGAATTCTCCTAAAATTGACACAAAAAGTACCATAACTTTCTCAATAGGCCTCCTATGAACACAAAACCAAATCCTATGGGTAGCCTATGAATATGGGTTAATTTCTCATGGTTAAATCTCAGATTTAGAACCTAAATTAAGGGAAAAACTGAATTATACCTATTGGGAGATAAATTCCTAATAAAACCTCCAAAATTGGTAAAATGAGATTATCCCTTAGTTTCAAATCAGGTAAATTTGTTCCACATATCTCCATACAGGTTATATCCTCTTTCACTTGAGAGCCAGTAACTTCTCCATTCTTAATATTAACACATTTGTTCTATAAGTACTATGATTAAGACTTAAGATGACTATTATCCATATAATGCAATAGGATACCGTAATAAATACCAAGATCTTTCCTGTTATACCTCAACAAGAGTTTCTACCTTATTTATAAGGACAAGGTTATTTTATAGAATCCCCTTAAGGCAGTTACAGTATTAGTTAATTCTTTTAAGTTAGGTAGTATGCCTCACAACCTAGTATCACATAGTCCTCTTGACCCATTAATGAAGTGTAATTGAATGACACCAACTATAGACTTGCATAAGAAGATAGTGTTTATCCAGACTGTAGAACTCAGAGGCTCATACCCCCATTTGGTCGACTAGAGACTTAAACAAGGAGTTAGTATGGCAACTATAGAGACACAACACCGGGCGAGTCTTATCTTCTTGATGAACTTGAATTATTTTATACCTTCTTTCATCATAATCCAGCGTAGTTATATTTTCAGGACTACCTCGACTTATGCTGCTATTATAGCCTAGTTTTGCAAGCTTATTCTTTTATCGAGCTTGTTCATGACATATGTATTATTGGGTGCACACTCTAATACATTGTCTATGTAGAATCAGTGTATTATGGTCTGATCAACCTTAGTGCGCTTGGTTCACTCTTCGCATAACTACTTTACGTGGATTGAGATATAGTTGACTCAGTATGTGTCACGCCCCAGTCCCAAAATGCCGAGGGACTAGACACGTGGCAATGGCCAGCAGGACGCACCGATGGACAAACCCAATTTAATGGATCCATCAGGACATACTTAAGCTGTAAAATCAAGTCTACGATAATAGGCACAACTAATCTCATCCACACAAGATATAAAATATGATCCACAGAATAAATAAGGAATGTAAATTATCAGCTAGTCTCACAAAGTACTTCGGGGAACAACCCGATAAATATCTGATACAATGGTTCAACAGACCAGAATATAAATGACTGAAATAAATAAATACTGAGCATGAAACATGGATACTCAGGAGAAGTCTTCGGCTAACACCTCGTCCTCGGATGGCGGTACAGCTCCTGGATCAGCTCCTGCTGCGGTCCCGTATACCTCGGGATAGATCTCGTCCTCAAATCCTGGGGACATAATCCGGATCCAGGTCCTCAGGGGACATAGCAAGGTACAAGAAAGCTCATGCCAAAATAAATGCAGTGCAGAAAAATAAATAGAATAAATAGGGCAAGTAAGTAACCATCTAAGTGAAAATGCAAGTGAGAGCATCACGAGTACTCAGGCTGAGCCACTACCAGCTCTGTGTCGGGGAGCCGGTAGCGGTAATAATCGGTAGTGGGTCTAGCTCTGCTCCGAGAGTCTACGACCTCTCAATAATAGTGGATGTATATATATATGGAACAACCTGTAGCCTGTGTGTCTCTCCCCACCCAATGTAACCACGCATATCATGACCATAACGTCTCATGTCCATGTCAAGCGAGATCATAGCTAATGCAACAAGTCATACAATATCTAAGAATATAATGTCCATGTCAAGTCCTGTATCCTATACAGAATCACCATGAATATCTCAGGAAGATCCTGTCTCATGAATAGTATCAAGTGTCCTGGGTCATAGTGTACTTGGTAAGACAAGTACGAGAATATAAGGTGTTATGAATGTCCATCTCTAGATGACAGTACCCAACACCGCGTACAGTGTTGGCACCCGACTAATAATCGGATGCTAAGTACGTCACACGGTCCTAGGTTAAGCATGCACAACAATATAATAAAGCAAGGAAAATATGTAACAATACTGCAGAGTTTGGCAATGTACACTTGCCTGGGGTCCTGTTGCTGGTATGAATCAGAGTCCAAGTCACAGTCCAAATAGCCTATGTATTACAAATTTATCACGTCAAAAGATAATTTATTTTAATTTATTTAATTCTAGAATAATTACTCTAAAATCCTATTTTAATCTTATTATTCTGATTTTTATGTTAATTCCTAAATTTTGTCCAAAGAAACTGAATTTTATCAACTCGAGACTCATGGCACGCAAATCGAGACGATCTGTTGACCAAAAAGTCAACCGACACAAACTCAACTTTCATGCATAATTTCCTATATATTTCAGCATAAAAAACATACTGGAATTTATGGCTCGTCCGAATTCAAATTCGTTTGGGAATTATGACACATACAAATTTTGTATTGTGCACCGATGGTTAAATTCTAACCTAGAAGTTCTACAGAATTAAAAGTATGAAAATACATTGAATTAAATTCTGGGAAAAATATATGTCAATGATCTCGACATTAGCTTTCCGAAACTTTAAACGGTTCATGATTCTGATTCCTAGTTCTCCCGAAATCGCGAAAACATTGAAACACGTTTATTTTCGGATATGCTGTGCTCTACGAATTTTCCAGAATTTAATACTCATAATTTTGTAAAACAAATTATATAATCAGAAATCTAACCTCAATGTCGTTCTAACGCAAGAAACTAGGCCTCGTTTGGAGTCCGGAGCTATGCGCAATGGCTTCTGGAAGATGAAGGAACCCTAGATGGCAATTCTCCAAAATCTCTCTCTCTAAAAAATAATGGGATAATTAGGGTTATAATAATATATATATATATATATATATATATATATATATATATATATATATATGGATGTTGAGAGGCTGAATGAAAGTTGATAGGGTGACACGTGTCATGATTTGATTGGATGGTTTTGGTTATATTATTTGTTTTTTTGATTTGCCTTTATCAAAATATTATTTAAGTCATTTTAAATCTAAATAACTCAAAATAAACATTAAAAATAATCATAAAAATCTGAAAAAATTACAAAAAATATATTTTGAACCTAAAAACCCTAGAAAAATATTTGGGATAATTATATATTCATAGATTTCCTACTATAATTAGGAGAAGCTCTAAAAATTAGTTTTGCCATAAAACTAAAAATAAATACTAACATTATTACAAAATTCTGAAATAATTCCAAAAAATATATAATAATATTATAAACCTTAGAAAATAACGTGGGTCCATTCTATATTCCTGGGCTTGCACCATAAATTCTACAAGTCCTAAAAATTAGTTATTAGCCTAAATAACTCCCAATAAATACTAAAAATACTCAGAAAATTCTCAAAAACTTCTAGAAAATATATTTTATTATTTAGAACCTAAAATAAAAGTTTGAGATATTTTTAATTATATTTGAATTTAAAATAAATTCTTGAAAATCCTAGAAAATTACAGAAAATTGTAAAAAATCCAAATTAAAAATTTCTAAAAAATCAGGGGATTACAGCATGTTAGTCGAATATACTTGCCCTCTAGACAGTTCATAGCATATCATATCAGGTACATAACTATTCTGATATGAATATGCGAATAAAAATTTACCAAAATAGGATTCAATCCACAACTGCCTTGACAACTCCCTTTTGAATTCTTTAATCGCCTTGAATCCCGTACTTGTATTCTATCACCTCCTCCTTGAATTCTTTATTGTTGTTTTCCATCTTTCCCTATTTCGGAAAGACGAACGCTCGTGCTTGGTATAAGTTTGATACACGGAGAGTACAAGATATACCCCATGGGCCAATCACATTACTTGTGACTATCTTTTGTAATTAAGGGCACGTCACATGTGAGATATTTTGGGTATTAAAACTTTTAAGGATTGAATAACATGATTAAATAATGTGAGAAATATTATTCTTAAAAGTATAGTCTTATGTGATAGATCGGTAAATTCTAAGTTGGGTAGAAGTCGTATTGTCAACTTGAAGTAAATTTTTTTGATTGTGATCAAGTAATATTAGATAGAGAGATTTAAGTCATTTTAATTTTGAAAATTTTTAGAAGAATGATTAAGACGATGAGGATTTAATAAATTTTGAAATCTTGATATTGCGGACAAAATATTTATACTTTGAGCACATGATTAAAATTTTGAATATTGAAGGTTGAATCATCGATTTAAATTTTGGGGATAAATATAGAATTTTAGACTTGAACAATTGGTGAATTAGATTTAAAATTTTATAATTTGATGATTTGAATTAAAAGTTGAATGTTGATTGTTGGATCATCTATTTAAAATGTTGAGGATGGAAATGGTATTTAAAATTGAAGAGTACAAAATTCTTAAGTTGAGAATATGAATAAGATTTGATTAGAATTGTTTATTGTTCAAAGTCTAGAGGAGATTAGGATAGTTAGAAATTGCGATGTAAATTTGATATGAGTTATTTAAATTTTGAAGATGTCATATAGATTTGACTTAAATTTGGATGTTAATGATTTAAAAATGGAGAAGAGATTACAATATGATGAATTTTGATTTAAATAATGGTTAATTTAAATTTGAAGTAATTGCGATGGATTGAATAGATTTTGTTATTTAAAATTTTGGAAGAGATTACGATTGACTTGCCTTATATACGAATGTGAAGGATTTAGCAAATTATGCCTTATTTTTAATTTTGAGGACGAAATTCTTTTAAGTTGGGTAATTGTAAATCCCCTGACCAAAAAATAGGTAACTTGTGTGTATTTTGTATTCCTTGTATTTGTTTTAGATTATTTTCAAATCAATTATAATCCAATAATTTTATTAGAACACTTCACCGTGGTTTGGATATTAATAATATAGGATAGCCCCAAAATCTGCATCTTCCTTCGTAGGAAGTAGCCTACACTTGAGACACTACCTGTAGGATCTTTTCGTGGCACAAATATTCGACCCCTTGGTGTTAGTATGACATTAGTGTAACGACCATAGATTCTGTGTTAAATATTTAGATATTATATATATAATTTAATTATGGTTATTTTCTAATCCCAACTTTTCTACAATTAGTAACCCATAATTCCCTACGCTAATTTAGACATTTTTTCTTTTTATAGATTTGCATAATATTTTTTATTACCTGTTTTGTGGATAACCATTTAATTAATTACTTAGTTAATTAGATAATATAATTATTTGATTTATTATAACTAGATAAATGTTTAATTATTAATTATAAAATATTTTGGGTGTAATATTTTATTAAAACTTAAAAAAATAATTTTCTAGAATTTATTTTGGGTGCAAATATTATTTTTGGGATTTTTTAACATCATCTATATATGTAAATATATATATGTTAATAATAATAGTAATAGCAATAGCAATAACAACAATAATAATAATAATAATAGCAATAATAATAATATTGGTAATAATAATAATAATAATAATAATAATAATAATAATAATAATAATAATGCTGTTAATTAAAAAGAAAAGAAAAGAAAAAAAAAAGTAATAAAAAGGAAAAGGAAAATAAAATAAAATAAAATAAAACCTAAACTTAAACCTAATCTAAATACTAATACAAGTAGGCCGTATCATGATACAATATGATACCGTGTGATACGGGGTTCCATTTTGTGTGTTTTGTGCAATTACTCTTTAATTCTCATTGTAATTAGTTGCATTAGTATTACTATTATGTATTGGACATGTGGGAATGGTATCCATAGAGAATTTGGGTTTTTAGTGTTTCAATTGAAGAGTGTATCATAGTGTACTAGATTTGTACACCTAGTGTTTGGGTTAATGCAATTGTTGTAGTGTATTATATATTACTATACTAATGGTCGATATACATATATATATATGTATTCTCGATGCAAAGTTGTGCATGTGGATATGATGATACTGATAATAGGAAAAAGGAAATAGGATTGTGAACAGTCACTGAGATCAGTGGTGTTAAGAGTGTCATTGGTGATTTTGTGTTTGTGATAGGAAGCAGTCAAGTAACTGTGTGTTTATTTGTGTCCAGTTGCTGTACAGTATGTGTGTTGGCTGTGGCAAGTGATAATCGTGTGTGTGGATGTCTGAATGGTGGAAAGGTAGGGATGATACTTAAGATGGTATTTCAGTTAGGATTTGAGACAATTCTGTGCACAGATAATGCACATTGGTGCACTCTGCAGTATGCAAATTCCCAAAGAACCTGAGCACACTGCAAGCAGTGAGGTGGTGTAGGTAAGTATATTTTTGTGTTATCTCTTAGAGTAACAGAGGTTACTTTGCTTACAGTGACAACAAGGTAGAGAAAGGGGGCTTAACTGCAGATAAGGTAAATAGGGTAGATACACTCGAGTATAAGGGAATTGACTAGGGCAATGTATCAGTCTAATTGTAGTGACTGATGTCTGGGTTTCTGTATCCAGGCAGTGAACTTTGTGTAACTACAGATTAGCAGTAACATTAGTGGATCAGTTTGCTTTGGACTGCACAAGTGTAGTAACTTAAGTATAGGCAGTGAGGTGCATTATGAGCATGTATATCAGATTGACATATATGAGGGAGTAGAACTGAAGTTACAATGGCATAGAAGAGCTTGGTGACTCGAGTGAAATTGGTTGAAGTGTTGTGTGTATTTATGATTGTAGATTGGTGTCACCTTGGCTAATAGCAGTTTGTGTGTTAGCAAACTTTGTGAATCCTAGTACAGATGTGGACTGATGATGATGAGTGGTATCTGGTATTTAGGATTAAGGGAAATATTTCAGGTATCAGGAAAAATAGTTGGGGCCAAGCTCGAGTGAACAAGTAAACCAACACATGATGTATCAGGTAAGTGTAGTTAGTTACTGTTAGAATTATTGGTAAGGTCTGTTAGCTAATTATAAGAGAATGCTAGTTAGTTAGTAAGTATCTCAATTATTGCTGATATAGTTAGTGTAGGATTAATAGCAGTTGATTAAATTAGTAGTATACTATTATAGTTAATATTAGACCTAAAGTACAATTAGTATAATTTAGGTACTAAGTACCACTAGTAGTTAGTGTATTTTATTGCAGTCAATATCAGAAGCTAATGATATGTAGTAGTGTATGAAATATTAGGTAGTATATAGATATGTTAATAGTTATAGCAGTAGTGAATTGTATGTAGTATTATTATTTAATGGCTGTCAGTAAATTATAGTTTATAAGTATCAGTTAGATATGGTAGTTAGTGTTAGAGCTATGTCAGTCTGTAGTATCAGTTGGATTAGTATTGATGTATCAGTTAAGGTATTAACCCCATAAATAGGTAAACCTTGATTCAACCATAGTTAGACCTATTAACCTTAGTATTGACTTAATTTGACTTAGTTAGTATGTACTTAGTGTTGGCTTAGAAGAGCATATAGTAGTGCATTTAATTTATTTCTCTTTATTGCACCCAAATTTGATATACCATTCCTATCTAGGTGTGTGTGACACCAGTTCGGACACCGAGTGACATCATTTGCTCCGGACAGAGGCGAGTACATTCTCTCATAGTTTCCTTATTTGACAGTCTCTATGTTACATGTATTTAGTATTGAGATATTTGATTTCTGACACGATGGTTACACAGATTGGTATACGTGGATCCTCGTCATGAGATGTTATTGTCGTGATTACCATGATATCTTCATGATTATATAGACCGTTATTATAGTGCATGATATTAGACCGTGCATTGTGATATACGTGTATAACGTGTCGTGATTTAGATCCGTGTACTCGTCGGGGGATGGGAAAATATTAGTGAATATGTGATCATATCTTATAGCCCGTGATATAGTGTAGCCCGTGATGGCTAGCAGATTATGCAACTCACATATGGTCACGCTAGCTCCCATTTATTTATATAGCTTGTGTTAGGCCCAAGCCGATCACATATTTTGCTAATATTTGAAGGTATAAGTTATTGTCCTGTTTCCTTATTACCAGTTCATTACATTGGTGCTCTTTACTATATTTCTCTCAGTTTATTTCTATTTCCTTGCCATAATGTTCTCTTTGCCATGCTAGTTAATTTTCTGGTTACTTCCATCATTTATTTTCTTTGCTATTGCTGTTTTATAGTTTTTGTCAATTATTGGAACTGCTATTAGGGTTGTACTTCGCTCCTATCCTGATTGAATATATTTTTTAGATGATTTATTAGAGGATTGGTGTCCCAAGCACTACGGGCCATAGGATGGCGAGACAGTTGAGCCAACACCCGTAGAGACTCTTGAGATAGTACCACCAGCTGGAGAGACTTAGACTTTTTATTATGAGTTGTATTTGATTTTAGTAGACTTTATGGCATGTATTATATATTGTGAGCTTTGTGAAGATTTAGACTTTGGACTTATGTTGTATTTGACTCTTATACTTCTTTTCTTTTATTCCGTATCATGTCTTTCTTTCTCTAGTTTGATATTGTGATTGAGTATTGAGTTTATTATCATATATTATATTGTACCTCCAATTGGAGTTAAGATGACATGACATGTACCTTATATATATTGTGTAAGATGTGTAGATAGTTATGTTGACCCAGACAACGTCGATGCTGCGGCGTAGGCTGGGCATTTTTTTACCACTTGTGCCCTTATTTCGGGTGCAGATTATGACACATTTTTAGTGGTGGCCCATGCAGGTCAAGAGATCGTAATTGGTGCAATTTCGTAGTGGTGCTCAGACTTGGAGTGCTACTATGAGCCTGCCTTAGGATATAGGGTATAGGATGAGAGTGTACTCAATCACAACTAGAAAATATTTTCAATTATTTTCTTTTGCTATCCTTATCTATCTGAATGCTTCCTTTACTTTGAATAATTTTGTCCTTCTTTGATGATATCGTATCTTACCAATATTGATTCCTTTGTTTGAATTTGTCTTCAGGATACCTCCGAAGATTAGGTTCTATCGTTCGGGATTATCTCCAGCTTCCTCGGCTACTTTCCTAGCCTGCTATTGAGAGGGCAGCAGCCACTGCTCCAGCAGTTTCAGTTGAGAGGGTCGCTTCACCGGTCCAGGTGGGAGCATCGGCATCAGCTTTCTGGGGTACTCCACCTTTAGTACAGAGGATAGTGCCGACAGTCTCGGAGGAGCTTCCACCACCACCACCACCAATAGTTGATCCGGCGTAGGTGTTTGCACTCTTTCAACAGATGATGGAGGCACAGAGGGCCCAGGCGGAGGCCCATCAGCGCCAGTCTAAGGTCATAAGGCAAAGCATTGAGAATGCCCACCATCTTGCACTTACCGCATTCGAGAGAGATGCCTTGGTACAACCACATGAAGCTCCACCTTCGCTGGCCCCACAACAGCCAAGACCAGGGACCATCATTGACTTCAAAAGGATGGGGCCCAAGGACTTTAAGGGCACCGAGGGAATTTCGTATGTGGATGATTGGATCGAGGATATTGAGCAGAACCTGCGGCTGGCACAGATTCCAGAGAGCCTACAGGTGGAGGCAGCAGGGAGCATGATGTTTGATATTTCTTTGACATGGTTCCGGACAGACCCGAGGATCTTAGCACCTGGACTTGGAAGGCCTTTAAAGATTTTTTTAAGGAGAAGTTCTTTTCAGACGTGGCTCTGACATCTCTAGAGATTCAATTTCAGTACCTCGTCCGGGGAGGTATGACAGTGGATGAGTATGTAGTGGAATACTGCAGATTGGGTCACTTTATGGAGGGGCAGAATCCCTAGGGGAAGGCCCAAAGTTCATAAAAGGTCTGAACAGGGATATTAAATCTCATACTAGTGGACATCGTACCGCTACCTTTGAGGAGATCCTGACATAGGCATATCAGGGAAAGAATGATTTGGAGCTTGGCCCCAAGAGGCCGAGGGACACAGAAGGAGCAAGTAGTAGTGCGGGCCCAGTGAAGCGGCCTCACTTCAGCAACAGCAGAGGCACTTTCAGCAGTAGCAGTCGAGACAACAGTTTCAGGCACCATTTTGGGCACCAGTGCAGCAGGCACACCAGGCCCCGAGACCAGCACATCAGGCCCTGTAATGCACTCACTGTGGGAAGATTGGGCGTACACTGGAGATTTATATGAAGAGGCTTAGAGTGTGCCTCTACTGTGGAGAGGCAGGTCACCAGTTACGTGATTGTTTAATGGCTCTCGTTCGAGCAGCTCAGGGTGCAGCACCGGCACAGAGAGCACCAGTGAGACCACCTGTGGGACAGCAGCGAAGATCTCCTTACCGACACAGTAGCAGCGGTTCATTCAGCACCAGCAGCAGCATAGAGGTGCTCAGCGTCAGGGATGAGCTTTATCCATGACGGTCGAGGAGGAGGATCTAGTCGGAGATGTCATCTCAGGTTTAGTCTATTTGATTCTTTTACAGCTCATGCCTTATTTGATTCTGGTACTTCACATAGCTTTGTATCTATATCTTTTATTTTGAAGCATCATCTTGAGACTGAACCATTGGCGAGGACTTACAAGATCATGACTGGGAGTGGCATTATCCTGATCAGTGATGTTTGCAAGAATCAGATTATTTCTCTGGGATACCAAGAGTTGAGCGCGTGTCTACTCATAATGTCACTTACTAGCTACAACATGGTACTCGGGATGTATTGGTTGAGTAGGCACCATGCTAGTATCGATTATCATGGAGGCAGAGTTTTATTTCAGACGCCAGAAGAGCCAGAGTTTGAATTCGTCAGAGGAGCAGCGGAGCAGAGTGAGGTAGACTTCTGTGGAGCTAAGGTGGAATAGCAGGAGCTGCCACACCCGTTGATTGCAAAGTATATAGACTTCTTTACAGACGAGCTGTCATTGTTGCCACTAGACCAAGATATTGATTTATCTATAGATTTAGTGCCAGGCGCAGAGCCGATATCATAGCACATCTATAGAGTTAACAATAGTGAACTGGTAGATTTGAAGAAGCAGGTGGATGAGTTACAAGACAAAGGCTTTATCAGAACCAGTTTATTACCGTGGGGTGCTCCGATATTATTTGTTGGCCCATCGGTCTCAGTCAACTTGATTTTGATAGTTAACTAAACCATGCATTGATATATCACGATCTGAAGTCTCAACACTGCTATTACATATCGTCTATATTGCGTCTATTCAAATATAATCTTTTATTTATTTTAGTCTAGGATAGATATAAGCGGAGTCGTACTGGGAAATCAAAGTACCTATACCTAGATACCTAGTCCTCTCAAATAAACCAATGAACCTATCTATAAAATCAGGTTACATTCATTAACAAAGTCTACCATACTTTGAAACCAAACTCGGGCCGAATTTATGTCGAACTCAGACCGAACTCGGTTACCCCTTTGGTATGAAATAAGCACAGTAATAATATCCCTGATTTCCTAGCCCAACGTTCAAAAATTTGAATTAAACCCCATTCAAATTTTGACCAAATTCTATTTGCCAACATACTATAAATAAGGTTGGATTTCTAATTCCTACTCACACAACCATTCTTAATCCTTCTATCCTATTGTGAGCAAACATCTGAGCCTTAACTTTCCCATCCCCAAGAGCAACTCTCTAGCTTTCCTAGTGCCAAGTGCAATCTCGGTCTAGAAGTCAACAGAGTTGTAAAGATCTTGGCTCCATCAGTTTCTCTCTCTCTCTTTAGCTGTGAAGTTGCGAGACTTCGGATCAAACCTCATGGTGTAAAAAAGTGGCAAACCTTCAGATCAAAGATTATGATTAACTATTGGTGATTATAGTGGATAAAACTTCGAGCTTGAGTTTTCGGGACTGGACTAGTCCTTGTTTGGATAAACAAATGTTTATACGAAATTTTTGCTTACAAACGAGAAAAGAGAAAAGTACAAATAATCCTATACGAGGATATTAAGTACAATAAAATAATTCTGGAGAAGTATTGCTATGAAAGTCTGATCTACGGTCGATCACTTTGTTCCTTGGACTACACGATAATGAAGAAGTGCTGTAGAAGAAGCTTTAAACTTTCTTTGAACTGAAGGCAAAAGCCAGCCAAAGGAAAGTTGCAAGTGGGATCGAGTTCTTGTTGCCAAAGTTCTCAGCCAAAACCCAATTCTCCTCTGCCAATGTTGTCAGCCAAAACTCATCCTCCTCTTACCCTGTGACCAGGGGTCTCTATTTATAGAGATCAATCAAGTAACTGCCTGGTTGGCGTAAAAGCCAAATAACTGTTTTGTTGGCGTAAAAGGCCAAACTGTGAAGAAGATTGCCTCATTTACGCTACGGTTATGACAACTGCTACCCACGTTCCAATCATCTTCTGAATCTGCGTATGACATATATCCCTTTATGAGGTAACGCGTATAACTGCTTCTCGAAGATCATGGCATGCAAGCCACGTAGGTAACTGCCCCTGCGTAAAATGGTTGGCATAAAAGCCAAATGACTGTCTTATTAGCGTAAAAGGCCAAACTATGAAGAAGATTGCCTCCTTTACGCTGCGGTTATGACAACTGCTACCCACGTTCAAATAATCTTCTGAATCTGCGTATGACACGTATCCCTTTATAAGGTAACGCGTATAACTACTTCTCGAAGATCATGGCATGCAAGCCACGTAGGTAACTGTCCCTGCGTAAAACTTGATGATTCATGAATAATAGATAACCAGCGTAAAATAACCAATTATCATTCACGACTGAGGTCTTGAGCATATTCTGGGCTAAATAGCCTTATCAACGTACCTTTTCAAATATAGCCGAGTTGGCATATTTTGAGGAGATAGCATACGGCATACTCCGATAGTTGAAAATAGCCTAGTTGGCATAAAAATACAAGGATGGTGATGTGAGCGTATTAGTCTCAGTCTTAGCTTTCCCAGTCATGACAAATTTTAAAAATAGAACAAAATATCGTGCATTAAATGCAGAGATATGCCTAAATCTTGTGCATTAAATACAGAGACATGCCTCAATCTCTGTACAAGAAACAGCTTTTGACGTGGCGTCTGATTTTGTCTTGTCTTGAGCATAAAAATTTATTTATGTCAATGTAGAATAGGCAACGTATTCAGAAGACTCCATTTTTCTTCTTTTGAATGCGTAAAAATGACTTGTATCAAAAATATGTCATAAAACGACAACCTGGGTCTCTGTGCAAGATCATCATCACAGTCGTATAATACTTTTATCAGATGTCAGGTTCACTGATTTGACTGACAAATTCATCCGAGGAATACGAAGAGTTCCTCGTACAACTTTATGCTGCATTAAAAATAACGTATTTTAAACTTTACGCAGGAAGGTATAACAACCTTTTACGCAGAACAGCCTTGAAGCTTTACGCGGACAGCTCTGAAGTCCTATTTTACGCTAAACAGCCTTGAAGCTCTATTTTACGCGTACAGCTCTGAAGCCCTATTTTACGCCAAACAGCCTTGAAGTTCTGTTTTACGCGGACAGCTCAGAAGCCTTAGTTTACGCCAAACAACCTTGAAGCTTTGTTTTACGCGTATAGCTTTGAAGCTCTATTTTACGCCAAACAACCTTGAAGCTTTATTTTACGTGGACAGATTTGAAGCTCTATTTTACGCCAAACAGCCTTGAAGCTCCGTTTTACGCGGACATCTTTGAAGCTCTATTTTATTCCAAACAACATTGAAGCTCTATTTTACGCAGATAGCTCTGAAGCCTTAGTTTACGCCAAACAACCTTGAAGCTTTATTTTACGCGTATAGCTCTGAAGTTCTATTTTATGCCAAACAGCCTTGAAGCTCTGTTTTACGCAGACAGATCTGAAGCCCTATTTTACGCCAAACAACCTTGAAGCTCTGTTTTACGCAGGGAAGGACTTGATGTATGTTGGGGGTTTTGACTGTAAAATACGCGGACAATTCCCAGCATATTTCATGCTTCTACAGGACCCCCTTCAAAGTTTTCAAATTCCTCGTAATTTGAAATACTTTGAATGAAGCATGAAATGGTCAAATTTGACTCGTTCTTCAAGGCTAATTTTTCGGCTATATTTAAGAAGTCGTTGGAATTTGTATGTTCTCTTCTGCCTATATAAGGGCAAGCAAATGAACTTGGTTTTCCATACTTCCTTCACCACAAAGATGACTGCTGAGATTCATTGGGCTGAACTTAGAAAGAAGAAGATTATGCTCTTCTAGCATGTAAGGAGCCGTAAAAAGAGACGTCTTCGAGCAAATATTCTCTGCAATGATGGACCATGGAGGAATATCATAGCTTCCTTTGCTCGAGGTAATCAACAATTTTATATGACAATTAGTCAAAGAGAGAGGAAGGGTCGCATTAGACCACACAGCTTGCTAGTTGTATTTCCCCCTATTATGAAGCTGGATCCTGGGGTGCAGCTCGGCCGTGTCTTCCAGTATTGTGTTGGGTCTGAGTCCCAATCACAATTTTAAGCATGGCCGCCGATGACGTATGGGGGTGGGCTTGAATAATTTAAACATGTCCAGTTTTGTATCCTCCCGCCATTGATCATTTTCTTGGCACCCGGCGTATAGGAGCAGAAGAAGTGTTGTAGAAGAAGAAATGAAGATCTCCATCAGACGAGAACCTAGCGTAATAGATTCCCGTCATATGTAATCGTGATCTTGAATATTAATAAAAAATCCTTTGTAAAAAAATAGATTTCCATCATATGTAATCATGATTAATAAACTTGTCTTCCTTTACGCACTATTGATTTGCCATGTTGCTGTGAGAAAGTCTGGTAATACTCAGCTTCAACACGCTTAAGTAATTTTTATGCAGACTCTGATAAATATGCATCCAGTCACGTTCCAACTTTTACGCATAAAGGAAGATGCGTAAAAACTCTTTAGCATTAAATTATCTTAAAAATCCAATCGTCATGCTGTTTTTGACGAGGAGTCACATAGAATTCTGAACCGTCATTTCTCATTTATAAATATGAAGAACATCTGTTCAGAACATCATCTTCAAAAATGGCTTCTCGAAAGATTCTCGAGACAGGGCAAGAAATGTTCGTCGAACAGGCCATCCCTGAACTAGATGTAAAAGATACTGGCTAAACTTTGAATGAACTATCAATGGCCAAGGAAGAAAAGTCATCTCCAATGAAGATAGACATTTTCAGGGAACTCCTAGGCCCTTCGTCTGATGAAGTCCTCTCGACAGAAGAAGAAGAGAGGTTACTGAATACTCGTCGTCTGTTTGCAAACGTTGATATTTGCGTATTTCAGGCCCTTGCAATGTTTGTAAAGAGAATTTTTTGCGTAAACTCTTGTAACTGGCTTTTTCGAGCGTAAAACTCAGATTATCAATATATACGCGTATACTGCTAACTGATCTGTCCCGCGTAATTTAAGATTTTTTTTTGTAAAATCATAGATCCGTAGCATCTGAGCGTAAAATCATAGATCTTTGCTCTGCGCGTAAAATCATAGATCCTTGCTCTGAGCGTGGATATTTACTGTGTGCGTAAATTTATAGATCATAGCATCTGATGGATCCTTTATGCAGCATGACTATCTGTCTTCCTTTTTAAATTATCTGCTGACGTGGTCCCAAATCATAACTGACTACGATAAAGTCGGATTTTGTTAAGGATTCGAAGAGTAATTTGAACTCTATAAATAGGCCTAGGTCATGAGAGAGAAAAACCCTTCATCTCTTTCTGAAAAACCCTTCATCTCTTTCTGAAAAACCCTTCTTTTTGCCATGGCACCAAAACAGACCTCCACCGCTAAAGGAAAGCAAGCCGCTTCATCATCTCGCTCAACTGCTCAAGCACGAGCGACTCCTGCCAGGCCAAGCGAGCCTCGTTCTGAACGAAGTATTCCGCTGTCTAGCTGTGCACCGGACATCACAGGTAAAACTTTAAGAAATAAAAACCCTTCGCACACGTTATACGTGTATGCACAAATACGCCAACATTTTAATGTATCAGCGTAAAACTCCATATTTTGCAATTTGGCATAAAAACTCAGACTGTTAAATTTGGCGTATACTGCAAAACTTGTGGTCATCATTAATTTCACGCGCAAATGTAACACCTTGCGTTTTACGCACTGAAAGTAAATTCCAGCGTAAAACTCCATATTTTACAATCTGGCTTAAAAATTCAGACTGTTAAATTTGGCGTATACTGCAAAACTTGTGGTCATCATTAATTTTACGCGCAAATGTAACCCCTTGTATTTTATGCACTGAAAGTAAATTCTAGCGTAAAACTCCATATTTTGCAATCTGCCGTAAAAACTCAGACTGTTAAATTTGGCGTATACTGCAAGAATGTAACACCTTACGTTTTACACACTGAAAGTAAATTCTAGCGTAAAACTGACTTATTCTCTTGCTTTTTTTTTGCAGTGGACCAGATCCCCCCTCTGGCTGAAGTAATGGGTTCTGCTGCTGGAATGTTAAATTCCAACTACTTGGAGGACTTATCTCATGTAACTTTCCCCATCTCTGGAAATGAGTATCCTAAAGAAAGGGGAATTCTGATCTTGGCCCAAGGAGAAAGAATGTTGCTAACTATGATCAGCGGGGAACCCTTGACATACATAGATGGAACTGAGTATAAGAAATCAGCTTTCTTATTTGGAGATGTTATTGATAAGAAATCCCAAACAAAGCCCAAGAAGGAAGACTAGGTATTTTCTGTTGAGGGCATTGTTATGTACCTGCCAAAGATGTTCAGAGACTACCCCATTTCTGTATTCTTCCATGCCACACATCCCAGAAGGATGGCATGGACTCTGACTCCTGATCTTCATGGCCAGCCAGGGAAGATCTTCTATAAGAAAAGATTAAACCAAGGATCCTTCGTAAGTAGTCCCTCAGGTCCTATTGTGCCCTTCAGAGGTTTACTACCAGGCATCGCCCCTAGTGAAGACTTTTCTTTGATCCAGCCATTTCAAATAGCAACTTTCTGCAACGAATTCATGAGACAGGGAGGAGTATATCCTAAGGTTAACCCTCGCACCAGTGGATGGCTTAACCCCCATAATCTTCGATGGTTTAGATTAACTGCATGGGCCCTGAAGCACTTTCAAATGGAGCTAGAAAGTATTAACTTATTTGATACTGTCAGTGCTACTAGTGTTGGGCTGCCTATCAACACAAATTTATTCTTAGCTTTGTTGGAGCGATATAACTCGTTTACTGGGACTTTTGCCACTCCAATAGGTGAGTTGGGCCTAGCACATCATGAGATGGCAGATATCTCAAAACTACCAATGGGAGACACTCCCTATGAAGAATATATTCCCACCAATAGAGAGTTGAAGGATACCAACCCTCGGGTAGTGGCTGTATACCAAGAACTGATGAGCCACTATCTTGCATGCACCATTTTTATAGAGAGCCTTCTGATTTAGCTCATATTAACAAATGGGTATCTTACCTTTTCTTCCTTCAGACTAGAAATACCAAGCAGGACAAAGTTGTAGATAGCAAAGACAAACCTTTGAACCCTCTGAGTATTCTTAATGCCAACACAATAGATGACCTTATTGAAGATGCAGAAGCTCCAGATTGTGTTCTTAATGAAGATATAGATAGTTATCCTGCAGGGACCAAAGCCTACAGTTATATGAGGCATTGCCGAAGGCCTCTGTCAAAAGAAGCTCAACTGGCTGGCTTTCTTTCTATTTGGCAACGCCGATGGGTGGTGCCTGGCATTGCGTCTGCAGATCGTATTCATCGAAACATCCTATGGCCCATAGTGGTTTGGTATTTGGAGCAAGATTAGGCCTACTCCCTTCCATGGTATGCAGGATACAAGCTGGCCTGAGGACTATTACAGATGGACTGCTGGCCAATACCACTCAGCGCGAAGGATATCTCAGAGTGGAATTACCATTCTTATATCTAATGGGATGGTTAATCCTTCATAATACCAGAGTGATGTTTCCCTGATCTGCCAGTGATTCGGGCAATAACTTCCTGTTGAATTACAAGAATTCTTCTTGGAATGTGACTAGCGTCATAGATTGTCGACTAGCACTGAACTTTGCCCATAGTTGGAATTTTTTTTACATCGTTCCTCCCGAATATATCAATCAGCAGGGGACTAAACTTCATGATATAGGTCAGGGGTAGTCTATTCTTTCTCCTGAACCGTTTTACTGGTTGGTCTGTATTAGACCTTCACACCTGCTGTATAGAAGTGAGGATCACTGCTACCTGGAACCTTATCTGCCTAGCCGTTTCGCCATGCAATTTGGATATTATCAGTTGTACATGGGAAATCCCATCACCAGCTTTAAATTCAAAGGTGGGCTTATTGATGGAGCTAGAGGATGGCATTATTTTATCATGGGTTGTACTGGAGCAACCTTTGCTGTACCCGCGACTTCTCTCTTCATGGAATTGTGCATTCTTCATTCATACGCACAGTTTTATGTGTCCATTAATACTTTCTATCGTGATTTTGATGTATATGGAAGTTTAAGAATGCCCTCCCATAAATCCACTGGAAGAGAGGAGATACCATCTGTCTCCTCTGATGAAGGCGATGAAACTATTGGGGCAGATGATTATTTATTGATATTACCGAGAGGCGTAATAGCTCCACCAGCAGAGCCTCTCATAATTTCTAATAAATGAAAGGCTTCTACTCAGAAAAAGCCTTCCCCTTGTAAGAAGAAGCAGACTACTAAAGGTCCTAAAAAGACTTCCACCAAGGGGGCCTCTTCCAGGAGTGAACCTATTATTTCCCCTGTTAGGGATGATTCTGTGATTAGGGATCCTATATTCCCTCATCGTCCTTCGCCTTTTAAAGAAGGAGCCTCCACAGTCCTAGCTGAAAGTGCTGGAGATTCTTTACCAACGACTGCTGCCATAATTACATTTACCACCGTTACTGGTGATGCTTCTCTATCGCCTTCGAGGCCGAGCTCTCTAATAATCACTATACCTTTACCATCGCTTACAAGAAAAATAATAGGACTAGCCCCTCCTTCATCTGTAAATATTTCAAGCGAGATTCCACCCGATGAACCTCGAGTAGATTTGGGTGATGACTAGGATGACGACCCTCAAGCGTCAGTTGGTGTACCTTCCTCTCCAGGTATGATAGCTTATTTAGCATCATTAAAAAATGATTTAGCTATATAGGCTGCAGACGTAATATATATACCATCGACCATGGGTAAATGTTGTCTTTACGCTTTTTTCAGGAAAATTTAACATCAAATTGATATTAACTTTCTCTTATCTTATTTTCAGGCGAAGATATTTTTGGGGAAGGCGGAGCTGAAACAACCTCTGCTTTCGTTGTGGATCCAGCTACTGAAATGGCTATGACCACTGTCGAAGAAGCATACTTTGAAACCGTTGATCCCTCATCCGCAATATTCTCAGATATAATCTCGCCAGCAGCGGTTCAAATAGAATCAGAGGTGGATGAACCAACCACCTCGACTGTGCCTCCAATTTTTGGAAATATACCTTCGTCGAGCATGCCAACAACTTCAACTGTTGTTGGTGTCTCTTCTTTTGTTGCGCCATATGTTGAAGCAACGACTGTGGCAACATCTTCTGCATTCATTCCAGATAGGAGATTTACTGATATTGCGGCCACTCCCAGCTTCCTTTCGAGCCTTGCTATGCTAGTTGAACAATACACTAGCATATTCTACCTCATTTTAAAAGAATTAATATCCATGGTGCTAGAGAAGAATCTTGGCTTTGATGCTTTGAAGACGTCTTCCAAGCTCACTATAGCACAAATTAGATATTTTAATGACACTGACAGAGCTAATGCACTAGAGCAAATGGTTAATGGTTTAGAATAACCCATTAACAAATATTTGTAATTATCCAGAGGCAACATCAATGACTTGGTTCAGGCTGAGTATGACTCACTAACTTTAGAATTTGCTCAGAAGACAGAAATCTTAAACAAATCCATTCAGGAATAGCAACAAGAGATAGAGAAAGAGCAAGCAATATTGGTAGAGAGTATTCCTCAGCTAGCTCAGTGCCATGCCGAATATGAGGGATATGAAGTGAGGATTCAAGAACTGGAAGCTGAACTTGCTCAAACAAAGGAGAGGCTTCTCAAAGCATGGCTAGTTCATGATGTATTGGAGGGCCAAGTGAATATGGCTCAACAGAACTTGACACATGTGGGTGTTATCCATGCAAGTTTTGTTGATTCTCTGTCTGAACTATCTCTCTTGAGTAATGACGAAGCAAGACTGGAACTGGCTCGCAACAAAATTTTAAACTCTAGGAATGAAAGGATGGCTGCTTTAGCACAACAAATCCGTGATTTAACTGCTCCTCCACAATGATGGATTATGTACTTTTTTGCTCCTTCTTTACCATATAATTTGTTATTCTCAGATATAATGAAGACACATTTGCTGACTCTATGGACCCATCATTTATTATTAGAATATAAATGATAGGCTAAGATGAAAGTGATATCAGAGGTAATATGGACATGATATACTTTCGGTAACTGGTTTTACTGAATATATCTATTCAGAGGTTATATGAACATGATAGAATATGATCCAACAAAATTTGTATACAAAATACTATCAGAGATAATATGGATATGATAGGTTTTGAAGTTTCAAATTAGTTAAACATATCTATTCAGAGGTAATATGAACATGATAGAATATGATTCAACTAATCTTTATACACAAAACACTATCAGAGGTAATATGGACTTGACAAAGTTCTGAAAATATTTTACTCAAAGGTAATATGGACGCGGTAAGATATGACTCTGTGGGGATAGTGGAGAGACATATTTCAGAGGTAATATGAACATGAACTGACTTTTTCTCTACTGGGAAAAAAAAGAAAGTAGTTGAGAGGTAATGTGGACTTGAATTATTCGTTTCCATTGTGGGCATCCCACCGGGGGATTTTTGGTGGACCTATTACTTCTTGTGCACGAGAGTGCAAGTAATAAGTTTGAAATATGCCTTACCAGAAGTGGCAAGTTTGGTGGACTTAACACCATTGGCGTACTTAAATTTAATCACGGGTGATAAGTTGAGATAACGACTGATTATAGTCGTAGGGAGAGGTTTGCTCAGAGGTCACTTGTACATGGCAGACTCTCGGGGGAGGATGAAAGCTCAGAGGTGACGTAGACATGAGCTGATCAATAGCCATACCGAGAGGTTAGGTTCGATCATGAGGATATCCCATTGGAGGATTTTTGGTAGATTTATTACTTCTTGCATGCAAGAGTGCAAGTAATAAGTTTTAAATATGCCTTGCCTGAGGTGGCAAGTTTGGTGGACTTAACACCATTGGCGTACTTAAATTTAAGTACAGGTGATAAGTTTAGATGACAATCAATATCAGAGGTACTGTGGACGTGATGATCGATAGCCAACTCAAAAGGTTTGCTCAGAGGTGCGAAGGACATCGCAAACCCTATTGGAGAATTTTTGGTAGACATATTACCCTTTTGCGCACTTGGGGTACGAGTAATATATTCAAAATAAACCCTATCAAAGGTAATATGGACATGATAGATTTTGTGGACTTAGCATCGCGGGCATACTCCGGATTGGGTACGGGTGATAAGTGGGGATAAAAACCGATATCAGAGGTAATATGGACGTGATGATCGATAGCCAAAACCTGGGAGGTTTGCTCAGAGGTCACTTAGACATGGCAAACTCAGCTGGGAAAAAATGTTTGGACAACTGTTCAGAGGTAATATGGACGTGAACCCATGTTCGAAAAAATCACTGGGGAGTGATTTGCTGAGTGTGGTCTATCTGAAAATGAGGATAAACCTGAAGGTTGCTCCGCTGGGGATATTTCAACCATATGACATAGTTTACATCTTGAATTCTTCTTAGACTTAGCTTTAGTAGCTTTAGTTTCTTCCATAATTTCTGATACTAGATCAGGGTGAACCCACATGATCTCCCCACACTTGGTAGTTAGGGGCACTAAATCTTGATTTTGACCCCTGGTAGGAGGGAGATTAACAATATCCATCATTACCCGTGGAATTGGTACCACACCATCCGATACTTCTTGAAGGAGAAAATTGCCAAATTGGAGTGAGATCATATTTGTAGTGACCGTCTTCTCGTTATTATGCAAAGTGATGGCTTTGGCGTCGATCAACTCCTGGATTTTCTTTATCAGTACATAACATGCCTTTGTGGGGTGATGTATGTATCTATGAAAAATACAGTACTTAGGATTATCTGTACTGCCGACTTCATTTGGATGCTTTATCTCTGGTAGAGTAAGCTTGCCACTTTTGACTAGACAATCAAATATGCTTGGAATATCATTGTCGTCAAAAGAATATTCTTTTTTAGGTTTGGAAGTTCCAGAATTCGTCTGTGTAGTTACCGGAGTATTTTGTTTGGACGTATTGATTGCGAGGGCTTCCTTTCCTTTTGAACTACGAGTATGGTCATTATTGGAGGATGAACGCTTCCCTCTATCAGAGGTAGAGATCATGATTCCATTGTCACGAGCCTTCCGACTATTATCTTCAGCGGCTACTGCCGATATGATAAATGAGGGCCAATCATGGAACTGATATGGTCCCGTGAATACTGAGATCAGTGGGAGTGGGTTCTTTCTTCATATGTCCACCAAGGCTAAATTTGGAACTCCAGGAGGTATCTGTAAAGTAGCCTGACGAAAGCGTTCAATAAAAGTACGAACATTTTCTTTTTCCTTCTGCTTTACTTCAATAAGTGATGACATAGAAATATCCATTCCTCCCTCGTAGAATCGAGCGAAGAATAGAGTTTTGAAATCTTCAAAAGAAGTAATGCAATTGTCAGATAGGCTACGATACCATTGGTAAGCTACTCCAGACATACAGCCTTTAAACACTCGAGTGAGAAGGGCATCATTTCCTTGCAACAATACCGTCATCATGCTGAAGTAGTTCATATACTGGTTTGGCGATGTCTTTCCCTCAAACAAAACCATAGCATGTGGTTTATATTTTGGTGGGAAAGGGATCTCATCCCAGACAGCTGGATATGGCTGGTTAATTCCCAACTTCTTGAGATAATCTTTATGTTTTAAAGCTTCAATTCCCGAACTACTTGTATTGGATCTTCAGATGGGAGAGGGACAGCAGAAAGGTGAGAGATTGGATGTATTATAACTCCAATAGGAGGTAATACATTCTCCGGATTAAGAGGTTGAGGAGCAGCTGATTCTTGATTTTGAACAGGCTCTTGGCTTGCATTGGCTGGTGGTATATCTACCCCCACACGTAGTTGAGTCGGAGGAACAGGTGTTTGAGCTATTGCAGTTGTATGTTGAGTCACCATCATTTGGTGTATACTTTCCATCATGGTATGCATTTCTTTAAGTGATGTTTCTAATGCAGTGATGCGTTGTTCAGTACTTCCTGATGGGGAAGCTTCTTTATGTTCGTCTCCAACAACATAAACTCCTATTTATGTAGATGCCACTGAGGGATTAGTATAGATCTCTATTGAGATTGAATCTATACTTTCAGCATCTGGTTCAAAAAACTGGCGACTTCCAGTGTCGAAATCCGAAGAATATGAAGCTGATTGTCGTTACCTCGAGCGAGTGTTTCAAAAAACACCTCCTTTAAAAGTCTTGATGAGTCTGTCAAATCTTCTTTGGCTTGGAGTTCTAGAGGGATGACGTCTTAAACTCGACCTTCTTCTAGGAATATGCGAAGCCATGTTTACTGAAGCAAATGTTGGTTCTTCTTCCTGTAATGACAAAGAATAGTTCAATCGGTCGAACACTGACCATTTTGCTTTAGAACAACAACAGTTAATTACAACCTTATGACTATTACAACAATGTTCTCTAGGGGGTCTGATAGACATATTAGGAGATCCCCTGTCTTTGCGTTTCTGGATCAAGAAATCACGCAAATCAGGGAGATTACCAGAAGAAGAAGAAGGCTTATTCTGCCTTTTTACATCAGTAGGAATGTGTATATTAGGAACCATAACCCTTTCTCTGCCATAGGAATACAACAGTCCACCCATATGAGTAGCATATGATCCATCATCTGTCTGAGAAGCGTATCTTCCCGTAAAAGGAGTCTTCTTTCCGCGGACAGAGCAATCCTGGCATAATTTGGATTTTTGCATAGGTTTGCGTAAAACAGAGAAAGTCCTCAAACAGCTTTCAGCGTCACGTGTAATCTGTAAAGTGGAAACTTTCTTCTCTTGTGGGCGTAAAAGTTTAGAGGTTGAAGGATTCGTCACTTGTTTTCTTTTGATGTGATCAAAGGGTACATCTGCATCATCATAGATGAGAGATGTAATTTTATGCGTAGGGCGTGTTTGAAATTTCCGAATTGGCACTGAGGCCTTGTTAGAAGTTTTGTCTACCACGTTACAGATGTGAGACGAAGGTTTACACGCAGGACGTGTTTGAGACTTCTGGATTGGCACTGAGGCATTGCCAGAAGTTTCGTCTACCATGTCACTGACGAGAGACAAAGTTTTACGCACAGGGCGTGTTTGAGACTTCTGGATTGGTAATGAGGCATTGCCAGAAGTTTTGTCTACCCCGTCACAGACGGAAGACAAAGTTTTACGCACAGGGCGTATTGGCTGTGTTGTCACAACTTTGTTGATCAGTGAATGAGAACTTGTAGGAAGGGTAGAGGACGTCTTAGGCATCCACACTTTACGCAGCTTCCTGTTGTTATGGACAGAGGAGGAATGAGAACTACCCCCTGCATGAAGCATATCTTCATAGGCAATTTGGTCAAACTGGACGACCAAAGTCTTCTTCGTCGATCCGATGGATGCAACATCGTGTTGAGCAATTGCTTTCTCGTCAGAGGAGAAAGTCCTCCCTAGCAGAGTCGCCATTTTGTTTGGATAAACAAATGTTTATATGAAACTTTTGTTTACAATCGGTACGGTCCCCAGCAGAGTCGCCATTTTGTTTAGGTAAACAAATATTTATACGAAACTTTTGCTTACAAACGAGAAAAGAGAAAAGTACAAATAATCCTATACGAGGATATTAAGTACAATAAAATAATTCTGGGGAAGTATTGCTATGGAAGTCTGATCTGCGATCGATCACTTTGTTCCTTGGACTACACGATAATGAAGAAGTGCTGTAGAAGATGTAACACCCCGTTCCGCTCAAGCGGACTGCCGTCTCAATCGGCAATCGTGCAGCTGTCCCGACCCGCTTTGTCTCGATCAAGAAGCAAAGGATATCCAGACTTGTCCCTACAGGAATCCGGCTTGGACTTTCAGAGGCTCGCTCAGACGTATCGCTCTACCGAGGCAAATCATCGCTAAGGTGGGTGGCTACGATAAACTTGTCTTTGGACTTCGATTCGATATCTCTGTTTCGAAAGCTCGTTCGTGGGTTATGTGCGCGCTCTCTCTCAATGCCTCGATGGGATGTTCCAACAATAAGTCTAAATACTTTCAAAATACGTTTTGAATGATATGCTTGCTTGTCTGGTTGTATACTGCGAGTGGCCTTTGAGCCAACCTGTGCGAACCCTTGAGAGTATCGCTAGTAGCTTGTCCGATTTTCACTAACCCTAAGTTTGGTTGAATGCATCTATTCGAGGGACGCCTTGAACTAGTGCACCATCCAAGACTTAAGAAAAGGTGAAACTCGAGTGCTAAGACTTCGCTATCACTGAGCTGGTTGACGTGTTCACGCTAGAGGGTACCTTCGAAAGTGCGCACGATCCAGTCTAAGCGATATGCTGATTTTGAAGCTTGTGCAAGTAAAGATCCAAATGAACAAGTACAAACGACTTGTCTAGGATTGCCTTAACCCTAGATTACTGCTTGTCCTTAGTAAGTCTCGAGGACGAGACTTTTTCTAAGTTGGGTAGGATGTAACACCCCGTTCCGCTCAAGCGGACTGCCGTCTCAATCGGCAATCGTGCAGCTGTCCCGACCCGCTTTGCCTCGATCAAGAAGCAAAGGATATCCAGACTTGTCCCTACAGGAATCCGGCTTGGACTTTCAGAGGCTCGCTCAGACGTATCGCTCTACCGAGGTGAATCATCGCTAAGGTGGGTGGCTACGGTGAACTTGTCTTTGCTTAGCCAGCACACATAAAACCTGGAATCATATATGCTAGTCGCTAGGTGAATCACCCCCTGCATGCAAATAAATCCAACGCACCTAGCTAAGGGAATAATCCCAACTCATATTGCTTGCTAGAACATGGAAAAAGGAAATACTGCTTATATTCAGACCCTCGCATGCTAAGTCCCTTAACGGTTTCATCTTTCGGACTACCTTCGGGCCTGAGCAACGTGCCTGCTTATGTTCCTAGAAACGCATGCTTGTCTGCTTGATAGTTACCGTGTTTTCATCCAAACTCTGGGAGACTACTCAGTAGTCGTTCCGTGTATGATTGACCCTGCAAGTATCCAGAACCGTTAGGTCACCAGGCAGCCCCGAACCAGGGGAATGCATCAAGGCAAGTTATTGACTGTACAGAATCATGATTCAAGTATCTCTTGTACTCGTGTTCTTGTGTGCACTCGTGTTCTCTTGTTCTAGTGCACTCTTGTTCTCGTGTATCTTGTGATAATTGGAAAGACCCAACGATTGCATGTCGCGAACAACTCGGAAATGAGGTATAGTTCCACGGACGGTCACCGGGGCACTGGGACCGATCCGATCCGGATGGAACTCACGTTATTGTACAGTCTATTGTGCTGGACGGGATGGCATGTAGCACCCTTGTTCTTTCGCTGCATACATTCTCTCCAGTGACTGAACCGTATTGTATAGTCCATTGTGCTGGACGGAATGGCATGTAGCGCCCCTTGTACTATTGCTGCATACCATTACCGCCAGTGACTATTGTCCTTTATGGCTATGCTAGCGACTCCTGTTCATATAGATAAGTCATCCTCGCTTAGCGGCTATCCGTGTGCGAGTCACTGCATCGCAACAACTAAACACCTGAACGATCATGTTAAAACGACCCTCCTGTTTGCATATGCTTGCCTCCTGAATGTTTATACATGCCTCTGCTCGAATTTATACTGTTTGCCTCAATGTTTACCTTGGACAGGGAAGGAGATGGTAAGTTGGTAAGTCTTGCCGTGTTTCCTCTAACATCGCACGGCGCACTGCCGACACGTTAGGCTATTCAATATCTGCATGAAATTGATCCTAAGGCAACTAAAAAGACAACTTAATAGTTGTGCAAGGAACCTGTATTACGTGTTTGGATTTATCGAGCGGGCGAGTAGCTTCCCCACCAGTGCATTCAATGTACTGATAATCCACCAGTTTGTATGCAGGGTGCGGGAGAACCTCGTTCGGTGCGGACGCCTCCAACGTGCGTGCTAAGGCCAGGAGTTCCCTCTGAAGCCTTGCAACGGTGCGTCCGGGACTGAAGCACATATACAAGACATAAGTTGTGAACATCGCCTGACCATCGCCTGTACATTCATTCCACAGTTGTAGCCACTTGGCACGCTTTATGTTTCAGAGAGAGAGGCTTGAGCGACTTGTAATCTCGGCTATACGCCGCCTGTAATACATGTTTCATATCAATAAAGAGATTACTTTACTTGTTTCGATGCTTCCGCTATATTGTCGACTCAGTGAACCTGTTATCGATCGCTATGCGTTCCTAAACTCCGCTGCACTCGGACAATCTGTGCGACTCTGTGGCTTAGAACTCTTGCTGCCAGCCAATGAACCATGGCCTTGTACGGGCGTGGATCACGCTCGTGCGGCATCACGCCCGGATGGGTTAAGCGTTCGTTCCGCGGGAGCGCTGGCGAGGGTGATTCTCGCCTAGCGGGAACGGCCGATTGCCTGCGGGAGATCGGGGCGTGACAGAAGAAGCTTCAAACTTTCTTTGAACTGAAGGCAAAAGCCAGCCAAAGGAAAGTTGCAAGTGGGATCGAGTTTTTGTTGCCAAAGTTCTCAGCCAAAACCTAATTCTCCTCTGCCAAAGTTGTCAGCCAAAACTCATCCTCCTCTTACCCTGTGACCAGGGGTCTCTATTTATAGAGATCAATCAAGTAACTGCCTGGTTGGCGTAAAAGCCAAATAACTGTCTTGTTGGCGTAAAAGGCCAAACTGTGAAGAAGATTGCCTCCTTTACGCTGCGGTTATGACAACTGCTACCCACGTTCCAATCATCTTCTGAATCTGTATATGACACGTATCCCTTTATGAGATAACTCGTATAATTGCTTCTCGAAGATCATGGTATGCAAGCCACATAGGTAACTGCCCCTGCGTAAAATGGTTGGCATAAAAGCCAAATGACTGTCTTGTTGGCGTAAAAGGCCAAACTGTGAAGAAGATTGCCTCCTTTACACTGCGGTTATGACAACTGCTACCCACGTTCAAATAATCTTCTGAATCTGCGTATGACACATATCCCTTTATAAGGTAACGCGTATAACTGCTTCTCGAAGATCATGGCATGCAAGCCACGTAGGTAAATGCCCCTGCGTAAAACTTGATGATTCATGAATAATAGATAACCAGCGTAAAATAGCCAATTATCATTCATGACTGAGGTCTTGAGCGTATTCTGGGCTAAATAGCCTTATCAATGTACCTTTACAAATATAGCCGAGTTGGCATATTTCGAGGAGATAGCATACGGCGTACTCCTATAGTTAAAAATAGCCTGGTTGGCGTAAAAATGTAAGGATGATGATGTGAGCGTATTAGTCTCAGTCTTATCTTTCCCAGTCATGACAAATTTTAAAAATAGAATAAAATCTCGTACATTAAATCCAGAGATATTCCTAAATCTCGTGCATTGAATGCAGAGACATGCCTCAATCTCTGTACAAGAAACAGCTTTTGAAGTCTGATTTTGTCTCGTCTTGAGCGTAAAAACTCTTTTTTGTCAATGTAGAATAGGCAGCGTATTCAGAAGACTCCATTTTCTTCTTTTGAATGCGTAAAAATGACTTGTATCAAAAATATGTCACAAAATGACAACCTGGGTCTCTGTGCAAAATTATCATCATAGCCGTACAGTACTTTTGTCAGATGTCAGGTTCACTGATTTAACTGACAAATTCATCCGAGGAATACGAAGAGTTCCTAGTACAACTTTACGCTGTATTAAAAATAATGTATTTTAAACTTTACGCAGGAAGTTATAGCAACCTTTTATGCAGAACAGCCTTGAAGCTTTACGCGGACAGATCTGAAGCCCTATTTTACTCCAAACAACCTTGAAGCTCTGTTTTACGCGTACAGCTCTGAAGCCCTATTTTACGCTAAATAGCCTTGAAGCTCTGTTTTACGCGGACAGCTCAGAAGCCTTAGTTTACGCCAAACAACCTTGAAGCTTTGTTTTACGCGTATAGCTATGAAGCTCTATTTTACGCCAGACAACCTTGAAGTTTTGTTTTACGCGGACAGCTTTGAAGCTCTATTTTACGCCAAACAGCCTTGAAACTCTATTTTACGCGGACAGCTTTAAAGTTCTATTTTACATCAAACAGCCTTGAAGCTCTATTTTACGCAGACAGCTCTGAAGCCTTAATTTACGCCAAACAACCTTGAAGCTTTATTTTATGCGTATAGCTTTGAAGTTCTATTTTACGCCAAACAGCCTTAAAGCTCTGTTTTGCGCAGACAGCTCTGAAGCCCTATTTTATGCCAAACAACCTTGAAGCTCTGTTTTACGCAGGAAAGGACTTCATGTATGTTGGGGGTTTTGACTGTAAAATATGCGAACAATTCCCCAGCATATTTTATGCTTCTACAGTCCTCTCAGAAGGAAACCAGTATACATCTTGGTGTTTGCATTTTCTTTCTCTCTCTCTACTTTACTGATTTACTTTACTGTCTTTATATATATTGTTAGTTAGCAATTGCCTTCATTCTGATAATCTTAAATTGGGTAGATTATTCTGCTGCACTCTATTCCCCTAGAGTTGCTTTACGGTCCTTCAATTAGTATCAGAGCAAGTTCACTTTATATTTGGCTTAACATCCTAAGAGACTTATGGCAACTGTTAGATCTATCCACACCAACAATGGTGAAGGCCAGTCCACAAATAGACTACCCCTATTTGATGGTACTAACTACACATACTGAAAGACACGTATGAGCTTCTACCTAAAGTCACTTGATTTTGACCTTTGGGCTGTAGTAGTAGAAGGATACAAGAAGCCACCTAGAATAGTCATAGATGGTAACCTTGTAGAGAAATCTCATGATAAGTACACAGACACCGAAAAAAAGCTAGTCTTGATACTAAAGCTATTAACGCTCTATTTTGTGCTGTAGGCAGAATTAAATTTAACAGGGTCTCCACTTGCGAAACTTTGCACGATGTATGGAAACTTCTTGAGGTCACTCATGAAGGAACCTCTCAAGTGAAGAAATAAAACATAAGTCGTCTAACACAAGAGTATGAAGCATTCAAGATGAAGCAAAATGAGACGATCACTCAAATGTTCACAAGATTCCTCGATATCGTCAAACCTCTATTATCACTTGGTAATGGGTATAACAATCACGAGAAGATTCGCAAGGTACTCAGGGGACTCACCAAGAATTGGAATCCCAAGGCCACTACAATCATAGAAGGGAATGATCTTACCATGATGACCCTCGAGACGCTCATAGGCAAGTTGATGACTCACGAGCTAGATCTCAAAGAATTTGAAGAATCCACTCCCAAGGAGAATATGATCGCTCTTAAGCCATATCACAAAAAGGTCACCAAATATAACTCCGACGATGATGAATCTCAAGATAAGAAAGTTGCCCTGATCACTAGAAACTTCAAGAAATTTTTAAAGCTTGTGTAAACCCCCTCGACCAAATTTAGGTCTACCTAGCTTAGATAGAGAGACTAGGGTTAGTTTGAAGCCATTTAGAATTAGAACATAGTATTTTAGATTAATGTACACAATATTCGTATCATTTCGTGCACCTTACCGTTGCTTTGATATTTGGAGCGCTACACTAGCATTTGCTTCCAAATAAATTTTATACACTTTTCCTAGACATGACAGCCTTCCATTTTGACCTTTATGTAACTCATAAATACCCTCTCTTGTGCTTTATTTTAGTCGCGCAATATTCGTTACAAACGTCCATTCTTAAATTCAAATAAATCCAACTTTGCATCCTTGTCCATTCCAATCAAAATTGGAGACACAACCTTGACCCATTTTGTACAACCCAATTTATGATAATATTCTATTCTGAGTCTACTACGTCCATGATACTTGTGTCCCACCCAATTTTAACCCTATGCACTTCCAATTAATTAAAGATCACTACTTACACTAATTTTAATTAAATTGGTATAAGGACCCAACCTAACCCAAAATTAGACCCAACACCAACCCAAACCCCCATTCACACCCTCAAGGTTCATACTAAACACCACACACCATTTTAGCCCACTACATCACACCAAACATGGTATTTTGCCTTATCCAATTCCAAATTCCACTATTTATGTAATTTTCTAATTGTTAGGGACTTTTATGCAAATATGCAATGAGGTGTCCCCCTCTCATTGGACCCAACAAATGAAGAAACTCATTCCCTCCTCTTTGACCGGTCCACCAAATATCCCCCCCCCATTTGTTGTACTTCCTACAACTTTATCCCCTTACATCGCCACCCTCCATTTCAAACCCCCACTACCAAGGCTATCTCCACCCTCCATTCCTTCATGTAGAGGTTTTCCTCATCCCTAGAAAAATACCCAGCCGGCCCTAACCCCAAGGAGAGCCCCCCTCTCTCTCTCTCCTACATATACACCTACACTATCTCTCTAAAACCTATATCAACTCTATCACCAAACCAAAAACACTAGAAAACCACTACATCCTCACCAATAACCCGGCCACCACCCTTCACCCGGCCACCTCCCTTTCCCCCGGCCGCCTTCCTTCGCCGCCTATCTCAGCCACAACTTCCTCCTCCGTCTGTTTCCTTCTCGACATCAACCCACCACCTTCCTCCACCATCAGCCACTCTCCTCTTCCTCCTCCGTTCACAACATCAACATCACCAACCCGCACCTCGACTCCCCTCCTTCCCAGTCACCCCCACCGCCACCTTAGTCGCCCTCGACTCCGTTCATCTCCACTACCGTCATCCCTACCTCACAGTCTCCACCACCATCAATAACTATCATCGTCACCACCGTCGTCTCCACCACTCCCATAACTGTCACCAACACCACCATCACCAACAGGTAACTCGACTCCCCTCCGTTCATCGCCACCACTGCCACCACAGCAACCCCGGCCACCTCTACCACCGCCATCCCCGCCTCGCCAATATCACCACCATCAATAACCACTACCACCATCCCTAGCACAGCCATCATCCGTCACCAACATCAACATCACCATCATCTCTTCCCAGCTAACTCCGGCCGTCCCCGAGTAGCTATCACCCGATAGCAACCACCTCATCACAGCCACCAGCAACACACCAACCACCGCCAGATCACCTTCACCCCAGACTCTGACAGCCACCGCCACCATCTACACCACCACCAGTCGACCACAGCAGACTTCCCTCACCTCCTCCTCACGAACCACTATCCACACAGTCGACATCCTCGACTTCCCTTCCGCTGGAGAAGAACCATCACCATCACCTTATACCACCACCACAGCTCACACACTTCTCCCCGACCCTAGCCACCGTCCTCCCACGGCCACCCCAACCGCCAGCAACCCGCCACCACTGCCACTGCCGTCGCCGCTGTAAGCTGCTGCTATGTATTACTGTGGTCGGAGCACCACCTTGCTGCCACTATAGCTGCCGCAGCTACTGTGCACCGCCGGAGACCGCCCCCTCGTGCAGCGGACACCCCCCCTCGGCCACGATCGACTAGGTATACTTTTACACTTCCTTCTTCATGTATTATTGTATGAACTATGGTTTGTTAACCCGTGTGTATTGTGTATAGATGTACGCATTTTAGAATAGAAATTAGTGTTAGTGATTTACTATATAGAAAAATATGTTTATTTAATGTGAATACTTGTGTTGACCTAGAGTTTAGACAACTGGCCTTGTGCACACTAACATGTTAGCTAGGACATATAATTTTATATTATACGTTATTTAATTTTGTAATGTATTTTGATAATTCGTTATCTTGATGTACACGGTAATTGAGGACATGACACGTGTACGTCTTAGCGGCGTGCACACGCGACCCTGCTAGTTGACCAATCGTGACTCCCTCCTGCGTTAGTTCCTAAGTGCAACGTAGTTGTATTCCTGTGCATACTATTGTAATAACTGATGATTATATTGTATTATATTATAGGTATAGATTCACTGGACCATTCAGGCGAGACTTCGGGAACATATTATTGGTACTCGCAGCTTGAGAACCCAGGCAAGTATACCTTGCCTTGTTGTACTGTTTAAATTCAGACATTATTTAGTTTGCTTGCTTTGTTGTTTTAATATTATATAACTGTGCGCGTCCGAGAAAGACTCGGGTGCAGTCAACAAAGGCGTTGTCATTAGGACTTGTGTCTGACCTAGTATCTAGTGGACCCACCTGAAGTTGTGGAGTTATCAATATGACTCCCCAGGCCTTGACACGTATCATTGCACGGCACAGAGTGAGTTCATATAGGGATGCATGCTTCATGCTTGACTGGCCATCGGTATGAGCAGCACGTGTGACGATATTTAGCTTAGTTGTATATTTTCTTAGTGACTTGCATTATAGTACGAGATGTACAGTTCATAATTCGTGACTTGTACATTTGCATTGGGCGGAGAGGACAGCTAGTAGGCGTATGGGACACCCACCTTCTTTATACAGATACCACATTCTTCGGAGCGATACAGACATATATATATTTGCAGATACCTCATTCCTCAGGATGATGGACGTTATATGTATAGATACCATGCCCCTCGGAGCTGGACGTTATTATATATGCAGAGTGCCCTAAGATGGGGGGCATATGTGGCATATACTAGCCAGTCACGACGATTGGTAAATTACGTCAGCATATGTCTATCCTAAACTTTCCATATGCACCAAGTTGTCCTCAAATTGCATTTTACTTAGCTGTTTAGTTCACCCTCGAGTTTTTACAGTATTTACTTTATGGCATATATTTTTGTATCTTGTTACGTCCCTCTGAGGACCTGGTTCCCTTCTAGGTTATTTGTGCAGTTTGTATGATGCTTGATCTAGTGGAGCGTGGACATCGTTGCAGGTATCTTTACATCTTCAGCTATTACAGTCATGTACTACTTTCCATTTTGATTTTGCTTTTATAGCCTAGTGTTTATAGGCCTATGTTGTCCTTTTGGTCTATTCGAACGGATGTATTATTAGGCTGCAGACTGATGATGCGTATCGTTCTTTCTTGAGATTGTTTACCATGGATTAAGATTTAGTTTACTTGTTGCATGTTAGAATTTAGATTATTAATTGGATCACTTGACCATGGATAGCGTAAGTGCGCTTCATCGGGTCCATTAAATTGGAAAGCTCTACGGAGTCGTACAGCTGGCCATTGTCACGTGTTTGGTCCCACGTATTTTGGGACTGGGGTATGACAGCTTAAGAGATCAAAGAAGAAGGAGCCTATTGACAACAGTGATGAAGAGCCTATATGCTACAACTGTAAAAAGATAGAGCATATAAAGAAAGATTGTCCAACCCTAAGAAAAAGAAATTGCCACAATCACTCATCCAGAAGAACATTATCACGGAAATATGCAAACACTAGTATCTGGCACAAAAGTGAAGCTAGTAAATCCGAAGAAAAGAATCCTCGAGAAGCAACAAACCTATTCTTCATGGCGTTAGCTGATCAGGTAACAGATAAAAACTCTTATGATAATTTTACTTTTGATGAACTAGGTAATGATTTTAGTGATCTGCTTGATGATTTTAGAAAACTTAGAAATAAGTATAAGCATGCTAAGAAAGATGTTCAAGAATGTCAGACTGATATAGAAAGACTAACATCTCTACTAAGTAAAATAAAGGATCCCTCTAACAATTCAGACGAGAATTCTAGACTTAAGCTTAACCTCCATGAGGCACTTACCAGTCTTGACTATAGCTCTCAGGAGAACGCTAAACTTAAAGAAGAACTCGAATCTGAAAAGAAGAATTTTTTCATTGTTGCACATAGAATATATGCTCTCACTGCTAAATATGATGAAGTATAAGCTACCTCTAAAAGATTAGAGATTAGATTGGGTAAACAGGTCGAACAAACGTCCACCCAACCTAACACGAGATACGTAGCAAGACAAAAGAACACTCACAGCTATGCTCCTACCTACATGCATAACAGTTATGCAATCATATGTTCAGAACACATCATACACAAAGAACCAAACATAACCATGCATTCTATTATAGATATCCACGAAGACCATTAAAAAATGTCCCACACAATCATGTATTCTATCTACATAGACCACAAAGAACTGCTTCACACAATCATATCTATCAAGCTGCACCAAGGACCAACCACACAACTATATGCCACAACTGTGGTAAGAAATGACATATATCTAGATTATTTAAAATAAGAAAGTTAGTAGATATGAATGTGTCATGCCCCAGTCCCAAAATACGTAGGACTAGGAATACGTAAGCATGCCAGCCGTATGTATATGGCAACTCCAATATATGGATACCATAATACATACGTACGTTGTAGTAAGAATATTAACTCACATGTGGTATATATTTTGTCACAAGTCACAGAAATACTAATCTCATCCATACAGCAAGTCATAGAAAAGAAATAACTAAACTAGAATAATGAGTCCAAAATATCTAAAATAATAGTCGGGTGGAGACAAATCCACTACTAATGACTATATCAATACTAAAATGAGAGAGGCGGGTAAATCTCTAATATAAAATAAGATGATGATAGAAGTGTATCAGCTAAGAAGATCCATCTCTAGAGATAATCAAAGATGCTCAGAAGGTAAGACCTCCTCAGCAGAAAATAATGCGTCAAGTCCTGGCCCGTACTCATGCGGATACTCCTGATCGTCTATACCTGGCAAGGGACCAGGTCCTCAGAGGGATGTAACAAGATATATAGAAGCATGCCAATTGAATAAAGTAAACATGCAATATAGACAGAAAATATATAAGTATGCTGTACAAGACAATCTATATGAATGCATAATGAGGATAACTTTTCGACGTATGGGCATGGGTACGCTACTCTATCTAATCTCATAACTCACACACACGTCAGGGACATCATCAGCCGTCATACCGTGAGGGTAGCGACCATCGTGACTCCATCAGCCGACATACCATGAGGGTAGCGACCATCGGACATGACTACCATAGTGTGTGCTAGTTACTATGGTTTACCAGAGTGGTTATAGCCCATACGCCTACTGATTGTCCTCCCCTCCCATGATACTATGTGTCAAGTGTGTGTCAACATATATATAATATATAATTATGACTGAAAGAAAATACACATGCAATGAATATACAGAATATAATAAGTATGCAAGGTACTATAAGCAATTTGGCAAGGTATACTTGCCTGGCAAGAAAGCTGCAAAGTGTAAACGTCTAGGCGTCAAGCACACAGAAGTAGAAACTACGGCCTCCAAATAAACATCTTCGGATGCTGAAATAAACATCACCAACGTTTCCAGAATAAGCGAGATAGCTGGAAAATACTATCCTTTCGTCCAATTTGGACACAGGAGCAAAACGGTAATTTTGGGTCAAAGCGGGGTCCATATATGCACTTTGCACCAAAATGTGTGCCAGAGGTAAAGGTCTCTAAATGGGATAAATTATAGGTCGAACAAATTTTAAACGTCAATATGAACTCAACCGTATTTCCAATTTTGGATTCCGGTGAGCCGAACACAAATTTGCCCAAAAAGTCAACCGTGGGGCCCGTAAATAGGCAGCTTGGTCAACTGTCTCAGAATCGCGTAAAACTTGGGTCACAGGACCAACGCGATACCATGAGTCCATTGGCGCAAGTTTCGTCGTATTCTGACGAGCGTACACTAAATGGTGTGGTGTTTTGCAAAAGTCACGATACAGGGCCTTTTTACGGATACGGGTTGATTTCGACGCGCACACACGTCCAAATCAATTTCTGCGAAATCTTATACGTTAGGGCATACCATACGCACCTTTCGGTGTAATTGGTATGCGACGAGGCGGTCCCGTTTGGCGGGACGCGCTCCGTATCACAAGTTTTAACATTTTAAAAACAAGTTTTTCTGACTTTTCAACTTAATTTATCTCTGGTTTTAACACATAATAAAATAAAGTAATTAACAGAGAATGATCTCGGTCATATAGGGTTTTCATAGAAAAGGTAGATCTTGATTTGTATATCTACGTTGAGAGATATCGGCCTCGGAACATAGGACGATGGGCAGTTTTAAAGCAGTTCAGAAATATAGTTTTTTCTCAACTTGGCGTCGATTTTTACCTAGTTTTTAATGCTGTTCGAATAAAAATAATTAACGGGGTTTAGAGAGGGATAGGTGGTGAACATACCGGTGAAGACGGATTCAAATTTGGTCGAGCGAGGAGGCGGGAATCAGTACGTGAAACGGTGATCGTTGCTGCCAAATTTTGCTGTTGTTGCAGTGTCCGCGCGGTCACGCGACGGACGGCGGGCAGCGGCGTCGCTGGCGGCGTGCGTCCAGGCGGCAGTCGGTGCATGGGGAAGTGGGCGGAGGTCGGGATTCAGCACTGGGTTGGGGGTGAGAGCTAGGGTTAGGGTTTAGGGTTTGAGCCTTTACATTATATATATAGAGAGAGAGCGGGTGAGGGTGAGGGTCGCGGCTCTATGAAAGAGGGGGGGGGGGGGTCCAGTGATTAGAGCTGAGGGTTAGGTTTAAGGGGGGGGGGGGTTACTTAATGGTTAATTAGGATTATTAGATTAAGGGTTTTTAGATTAAGGATTTTAATGTCTTTTTTTTCTTTTTCTCATTTCTTTTCTTTTCTATTAACTCTATCATTATTATTACTATTAATATTATTATTAATATTACTATTATTATTATAACTATTACTTATGATTATTATTATTATTATTATCAATAATATTATTATTAATAAGATTATAATTACTATTATTTAATAACTATTTATTATTTACGTATATATTTGAGGTAATAAAAATCCAGAAAAATATATTTGTACCCCGAAATTAAATTCTAAAAATCTATCACTCTCCTACAAGGATACCTAAAATAGAATAGTAGTTTTGTACAATACTAAATGATTAATTTATCTAGGTAATTAAATCAATAATATATATTATCTAATTAACTGCAAAATAATATAAGTAAATTCCAAGATTAATTAATTAAATATAATATTTAAAAATATAGGGTTTTATATTCTACCCAACTTACAAAAATTTTGTCCTCAAAATTGACACTTACCCATATTCATAATAAATTACTATAGCTATTACACTTCATTGCTATCTAGCAGTGCTTCCTAAAAAGTCATAGTCTGCCATTCTAACACTTTTCTCATTTATTATCCATAATCTATTCTATCATCCTCTAACTCGTCTATGCTACCCAACTTACAAGAGTTATACTAGTAGTCACAGTCTTTTGAATCTATTTTCTAGGTTGTAAGGCAAATTTATTCATTGGGTCGAGAATCTTGGGATACCTGTATAGAATCTTATAACTATGATTTTTTTCCTGTAACCGTCAAGTATCATAGTCTAATACTACCACGCCACCTGGCTAGTATAGCTGCAAGTAATTCGACTACTCTACCATAATCGTCTAGCTGCAGTTGTCGTTACCTCGCCAACGATTTGTTATAGTCATCAGTTCATAACAAGTGCCTTCAACTCTTTCCTAGGCTTAGTCTAGGTTTTAGGGAAACAATTAAGGTCTTGACTAACTTTATAAAATTATTAGAAGTATGAACAATCCAACTAATTCTTGTTAGACTAAGGGGTACAATTCCCGGTTTAAAAATAATAAGGGGATACAGATATTGCTATAGTGCATATACATAAGGGTTATTATTATGAACTCATCCTTTAGTTATCAATCATTACTAACACATTTATCTTTTAACTAACAAAAGAAGGGTGAGGTTAAAGTAAATCAAACAATTCATAATGGCATGAAAAGATACAACTACGATAGGTAGAATTAAGCACGAGATAAGGAATGGATATAGAAGAAGAGAAGATGAGCCACCCAAGGGGACGAGATGGTGATAGGAAAGAAAATACTACTATTGCTACTCGCGTCATCCATTAGCATCGCGTGTATGCCATCTGGGTATATCCTCATAACTGCTAAACTACCTTATATATAATTCTACGTCTATTTATACACCTAAGATCTCGTGTCATAATAGGGTTATGAGTATGCAATGATAATGTAAACCCCCTCACCCAAAATTAGGCCTACTTGGCATAGATAGAGAAACTAGGGCTAGTTTGTATCCAATTGGAAGTAGGACACGTCATTTTATTTAATTATATAAGACTTATATCACTTAGTGCATCCTACTGTTGCTTCGATAATTGGAGCACTACACTAGCCATTGCCTTCCTACAAATTTCACATCCTTATCCTAGACATGCCCGTCTTCCATTCTGACCTTTGTGTAACTTATAATTATGCTCTCTTGTGCTATATTTTAGTTGCACAATATTCATCGCAGACGTTTGTACTTAATTCTAAATAATTCCAACTTTGTATTCTTGTGCGTTCCAATCGAAATTGGAGACACAATCTTGACCCATTTCGTGCAACCCAATTTATGATAATATTTTACTCTGAGCCCTCTATGTCCATGATACTTGTGTCCCACCTAATATTATCCTTATGTACTTCTAATTAATTCCAGAATATCTTGCGTATTAATTTTAATTAATTTAATTCAATTTTCATTTTTGTATAATTTTTCAATTGTTGGGCGCTTTTATGCAAAAGTGCATTGAGGTGTCCACACCATTGGACAATACATGAAAAAACCTATTTTTTCCTTTATTATTTGGTCATGTGAATTTCCTCCATGAATTTTCAGAATGTCCAACGCGCAACATCGCCCCTCATTTGACCCTAGCCTTGCATTTTAAACAATGCAAATTATAGCCTCCAAACATCCCCATGTAAGGCTAAGCCCATCCTAAGAGATGTTGACCAAGCCCACCTACCTAGGTCAAACCCAAACCCAAAGTCCACATGTATATAAACAACTTTTCCTCCTATTTTTCTTATTTTTCTAAATTACCCTAAACCTAACTACACCTAGCCGACAACTACCTCCCCTATTCCCTGTTCACCTCCTTCCCCGGCCAACCCGTCGCTGGAGCACCCGCCGGACTCGACCTGTACTACCCCGCCTCGCCTGGGAATACCTCCTCCGCCTCGTCTGAGCCTAGCCGGGGCAGCATCCCGAGCCGCTAAATTATCTCCCTCATCTCCTCCGCCACTCGCCACCACTTGCCACGACCACTACTCCTTCCATGACCACCGTCCCTCACGTCGAGCAGCCAACCTCCTTCGCTTGAAACCTCCGGCCAGCAACTCACCACCATCATCATCATCATCATCATCATCATCATCATCTTCACCATTAACCATCATCCCATCATCATTATCATCATCATCTCCAACCCTAATCACCATAAGTACCATCATCCTAATCACCATCCACATTATCACCCCTATCATCATCCTCGTCATCACCATCATCCCAGTCACCATCTACATCATCCCTATCATCCCCATCACTTGATCACCATAATCATCACCATCATCATTACCCTCGTCATCATCATCAACATCGTCATCGTCGTCCCCGTGTGCGCACCCCGAGGTTCGAACCTGTCCCTCTCCCTCCTTTTTATGTGTGCTTGTGTATATGCTATTAGGACATGAGTATTGCTTTATGACTGTTAGTTGACTTTAGGCCCTGAGTCGGTAAACCCAACTCGCGTTAGTGTACGTACACGTGTTCGTGTATATTATTCATTGGTATATATATATTTAGTATATGTATTCAATGGTTATGTATATAAATTATTGGTTATATTGTTATATAAATATATGGATATATATATATATATATATATATATATATATATATATATATATATATATGTATATAAGTAGGTAATTAGATGATAGTAATAATTAATGATTGTATATGTATTTATTTTGTATGGCCTTAGGTAATTATGGGTATTCCATATTCCGTTTGACCAAGTGACCCCAAAAGACCTGTTAGTTGACTGCCTTGTGTACATTAACGTACTGGCTTAGACACCTGATTAGATAACTGTCTGATTGTGTACAGTACTTGAACACGTGACACTCGCGTAATTAAACGTGCAGTCGACCCTGTTAATTGACCAGTGCCACTCTAGCGTACCCTCTGAGTCCAGTGTATTTTTGGCTATGTGTGTGCTAGTGTAATGACTAATATTGTATTGTATTATATTATATGTATATAGGATATTGGATTATTCTGTACGACTTCTGGGGTAGGTTATTGATACTATGCAGCTTTCTTGCCAGGCAAGTATACCTTGCCATTGTACTGTTATTCATATTCTATATGTTGCATGCATCTTTATTTTCTGTCATTAGTTCATATATTTTAACTACTATATAAAATGCGCGTCCAAGGAAACTTGGGTGCAACGACGGTGTCGTCGTGATTTGTTTTTTATTATGTATATGCATTAACCTTGCTTATGAGATTTCTCCATTATCATGAAGCATTATTAGGGTTCATTGGCCGTGACACAGCTGTTACACGAGTGTGAGTCTCATATAGATCACGGACTGCGTGACAGGTCTGGCCTCCTGTACGTATGGGCCGTGCGTTAGGATAACTGCTGTTAGAAACTTTGTATGCTAGTAGACTTGGCAGTTATTAGAGGTATTATCGTATCATGGATGTGACATACTTAGAGCATGGGATAGGGAGAACAACATGTATGACATTTGGGCTCCTTTGCACTTTCCATTTGTTCACCTGGACGCTCCACCGGAGATACAGGCGGTGATGACCCCATATATTATTGGCGGCCTCTGCCGTTCAAAAGATGGCATGCTTTGTAGGCCCCTGATTCTCTGAGAGAATCATGCCAATCCTATTTATGGCCAGATAGCCCACTTGTTAGAAAGTTGTTCTTAACGCGCATTCACATAGATGATTAGGCGACCCATTGGATATTTATTTCAGTACTTTATTGGCATGCTTTTATGTATCTTGTAATGTCCCTCTGAGGACCTGGTCCCTTTCCAGGTGTAGATGTTCATGAGTATTCACAGGAGCGCAGATCCAGACTTGCTACGTATATTTCGAGGAGGTCTTCTCTTCGAGTCCTGTGATTGTTAGTTGATATTCTTACTTTTGTGTTTGTTGTGTTGCACTTATATATTCGAGTTGGTAGTGAATTTGTTTTCATCCAACTATCATCTTTAGATACTTTACATTGAGATCTAGTTATATAGATATTGGTTATTTATTTATTTATGATTTCTGTGGATGAGATTTAGATTATGCCTGTGACTTGAGATAGTTTATACCACTTGTGAATTATTGTTCATTATACAGCGTACGCATGTGTTATGGTTTCCATAAATTGGAGTTGCCATATACATGCGGTTGGCATGCTTACGTATTTCTAGTCCTAAGTATTTTGGGACTGGGGCGTGACAGACAATTATAACTAAAAGGTCGTACCTGTATCTACGGCTTCCTATGCCCGCGCTCCTATATTTTTCATAATGAGTGCTTGGCCTTGTCCTTGGTCGTTCAGCTGGGGTCTAGCCTCCTCTATTTGTGCAGCCTGTAGAAGTAGTGATGGGTCCCTTTGGTCTCCTATACTTGAGGGTGTATGCGGTGTTCCCGATTCTAATACCATAGACCTCTGGGTCTGCTGAGGACATCCTCGGGTTTGGTGGTGACTTGAGCCACATAACATGTACTGCCTCAATCAACGATGACAATCTCTTAGAATATGACCTACTTACCACAAAAGTGACAAGTACGGGGCTCCTTGGTTGGATATGGTACATCACTATATGGTTGTTGGTATATCAAAGGGTGTCTGATGGGCCCTCCTTGTTGTGTTCTTGCTGGTCCTTGGTGGATTCTTTGTTGATTTTTGTTTCCCTTGCTGATGGCCTCCTGGATCCTTGCCTCTGTCAATAACTCGGCATAAGAGATCCGGTACTGTGAGCTAGTGTAGTACTGAAGATCTTGAGTCAGCCCACGATGAAACCTCTTAGCCTTCTCCAAGTCATTAGGTATTAGGGCAACGCCATATTTACTGAGGTGGCTAAACTCTGTATCATACGAATCAACTATCTTGTTTTCCTGCTCCAGATAGAGGAACTGATCGTACAATGCATCCCTTACAGTGTCCGAGAAGTACTTTCTCTCGAAGCACTCCAAGAATTGTTTCCAAGTCTGACGCATACCCAACTAGCGCTCCATTGATTCCCACCAGTGATGAGCGTTACCCTCTAGATGGGTCCTTACGCCTATCATCCAAAGATCTGTAGGTAGTTGGGATACTTCTAATAACTTCTTGGTATTGTCAATCCAGTTCGTGGTCTCCTCTGGACTCTCATTGCCTTTATATGGCTTGGGGCCCATCTGCACAAAGTCCTTGACTGAACCAACCCGAGCTTGTTGTACTGAAGATAGTGTATGGGTTGGTGCAGGGGCTAGTGCATCCATTCTCTCAAGTGCTGCCAAAAATTCTAGCCTCTGCTCTGTCACTTGCTGCCTCTGCTCTGCAGCCTGCGCGGCTGTCTGCTGACTCTGTTCCTGCATTATCATCTGGAAGAATTGGAACAGCTGTGTCTGGATATCTTGCGGTGCTGGTGGAGCTGGAAAAGTCCCATTAGGCATCGTGGAGGGAGCTGATGGAATTGGATTATTAGTCAGTCCATCCGGTCCCGGAAGAAGATGAGTCATTGAGGTCTCTCCTGGTGATTGGCCATTGACCCCTGGAGACTCGTTGTCCCCGGTGGTGGTATGCCCGTTACGCAAATTCATCTCTCTGCAAGAGATGGACGGAGGATTAGAAAAAGTACATGAATCAAGCAGGATGCAAGCACTTAAGTAGGACATGTTGGTAGGAAGGTAAGTTATAGTCAAGTGTGGATGAGACATAAAATTCTAATCCTAGGTGCAGGCCCGCTCGGTACAGTTACGTAACTGAAACGGCTAACTCGACCTACATGGGCCACCACAAAAACATATCATGCCCCAGTCCCAAAATACGTAGGACTAGGAATATGTAAGCATGCCAGCCGTATGTATATGGCAACTCCAATATATGGATACCATAATACACATGTACGCTGTAGTAAGAATATTAACTCACATGTGGTATATATTTTGTCACAAGTCACAGAAATACTAATCTCATCCACACAACAAGTCATAGAAAAGAAATAACTAAACTAGAATAATGAGTCAGAAATATCCAAAAATAATAGTCGGGTGGAGACAAATCCACTACCAATGACTATATCAATACTAAAATGAGAGAGGAGGGTAAATCTCCAATATAAAATAAGACGATGATAGAAGTGTATCAGCTAAGAAGATCCATCACTAGAGGTAATCAAAGATGCTCAGAAGGTAAGACCTCCTTGGCAGAAAATAATGTGTCAGGTCCTGTCCTGTACTCCTGCGGATACTCCTGGTCGTCTATACCTGGCAAGGGACCATGTCCTCAGAGGGACGTAACAAGATACATAGAAGCATGCCAATTGAATATAGTAAACATGTAATATAGACATAAAATATATAAGTACGCTATACAAGACAGTCTATATGAATGCATAATGAGGACAACTTTTCGACGTATGAGCATGGGTAGGCTACTCTATCTAATCTCACAACTCACATACACGTCAGGGACATCATCAGCCATCATACCGCGAGGGTAGCGATCATCGTGACTCCATCAGCAAATATACCGTGAGGGTAGTAACCATCGGACACGACTACCATAGTGCGTGCTAGTTACTACGGTTTACCAGAGTGGTTATAGCCCATACACTTACAGATTGTCCTCCCCTCCTATGATACTATGTGTCAAGTGTGTGTCAACATATATATAGTATATAATTATGATTGAAAGAAAACACACATACAATGAATATACATAATATAATAAGCATGCAAGGTACTATAAGCAATTTGGCAAGGTATACTTGCCTGATAAGAAACCTACAAAGTGTAAACGTCCAGGCGTCAAGCACACAGAAGTAGAAACTACAGCCTTCGAATAAACGTCTTCGGATGCTGAAATAAACATAACCAACATTTCCAGAATAAGCAAGATAGCTAGAAAATACTACCCTTTCGTCCAATTTGGACACATGAGCAAAACGGTAATTTGTGGTCAAAACGGGGTCCACATGTGGCCCACTTTGCACCAAAATATGTGCCAGAGGTAAATATCTCTAAATGGGACAAATTACAGGTCAAACAAATTCTAAACATCAATATAAACTCAACGGTATGTCCAATTTTGGATTCCGGTGAGCCGAACACAAATTCGCACAAAAAGTCAACCGCGGGGCCCGTAAATAGGCAGCTTGGTCAACTATCTCAGAATTGCGTGAAACTTGGGTCACAGGACCAGCGCGATACCACGAGTTCAATGGCGCAAGTTTTGTCGTATTCTGACGAGCGTACACTAAATGGTGCAGTATTTTACAAAAGTCACAATACGAGACCTTTTCACGGATACAGGTTGATTCCGACGCGCCCACACGTCCAAATCACTTTTCGCGAAATCTCACACATCAGGACATACCATATGCACCTTTCGGTGTAATTGGTATGCGATGAGGCGGTCCCGTTTGGCGGGGCGCGCTCCGTATCACAAGTTTTAATATTTTAAAGACTAGTTTTTCTGATTTTTTAACCTAATTTATCTATGGTTTTAACACATAATAAAATAAAGTAATTAACAGGGAATGATCTCGGTCATATAGGCTTTTCACAGAAAAATATAGATCTTAATTTGGATATCAAAGTTGGAAGATATCGTCCTCGGAACATAGGACGATGGACAGTTTTAAAGCAGTTCAGAAATATGGTTTTTTTCTCAACTTGGCATCGATTTTTATCTAGTTTGTAACGCTGTTCGAATGAAACTAATTAACGGGGTTTAGAGAGGGATAGGTGGTGAACATACCGGTGAAGACAAATTCAAATTTGGTCGAGCAAGGAGGCAAAAATCACCGCGTGAAGTGGCGATCGTTGCTGCCAAATTCTGTTGTTGCTGCAGTGTCCACGTGGTTGCGCGGCAGACGGCGTGCAGCGGCGTCGCCGGCGGCGTGCGTCCAGGCAGCGGTCGACGCGTGGGGAAGTTGGCGGAGGTCGGGAGTCGGCGCTGGGTTGGGGATGAGAGCTAGGGTTAGGGTTTAGGGTTTGAGCCTTTACATTATATATATATAGAGAGAGAGAGCAGGTGAGGGTCGCGGCTCTGTGAAAGGGGGGGGGGTCGGGTGATTAGAGCTGAGGGTTAGGTTTAAGGGGGGTTTACTTAAGGGTTAATTAGGATTATTAGATTAAGGGATTTTAGATTAAGGATTTTAATTTCTTTTCTTTTCTTTTTCTCATTTCTTTTCTTTTCTATTAACTCTATTATTATTATTACTATTAATATTATTATTATTATTATTAATATTACTATTATTATAACTATTACTTATGATTATTATTATTATTATCAATAACATGATTATTATTAAGATTATAATTACTATTATTTAATAACTATTTATTATTTACGTATATATTTGAGGTAATAAAAATCCAGAAAATATATTTGTACCCCAAAATTAAATTCTAAAAATCTATCACTCTCCCACAAGGATCCCTAAAATAAAATAGTAATTTTGTACAATAATTCTAAATGATTAATTTATCTAGGTAATTAAATCAATAATATATATTATCTAATTAACTATGAAATAATATAAGTAAATTCCAAGATTAATTAATTAAATATAATATTTAAAAATATGGGGTTTTACAGAATATTTATGCATGAGTACCAAAAACTAACACAACAGGACCCTCAAAGAAATGGGTACCAAGGGTCACATCTACAACTCATTTTGTAGGTAGACCAACCCTCTCATGCTAGAAGCAAGTGTATTCTCGATAGTGGTTGCCCACGACATATGAATGGTGATGCTAACCTATTTACAACGCTATCGATGAAGAAAGAAGATTATGTCTCCTTCGACAATAACCTCAGAGGATATATTATTGGTAATGGTAATATAGGTATTCCTCCCTATCCTGTCATTAAAGACGTTTGTCTAGTAACGAAATTAAAACATAACCTACTTAACATCAGTTATCTAGCTGACCATGGTAATGGTATTAACTTCTTTAAAACCAAATGCTCTATTTATAAAAGATCCACATGTAAGGTTATCTTTGAAGGGATCAGAAAAGATTATATATATATATATATATATATATATATATATATATATATATATATATATATATATATATATATATATATATATATATTTCTATCTTGCAAAAGACACTAACAATGTAGGCAAATGTCTATACGCCAACAAAGATGACAGCTGGCTATGGCATATGCGTTCAGGACACGCAAATATGGATACTATTGCAAGACTATCCACAAAGAAGCTTGCAAGAGGCTTACCAGAAATTACTTTCAAGAAAGATATGGTATGTGCTGACTGTGAAAAGAATAAAGCTACTAAATATTCCTTTAAATCAATCAACTCTGTAAGTAGCTCTAGACATGTACAACTCTTGTATATGGACTTGTTTAGACCCAATAGAGTCGCCAGTCTTGGCGATAAGCTTTATGCTTATGTTATTATTGATGATTTTTCTAGATACGCATGTATTTATTTTCTTGCAAACAAAAATGAAGCATTCTCTGAATTTGTCACTTTTTACAAAAATGTTCAAAACAAAAAAGGTTCCATAATTACTCGTATCTGAAGTGATCATGGAGACGAATTCAAAAATAGTAATTTCAAAAGATTTTGTAATAAAAATAGTTTTTCTCATGAATTCTCTTGTCCTAGAACTCCTTAACAAATTGGTGTTGTGGAGCGGAAGAATAGAACTCTTGGCGATATGGCTAGAGTTATGTTAAATCAGTATAACCTTCCAAAATATTTTTGGGCTGAAGTTGTAAGTACTTCATGCCATATTTTAAATAGGTTGCTTATTCGACCTATATCGAAGAAAACCTCCTATGAAATTTGGTTTGGTAGAATCCCCACAATTAGTTACTTTAAAGTTTTTGGCTGCAAATATTTTATTCTCAAAACTAAAGATAACCTAGGAAAGTTTGACTCCAAGGCCGATGAAGGTATTTTTCTAGGTTATGCCGCCAAAAGTAAAAGATTCAGAGTATTGAACAATAACTCATTGAATGTTGAAGAATCAATCAATGTTATATTTGATGAACACAACACTCAAGTTCTAAACGACAACGACGATGAAGGTAGTCAACCCGCAACCAACAAGACATCTGAAGATACAAATAGTACAAGTCATCCGAAAAGTCTGCTAAGGAGACTAAACTTCTCCATAGATCATTCCGAGGACTTGGTAATAGGTGATGTATCAAAAGGTGTAAGTACACGTTCCTCAAATAGAGATACCATTGCAAATGTTGCTTTTATTCCTCAAATAAAACCTAAAAATACTGTTGAAGCTTTTGCTGATGAATTTTGGATTTCTGCTATGCAAGAAGAACTCAACTATTTTGAACGTAATCAAGTTTGGGAACTCGTTCCTAAACCTAATGAGTATTCGATCATTGGTACTAAATGGGTTTTTCGAAATAACTTAAATGAGGATGGTTCAGTTACACGTAACAAAGCACGTCTCGTAGCTCAAGGTTATAACCAAGAGGAATGTATTAACTATGATGAGACCTATGCTGCTCCTGTTGCTAGACTTGAATCTATCCGAATGCTTTACGCTTTTGCTAGTTTTTATAACTTTAAAATTTTTCTAATGGATGTTAAAAGTGCTTTTCTAAATGGAGTTATCAAAGAAGATGTTTTTGTCAAACAATTACATAGTTTAAAGATTTTAAACACCATGACCACGTATTCAAGATAGGAAAGGCTCTATACGGACTTAAAAAAGCCCCACGTGCTTGGTATGAACGTCTTAGCTTCTTTCTACTTGGAAATAATTTTTTAAAAGAAAAAATTGATACTACTATTTTTATAAAATATTTTGCTGATTCTTTTTTATTAGTGCAAATATATGTTGATAATATCATATTTTGATCCACTAATGAGATACTATGTAACGAGTTTGCTAAGTGTATGCAGAGTGAATTTGAGATGAGCATAATGGAAGAACTGACATTCTTCCTAGGATTGTAAATCAAGCAAGATTCACAATAAACCTTTATCCATCAGGCTAAGTACATGAAGGATTTGCTCAAAAAGTTTGACATGGACAATGTAAAGCCTATCAAAACTCCAATGGCAATATCCACTAAGCTTGACCTTGATAAAAGTAGTAAAGTAACAGACATACGTAAGTATCAAGGTATGATTGGTAGTTTGTTATATCTAACTGCTAGTCGCACATGCATTATATTAGTTGTATGCTTATGGGCTAGATATCAGGCTAATCCTAAGGAATCACATTTGTGCGAAGTTAAGTATATCTTTAGATACCTTAAAGGGACTTTATTGGCAGGCTTATCGTATCCCAAAACCACGTCCTTTGACCTTGCTGGATACTCGGATGCTGATTTTGCTGGATGCAAAGTCGATCGAAAAAGTACCAGCGGCACCTGTCATTTCCTAAGAAAGTCTCTAGTCTCTTGGTTTAGTAAGAAACAAAATTCTGTTGTATTATCAACAACTGAGGCAGAGTATATCACAGCAGAACGTTGTTGTGCTCAAATTTTATGGATGAAGCAAACCCTAGAAGACTTTAATCTGCACTATAAGAATATTTCTATTCTCTGTGATAACACTAGCACCATTAATCTCACCAAAAATCCAGTATGCCATTCACGTACTAAGCACATAGAAATTCGACATCATTTTCTAAGGGATCATCAATTACAAGGAGATATTTGTTTGGAATATGTGAACACGAAATATCAATTAAAAACATTTTTACTAAACCTTTAGCTGAAGATCAATTCAACTTTATCCGTCGTGAATTAGGTCTTTTGGATTCTGATAAAATATAAGAATCATAAGATGCTTTAAAAATTTTGTCAATTTTTTCAAAAAGTTTTGAAAAGTTTGGATACAAGCCGAAAGGGCCCTTCTGTCAACAAGGTGTAAAAAATCTTAAGCGACACGGTATTTAAGTGTCTTCAGACCATCGCTATCCGGTCCCTACAGCTACTCCAAGATGATCTAAACTCTTAAAAAAGTATGATTTAATTTAGCACTTATTATTCTGTATTTATATCAAGTCAAGAAAGGCATAATATCGATTAAAGTTACATTGAGATTCTGGAAATAAATGTACACATAATTTGTACCGAACTTGGCCCGAGCTCGGACTGAACTCGGTTAGTTTAATTGCAGAATATGCTATGTCATTAATCTTCTTCCTAAGGTTTCTGCTACTCTATTTATACATCTTTTCGTGGCTCATTCATTCAGACCAATGAAAAACATCACCTCCTCTACAAATAAACTTAGTTTTTCTTCCTACATCCTTTCCCAATGGCCCTAAAAGGAAAATAGATTTCTTTTTTGACTCTCTTTTATGTCCCATTATGCCAAACATAGGAGAATTCGACGGTTTCACTTTTTGAAGCCTCAAAATTTCAAATGATTGGTTTAATGACATATCTAAAAAACACATTTGTCTTGGCCATCCTATTGATTTTTTCTCCCAACACAATGACTATCTACCTATTCTTCAAAAACTCCAACTTGAAGAACTTGTTGCAACGCGTACCGATATTTACACCAATGCTATTCAAATATTCTATTGTAACTTAACATATGAACATAATACTATTTTATCTAGAGTTCGTGGTATTCCAATTGAATTTGATACAGACAACTTGGGAAAAATCCTAGGCATTCCCACTGATGGACAAACCCTAGTCAACATTACGCAAGTCCAATTCGACCATGGCTTAACTCTAGACTCTTTCAAAAATATTATTTGTCATCCTCTTGAAATTCTACCTGAAAAATTTTATGCTCGATATTTGAATGGTCACTTCTTTGAAATGCATCGTATTATCTTTTCAACTTTTCTACCTAAGAAGACTTACTTTGATAAGGTCTCTTATCTAGAAATATCAGCTTTATACTACTTGTATCTCGGCATTAACTTTAATGTTCCCCAGACCATCTTATCTCAAATGGTTCAATGTCGTAAGAAAGGGCGTCCACTACTCTAAGCCATGTACTTGCCAATTTTTTTTAGTTATTTCAACATTCCATTGGATACTTGTCCACATCTTGATGAACCTTTATCCCTCAATAGAGCTCGAAGAATTGAGCCATCTATGCTTTTACCATATAACTCATCATCAAACTCCAACACACATCTTGCTAATTATGTCCCTCCTGTTGATAAACAACTGCAAACCTTAGAGTCTATTTTCAATCTGTTGTATGATCACTCAATAAAGAAGATATACGCAATCGTGATACTGATCATCGCCAAAATCTTCAGACTCAGGCTCTTGGCAATACCTTTATAGACATCCAGTATACCCTATCGAAGCACCCAGTCGGACCTTTTTCGATTCTCTGAAATCCAAATCAACAAGGTTTTCGCATTGATCACCCCTATGTTCAGTGAAATTTGGATCCAGCTGATGCCTTCTTTGATCTAAACAGAATAGTTGAACCTGATGATGAAGATAAAGAAAATGACAACTCATTACTCAATGGATTTTAATGTTTAAAAAGTTTACTTTTAGTTGTTCTACTATGATGTTTCCACTACACATCTGCTTTTGTATTTTTTAAATAAATAAAGTTTAAATAAAAGTAATTTTCTTTTGTTATTTGTTATTATATGTATCCACTTTACTCTCTTGTTTTTTTGTCATCTCACCGATTTCGAGGGAGCATGCCACTTCGATCAAATAACAACGGGAAAGAAAGATATACATGATACTAGCATACAAGATGATACTTGATAGACGTTGCCTTCAACATGTCAACTGCTCCACAGTTACGGAGGAACCTTGCATATCAAATACTTGCAGTATCATTCATAGTTTATATATTATCAAAATATAAGAGATTGTTGGCCCATCCGATCTAAGTCAACTTGATTTTGATAGTTAACTAAACCATGCATTGATATATCGCGATAAGAAGCCTCAACACTGCTATTACATATCGTATATATTGCGTCTATTTAAATATAATCTTTTATTTATTTGAGTTTAAGATTGATGTAAGCTAAGTCGTACTGGTAAATCAAAGTACCTATACCTAGATACGTAGTCCACTCAAATAAATTAACGAACCTATCCACCAAATATGGACACATTTATTAACAAAGTCTACCATACTTTGAAATCGAACTCGGACCGAATTCTTGCCGAACTCGGACTAAACTCGGTTACCCCTTTGGTATGAAATTAGCACAGTAATAATATCCCTGATTTCCTGGCCCAACGTTCAAAAATTTGAATTGAACCCCATCCGAATTCTGGCCGAATTTTATTTGCCAACACACTATAAATATGATTGGATTTCTATATTCCTACTCACTCAACCATTCTTAATCCTTCTATCCTATTATGAGCAAACATCCGAGCCTTAACTTTTCTATCTCCAAAAGCAACTCCCTAGCCTTCCTAGTGCCAAGTGCGATCTCGGTCTAGAAGTCTACAGAGTTGTAAAGAGCTTGACTCCATCAGTTTCTCTTTCTCTCTAGCTGTGAAATTGTGAGACTTAGGATCAAACCTTGTATTTTAAAGAAGTGGCAAGCCTTCGGATCAAAGCTTGTGATTCACTATTGGTGATTATAGTAGATAAAACTCTGAGCTTGAGTTCTCGGGACTGGACTAGTCCTTTCAGAGGGAAACTAATATACATCTTGGTGTTTGCATTTTCTTTCTCTCTCGCTACTTTACTGCTTTACTTTACTGTCTTTATATACATTGTTAGTTAGCAACTGCCTTCATTTTGATAATCTTAAATTGGGTAGATTATTCCGCTGTACTCTATTCCTCCTAGAGTTGCTTTACGACCCTTCATTGTTTGTATCGAAAAAGGATGGGTCAGTACGTATGTGTATCGACTACATGGCTCTCAACAACCTTACTATTAAGAACAAATACCCGTTGCCACGGATTTATGATCTGTTTAATTAGTTTCGCGGAGCGAAGGTAAGATAGACTTGAGGTCGGGGTACCATCAGGTAAAAGTGAACAAGGATGATATTCCGAAGACAACTTCCAGGACTCGGTATGGGCAGTTTGAGTTCTTGGTGATACCGTTTGGGTTGACCAATGCCCCGTTGGTATTCATGAACCCGATGAATAAGGTATTTTATTAGTACCTGGATTAGTTTGTTGTACTTTTTATTGATGATATATTGATATATTCGAAGACGCCAGAGGATCATGAGAAGCACCTAAGGATGGTTCTGGAGACTCTCAGGAAGGAGAAACTGTATGGCAAGCTTTCGAAGTATGAATTCTTCTTTGATAAGGTTGATTTCCTCGGGCATGTGATTATAGGAGATGGGATCTCAGTAGACCTGAAGAAGATATCAGTTGTTGAGTCGTGGTCTACCCCAAGTTCGGTGGCAAAGATCAGAAGCTTTCTTGGATTGGTAGGCTATTGTCGAAGATTTTTTCAGGGGATTCTCTAGGATTGCGGAGTGATGACTAGGCTGACTAGGAAGGACGTAGAGTTCATCTTGAAAGAGGAGTGTCAAGCTGCCTTTGAGGAGCTGAAGAAGAGGTTGACTATAGCTCCAGTATTGATGTTGCCATCTAGGACAAGAGGATTTATCATCTATAATGATACTTCAAGTAAGGGTTTGGGATGTGTGTTACAATAAAACAGGAAGGTGATTGCCTATGCATCCAGGCAATTATGCCCTCATAAGAAGAATTACCCTATACATGACTTAGAGTTGGCAGCAGTCATTTTTTTTAAAGCTGTGGAAACACTACTTGTATGGAGAGCGTGTGGAGATCTTTACAGACCACAAGAGCTTGAAGTATGTGTTTACACAGAAATAGCTCAATAAGAGGCAACGACGATGGTTGGAGTTGATGAAGGACTTTGATATTTCTTTACAGTACCATCCAAGGAAGGCCAACGTAGTCATTGATGCCTTGAGCAGGTATCCAGTGGCTATGTACTTGATGAGGAACAGACATTTATTGGTCGATCATGATAGCGTGGGTATAGAGGTACTAGTTCCTGGAGTTGATGTGGGGACTTTCGGTACTGTCAGAGTTGATAGACCGGATCAGAGCCACATAATTCAAGGATGAGTCTCTGAGGAGCATCAGAGCACAAGTCCAGATGGTATTGGCAGAGGAATTTAGTATTGCAGAGGATGGATCATTATGGTACGATTCCCGATTGTGTGTGCCGAGTAAAGCTTTGTGTGAGAAGATTCTTCAGGAGGTATATCGATCTCAGTACTCTATGCATCCAGGTGCCAACAAAATGTATAGAGACATGAAAAAGCATGTTTAGTGGTATGGTATGAAGTGGGAGGTGGCGAGCTTCGTATCCAGATGTCTAGTATGCCAGCAAGTAAAGGAGGAGAGATAGTGGCCAGGTGGATTGCTTCATCCTTTACCCATTCCAGAGTGAAAGTGGGAGCATGTGATAATGGACTTTGTATCTGGGCTTCCGTATTCTCCAGGAGGTAAAGACATAATTTAGGTCATCGTAGACAGGTTGAACATCAGCCCACTTTTTGCCATTCAAAGTGGGTACGTCTATGGAGAAGCTTGCGAAGATGTATGTGCGACAGATAGTTAGATTGTATGGAATTCCTGTGAGCATCATCTCGGATCGGGATAGTCTCTTCACGTCCCACTTCTAGAGGAGTTTACAGGCTAGCTTGGGCACTAAACTCAAGTTTAGTACTGTATATTACCCTCAGACAGACTGGCTGTCGGAGAGGACTATTCAGACTCTCGAGGATATGCTTCGCACTTGTGTATTGGACTTTAGGGGCTCTTGGGAGGATCACCTTCACCTGGTAGAGTTTGCTTATAATAACAGCTACCAGGCCAGTATCGAGATGTCAACATTTAAGGCATTATATGGACGAATATGCCCTACTCCATTATTATGGGATGATGTTGGTACTCCGTTATCATGGGATGATGTTGGTGAGAGATCCTTATTGGGAATGAAGATGGTTGTGGATGCAGCTGAGAAGGTGAAGCTTATCAGGGATAGACTTCGGGTGGCGTAGGACAGACAACGACATTGGGCCGATAGCCACCAGAGACATTTGGAGTTTGAGGTTAGTGATCTAATGTTTTTGAGGATTTTTCTGACATGGGGATTGTCACGACCCGCACCCAGAAATTCGAGCACGAGTGCGTGGGTACGTCCAGCCTACGCCGCAGAGTCGGCGGTAGTATGCTGTCTAGGTCAAATCCACAGTTAACTAATCTAGCTCATTCACAAATAAAATAGGCAAGATAATAATGGGAAAAAGATGCTTAAGATTTCAAATAAAATAAATGTGACAACAGATCAAATGTTTAATACAGAATCCAGAAATGAAATCGGGGACAAACCCGATTACTAAGATAAAGAGCATGAAATAAAATAGCTACTGCTAACTACTCTGCAGTAGTGGTCTCCTGGGTGGGAGCTGGTTCCTCATAAGTGTCATCTGTTCCCTCATAGGGGCCATAATATGTAGGGGCAAGGTCCTCATCATCGCCTAAATCAACGGATCCAGTCAGGAAAGGAGCAAAGTACACAATGCACAACAAGATTAAACTAAATATTTATGACAATTAGACTGAGTATCATATTGAGAATATGCATAAAAGAAACCACAATAACTAAGAGTTAATGCTATAAACAGGGATATGAGAAAACAGGAATAAATAAGACAGGAAATAAAACTACAACAGTCAGCAAGAACTATAACAAGACCAGAAGCTATCTGTGTAAACTTGTGTTTGTTTTAGAATACATAGTTGGCATGTAGGAGTTTATAAGGCTAATCCGGCCATCATAAACGGCTATTAAACAGGAATAATTAAGATCCGACTGAGGGTACAGTTGCGTACCAACAGCTATTAAATATGGCAGGGGGAAGGGTAAACTACATGCCTTCTAGTATTCTCCCACCCGACATAAAAAACAAGACATGAACTCCAGTATTCAAGACATAAAATCCAGTATTCTAACACTACGTGTAATCATCAAGGGTACTAGTAGAGCAGGGAATTAATTATCACAATATAAAGATTAAACTTGAAGTGCAGGTACTTGCCTGTTGTTTGGATCCAAATATAGTTTGTATCTCGGGGAAATTTTCCAGAAATGAGTCCAAATGCTGAAATAAACATTACCATCATGCTCAGAAGATGTCAAATAGTTAGAAATGCCTGTCCTTGGGTCCAATTTGGAGACAAGGGCAGAAACGGCAGTTTTGGGTCAAAACGGGGTCCGCCGGTGGGCCCGCTTTGCACCGAAAAATGTGTCCGGGTCAACGGTCTCCAACTTTACCAAACTTAGTGTCAACAGGTCAGGAACGATGATACGAACCCAACGGAACTTCCAGATTTGGATTCCGATGAGCCGATCACAAAATCGCCCGTCGAGCGGGGCCTGTGGGGCCCACGACACGCGATTTCGTCAACGTTCTCAGAATCGAACCAAACTTGACCCACAGGACCAGCGTATCGCTACGAGTCCGATGGCACAAGTTTCGTCTCGATCCGACGAGTGTACAAGAAGTTAGGGCAAAATGCAGAAAAGTCGGATACGGGGCGATGTCCGCGGATACGCGTTGATTTCGGTGTGCACGCACCCCCGAACCAGCTTCCGCGAATTCTCATACGTCCGTATCGACGGCGCGCACATATCTGTGAAGACCGCACGCGACCAAGTCGTCCCGTTTGGCAGGGCGTACTCAGTTCCGGGGTGAAACAGGGTCTGGTTTTTCCTTTTTTTGGATCGCGGTGTGCGATCACCACAGGACGCGATGTCCCGAGCGGTTTGTCCGGGCACCGAGAGGGTCATACAGGCTTCACAACGCAATTTATGGAATTAAAATCGGAGATACGGGGTGCGAGATACGAGTACCTGAACGAGGCTCAAGAAACCGAAAAATTTTGTGTCCGTGTAGTGTCCGACACGATACAAAGGAATTTGGGGATTTAGGGTTAGGGTTTCGTTCTGGACGGCGGGGGCCGGCCGGAGACGCGTCGGAGAGGGCCGGGGAGGTGCGCCGAGTTGAGGCGGAGCTGCTGGCGGGGTCGAGGGCGGCGCCGGAATGGAGGGGCGGCCGGAGGCGGCTGCTCGCGTGGGAGGAGGAAGACGACGCCGACGGAGTTCTGCGGCGGCGGCGAGGCGCTGGAGGAGGGCGGCGGAGGCTGCGAGGCTCAGGCGGGAGGCTGAGGGAGGAGGACGGCGGGTTGCCGGAGCTAGGGAAGCCGGCGGAGGGTTAGGGTTAGGGTAAAAACGTGGGAGGAGGAAGAAGAAGAGGGGGGAGTTTTATAGGGGGTGCCGGGGGCGAGGCTGACCGGAGAAGGCGGAGGAGTGCGGGGGGGACGTGGCCGGGAAGCGCGGCGCTGCGCGGGGTGGCCGGCGTGGGACGCGGGCGGCCGGAGGAATCGGGCATCGTGGGGAGAGGGGTTGGGGGACCGGGTCGGAGGCGGCGGGTCGGATTCGGGCAGACCCGACCCGACCCGGTAAGGGAACGGGCTGGGTAGTACTGGGCTGGGCCGGATCAGGCCCAATGGGCTAGATAAAATAAAAATAAAAATATTAATAATAATAATAATAATAAAACAGTTTAATTAAATAATTAATTAATTAAATAGTTTATAGGAATTTAAAAACAGGTCTGAGGCCCAAAAAATCCAGAAAAATTACCCTAAGTCCAGTTTTTCATTTTACACCAAAAAATATTATTTTCATGATATTTTAATATTATTTATTAAAAATTAAAAATCATTTAATAATTAAAACCTTGATTTTAATTACAGAAAATTTCCAAAAAATTTCAGAAAATTATGAAAAATTCTAGTTTTAATAATTTTGAAAATTCAGGAGGTTTACAATCTACCAAACTTATAAAAATTTCGTTCTCAAAATTTAAGAATAGCCATGGCACGAAAGGAAAGGTCGAGAATTAAAATATACCTCAGGGTTCAAAAAGATAAGGGTAGCGCTCTCTAATCTCGTCTTCTCGCTCCCAGGTGGATTCACCGGGAGAGTGGTGCTTCCAAGCTACACGAACGAGGGAAATAACCTGGTTCCTTAGAACTTTCTCCGATCGGTCCAGTATCTCCACGGGTTGCTCTTGGTAAGTCAAGCTTGGACCTACTTCGAGCTCTGAGTGATCCAAAATATGGCTGGGATCTGACACGTATTTTCTCAGCTGCGACACATGAAAAACATTATGGACTCCATCCAGAGAGGGTGGCAATGCCAGACGGTATGCCACTTCTTCGATTTTCTCCTGTATGCCAAAAGGTCCAATAAATCTTGGGCTGAGTTTTCCACTCCTTCCGAACCTGATGGTGCCACGTGTCGGAGAAATCTTCAGGAATACCAGTTCTCCAACCTTAATAAAGTCAAAATTAAGTCTTAGTTCCATAATCATAATGTTTAAATTAACTTAAATTTCATAAATTTAATTACCTCAAATTCCAAGGGTCTTCGGTGGCTATTTGCCCAATGTCGTTGCCTGTCTTGAGCCACTCGAAGTCTTTTCCTTATTTGTTTTACCTTCTCAGTTGAATCGATCACCATCTCAGGTCCCAGTAAGGCTCTTTCTCCTACGTCGTCCCATGATAGCGGGGTACGACATCTTCGTCCATACAAAGCTTCAAATGGAGTCATCTCAATACTTGCTTGGTAACTGTTATTATAAGAGAACTCCACAAGATGTAGATAGTCTTCCCACGATCCTCCAAAATCCAGAACACATGTACGGAGTATATCTTCAAGGGTCTGGATTGTACATTCTGATTGTCCATCGGTTTGGGGATGATAAGCTGTGCTGAATTTGAGTTGAGTCCCCAAGCTGGCTTGTAAGCTCTTCCAGAAGTGAGAGGTGAATCTTGAATCTCGGTCGGAGACAATACTTACTGGAACCCCATGCAATTTAACAATATGTCTGATATATAAATCTGCCAACTTTTCTGTAGATAGCCTTACTTTGAAGGGTAGAAAATGTGCAGAATTGGTCAGTCTATCCACTATCACCCAAATTGCATCCTTTCTACTAGGTGTCCTTGGAAGCCCAGAAATAAAATCCATTGTAATATGTTCCCACTTCCACTCCGGAATGGGTAGTGGTTGAAGCAATCCCCCAGGTCTTTGTCTTTCAGCCTTGACTTGTTGGCACACTAAGCAACGAGATACAAACTTGGCTACTTCCCTTTTCATGCCATGCCACCAAACATGCGTCCTCAAGTCTTTGTACATTTTGTTGGCTCCTGGATGTATAGAGTATTGCGATCGGTGCGCCTCTTGCATAATTTCTTCTTTTATGTCTCCTTGAGGTACACATAATCTATCTCCATGCCTCAGTGATCCATCTTCATGTATTTTGAAGTCCTCCACTAATCCAGCTTGCACTTGACCTCGAATGCTTCGCAGGCCTTCGTCTTGACACTGAGTCTCCTTGATCTTATCTATTAAGGTAGACTGAATCTGCAAGTTCATCATTTGGCCTTTTTTTCCTGGGATAATTACCTCAATACCTAAACTTTCCAAGTCCTCGAGGAAGTGTCGGTCCATAGTCAAGTGCATCGCCATAGGATATCTGCTTAGAGCATCAGCAACTACATTGGCTTTCCCAGGATGATATTGAAGGGTGATATCAAAATCTTTCATTAGTTCCAGCCACCTTCTTTGCCTCATGTTCAGATCTTTCTGGGTGAAGATATATTTTAGACTTTTATGGTCCGTAAATATTTCCACCTTTTCTCCATAAAGATAATGCTTCCATAGCTTAAGAGCAAAGATAACAGCTGCCAATTCTAAATCATGAGTTGGATAGTTCTTTTCATGAGGTCGAAGCTATCTAGAGGCATACGCTATTACTTTCTTGTTCTGCTCCAATACACAACCTAGACCTTTTCCAGAAGCATCACTATATATAGCGAATCCTCCGGTTCTAGAAGGTAAGGTCAGAATAGGGGCAGTAGTCAGCCTTTTCTTCAATTTCTTAAAAGCATGCTGACATTCATCAGTCCAGGTGAACTCTTCATCCTTCCTTGTTAATTTTGTCATGGTTTCAGCAATTCTAGCAAAGTCCTTCACAAACTTCCGATAGTAGCCAGCTAGTCCCAGGAAGCTTCTAATCTCCGCTACAGAGTCTGGAGTGGGCCATGATTCTACTGCCGCTATCTTCTTAGGATCTACTGCTATCCCATCTCCAGTCACAACATGTCCTAAGAATTCTACTTTGTCTAGGAAGAATGCACATTTAGATAATTTTCCATAAAGTTTTTCCTTCCTCAAAGTCTCCAATGCTAGCCTCAAGTGTTCTTCATGTTCTTCGGGGGTCTTGGAGTAGATCAAAATATCATCAATAAAGACCACTACAAATTTGTCTAGATATTGCTGAAAGACTCTGTTCATTAAGTTCATAAAAACTGCTGGAGCATTCGTCAACCCGAACGGCATTACTAAGAATTCGTAGTGTCCGTTCCGGGTATTGAAAGCAGTTTTAGGGATGTCTTCCTTCCTCACCCTTACTTGGTGGTAACCAGACCTCAAGTCAATCTTTGAAAATACCCGAGCTCCACTTAACTGATCAAATAAGTCATCTATCCTGGGTAGGGGATACTTATTCTTAATTGTTAAGGCATTCAAGGCCCTATAGTCAATACACATTCGGGATGTTCCGTCCTTCTTGGGCACAAATAATACTGGAGCCCCCCAGGGTGAGACACTAGACCTAATGAAGCATTTGTCTTCTAACTCTTTTATCTGCTCATTTAGTTTTATTATCTCTTTCTTGTTGATTCTGTAGGGATTTTGAGATACTGGCGCTGCTCCCGGCACTAAGTCAATAGAGAATTCAACTTCTCGGTCTGGGGGTAAGCCTGAAAGATCCTCAGGGAAGACATCAAGATATTCGGAGATGATAGGTAGTGGCAATTCTTCTGTTACTAGGGCTCCACAAATTTTGTTACTACCCATTTCTCTAGAACCTCTAGCAAATTCAAATTCTGGCTTATCAGGGGGCCTGAAGATTACACTACCTCTGTGACAGTCTATAGTGGCATGGTGTTGACTCAACCAATCCATACCCAATATAATGTCAAAACTGGGAACTGGCATTACGAGTAGCCTAGCATATAGTTCTCTTCCACATAATGTAATAGGACAATTGTTACATGCATCACTAACTGGGATAATTCCTCCACCGGTAATGATCTTATAACAATTCCTAAGGGGTTCAGTGATTAAGCTATGCTTCATAAGAAAATCTACTGACATGAATGAATGTGAAGCTCCAGAATCAAATAAAGTAATGGCTGGTATTGAATTTATAAGCACGGAACCTGTGATCACGTCTGCTGTGGCTTCAGCTTCTTCCAGAGTCATTGCAAAAGCACGGCCTTGCTGAGGTGCACCCCTCTGTTGCTGCTGTTGGTGTTGAGCAAAGCGTTGTTGTTGAGTTGGAAGCGGGGGTCCCCTCTGCTGTGCTGCTGGGGGCCTGGCCTGGACTGGAGCCTTTGGTGCAGCTGGGCATCCTTGAGCAGCAGGACAGTCCCTCATTTGATGCACTGCTGAGCCGCAGTAGAGGCAGGCACCTAGCCTCTTCCTGCAGACTTGCCAAGTGTGACCTGGTTTTTGGCAAAAGTTACAAGCGGCAGCTTGTTGGTTCTGTCCTTGAGCCTGGTGTTGGGGTGCTGGAGCTCGAGGGAGAGGACGCTGAGTTTGCTGCGGGGCCCTCTGCTGTTGTTGTTGTTGGAATGGGCGTTTGTTGGGTCCCGTATTTCCGGTATCTCTCTCTCGCTTTAGTTTATGCCCCATGTCTCTCTCAACGCCTTGTGCCACGCTCAGGATTTCCTCGTAGGTGCGAGCTCGGCTAGTGGTGACAGCAAGGCGAATATCCGGAGACAGCCCCTTCTTGAATCTACGGGCTCTGTCCTCCGGGGTACGAACCATGTACTCTGCAAAGTGGCTCAACCTGCTAAATTCAGCAGTGTACTCATCAACAGATAGGTTACCTTGTTCCAGTCTCTCGAATTGGCTTTCGAGAGCTTCCCGAGCCACTTCGGGGTAGAATTTCTCCTTGAATAGCCTCTTGAAGTCCTCCCAGGTGAGGTCAGGAGCAGATAGTTGGGGTTCATCTCTGAACCAGGTTCGAGCTATGTCGAACAGTTGCAGGCTTGCGGACTCCACTTTGAGATCATCAGGGACCCGAGCAGTCTTCAGGAGTCTCTCGACATTCTCTATCCACTCATCGGCATAGAGAATGCCCTCAGTTCCGTAGAATTCCAGGGGTTTAAGGTTCTTGAAGTCTTTGGCACTCCCTGGCCTCTTGTGTGGCGACTCCTGGGACCTAAGAGCTTCTGAGAGGCTGGTTCGTAGAAGTGCAGTCTGTTCTTTCTGGGATTCTACGAGTCCCTGGAACACTCCGAGTAGCTGTGCCCCATCTAGAGTAACTGCTGGAGTAGATGGAGGCGGCGGGAGTGCAAGAGTTTCGGGCACATTCTGCTCAGCTGGTTCTGATATGCCTCCTACTGTGTTCCTTGTCTGGACCATTCTGTAAGATTAAGGGATAGGAAGATCAGAATAGATTACTTGGAAATCGAGGGCGATAGGAAAATTGATCAGAAATGATATCAAGAATTAAAATGAAGATCCTATTCTGTGAATGAGCTTTTCCTAGAATCCTCAATCCTATTCCATACCCTGTCCTAGGGTATTACCCTATTTATGGATACTAGACCTGCATGGGCCACCATAAAAATGTGTCACGACCCGCACCCGGAAATTCGGGCACGAGTGCGTGGGTACGTCCAGCCTACGCCGCAGAGTCGGCGGTAGTACGCTGTCTAGGTCAAATCCACAGTTAACTAATCTAGCTCATTCATAAATAAAATAGGCAAGATAATAATGGGAAAAAGATGCTTAAGATTTTAAATGAAATAAATGTGACAACAGATCAAATGTTTAATACAGAATCTAGAAATGAAATCGGGGATAAACCCGATTACTAAGATAAAAAGCATGAAATAAAATAGCTACTGCTAACTACTCTGCAGCAGTGGTCCCCTGGGTGGGAGCTGGTTCCTCATAAGTATCATCTGTTCCCTCATAGGGGCCATAATATGTAGGGGCAAGGTCCTCATCATCGCCTAAATCAACGGATCCAGTCAGGAAAGGAGCAAAGTACACAATGCACAACAAGATTAAACTAAATATTTATGACAATTAGACTGAGTATCATATTGAGAATATGCATAAAAGAAACAACAATAACTAAGAGTTAATGCTATAAATAGGGATATGAGAAAATAGGAATAAATAAGACAGGAAATAAAACTACAACAGTCAGCAAGAACTATAACAAGACCAGAAGCTATCTGTGTGAACTTGTGTTTGTTTTAGAATACATAGTTGGCATGTAGGGGTTTATAAGGCTAATCCGGCTGTCATAAACGGCTATTAAACAGGAATAATCGAGATTCGGCTGAGGGTACAGTCGCGTACCAACAGCTATTAAACACGGCAGGGGGAAGGGTAAACTACATGCCTTCTAGTATTCTCCCACCCGACATAAAAAACAAGACATGAACTCCAGTATTCAAGACATAAAATCCAGTATTCTAACACTACGTGTAATCATCAAGGGTACTAGTAGAGCAGGGAATTAATTATCACAATATAAAGATTAAACTTGAAGTGCAGGTACTTGCCTGTTGTTTGGATCCAAATATAGTTTGTATCTAGGGGAAATTTTCCAGAAATGAGTCCAAATACTGAAATAAACATTACCATCATGCTCAGAAGATGTCAAATAGCTAGAAACGCCTGTCCTTGGGTCCAATTTGGAGACAAGGACAGAAACGGCAGTTTCGGGTCAAAACGGGGTCCGCCGGTGGGCCCGCTTTGCACCGAAAAACGTGTCCGGGTCAACGGTCTCCAACTTTACCAAACTTAGTGTCAACAGGTCAGGAACGATGATACGAACCCAACGGAACTTCCAGATTTGGATTCCGATGAGCAGATCACAAAATCGCCCGTCGAGCGGGGCCTGTGGGGCCCACGACACGCGATTTCGTCAACGTTCTCAGAATCGAACCAAACATGACCCACAGGACCAGCGTATCGCTACGAGTCCGATGGCGTAAGTTTCGTCTCGATCCGACGAGTGTACAAGAAGTTAGGGCGAAATGCAGAAAAGTCGGATACGGGGCGATGTCCACGGATACGCGTTGATTCCGGTGTGCACGCACACCCGAACCAGCTTCCTCTAATTCTCATACGTCCTTATCGACGGCGCCCACGTATCTGTGAAGACCGCACGCGACCAAGTCATCCCGTTTGGCGGGGCGTACTCAGTTCCGGGGTGAAACAGGGTCTGGTTTTTCCTTTTTTTGGATCGCGGTGTGCGATCACCACAGGACGCGATGCCCCGAGCGGTTTGTCCGGGCACCGAGAGGGTCATACAGGCTTCACAACGCAATTTACGGAATTGAAATCGGAGATACGGGGTGCGAGATACGAGTACCTGAACGAGGCTCGAGAAACCGGAAAATTCCGTGTCCGTGTCGTGTCCGACACGGTACGAAGGAATTTGGGGATTTAGGGTTAGGGTTTCGTTCTGGACGGCGGGGGCCGGCCGGAGACGCGCCGGAGAGGGCCGGGGAGGTGCGCCGAGGTGAGGCGGAGCTGCTGGCGGGGTCGAGGGCGGCGCCGGAATGGAGGGGCGGCCGGAGGCGGCTGCTCGCGTGGGAGGAGGAAGACGACGCCGACGGAGTTCTGCGGCGGCGGCGAGGCACTGGAGGAGGGCGGCGGAGGTTGCGAGGCTCAGGCGGGAGGCTGAGGGAGGAGGACGGCGGGTTGCCGGAGCTAGGGAAGCCGACGGAGGGTTAGGGTTAGGGTAAAAACGTGGGAGGAGGAAGAAGAAGAGGGGGGGAGTTTTATACGGGGTGCCGGGGGCGAGGCTGACCGGAGAAGGCGGAGGAGTGCGGGGGGGACGTGGCCGGGAAGCGCGGCGCTGCGCGGGGTGGCCGGCGTGGGACGCGGGCGGCCGGAGGAATCGGGCATCGTGGGGAGAGGGGTTGGGGGACTGGGTCGGAGGCGGCGGGTCGGGTTCGGGCATACCCGACCCGACCCGGTAAGGGAACGGGCTGGGTAGTACTGGGCTGGGCCAGATCAGGCCCAATGGGCCGGATAAAATAAAAATAAAAATATTAATAATAATAATAATAATAATAATAAAACAGTTTAATTAAATAATTAATTAATTAAATAGTTTATAGGCATTTAAAAATAGGTCTGAGGCCCAAAAAATCCTGAAAAATTACCCTAAGTCCAGTTTTTCATTTTACACCCAAAAATATTATTTCCATGATATTTTAATATTATTTATTAACAAATAAAAATTATTTAATAATTAAAACCTTGATTTTAATTACAGAAAATTTCCAGAAAATTCCAAAAAATTGTGAAAATTTCTAGTTTTAATAATTTTGAAAATTCAGGGGGTCTACAGGGATGATTTTCTTTGGTGGAGGCGGAAACCTTAGTCCACGGTACATCGGTCTCTTCAGTATTCTTGAGAGGGTCAGTGCAGTGGCCTACAAACTAGACTTGTCACCTACACTAGAGGGAGTGCACAACGTGTTTCATGTGTCACAATTGAGATGGTACGTGGCTTATTCCATCCATGTATTGGATTAAACGGAGACCCAGGTGGGTCTGACACTCATTTACCCAGAGCAGCCAGGGGAGATTCTGGATCACAGAAAGAAAGTGCTATAGAACTAAACAATTCCCTTGGTATATGTCGGGTGGAGGCATTACTCTCCAGGAGAGTCTATCTGGGAGAGGGAATCCGAGATGCACGAGCGATATCTTTAGCTGTTTGAGCTATGAGGTATAATTCTTTCTTTCTTGCTGTGATTTCTTGTTGTAGTTAGTTCCTTTCTTAAATTTTGAGGACAATTTTTCTAAGGAGGGTAGACTTGTCACCCTCACTTTTCAAATGAGGGTAATTTAGACAATTTGTATATACTTATTTTTAGAGATTAATATTTATTTATATTGTCCTAATAATTAATATTTATGGTTGTACTATTTATTTATTAGTTAGTGGGCTAGTATATTAGTTAGACTTGACCCTTGTGAACCCAATTAGACTTGTCATGACAACTTGTGAGCCCAATATAGACTAGGCCTATTAGACCCATTGTCATGTCCCGATCCCGAAGGGGCCGTTCGTCCTCGCTTGCGTCCTTTGCGGGACTGACCATACTCGTACGGGCGTGATGCCGTGCAAGCCTAAGTTGCGCTTGCATAAGGCCAAAGCTTAAACAAGGGCAAGTAAGCTATTCCAGACGGAAGCAGCGGCACGTATTACAGAAAAGTAAAGAACATAATGGCATAAGGGAACAAGCATATTTATTGATAATAAAAAGTGTTACAAGCAGCGTTAAGCCGAGGTTATAAATCGCTCAAGCACTCTCTCGAATTCAATGACATCGTTCCATACATTACATCCTTATATACAAAAGTAGCTCAAAGCATAACTCAATATGGCTCAAGGCATCAACTCTAGATTTTTGGGTCCTAGAGATAAGGCACGGCTATCGCTTCCTCGGACGATCCAACACATGCGAACAAGCAAACTATTGGTGTGTCAGCACTTTGGAGAAAGTACTGGTGAGTATAAAATTAACGAATAGAAGCAACACTCCCTGAAACCAATATTAAGTAAGCATGTGGCAAAATATTACATTAATAGTGATCTTACTACTTTTACCTAGGTTTATTTCATGCAGCACAGGGTTAGAGTCAGTTTACTTCTTTCAAAAATATAGCTTTGGAAACAGTTTACATATTCAAACATTTAAGCATACAATAGGGACAGAGTTCTATCGTATAATGTGCAACATGTATCATGTACCATATTTACTAACTCTTTAGGAACATAAGTTATTCTAGTGGACTGATCAATTCATTACTAAGGGGCAGCGATGAAATATCAAGTAAAACATATAAGTCTAGGGGCAAAACGAGATTCAAAGCAATATCAAAAATCAATGAGTCATTTATTCAGTGATTCTTATCCTTCGCTGAACGGTTATCCCTGCAACAGACATACAAGTTAGCAATAATTTGCATAAACATATATGTTCTATTCCCTTTTCGTCTCTGCATTAAACAGTTAGGTATACAAGAAGGCTAACCTAGCATGAGCCCTAACTACATGATGGTCCATGGGTAACCCCATGATTAGCAGCGGTGACTCAAGGTTCAGCTCTTCACTAGCATGCATATATGTCGGTAGCTGTGACTCAAGGTTCAGCTCTTCACCAACACACACGAGTATTAGCAGCTGTGACATCATGGGTTCCGTACAACACTAATAGATACACCACCCTACTAGACCCCGTAGGACCGTATCCTCAGGGTGAAACAAAAATCTCTTATGGATCGAGCGATTCCCAGTGCCCCAAAAACCGTTCGAGAGATAAGACCTTGTGCACAAGTTGTCCGAGACCAATGCATGGCATAAAACATCTATAATGCAAGCAAGATAATGATCAAGCAAAACACATCTTTCATCTTTCATACAACTAATAGCACACCCCACTAGATCACAAGGACAGTACCTCAGGTCGCACTATTAGTCTCTGCTTATACGAATCAAAGACATATAGCAGTTCGATATAGCAAAACAGACAAGTAAAACATATATTAGCAAGCACGATATCAATTTCATAACAACTAGCATACAATATCTATCTCTTTCAGTACGATAGAAAACATGCGAGAAAACTCTATGTATTCAAGCATGATAGTAGTTCTTTTATCTATTTTTACTAAAGCATACAATTCTACTCTTACTTAGCATATGAAAAAAGAATTTTTCAAGCAATTCCTTTTACTTATCTTTTTAGCATGGCAATGGTTCGTTTGATAGCGGTGTCAGTGTAACTAAGCATACAATATTTCTTTTTCTATCTTGACTTAGCATGGCAATATTCTACCTCTTTTTAGACAAGCATACAAGTTCTCTTGTTAAGCATGCAGGTTCTCGTTCTATCATTCTCAATGCAAACATTATCTTATTAAGCAAACAAGCATTGCAAAAACTCAGATTCATTATTAAGACGTGCAAGAATCAGATAATAAAGTTCTGCCCACTCACTTAGATCAATCGTCTTGTGGTTCGATCAGGAACTCTTCTAGAAGGATTCTGCTCGATCACGCAAAGTGATATCACTTGTACATAGTGCCTACACGGAGCGAGGTACTACATACTTACCCACCGACAAACAGTTTTGTCCTCGAAACTCAAGGAGAAACTTATAAAAATCCAGAGCAACGATGGTCCTCATCCCTCACCATCCTCAATCGAAAACACAAGCAAATCAAGAATCACGAAATCACATCTCTAAACAACAAAAAATTGAACAAGAAAACTTTTGTGCGCACCTTTGAGAATATCTATAGAACAAGAAAACTCGATTCTAGTGTACAATGGCTCTTTTGTATCACATGTTCGCCTTGAATTACTCGTCTTATATCAAGTATTACACCCCATTCTGTCATAAGACTATAAATCGGTCCTTTATGGCTAAGCCATTGACCTCCTTTTCATATAGACTAAGTCATCCTCGCTTAGCGGCAACCCGTGTGCGAGTCATTATATCGCACCTAGTACTCTGAAATACCTGAACGAATATAAGTAAAAGACATTTGTACATATTTGAATACCTGAGCAATCTATTGCAACCCATCTGAGTATCACTTCTGAGTAATCCGTGTAACTCGTGTACCTGAATCAGGAACTCGCTCGTAACACTCATATTTGCTTATGCAATTTCTGCGAATTTCCTTACATATTCGTGCTTGGTTTAACTTTGTTTTATCTCTAAAAATGGAAGGATGGATGGTAAGTTGGTAAGTCTCGCCGTGTTACTCTTATATCGTACGGCGCACTGCCACACGAGTTAGAATTTACATTATGCCATAAAACTGATCCTAAGGCAAGAATATAAAGATAACTTAATAGATGGTGCACGAGACCTATATAACATGTTTGGATTTATCGAGAGGGCGAGAAGCCTCCCCACCAGTGCACTCATGTACTAAAAACCCACCAGATTGCTTGCAGGGTGCGGAAGAACCTCGTTCGGTGCAGAAACCCCTTCGTGCGTGCTAATGCATAGAGTTCACTCTGGAGTCTTGGAGTGTTGCATCCGGAGCTGAAGCACATATACAAGACATAATGTTGGAATATCGCCTATGTATCATTTCACAAATTGTAGCCACTTAGCATGCTTTTATTATTTCGAGAGAGGGCTTGAGCGACTTGTAATATCGGCTTAGCACCGCTTGTAATACTTGTGCAATTTTAATAAAGTGCTTGTTTTAATTCTATACTTGTGTTATTCACTACTTTCGCTACTGACGACTCTGTGAACTTATTACCAATCGCTTGTTCGTTTCTTATTCCACTGCATTCGGACTATCTGTGCGACCCTGTGGCTTAGATATTTCTCTACCTGTCAGATTCATGGCCCTGTACGGGTGCAGCTTGTGCTCGTACGGCATCACATCCAGATAGGAACAATCGTCCTGTGGGAGTATTGGCGCGATGATTCGCGCCTAGCGGGGACGGCCAATTCCTGCGGGAGATCGGGGTGTGACAAAAATGGTCCATAGAATTGAACTCTAGCCATTCAAGTCGATGGTCCAAAAACTTAATGTTAAAGGAAAGATCAATTTACATTCCAATCTAATTTCTTAATATAATTTTGTACCATAACAATTACCATGATAGAAAATCGAACAATTCATGATAAAAGTTAGGCCATTGAAAGTAGTAATTACTTCAATGGAATTACTTAAATTATTATCTTTATTTTGAAAATATATAATGAAGAAAAAATTAATGTAGATATTGGTTTGATTCCACTCAAGTCCCTATATTTTTATAGCCTTGTGCTCTTATTTGCAGCTCAATAAAGAAGGGGTATTGCTTATCCAAGGTTGGGATTCCAGACTTTCAAAAGACCTCCCAACTAATTATTAAAAGCTCCAATGCAAGGTATAATATTCTGCCTACTCATTTTTTTATCAACCTGAGCTTCTTTGCTGGAAAGTTCTTCAAATTGTTCCACTTAACGATGGCTCTAACTAGGTTGCATTTTAATCTGTGAGATTCTCAGCTCCTATCTAGGAGTTTGTTAACAATTTAGCTTTGAGGATAGGAATCAAGGGCCTATATCTTAAACTACATATTCAGATAGAGAAGTATGTGATGGTAAAAACTGGTTGTCTTCCTGAACTTAGCCAAGAGTATGATGAGATCATTCATGAAGAAAGGAAGCTCCGACCAGAGCTCCCTATTGCGAGGTCTAACATGACTTACCATGATTGCAAGCTTGCTAGACTCTGCCTACTGAATACAGTAGAAGTCACTAGGTAATTCATAGTTTTGTTATTGTTGAATGTAGTAAACACTGACTTTTAAATCTTTTTTCTATTGGTTGCTTACTCTCCAATATTTTCCTTTAGGCTACTAAAACCAAATAAGAGCATCATGTATTTCATTTACTATTAATTTTAAATCTTTTTCTATTGTTTACTCTGTATTATTTTTTCTTGCATCTCTAAGAAGTGCAAAGATATATTGGGCAGACAAAGAACCATTTGGTGGCCCTACAACCCTGTCGCAACAACATTTGATAATTTTTTGGTTATAAATTTTTAACCATATAGAAACAACAATGATGAGAAAACTGACCTCCAAAAAATAATATGATAACATCCAAATAAAATCTATCTATTATAAATTAATGTAAAAGAACATAGCAACAAATTGGGAAAGAGAGTTTGATTGTAACTATAAATAAAAGGGATATTTTAGCAAATGTCCCTATTTTAAATATAGAAACTAGCATATACCCTCACTTATTTTAAAAACTAGAGAATACTCACATTCCTTTGTAAACAATATTTAAAATTTTAAAATATAACCCCACTATTTAATCAATTTTTTGATTATTTTATTCATAGTGGGGGCATTTGCTATTTTTTTTACATAAGTAGGGTATATGCTAGTTTCTATATTTTTAGTTGGAACATTTGCTAAAATATTCCTCAATAAAAAGGGACAATAATGGTAAGAAACCAATAAAATTGTTTAATCAACATTAACAATAAACATCATATGCACCTATATTTCTTTCAAGTTACGATGAGAACCACGAGGTCACCAACAAGTAAAAAATATAAATTGTGCCTTTGCAAATTCTTAAACAATTGAAAGTTATCCTACAAAATATTACAAAAGAATCAAGTTAAAATTCTTAAAATTATAAATTATTATAAGAACACAATTATTTTTAGAAAATTTAACATAATCACCATCTACATAATGACAATGATAAAAGAGATAAAAAAACCTATCATGAGCTGTCATCGCCACTCTCTGCGTACTCGTTTTGTTCATTGCCCGAGTCTAGTGAAAATGTTTAAGATAAATAAAGAGAAATTTTAGAGAAATTTTATAAAATTAGAAAAGAGAAGAAAATAAGTAATTTTGTGTTTGTTGCTTACATGTTTCACAAATTTTGGTATTCTTTCTATTTTGAGAACAATTTCTCTTGTCTTGATAACAATGACGTCGACATAGGGCACAATTCTTTTTCTATTTTTTGGATGTCATTTCAATGGAACTCTTTCTACCATTCTAAAAAACATTTTGCTTTAATTTATTATTTTTGTTGTGTTCTTTCTTTCTAACCGCCCAATACTCTATTCTACAATCACAAATAAATTATTATCTCTTTAAAACTTCTTTTCATGGTCCAGATATGTATCCCAATCCTTGTATCGTAAGTATCACGTGAATACAAGAATACTATTCAGCAAATTTTTTTATTCATTGGAATAACACATATACATGTGAAATGCCACATAGTATAAGAACACAAAACACCATGATATATTTATCTGCTAGAATAGACAGATACAAATGGATTTTATATTAGTTACGCTTGTGTGTATGTGTGTGTGTGTGTTGTATGTGTGTGTCAATGTGTTTGTGTCCTACGATTCCAAGTCTTAGATAGTTCAACCTGTAAATATTTTTATAATTATCGTAAATCTGTCTCTAATAGATTTACAACTCCCTAGGTTTGGAGTTTAGTACGATACTATAGCGTTAAGTTTCAAAAATAGGTTATTTTTTAAAATTCTCAGAATTTTTGACCGAGTCTCCTTTATATTTTGAAGTCCAAACACAATAATATAAATCGATCTGAAGGAATTCTATGTAAAATTATATTGGATTAAAGTACAACTCAACACCGGACATAAGCAATTATAATCTAGTAGGAAATGCATAAGTATTAAGAAGAAGTAAATTCTTCTTGCCTTGGCTACTTAGCAATAACATTTAATCTTGCTAGACTTGTTCTTTCGAATCAATAAAACACATAAGTTAGAAATATATAAGGTTCAAAAATGAACTTAACTGCATAATAATACTTGAACCATTATATAAACAAATTTTTTACCAACTTTAATAATTTGCAGGAAATTAATCATTTCAATTATATGGCATCGATAAAACTCATAATACAAATACATGCCTATGTTATGAATTCTAATACTTATAAAGCACAAATAAGCCACTGTAGAATTCAATACTAAGCCTCAAAGAAAGCTTTCCTACGATATAAAATAGATCTTTTAATATAATGAATATAGCATAAAAATACTAATTGATTTAAATCAATATTCCTTGAATTTAATATATTAAATATCCAATAGTCTGATACATAACCCTAAATTCTTCTAAGTCATGTGCAGTGCTATAAATCATAAATATAAGAAAATTTAACTAGCATAATAGTCGATTAGTAATATTTCTAAAATATTTTTTGATGGTATTAGGGTTAGTTATATAAATCATTGCTGATACAAAAATTGGGTACAACTTAACGTATACGGTTCCTTTAATATGATTTCTACTAGGTCTAGGCTTGCATGACTTACATAGGTAAACATTCTTAAATAGACGCATAACCATCCATCACTAAAAAAATGAAATTAAGACACATACAAGAATTATTTTTGTGTCCTGTGATCATTTTTAAAGCATATATCAACTTGTGTCCTATAATTTCATCGATGAACGTACTTGTGTGTCACCATCAAATCTTTAATGTTAACATACATATAAACATGTATAGAGCACTCTTTATAAGTTAAGACACCCATATATGAAACATAATTTTGGAATTAAAAATTAAACAATTAATGAAACTTTTACCTTAAGTAACTTTGTTACATTACGTAATTCCATTATGATATGTACTTTTATTATGTTACGTAGTTTCATCATGCTACATACTTAATCTACATATTACATAATTTTTTTATATTACACAAATTTATTGCGTACATTACTTAATATCGTACGCTACATAATGTCATTATATCTTAAATCTGTTTTTTATTATAAATTGGACATCTTTCATATATGTGTTAGGAGTGATCACACAAAATTTTAGATCATTTGTATTTACAATTTAGTCTACAGGATAATCCTACCGAACTGCGACTATTATGAAATAAAAATAGATCAACATATAACCTCTGGATTCTACGAAATATAGCTCTTAACTCTGAAATCATAATACTATCATATTATATGTTTAAAAAACATCAATGAATTCTAGACATGAATATGTTAACATATTACTTAAACAATTATGTTTACTACATGAAACCTAACTCAGAATAAAACTGCACATGATATACAAATTTAAATCATGTATATACAAGTTCTATATTGTGTCCTAAGCTTTTTATAAGTGTGTCATCTTCACCTATACTTCTTTGAATCATGTTATAGACAACATATATGTAATATACTAACATACTAGAACAAAATCTCATAGGAAAAGGTATGAAAAGAATCAAGAACTATGTAGGGAAGTAAACAAAAAATTATTTTTTGAGTTTTTGGAGGACTTGCCTTGAGTCTAATAGATAGAGGAGAAGAAGTTAAGATGGGAGATGTTGTTTTTAGGGTTCAAAGAGAGGGATATGCTAGTCCTATATATGGGGGAGCTAAGGAGAGAGGTGAAGGAAAGATAAGAATGAGAGAAAAGATAAAAACTAAGGTTTATATATAAAATATTATTTTTAATAACTTAATAAATATCCAAAGATATGTTTAGATGTTATAAGATATTAAAATAAGTGAGAAGAAGTGATAAGAAGGGGGGAGAAGGCCAGCCAAAGCTTAGCTTCCTAGGAAAGCTAAGTAAAGAGTTGGAAAGGGTGATTTTGGTAAAATATTAAGAAAAAATATTTAGGGTTAATTAATCTAACTTAATCACTAATCTAACTTAGTTTCTTAGGCTAAGTAGGTAAATAATCATCATGATGACTAAGCACACTTGATGACAAACTAGCACCTCTAGTGTAATAGTTATAAAAGTATAAAAGTTTATGCAAAATAAATATTATTATATTAAAAAAATTCGAGTTCGTAAAAATTATATTATTAAAAGAAGGAAAAATATAGTAAGAATATATTCTTGAAAAAGTTATTTTCTAATAAAAATATTTTTTATAAATAATAAAAAATAGTTATGACAGACCTACTGCCGCTATGCGTCTCTTGACAGAGCACAAATCATCGAGCAACAATCCACCATCTTCTTCTCGATACCAAATATTGCCCCTCGTCAACCACCAAACCCAGCCTCGCCTCGTCTATGGACCCCTTGTGCCGACAAGAATTAAGTGACCAGACCAACATTATATTATTGCAGACTATGCGAGCCCATACCTCCGTGTTTCTCGAAAAAACTGCAGGATCACGTCTTCCAAGATACATGAGTCTCCACGTTCATTGTGACCCTTTACTACGTGACCCTACTAAAAGCATATCCCCATCGTTGAGACATCCATGTTGCTCCTCCTCCTCTTCTTTTTTATGCATGCCCCGCTGCCACCATCTCTTCGCTATCGCACATGGCCACCGAGTGGCTCGACTCTGCCTGAGACGCCTGAACAACCTCTGCACGATCCCCAACATCGGTTGCACTTGCCTTGGCCGACATTATGCATGGAACCCTGGTATAATCCCATGATGCCGCCATTGCCTCCATGTTGACCAAGAGATGAGTGCTCCCAAGAGTTACTTTTCTTGCTTAGCCCTCCTCCAGGTCGAGCCCTTCTCGTGTCCCTTCGACCAAGCATCCAAAATGTTGAGTCTTTTGCCACCCCTAACCGTTGCACTCCTTGTCGTATCCTCACAGAATTACGACCAATCAGACACAGCCTCATGCTGCGGGAGACTCCGATTCTGCATGCCTTCCCTCTACCAGCTCTCTCTCTCTCTCTATTAAAAAATTTAAATAAGCAGAAGAAGTTGAAAAGAAGGAGAAGAAACAATTGTTAATAAATTAAACCAGGTAATTTACTTAAATACCTATCCTTTTTTTTTCTATACATTAACAGTTCAATAATATATATATATATATATATATATATATATATATATATATATATATATATATATATATATATATATATATATATATATATATATATATTATTGAACTGTTAATGTATAGAAAAAAGAAGGATATATATATATATATATATATATATATATATATATATATATATATAATCTAATTTTTTATTTAAGATTTTAGTGTACTAATTATATTAGAGATTTAAAGATTTTAGCATTTATATAAATTAACTAGAATTTAAATTAAGTCTAAATTTTCATAAGCATAGAAACTATATATTTCTATATATTACTCATTAGAATTATTTGTGTTTAACCTATATTACAATTTAATAAAATCTTTTGGTCTCATAGAATTTATATAAATACTTCTAAATTAATATAGAAATTATAGTAATTATTCAGCTCATTTTATGAAAGAAATTATAAATAAGCTAACAAAAATATTAATTTATATTGTATATGTATTTGTATGAAACTGAGAATTATAGATAACCCATTTTAGTTATTTTAAATAGTTTAACTATAATTAATCTTGAATATCTTTATTTAGACAACAAAATTATATATATGTATTTATAACTATTATATAGATCTATAATTTATACTTACTTTGTATATCCTTATATTGTCACGCCCCGGTCCCGCATAACCGAACGTACTTGCTGGGCGTGATGCGACACGAGCCTAAGTTGCGCTCACACAAGGTAAGCACCAAAATGACGAAATACTAAGCCACAGAGTCACACAGATAGCCCCCAAGCAAAAAAAGTTGAATAACATAAGTATATATAATAAAATAATCTTTTTATTGATATTGAAATGGAAGCTACACGGTTCGAGGCCAAGGTTGCAATCGCTCAAGCTCTCTCTTTTATTACAATAAATCATGCCAAACGTCATACAACGTTTGAGAATGATACAAAGGATGATGTTCCAATATATTATGCCATGTATAAGTGCTTCAGCTCCGACCGCAATGCTCTAAGGCTCCAGAGATAACTCCATGTCATAGTGTGCATAAAGGATACTCCGCATCGAATGAGTACTCTAGCACCCTACAAGCAATCTGGTGGATTATTAGTACATTGAATGCACTAGTGGGGAGGCTTCTTGCCCACTCAACAAAACAAAACACGCTCATTAAGTTTCGTGTACCGACTTATTATGTTATCTTTCTAATCTTACCTTAGGATCAGTTTTATGGCATATGATATAAAGAATCCTCGTGTCTCAGAGTGTGTCACGTAATAACTACTGAGATCGTCTTACCCTTTCTTACCATTTTTGCCTTTCCTGTCAGAGTTATATCAATGATATCAAAGTATATGAATTGAAACAACTTGCGTATAAGAAATAAAAGAATAACCATGTGAACTTTGAGTGCCTTGAACGTGTCTCTGCCACAGACCTGTGGTTCTCAACTATATAGTGTATCATGCACCAAATACCTTGTCGCAGCTGATTAATCTACACGCAGATTACTGCTAGCAAGCTAACTTAATCTATATGAAAGGTCATTAGCTCTGCAGCCATCTTGGATGTTTGGGTGGAATGGTTGAGTTTTCAGTTCGGTTACTAGCCTTACTAGGCATCTCGAACACACCCGGAGAGACGAGTATCTTTCCAGTTCGGTAACAAAACTTATTGGACGTCCCGAACTCACCCGTGCTACGATTGATTTCTAGTAGCACGCTCGTTCTAGGACTTTAGCTAGCGTAGTTCGTCCGAGCTGACACGATTTTGATGCCTCGAATATCGTTCAAGAACTATCTACCTTGTGCACAATAAGTTGTCCGTGACCACGCAAGTCTCTTCTTAGACTAGTTTTCTTTTCAATTCTTTCTTTAAATCTCAACTTCTTATTCTATGCAGCTCCCTGTTTGGATTGAGCCTCATCAACCTAATTGTCTCAAGATGCTTTTTATGTTTCTGTCTTCTTCTCGGAATAACCACTGGATAGCCTTCCGGTCTAACTGAGTGAACCATTATAAATCCCCTAAAAATTTTAAATTTTATTTAAAGTATTTTTATTAAATTATTAAATTTCTTAAAATATTTTCATAGTTAATTAGAAAATAAATTTTATTGATTTAATTACTTAGATAAACACTCATTTAGAATTATTCCACAAAATGATTTTTATTATTATTTAGAGTCTTGTTAAAGGGTCATAGATTTTCTAGAAATTATTTGTGTGCAAATGTTTTTTTAAAATTTTTATAACCTCATCTATATATGTAAATATATATGTGAATAAATATATAGTAATAATAATAATAATAATAATAGAAATAGTAATAGTAATAGTAATAGTAATAGTAATAGTAATAATAATAATAATAACTCTAACCTAAACTAAACTAACTACTATACAACACTTAAACTAATCCTAATCCCCCTCCTAAACTACCCAGACCCCCCCTCCCCCCCGAACCCAGCAGAACCCCCGCGGCCCATATCCCTCTCCTCCCTCTCTATATATACGCATATACATAATGATACAAACCCTAACCCTAATCCTCGATCCCTTCACCTCGACCCGCCGACGATTTCCGACTGCGCCGACCGATCGCCGTCTCGCACCGCCGTAGCCGCCGGCGACCGCCACCGTCCGCCCGCCTGCGCGTACGCGCGCACATGTGCATGACGCTCCCTACTTTACGGTATGCTATCTCTCTCATCTCTCATCATTTTCTCGAGCGGTTTATCTATATACGTTCACAACCTAAACCTCTAGGATTTTTCTTTAAGTGGGACGAGTTTTCGTTCCCAGGATTGGTCAAAAAATTGACCAAAAAATGGCCAAAAAATTGACCAAAATCAGTCCAGAATTTCAACACAAAACCCCCATGTTCATGCCTAATTTGCCACCAACCTATTTAATATTTTTAATTGAAAGATTTTTTTTCCAAAATAACTGAGAATTTAACTGTTCTTTTACTTTTTATTAATTTATTTTATTCGTTAAATTATTCGACCTCCAAAATGACCAAAAACTTGGTAATTTAAAATTAAGATTTTGTGATACGGAGTGCGTTCCACCAAACGGGACCGCCTCGTCGCATACAAATTGTACTGAAAGGCACGTATGGTATATTTTGATGTGTAGGATTTCGTGAAAGTTGATTCGGACGTGTGTGCGCGTCGGAATCAACCCGTATCTGTAAAAAGTCCCTATATCGCGACTTTTGCAAAATACCACCCCACTTTGTGTATGCTCATCAGAATACGACAAAACTTATACCATTAGATTCGTTGTATCACGCTGGTCCTGTGACCCAAGTTTCACGCAATTCTGAGATAGTTGACCAAGTCGCCTATTCGCGGGTCCCATAGGTTGACTTGAAGGGCGAATTTGTGATCGGCTCACCGGAATCCAAAATTGGATATACCGTTGAGTTCGTATCGACGTTTAGAATTTGTTTGACCTATAATTTGTCCTATTTAGAGATATTTACCCCTGACACGTATTTTGGTACAAAGTGGGCCACATGTGGATCCCGCTTTGACCCAAAATTACCGTTTTGCCCCTGTGTCCAAATTGGACAAAATGGTAGTATTTTCTAGCTATCTCGCTTATTCTGGGAACGTTGGTGAAGTTTATTTCAGCATCCGAAGACGTTCATTCTAATGTCATAGTTATTGATCCCTTGTGCTTGACGTCTGGACGCTTAAAGTACGCAGCTTTCTTGCCAAGCAAGTACCTTGCCAAATTGCTTACAGTACTCTTGCATGCTTATCATATTTTTGTATTAAATTATATATGTGTTTTCTTTCAGTCATAATTATATATTATATATGTTGACACACACTTGACACATAGTATCATGGAAGGAAAGGACAATCAGTAGGCGTGTGGGCTACCCACTCTGGTAAACTATAGTATCTAGCACACACTACGGTAGTTGTGTCACGATGGTTTATACCTTCGTGGTATGTCAGCTTCTGGTGTCACGATGGTCGCTACCCTCGCGGTATGACGGCTTCTGATGTACATGGACATGTGTGTGAGTTGTGAGATAGATAGAGTAGCCTATACCTACCCATACGTCAAAAATGTTGTCCTCATTATGCATTCATATAGATTGTCTAGTACAACATACTTATATATTTTTTGTCTATTATGCATGTTTATTGTATTCAATTGGCATGCTTCTATGTATATTGTTACGTCCTTCTGAGGACATGGTCCATTTCTAGGTGTAGACGATCATGACTATTCACAGGAGCACGGATCAGGACTTGCTACTTCTCTCTCTTTCGAGGAGGCCTTCTCTTCGAGCCTCATTGATCATTAGATATGCTTATTTTGTTTCTCTTATATTATATTTTGGCAGTGGATTTGTCTCCACCCAACTACTTGTTCTTATCAAGCATTTTATACTTGATTCAGTTATATAGTTGATTGGTTAGTTGATTCTGTGGATGAGATCTAGTTATGCCCTGTGACTTATGACATAAATTTATACCACTTGTGAATTGTTATTCATAATACAATGTACGTATGTGTTATGATTTCTATATATTTGAGTTGCCATATACATACGGCTGGCATGCTTACGTATTCCTAGTCCTATGTATTTTGGGACTGGGGCGTGACATGTTTTTGTGGTGGCCCATGCAGGTCGAGAGCATATTGTCTCCGTTACATTACTGTACCGAGCAGGCCTGTGCATAGGATTAGAATATAGGATCTCATCCACTTATTTAATCACCTTCCTTGATTTTGTTCCGCATTCTTATTTGATTGCTTGTATTGCATCTTGCTTAATCCTTTCACAACGTCAATATTATTTTTTCTTTCTTGCTTGATAGGGGTTAGGAAGATGACTTGTACTAGGTATATACACTATATTGTTCAATAACACTATTAGTTAAATTATTGTAAGTTGGGCAGTATGCCTCATAACCTAATATCACATAGTCCTTTTGACCTATTAATGAAGTGTAATTGAATAACACCAACTATAGGCTTGCATAAGAAGATAGTATTTATCCAGACTGTAGAACTTAGAGGCCCATACCCCCATTTGGTCGACTAGAGACTTAGACAAGAAGTTAGTATGGCAACTGGAGAGGCACAACATCGGACGGGTCTTATCTTCTTTCTGAACTTGAATTATTTTGTACCTTTCTTCATCATAATCCAACGTACTTATATTTTCTAGACTACCTCCGCTTATGCTGCTATTTTATAGCCTAGTTTTGTAAGCTTATTCTTTTATCAAGCTTGTTCATGACATATGTGTTATTGGAGACGCCTACTAATACATTGTCTAAATCAGAATCAGTGTATTACGGTCTGATCAACCTTAATGCACTTGGTTCTCTCTTCGCATGACTACTTTACGTGGATTGAGATATAGTTGACTCAGCATGTTAGACAAATATACTTGCCCTTTAGACATGTCCGAGCATATCTTATCAGTTACATAAATGTACTGATATGAGCATGTGAATAGGAATTTACCAAAATAAGATTTTAATCCACAACTACCCTGACAACTCTCTTTTTGAATTCTTTAAATCGCCTTGAACCCCGAACTTGTATTCTATTACCTCCTCCTTGAATTCTTTATTATTATTTTTCGTCTTCCGCTATTTCGAAAAGACGAACGTTCGTGCTTGGTATAAGTTTGATACACGGAGAGTACTAGATGTATCCCGTAGGCCAATCACATTACTTTATGACTATCTTTTGTAATTAAGGGCATATCACAATGTGATATATTTGGTGTTAAATTTTTTGAGGATATGTTGATATTTTAACTAGATGGCATACCCACGATGCTAATGGATGACACGAGTAGCAGTAGTAGTATTCTCCTTCCTATCACCATCTCGTCCCCTTGGGTTGCTCAACTTCTCTTCCCTATCCATTCCTTGTCCCATGCTTAATTCTTTCTATCATAGTTGCATCTTTTCGTGCCATTATGAATTGTTTGATTTACTTCAACCTCACCCTTATTTTTTTAGTTAAAAACATAAATGGGTTAGTAATGATTAATAACTAAAAAGATGAGTTCATAATAATAACCCTTATGTATATGCACTATAGCAATATATGTATTCTCTTATTATTTTTAAACCATGAGTAGCATCCTTTAGTCTAACAGGAATTAGTTAGATTGTTGAAATAGTTTATACTTCTAATAGTTTTATAAAGTTAGTCAAGACCTTAATTATTGTCCTAAAACTTAGACTAAGCTTAGGAAAGAGTTGAAGGAACTTGTTACGAACTGACGACTATGACAAATCGTTGGCGAGGTAGCGACAGCTACAGTTAGACCATTATAGTAGAGTAGTCGAATTATTTGCAGACATACTGGTTAGGTGGCGTGGCAGTATTTGACAACGATACTTGACGGTTACAGAGAAAATTATGGTTATAAGATTCCAGACAAGTATCCCAAAAAATTTAACCCAATGAATAAATTCGTCTTACAACCTAGACAATAGCCTCAAAAGACTTTGACTACTAGTAGAATTCTTGTAAGTTGGGTAGTGTAGACAAGTTAGAGGATAAAAGAATAGTGTATAGACAATAAGGGAGGAAAGTGTTAGGGTGGCTGACCATAACCTTTTAGGAAGCGCTGTAAGTTAGCAATGAAGTATTAATAACTATAGTGATTTATTACGAATATAGGTTAGTGTTAATTTCGAGGACAAAATTATTGTAAGTTGGGTAGAATGTAAACCGCCTAAATTTTTTAAATTTTATTTAAAGTATTTTATTTAAATTATTAAATTTCTTAGAGTATTTTCATAGTTAATTAGAAAATAAATTTTATTGATTTAATTACTTAGATAAATACTCATTTAGAATTATTCCAGAAAATAATTTCTATTATTATTTAAAGTCTTGTTAAAGGATGATAGATTTTCTAGAAATTATTTGTGTGCAAATGTTTTTTTTTAAATTTTTATAACCTCATCTATATATGTAAATATATATGTGAATAAATATGTAGTAATAATAATAATAATAGAAATAGAAATAGTAATAATAATAATAATAATAATAATAATAATAATAATAATAATAATAATAATAATAACTCTAACCTAAACTAACTACTATACAACACTTAAACTAATCCTAATCCCCCTTGTAAACTACCCAGACCCCCCCGAAACCAAGAGAACCCCCCGCGGCCCATATCCCTGTCCTCCCTCTCTCTCTCTCTCTCTCTATATATATATATATATATATATATATATATATATATATATATATATATATATACATATATATATATATATATACATATATATATATATATATACATATATATATATATATATACATATATATATATATATATACGCATATACATAATGATACAAACCCTAACCCTAATCCTCGCCCCCTTAACCTCGACCCGCCGCCGACTTCCGACCGCATCGACCGACCGCCGCCTCGCACCACTGCAGCCGCCGCCGACCACCGTCGTCCGCCCGCCCGCTCGTATGCGCGCACATGTGCATGGCGCTCCCTACTTCACGGTATGATATCTCTCTCATCTCTCATCATTTTCTCGAGCGGTTTGTTCGTATACGTTCACAACCTAACCTTCTAGGATTTTTCTTCAAGTGGGACAAGTTTTCATGCCCTGCATTGGTTAAAAAATCGACCAGAAAATGGCAAAAAACTGACCAAAATTAATCTAGAATTTTAACACCAAACCCTCATGTTCATGCCTAATTTGCCACCAACCTGTTTAATATTTTTAAAATCTAAATAAAAGGTTTTCTTCCCAATATAACCGAGAATTTAACTGTTCTTTTAATTTTTATTAATTTATTTTATTTGTTAAATTATTTGACCTCTAAAATGACCAAAAACTTGGTAATTTAAAATTGAGATTTTATGATACGGAGTGCGTTCCACCAAACGGGACTGCCTCATCGTGTACCAATTGCACCAAAAGGTGCGTATGATATATTCTGATGTGTGGGCTTTTGCGAAACTTGATTCGGACGTGTATGCTCGTCGGAATCAGCCCGTATCCGTAAAAAGTCCCTATATCGTGAATTTTGCAAAATACTACCCCACTTTGTGTACGTTCGTCAGAATACGACAAAACTTATGCCATTGAATTCGTGGTATCACGCTGGTCCTGTGATCTAAGTTTCACGGAATTCTGAGACAGTTGACCAAGCCGCCTATTCGCGGGCCCCATGGGTTGACTTGAAGGGCAAATTTGTGATCGGCTCACCAAAATCCAATATTAGACATACCGTTGAGTTCGTATCGATGTTTAGAATTTTTTTGACCTATAATTTGTTCCATTTAGAGACCTTTACCCCTGACACATATTTCGGTGCATAGTGGGCCATATGTGGACCCGCTCTGACCCAAAATTACCGTTTTTCTCCTGTGTCCAAATTGGACGAAAGGGTAGTGTTTTCTAGCTATCTCGCTTATTTTGGGAATGTTGATAATATTTATTTCAGCATCCGGAGACGTTCATTCTGATGCCATAGTTTCTGATCCCTTGTACTTGACGTTTGGACGCTTACACTATGCAGCTTTCTTGTCAGACAAGTATACATTACCAAATTGCTTATAATACTCTTGTATGCTTATCATATTTTTGTATATTCATTATATATGTATTTTCTTTCAGTCATAATTATATATTATATATATTGACACACACTTGACACATAGTATAATGGAAGAAGAGGACAATTAGTAGGCGTATGAGCTACCTATTTTGGTAAACCGTAGTATCTAGCACGCACTATGGTAGTTGTGTCGCGATGGTCGCTACCCTTGCGGTATGTCGGTTTCTGGTGTCACGATGGTTGCTACCATCGCGGTATGACGGCTTCTGATGTACATGGACGTGTGTGTGAGTTATGAGATAGATAAAGTAGCCTACACCTACCCATACGTCGAAAAGGTTGTCCTCATTATGCTTTTATATAGATTATCTAGTACAGCGTACTTATATATTTTCTGTCTATTATGCATGTTTTACTATATTCAATTGGCATGCTTCTATGTATCTTGTTACATCCCTCTGAGGACCTAGTCCCTTTCCAGGTGTACACGATCATGACTATTCGCAGGAGCACGGATCATGACTTGCTACTTCTCTCTCTTTCGAGGAGGCCTACTCTTCGAGCCTCATTGATCATTAGATGTGGTTATTTTGTTTCTCTTATATTCTAGTTTGGTAGTGGATTTGTCTCCACCCAACTACTTGTTCTTATCAAGCATTTTATACTTGATTCAGTTATATAGTTGATTGGTTATTTGATTCTGTAGATGAGATCTAGTTATCCCCTATGACTTATGACATAAATCTATACCACTTGTGAATTGTTATTCATAACACAGCGTATGCATGTGTTATGGTTTTCATATATTGGATTTGCCATATACATACGACTGGCATGCTTACGTATTCCTAGTCCTACGTATTTTGGGACTGGGGCATGATAACCATATTCTGTGTTGTGATCTAAACAGTGGCATAGTTTATGTGAAGTTCCTTGTAACTGTGTCAAATAAACTCTACTTTACAAGTGAGAACATCCAAGTGCCACGGATAAAATACTTCAACGATATGTAAGTCTACAATATCAACAAGTGGTCTATCAGTATTGCAATAATACAAATGCTATTCTATCCTTCAAGTTACAATCCATGTTCTATACGAAATGATAAAGAGAAAGATTATTCCCTTATATATGTTGGTTTAACTCTTTTATTATGTTGTAACATATTATCGCCTAGCGACTAACATGTATCATCCATATTTTTATTTGTGAAGGCAAGGCAAAGACGAGTTCACCGAAGCCACCCACCTGAACGAGGGTTCGCCTTGACCAAACAGGACTCCCAGCGAGCCTTTGCTTAAGCCAAGCCTCTACATAAGCCTCTGGTTCTTTCTCGTCTCCTGATTGAGCCAAATTCGATCATCATTTGCACCAACTTTTTATCTTATTGAGCTGAGCGGAGCAGGTCATTACATAATACACACTCAAAAAAAGTTTTGTTCTCGAAACTTTTTGAGTACACTCATCCAACTGTACCACTTTTACCTCCAACTTGAATCTGTCTTACACGATATCCACGATCATTCGACATAACTTCCTATTTATTTTCTTAATCCATGCCACACTCATGCCTTAGTCGATTTTCTTTGAGCAACTATATCATTCAATCTATTTGACTATCTTCAAACCTAACCATCAAATCCTCTTCCTCAATCTCTACTGTGCCACTCATATAGATGCATTACTAGATATATGAGTATGCGATAACTCGTCGCACACGAAAAACTTAGGGCCAGGAAAAACCCGACCAAGCGAGACTTCTCAATCATTATGAATCCCAAAATATCACCAAATCGATCACTCGACGTCGTTCGATCGAAACCCAATGCTACGCCTAACCATATTCCAATAATCCTCATAACTTCAAGTTCAAATCTTAACCAATCTTCCAATCTTGTCTACCTTAGGGTCCAAATCTGATCATATACTGTTACACAATTTTTTGTCTCGAGCTATCGTTCATTTTCGCTAAGAAACTTTACTATCTTTCGAAGTTATCGCTCGATTCGCCTATGTTCTATCTCCTAAAAACTTCCAAACACTATGAACTAATCTTCCAATCAGAATCTGAATATCTTACTTATGCATACTTCGACCACACTCTTCCAAACACGATCTCAATCCCAGTGACATCGTTCGAAGCCCATCAAGTCTAAATCCGATCAAGTATAACTTTATTTTCATTCAATTCTCGATAAAACCACCATGTAATCACGTCTTTTCTAGTGTTTTCTCTTTATCTAAACCCGATCTACATGTGTCATACTGTTTCCCATAATATCATTATATTATTAATATTTCTATAAGAAAATAATTTTACGAGAAAAACTTTATTATTTTAATAATTTAATTTTTACGAACTCTCCAGATTTTAACATAATAATAATATTTAGAGAAATTTTGAGTTCCCCCCCACTTATTTTACCATAATTCAAGGTGCACCCCACATAATTACCATAATGCATAGAATCTCCCACTTTTAAAAGAAACTGTCAATGACTAGCAGTCAACTCCTTTGACCCCCCCAATTTATGACCAAAATATCCTCAAATAAGTGGAGTGCACCTTGAATTATGACAAAAATATTCTCAAATAAGTAGGGTGCATATTGAATTATGGTAAAATAAGTGGGATGCAACTCAAATTTTTTTTTTATGTAGGTCAAAGTAATTGATTGTTAGTCATTGACGATTTTCGTTAAAAGTGGGTGGTTTCATGGATTATGGAATTTTGGTGGGGTACAGTTTAAATTATGGTAAAACAAGTGGGAGGGGGGACAACTCAAAATTTCTCTAATATTTATTCTCGCATAAACTTGTTATATTATTATATTAGAGGTGTTAGATTATCATCAATTAGCTTAATTAATTAGATTAGTAATTAAGTAGCTTAATTAAGTCCTTAATTAAAATTACTTAGCAATTTACTAAACCACCCCTTACCTACTTTTTCTTTCCTTGCTTAGCTAACTACAAGCTGACCCTTAACCTTCCCTTTCCACTCTCTTTTCTCATATTCTAAGATCTTCTCCCTTTTTTTTTATTTAATTAATAACTTAGTTATTAAGTTAAAGGTTATTTATAAAAACTTATTTTATTTTATTTTATTTTATTTTCTTTCTTTTCATTTACTTCTTTTACTCCTCTCTTCTCTTCTTATCAAATATGAGCACCTCCTCTCCCTTGAACCCAAGAGGAACACCACCCTCCAACACTTCTTTTTCCTTTCCACTAGTTAAACTCAAGACAAGTCCTCTACTTTGAAATCCAATAATTTTACCTATGTTTTCCATATTTGCTCCTATGCTTTTATTTTGAGTTCTATATGTTAGGCTTGTAATATGTTATATACATGATTCATATAACATGGTTTCAAGAGTAAAAAGTTAAGTTGACACACCTATATAGAACTTAGGACATGATATATAGAACTTGTATATACATGATTTGAATTTGTATATCCTGTGTAGTTTTATTTTGAGTTAGGTTTTATTTATTAAACAATATTTCTTACATATTCTTCTAACATGGTCATGTAGAGCACTCGTTACTGTTTCTGAAAATATATAATATTATAGTATTTTAATTTAAAAGCTAAAAGTTATGCCCTGTAGAATCCACATATTAAATGCTGACATCTGTTTCATTTCAAAATAGTTGTAGTTTGATAGAATTATCGTGTAGGGCAAACCATAAACACAATTGACCTAAACAATTGTGTGACAACTCCTAACACATATATGAAGGATGTAAAATTGATAGAATTTCATAATAATATCCTGAATTGATGATGTAACAATATTACGTAGCATACGATAATACGTAGCGTACGATATTACGTAATGTAATAAAATTACGCAGCATAATATAAGTACGTAACATAATGTAATGTAATAGAATTGTGTAAAATATTGTAATTACGTAAAGTAAAGTGAGTACGTAATGTAATGGAATTACGTAAAGTAACAAATTTACGTAACATAAAAGTTTTATTATTTAATTTTAGCTGAAAAAATGCGTTTCATATATGCGTCCTAACTTATAAATAATGTTCTATGCATATTTATATGCAAATTTCATTAAGGATTTGATTGTGACACACAAGTATATTTATATAGGTAATCGTAGGACACAAGTCGATAAATACTTTAAAAATAATCGTAGGACACGAAAATATTTTTTATAGGTGTATGTGTTTTTAATTTCATGATTATTTTAGTGAAGTATGGCTATGTGTTTATACTTGTATGTCAATCTATATATGTCATTCAAGCCTAGACCTAGAAGGAAGTATGTTAAAAGAAGCATATACGTTAAGTCGTACCCAATTTACGTATTGGTAACGATTTACGTAAATAATCCTAGTACTACTGTAAACCATTTTTGAAAGTGTTATTAGACGACTATTACGCAAGTCTAAGATTCTTATAATTATGATTTATAGTGCTGCACATGACTTAGGGCAATCTAGGATTACGTATCGATCAATCAAAAATTTAATATATTGGAATCGAGTAACATAGATATAAACCAAAACTTGTATTTTTATTGATAGGTCATTAAATTGGATGATTTGTTTCATATCCATAAAAATCTATTTTAAAGCTTAGTATTGAATTCTTGAGTTACCTACTTGTGCTTGATAAGTATCAGAATTGGTAATATAGGTATGTATTTATGTTATTCCATATATATTAACTTTGAGAATATTTGTGAATATATGATTATAGTATTGTTCAAGTATTAATATGCTGTTAAGTTTATTTTGAACTTTATATATTTCTAATATGTGTTTTATTAGTTCAAAAGTCGAGTAAGATTAATAGTTATTGCTAAGTATCCAAGTAAGAAGAATTTTATTCTTCTTAATACTTATGCATTTCTTGTTTGATTATGATTGTGCGTGTCTGGTGTTGAGTTGTTCCACCAAAATGGCTTTGACCCAGCAGAATTCTATAGAGAGTTGCTCCAAGTCAATTTAAATTATTGTGTTTAGATCTCGAAATACAAAGGAGACTATAAAAAATTGTAAGAATTATAGGAGATAATTTAATTTTAAAACCCAACACTTTTGCATCGTACTAAACCCTAACCTAGATAGTTCTATATCAACTAGAGACAGATCTCAATAACTTTGAATATGTTTAATAGTCGAACCATCTAAGTTTTTGGACTCGTAGGACACAAACACGTTGACAATCAAGCGTAATAAATATTGAATCCAATTGCATTTGTATTCCAGTAAGATGGAAATATCATATTGAGTATTATTATCATATTGCTTGATACCTAGGGTACATGAATCGAGATGCATATTATACTTGTCTTATCATATTCCATTAGATGGAATTTTGTACTTTAAGTATTCTTGTATTCATGAGATTCCTATGGTACACAGATCGAGGTACTTACATGAGCCAATAAATGACAGATTTAAAAAGTTAATAACTTTTTTGTGATTTTAGAATAAAGCATTGGACGAGGGAGAATAAAATTGATCATACCATGCATATAAATTGTTTGTAATATAAATAATACAAGTGACTAGTTACTGTTGTCTCATTCATAAGGCCTTATCGATAAAATTTTTTTGTATGTACCTGAGAACATCACCTATATCGATAAAAAATATCGATTATGTATTAAATGATATATTTCATTACTGTCTCACTCCATGAGGGGTCAAACCCTAAGGGTCGAGCAATTAGTGCCACAACCTGATCTTGGGTTAATGAGATCATTGCTTAGAAAATAGTTAAGTGGTTCATAAATTGTTCTCCAAATTGCATTATCATCATATAGGTATATTTTTATTATGATTGTGTGAGTGTGTAAACACCTTAATATTTAGAATTTAATTTAAAATTTTTATTAATTATTGTTGTAGAAATTTTTATTATTTTTAGTTAATTATAATAAATATTCTTTTATGGATTTATATTTTTGTGTATTAAATTAATTATTAAAATATTACAAAAATTATATTTTTGGGTGTATAACTAGTAATAGGATATTGCGTAATTTTTCAAGAATTTATTGGACTCAAAAACTATTTTTTTATGACCTATATATAATAAACCAACTCAAACCAACTCCAACCAACCCAAACCAACCCAAACCAACCTAAACCGAACCAAACTAGACCAAACCAACCCTACTGGACCCGGATCCTACCCAAGCCCGCACCCGTACCCGACCCGAGACCCGAAACCCATTTTTCCCTCTACAGTAACTCTCCAACCCCAACTGATCCCGACTCCTCCCTTCCCCTCCCCAAAATTAACGCCGACCCTCTCCCTTTAGCTCCTCGTAATGCCCACCTCGTCACCCTATAACCTCCATCCTAGCCGAACCTCACCACCATCATCTCCTCTTCCACCATGACCAACCTCAGCCTCCGATGACCGTCGGACCACAGCCGACGATCGCTGCAAGACGGGCCGTCCAATTCCGAGCAAACAGCAGCAGTAAGGTACTCAACTTCCCACCCTCGTATCTTCCTGCATAGTAATCCAAATATCAATCTGTCAAATCCGGTGCTAAGACCACATGACCCTCTTGAACCCTATAAAATTAGTTCGGGGTATCTTGTCCTGTGTCGGTCGTAATTCGTGATGCAAAACAAGAAAAAATGACCCAATTTGTAGTTCAGAAAACTGTTCTAAACACCCATGTTCATGACTGTTTTTCTTTCAACCTAGTTAATATTTTTAAATTCTACATGAACAATAAATTAGACAACATAATCGAGATTTAATCTCTTTAATTAGTTTATTTTAATTTATTGTATGTTGTGTTTTATTCGCGGTTGAAGTTGACCAAATCTTGGTTTTATAAACCCAAAATTTTCCGAAACGGGATACGTCCCACTAAACCAGGCGACTTTGTCGTGTATGAATTATATCAAAAGGTGTGTATGCAAATTACATCAAAAGGCGCGTATTGTCAACACGGACGTGTGAGACTTTGCGAAAGTTGATTTGGATGTGCGTGCACACCGGAATCAACGCATATCCGTAAAAAAATCCTATATCGGCCCATTCTGACACTCATTATAATTTTGTGTGTGCTTGTCATTTCGTAACAAAACTTATGCCATCAGATTCGCAGCGTTACACTGGTCATGTGAGCCAAGTTTGGTTCGATTCTGAGAACGTTGATGAAACCCCATTTCGTGGGCCCCACGGTTTTACTTGACGGGCAATTTCGTGACCGGCTCATCGAAATCTAATTTTGGATATTCTGTTGGGTTTGCATCATTATTCTGGACTCGTAGACACTAAGTTTGACGAATTTGGAGAACTTTGTCTTTGGCACATTTTTTGGTACGAAGTGGGCCACATGTTGATCCCGCTTTGACCCAAAACTGTCAATTCTGCCCCTGTGTCTAAATTAGACTTATGGGTAGTCAATCCTAGCTATTTCATGTATTATGAGAGCAATGGTTATATTTGTTTCAGCTTTCGAAGGTGTACCTGAATATTCTAATTATATCGGAGCAATTATCGGAGCTCAGAACCTAGGCAAGTATACCTTGCCAACTTGTAGAAGATCATGTGCTATTATTTGCTTGTATTCTATATATACTTCTGTATTGTACCTGTTCAACCTAGGATCGTGAGACGTAGTTTAGCGTTCGAGCAAGATTCGGGTGTCAACACCGTACGCGGAGTCGTGTAACATCACTTAGAGAGTTGATACCACGATCCTATATTTTTCATGCTTGCTTTACCAAGTACATCATACCATAGGACACTTGACACTATTCATGTGACATAATCTTTCTTGAGTTATTTATGGTGATTCTGTATAGGTTTACAGGATTCGTGACATAAGACTTGCATACATAGATATCATCATGACTCGTTGTACTAGCTAGAGGTCATGATCTTACGTGTTATGGACATAAGACGTGGGGTTACATTGGGTGGGGAGAGACACACAGGCTACAGGCTGATTATATATATACTTATGTTACTGGAGAGTGTCTTAGTCTCTGTACCAGAGCTTTGGCACATGTACTGGCCCTTCGTGATATTACTTCTACCGGCTCCTCGACACAGATCTTGTAGTGGTCTCAGCCTGAGTACTAGTGATGCTCTCATTTATATTTCACATAGCTGGTTACATAGCTTGTCCTGAGAATCTATTTTTATATACTGTATTTTATTTGGCTTGAGTTATTCTTGTACCTTGCTATGTCCCCTGAGGACCTGGATCTGGATTATGTCCCTAGGTACAGCAGAGGAGGAATACCCTGAGATATATGGGATAAGAGCTGATGTTGGAGCAGTACTAACACCAGAGGACGAGGTTATGCCAGAGGATTTCTCCTGAGTATTTTGTACATACTCAGTTATTTATGCTTTCAGTTATTTCATATCTTGACTCTTTGATTTATGTATTGACTTATTTTATTGGTTTGTTCGCACAAACACTTTTTATTTGGATTTATTGATGGACTATATTTTTTTTATCTATTATCTTGACTACTCTATCATATTGAATTGTATTTACTTTCTATGGATGAGATAAGAATTATACTGAGGTAGATGGTTTAGACTTGCATTTATAATTATTACAGCTTAAGCGCACTCTAACGAGTCCATTAAATTGGGTTTGCCCATTGGAGTTGTACTGCTGGCCATTGTCACGTGGCTAGTCCCTAGGTATTTTTGGACTGGGGCATGACAGAGTGACTATTAGGCTATAGGAATGGCTTGGACACTTTTGTATCACTAGACTTGTGATCACGGTAGAGCCATATTCCAAGTTGATACTATAATTCTTCCTTATGATTATTTATATTATCTTCCTATCTGAGTATCATATCATAATTTTAATTAAATAACTATTTTAATTTATTTATTTTACCATTCTTGAATAAAGGACTTGTATGTCTTTGATGACCTAGTATTTGTTCAGTAGACAAAGGCATGCCAGAGAAGAAGATACTACCTCTATATAGTGTAGAATAGCCTGGAGAGTACCTTTTTGGGACAAAAACCAAACTTATGTGAGATATAAATATTAATAGTTTATGTTTATAGATGTGAATTATTCTCAGTTTATTTATGCTTTTATTTTGCCCATGTTTTTATCCTAGAACTTTACAAGTGACAATCGCGATAAAGATATATATGTATTTATTTGACGCGTAGTCTGGGATGTTAGTTATGTAATTGGCTCGCCGTATTCTGGGAATGGAGAATGACAACATATCCTAAGCTAGCTTCCAAAGACACATGAGCACTTAATGTAGATTCTTGTTCATATTAACCACATTATGTTACTGATTACTTGCTTCTATCAGTTCATCTTTTACATGTTCTATTTGCGTTTATTATTTATATTCTTAATGTTCATCTGGTTTTTATGTTTAGTATTTTATGTCTTTATATTGTACTTCTATTTTGCTGGCTTAGACTTGTACTTGCTCCAATCCTAACGAAATATGTTGATAATTTTAGGCAATTGACTACTCCACACACCATGGTTCTTAAGATGAAGTGGTGGAAGCTTTAGAGGCCGATCTTAGATCCTAGGTAGTTTAGCAAGTTTCTTAAATTCAAATATTTAGAGGGCTTGTCCCCGAATTTTGATTTTAATGTATTATTGGATTTTGTAAGTTGTTCTTATTATAAATGAGCTATATATGGTCTTTGTAATTGATTATTGAATAGTTGAAAATAAAGATTGAAATTGAGGTCTATATAGCATACTACGGTTAAGACTGCGATGTAGGATGGACTTGGTCATGTATTTGCCTAAAAGTGGGAGCATATCGTCACGAACAAGAACTCTATCATGAAGCAATAGGGTCAACACCTCTCATCAGACTGCAGGGAGAGTTTGTTAGGTTCCAACCTTGATTTGAGGTGTGTGGAAGAACAATCTAGGACGTCATGAAGCATCGATGGGAGTTACAACAAAGGTGACGCATGATCGATGGATGAATAGAGTCTTAAACAAAGCAAAATAACAATAACGATACAACACAGTATACAAACAATTTACCTATATTTGGATATTTTATCACATAACCTATTTTGAATATCTGGCGGCACATGATGTGTTGATGATCGTCAGTCGAGTAGGAATATACTACCTTATGTAATGATAACCTACTCACTTAGTCGGAGTAAAAAATAGAAACTTTTGGCTGAGCTTGCAGTTTCTGAACTTATATAGTCAAATATTTGAGTATTGCTTTTCCGTCATGAGCATAACCATATTTTACCCAAACCCTCTCTTGACTTGTTTATAGCGTCCTCATTGTAACATATTTACCTGTATTATATGTGTCACGACCCGCACCCGATGTAAGGATACAAGTCGGGAACAACGCCCAGCCTACGCCGCAGAATCGGCGGTAGAACGTTGTCTGGGTAATCTATCTATCAATATAATGAACCACCAACAATAACAATATACTCAATCACAGAACTAAGATAAAAAATAGCACGAATTAGATAAAGAATAGAAAAGTCACATACAACTCATGAGTCTAAAATAATACATCAATGAGTCTAAAAGAATACTAACAAATAAGCTGGAGACAAATCCAGTACAAGAAATACTAAGAAGGTACTAATCCCGGGTCATCTGTCTCACTCGGGATAAGTCCCTCCTGAGCCAGGATCTCTGACTCTAAACCCACAATAGGGTACCAGTCCTCGGTGTCATCTGAAAAAAAAATCCAGTCAGGAAAGGAGCAGAGTACATCTCTAACAACAGTTCTAATCAACGATAAAAACTATGTAACAGTAAATAGATGTGAATATACAAGATGCAATAATAGATTCAAGAGATATACAATAAGAAAATACTGGAATAAATACAATAATGAACAATATGACAATGATCAAGAATACTAATGATTAAGTGAGTGAGTACTAGCTTTAACATGTAATCGGCTTGGAAACTTGCACAGGAATAATGGCCTGGTTAGTCATACGTGCGGTGCATGACCAACACTCACAGGAAAATAATACTTGCACAGGAAGGTATGATCACATATCTACACTATACTCCCCACCCCCGACTGGTATAGTAGATCCAACCATGGTATGCTATGGCACGGGATTCTCTAGGAAGGTAGCAAATCTTTTCGAGAATTAGTGTCTGTACATGCACAAGATAATCAATGAAATAAGACTTGCACAAGATACACCATATACAAGAAATAATATCTCATGACGAGATCTGGATATACCAATCTGTATAACCATCGTGTCAAGAAACATGGATATCTACACTAGATACAATGAACATAGAGGATGTCATAAACGAGAAACTATCAGAGAATGTATTCGCCTGAAGTGCAATGAATATTCTCACAGATGTCTGATACGGTGCCTCGAAGACCTAGATATGGAATACAACATCAATACAAGGTTCTGAAAAGAAAATAAGTTTAAACTAGTCAACTTCTAGGTCAATAAGTCAATTCTAAGTCAAAAGTCAAACTAAGTCAACTCTAAGGTCAACTATGGTCAACTATGGTCAAACTATGGTCAACTACCTATTTCTAGGTTACATAAGTCTAACACAAATATATTGGGTTAAGATACTAAAGTCTAGGTCACCAAAACCCACAACTTAAATATTAGGATATCGTATCTCCGGATACGTAAATCCAAAAAGGTAACATTACATATAAAAATCAAACAAAATTATTAATTATATAAATCTTAATCACAAACATTAAATAGATATCTCAGTTTTGAACCAACTTGGTATCACAACATAAACCCATAATCTTGATACCCCAAACCCAATACCTTGGGTATCCCCAATACCTTGGTACTTACCTTGGTATCTCAAGGTAATACCCAAATACTAGTTATACTATCTACCCGTATATATATATATATATATATATATATATATATATATATATATATATATATATATATATGCTACAATAATTAATATACATATAGTATAATACAAGTAGCAATTAGGAAAATATTAGGAAAATATTTACTTATATATCAATACCAAATATATATATGTATACTTAATAATAGAAAATCTGCCAAACTATCGCAAAAACCCTGCCCGCTGTCGTTGAAGATTGCTGTTGATGCTGATACACTGCTATTTTAGTGACAGATTCCTGCAGTTGTCGCCAAAAACCGTCGTTGTAGCTTCTGATACGGTACTGATACTCTGCAGTATTAGTGACAGATACCTGCAGTTGTTGCTAACTGCTGTCACTATAGGACTGCTGCTGCTGCTATGCGTTTATTGCTGCTGCAATACTTGCTACTGCGACACTTGTTGCTGTCGCTAAAGCAGCTGCTGCTGCTATTTCTGCCTGTTGTTGCTGTTGTGACGCTCTTGCCCGCTGTTGTTGCTAATAAAAATATATGTTTATATATACAATATATATCTAAATACCATATATGTAACCCACAATATATATATATATATATATATATATATGCAATATGCATATAAAATTATTAATAACTATACATACATTCATACATATTAAATTGTACAAAATACCACATAGTAACACACACACACACACACACACACACACACACACACACATATATATATATATATATATATATATATATATATATATATATATATATATATATATATATATATATATATATATATATATATATATATATATATGTACATATAATTATTCCCCATATATAACACACATTATATAAATATAATCATAACACATGTAATTATACTTAACATATACATATCTATATATATATATACTATAATATATATATATATATATATATATATATATATATATATATATATATATATATATATATATATATATATATATACATGTAGAATAATAGTTACATACAATATATACACCTATAGTATATAAATAGATACATAGATCTAAGACACAACATTACATAAACATATATACCATATATATATATACACACACAATTATATTCTCCATGAAATAAGATCATAGATCTATAATTAAATTGCACACACATGGAACGTATCACCCTGTATCCCACTAGATCTAGGATACGCTTGCGACACGAGTCCACCACACATCCAAACATATCCCGAAGGACACGAACAAGTCATATATATTATTTATAAATAATACCAAGAGTCAAATACAAATCTACGTATCGGTGTCAAAATGTGATATGTACAAAGTCCCGTGTCGGAGGGAAAACCCCCAAATCAACACGTATCACCAAATTATTGGGATATGACCTACACGTACCCAATTATGGACACGACACTAGCCCCAAACACACAAGCACATGTCAAATTGATCTATAGGACCAATTAACACACACAACAAATGTCAATCTCGGAATTCCCCCAAAATTGATACAAAAAGCACCATAACTTTCTCAATAGGCCTCCTATGAACACAAAACCAAATCCTATGGGTAGCCTATGTATATGGGTTGATTTATCATGGTTAAATTTCAGATTTAGAACCTAAATTAAGGGGGGAAATTGAATTGTACCTTTTGGAAGATGGATTCCCAATGCAATCTCCAAATATGATAAAATTGGCCTCCAACTTGTAGATCATTGCTCCTCTTTGTAGATCCTTGCTTCCTCCTTCCAGATCATTGCTCCACTAGCCTCCAATAGTGATTTGGGAAGGAATTAGAATAAAATTTTGTAGGGAAATAAAGTGGAAATAAAGAAATATGGTTGAGGAAATTTCTAGATCTTATTTCCAAATGTAAAGAGGAGAGATAAATAATCCCCCCCCTCTAAATAGGCCAGCCCCCTTTTCCCTTCCTTAAGCTACTATGAATTATCCAATATACCCCTTGGGGTCTCTCATGAAGAAATAATTAAGGAGGGAAGCTTCTAGTCTAATGGTTTAATTAATTTTAATCCATCTCGTAATCAATGGGCTTTCTAATTGGGCTCAAATATAATAATTAATTCATGTTGGTCCATGAGTCTAAACTAAACTAGTTAGGTCCACTAACACAAGTCTAAAATAAATAACTAACATCTAACAATAATTAAATAATACAACAAATAATTATTTATCATACACAATATTTAATTAAATATTAATTTACTAAAATACCCTTTCCTAGAAAATGTGGTAGTGACAAATCTACCCTCTTTAAAATAATTTTGTTCTCGAAATTCAAAGACGAAAACTACCCCCAGAAAATAACAGATCATAACAAAAGAACAGAACTAAGTAACAAAACTAACTATGAAAGAACATAACATATTTAGGAAAGAACATACCTCAAGGGACAAATAAATATGGATAACGCTCTCGTATTTCATCCTCTCTCTCCCAGGTAGACTCCCCCGGAGAGTGATGCCTCTATGCGACGCGCACCAAAGGAATAGTATGGTTCCTCAGCACCTTCTCTCTACGATCCAGAATCTCAACTGGCTGCTCTGGATAGCTAAGAATATGGCCCACCTCTACCTTCAAGTGATCCAATACATGACTAGGATCTGCCACGTATCGTCTCAACTGCGACACGTGAAATACGTTGTGCACTCCCTCCAATGCAGGTGGCAAGTCTAGCCTATAAGCAACTACATCGACCCTCTCTAGAATAGTGAAAGGTCCAACGAATCGCAGACTAAGCTTCCCGCCTCCATCGAAGCGAATCGTGCCTCGTGTCGGAGAAATCCTCTGAAACACCAAACCACCCACCTCGAACTCCAAAGGTCTCCAGTGGCTATCGGCCCAATGCCGCTATCTGTCATGCGCCACACGAAGTTTGTCTCTGATCAACTGAACCTTCTCCGCTGCATCTATAACCATCTCTGGCCCAAGCAAAATCATTTCTCCAACATCGTCCCATGACAAGGGTGTCACGAATAGAATTGTTTGAGGCGTCCCCCAAATCGTGACCGCCGTGCGGGCCTGGGGTTGCGCCCGCACAAGGCTTTAATGATTTGCATAGCAAGCACATATTCAGAGTACGCAGATAAATTGAAACACAGATTTAAAATATAAAAAAGTTCTCTTTATTGATAATGAACATCTATTACAAACTCTTGAACGAGTCAGCTAATATGCCGCACGGGCTTACAAAAGTGTTGACTCAAAATGAGATAGCAGTCCTGTATATTATATCCCTTTACTAAACTTCAAAAGATATAGACCTCCAGGCTGGAGGACAGCTTTGCCACGGAGCTGCATTTGTGTATGAAGAGTTGCAGGCTCCTGTCTTCAAAATGCTTCAAAAGGCGCGGTGAAGATGCGCCAACAGCTGGACTGGATCGGGAAGACCACTTCGGCTCCTCGCTCGGTTCGCCTTGGTGCGGAGAACCTGTTTCTACGAGGATCAGCATGTCGAAACATACTGGTAAAGGCGAGCTAACCGAACTATACCAATCAACACATTGTTTTAATGAAGCATGCATATTTGTGGGTTTCTATCTTGCCTTAGTTCATTTACAAGTAAGCAGCATATAGAATTTACTGAAATGAACGTGCCACCGTTCGGTAGATTTTACCTGCCCATCTGAATTACCTGCACAATACTTACCATGCCTTCCCTGCCACGAAGACACAAGTTAGTTTATAACAGGTTTAAATATACACGATGATCACTAGCGTGGTGCCATAACGGACATAGTCAAGGACAGGGATAGCATGCAATAAGAACACGACAAGCACACGATGCGTTGCAAGCCATCCCCTCCAGCACACGATGACTACACACGAGTTCCGCCCAGACCAGAATGGTGCCAGTGCCCCAGCGACCGTCCGCAGAACTTACCCTTGTGCACAAGTTGTCCATGATCGAACAATACGTTATCTTAAACAATTAGTTTACGCCTTCGAGGCAACACGAGCACAAGACATATCAATAATCGTTAAGCATTCATGCACTTCAGGCAACATGAGTATGAGATATGTATTTGCACAGGACAAGCAACAGTTCATGATTTATTTCCAAACAAACAAGCATGCAGTTTAGTATCCGTTCATGAAGTTATTGACAAGCATAATGAACCAAGTCTATTCTCTTTAATTTTGATTTCTTTTATTATTACTTGGTATCGTTTGATCGGGGCAAAGAAGAATGCAGATTTTAGGGCATGAAGCTTGGAAGCAGGGCTAGCTAATCGGGTTGGTAGCCACTCACTTGGATTGTTGGAAGGAAGAAGGAAAGAGGCGCTTCACGACTCCGCTCGTAAGCCGCCTACTGCTCGTTCACCTGCACACGAACAGCTCGATTAATACTTCTTTCTCTCTTTCTAATCTCGGAATAGAAGTGCAAGTCAATAAACAAAAACAATGAAAACCATCGAAACTGTTCAAGGAAAACAAGCAAATCCTAAAACCAACTCAAAGCACGAAAGCAACAAGCGACATCGAAAACCGAGGCAATAAAAGATAGCAGCGGAGAGGTCCCTCCTGACTCTGCCGCTAAGTCGATCCCGGGGGCACGGTCCACTGAATATGGGAATCGATTCCGAAGAAAGAAATCCATAACGAGGACGAGTTCTTAATTCAATCTATCCCGATCGAACGATACCATTTGTGGTTCTTAGCCGCGCTCCCCGCACCGGGGGAACGGGGCGCTACATCCTACCCAACCAATTGGAAGTTTCATCCCGAAACTTAAGAATAGAACCTACCGTTAAGGATTATTTTGTTGGGGACAACGACCATGAAGGTTCGGACAGGAGCCAATAGCATGGCCTGGATCGCCACAAGTGAGGCATAACCCAAGTCTTTTGCGACAATACTTCTTAATGTGCCCTTTTCTTTTACAGAAGTGACAAGTTTTGCTCCAATCCCCGTCCTGCTGACCAGCATTATTCGGGCCTTTGTAGCGGTATTTCCTCCCTCGTTGCTTTGGCGTTTGTGACTGGATGTATGCACAGTGCCGGCAGCAACATGAGGATATTTTGGTTCAAGAGATAGGGCGTGATTCATGACTTCATGCATTGTTTCGTACTGATTATTGACCACGTGCGCATGGATGGCAGGGCGCAAACCACCTTCAAACCTTCTAGCTCGACTCGCTGCATTAGGTAAATAGGCCCTAGCGAATTTAGAGAGTCGGTTGAATTCAGCGGAATATTGCTTAACTGACATACTGCCCTGCCTCAGCTGTACGAACTAGTTTTCCATCTGACGTTGTACTGGAGGGGGTATAAACTCCTCTTCAAATGCGGCATGAAAAGTCGTCCACGAGATCGCCTCCTCTCCGTGATCAAATTGGAGAGATCGTCGATGCACGTTCCACCAATCGTGCGCGTTGAGGCGGATCTGAAGTTGCGCGCAGGCGACGCGCTTCTCTTCGGGGACCTCTAGCAGAGCGAAATGATCTTCAAGTTCGGCTAGCCAATCTAGAGCTACCACTGGGTCCTCAGTCCCGTTGAATGGGGTGTTGCAAACTTTCTTGAAGTGGCCCAAGTTGAAGGCAGTCACGTCCCTCGGCCTTGGGATTTGCGGCATCTCTACTTCAAGCACGGGCTGTTCCACCGGAGTCGTTGTTATTGCAGCAAAATGGTTGGCAGCCAAAGTCTGAGCGATCTGTTGTAGGGTATCTACCTGCTTCTGTTGGACTGAGAATCGGGTTTCTAGATTGCTTTCAAACTTGGCTTGGCGAGCATCATCTCTTTGTCGTTGCGATTCTAACATTTGTATCACCCGCTCTAGCGGGTCGACTTGAGATATGCCATGCTGGCTCCGAGAGATTCCCGAAGATTTCGAACTACTTTCTTGTGTTTCGTTCGGTGCTTGCGCTGCAGATTACGCTGGTGCCATTCCTTCAAACGCAGATAAATTACATTAGAATCATAATGTATTATGGACTTATTGTATGAATGTATCTCATTTTGGCCTAGCGAGTTCAAGAGTTCCCACAGGAATTGATCGTTAAAGGAACTTTTCCAGTACGAAGTCTAAGGAACTTGAATCTGTGCTCTGATACCACTATGTCATGACCCAATTCCGTAGAATCATTTGAGGCGTCCCCCAAATCGTGACCGCCGTGCGGGCCTAGGGTTGCGCCCGTACAAGGCTTTAATGATTTGAATAGCAAGCACATATTCAGAGTACGCAGATAAATTAAAACACAGATTTGAAACATGGAAAAGTTCTCTTTATTGATAATGAACATCTATTACAAACTCTTGAACGAGTCAGCTAATATGCCGCACGGGCTTACAAAAGTGTTGACTCAAAATGAGATAGCAGTCCTGTACATTATATCCCTTTACTAAACTTCAAAAGATATAGACCTCCAGACTGGAGGACAACTTTGCCACGGAACTGCATTTGTATATGAAGAGTTGCAGGCTCCTGTCTTCAAAATGCTTCAAAGGGCGCGGTAAAGATGCGCCAACAGCTGGACTGGATCGGGAAGAAGACTTCGGCTCCTCGCTCGGTTCGCCTTGGTGCGGAGAACCTGTTTCAACGAGGGTCAGCATGTCAAAATATACTGGTGAAGGCGAGCTAACCGAACTATACCAATCAACACATTGTTTTAATAAAGCATGCATATTTGTGGGTTTCTATCTTGCCTTAGTTTATTTACAAGTAAGCAGCATATATAATTTACTGAAATAAACGTGCCACCGTTCGGTGGATTTTACCTGCCCGTCTGAATTACCTGCACAATACTTACCATGCCTTTCCTGCCACGAAGACACAAGCTAGTTCGCAACAGGTTTAAATATACACGATGATCACTGGCGTGGTGCCATAACGGACATAGTCAAGGATAGGGATAGCATGCAACGAGAATACGACAAGCACACGATGCGTTGTAAGCCATCCCCTCCAGCACACGATGACTACACACGAGTTCCGCCCGGACCAGAACGGTGCCAATGCCCCATCGACCGTCCGCAGAACTTACCCTTGTGCACAAGTTGTCCATGATCAAACAATACGTTATCTTAAACAATCAGTTTACGCCTTCGAGGCAACACGAGCACAAGACATATCAATAATTGTTAAGCATTCATGCACTTCAGGCAACACGAGTATGAGACATGTATTTGCACAGGACAAGCAACAGTTCATGATTTATTTCCAAACGAACAAGCATGCAGTTTAGTATCCGTTCATGAAGTTATTGACAAGCATAATGAACCAAGTCTATTCTCTTTTATCTTGGTTTCTTTTATTTTTACTTGGTATCGTTTGATCGGGGCAAAGAAGAATGCAGATTTTAGGGCGTGAAGCTTGGAAGCAGGGCTAGCTAATCGGGTTGGTAGCCACTTACTTGGATTGTTGGAAGGGAGAAGGAAATAGGCGCTTCACGACTCCGCTCGTAAGCCGCCTACTGCTTGTTCACCTGCACACGAACAGCTCGATTAATACTTCTTCCTCTCTTTCCAATCTCGGAATAGAAGTGCAAGTCAATGAACGAAAATAATGAAAACTATCAAAACCGTTCAAGGAAAACAAGCAAATTCTAAAACCAACTCAAAGCACGAAAGCAACAAGCGGCATCGAAAACCGAGGCAATAAAAGATAGCAACGGAGAGGTCCCTCCTGACTCTGCCGCTAAGTCGATCCTGGGGGCACGGTCCACTGAATATGGGAATCGATTCTGAAGAAACAAATCCATAACGAGGACGAGTTCTTAATTCAATCTATCCCGATCGAACGATACCGTTTGTGGTTCTTAGCCGCGCTCTCCGCACCGGGGGAACGGGACACTACAAAGGGAGTATGACACCTCCGACCGTACAGAGCTTCAAAAGGAGACATCTCTATAATAGCCTGGTAACTGTTGTTGTAAGCAAACTCTACCAAATAACCATTACCTACAAATAGATGATGCGGTCATTTTCTATACCTGGTCCAGGATGGTATTACAATGATAGTATCTCGGAACGTCCTTGCTTGGGCATAATGTCATACGAGTCTGAGTTGCGTCCGTGCTAGGCCAGGTCCGAACAGACGTTTGATAACTAATTCATAAAGTTGTCATAGCGGAAGCATAGTATAAACACAAGTATGATATAAAATAAGCTCTTTATTGATATAGAAATAATTTTACAAGCGGCGCTAGGCCGAGATGACAAATCTCTTAAGCTCTCTCTCTCTCTCGGAACCATAAAGGCGTGCCAAGCGGCTTACAACATGGAATGATAACATAAGCGATATTTCAAAATATTATGTCCTGTATATGTGCTTCAGCTCCAGACGCAACACTCCAAGGCTCCAGAGCAAACTCCACGCCTTAGCGCGCACAAGGAGATATTTTGTACCGAACGAGGTTCTCCCGTACCCTGCACACAATCTGATGGTTTATCAGTACATTAAATACACTGGTGGGGAGGTTTCTCGCCCGCTCGACAAATCCAAATATGCTATATTAGTTTTGTGCACCATCTATTAAGTTGTCTTTATAATCTTACCTTAGGATCAGTTTTATGACATATCATGAAAAGCCTAACTCATGTTGCAGTGCGCCGTGCGATATGAATAATATGCACAACTTAACAACTTACCATTCATCCTTCCCTGTCCAAGGTAAACCATGTTAGCCATCATATAATACATGAAATAAAACTAAAGGGTGTGCATACGAACATAATATTACAGACGATTTCTTGACTCGATCGTAATATGCTTAAATGATACAAAGTACCGTACCTCAATTCTACGGATGTACGTAAGTGCCAAACATTCCTTAACTTGGACAATTAACGAGCTATACGTTGAGTTTCATGCATTAATTACTTGCCTCAATGCAACCCCTCGTACGTCGGTTGTTGCTAAGAGAGATGACTTAATCTATATAAACAGTTATCACTGGCATAGCCATAAAGGACCATAATATAGTCATGAGCGAGAATTGTATGCAACTCAAAGAACATGAGGCATCACATGCCATCCTTCCCGAATATAAGACTACCACTCTAGAGCAAGAATGGGTGAAACGCGAGGAACATGAAGCGTTAAATGCCATCCTACCCGAATATGAAAATACTATATGAAGTAACATCCGGATAGGATTGGCCTATAAGACTCGTCTTACAGTATTCGTATTTTATGTGGATAAGTATTTTGTGCTAGTTATTGCATTTTATTGGATCTCGAGGAAGCCAAAAAATTCTAAAAATTGAAACATTACTACTTGACCCGTGTACCGATGGTATACTACAGTATACCGATGGTATACTGCTCGACAGATTTTTTTTCACTTTCGAGATATTTTTGAGATATGTTTGAGATATTTTCGAGATATTTATTTATAAATAGTACTCGAGATATTTTATTTTTCTCTTTCTATTTCACTCTCTTCTCTTCTTCATTTCTCTCTCGAGCTTGGAAGCATGGTCTTGAGACCTGGAGTGTGGTTTATGAACCCCTTCGTGATAGTGGACTAGAAGATTAGGCTGGAAGCTCGCGTTAGGCAAGTACATCTTGCCAATTTCGTGAACTTCTTCTATTTTCTATCATTTTACTTTCCTAAAGCTTGGTTGTTGTTATTTTACTTAGACTTGCTTTACTATTAGTATTCATATTGTGATTTCTAGCCTAGTGACTGTCTCGGTTTTGTTTTCTGGTAGAATCTCATCCCGTCCCTTTTTGGTAACTCGGTAGCAAAAAAGGTACCAGAGTTGTGACCGTGAGATTTAGTCCATATTGTTATATGAGACTTACCCTAGACTTGACTTCCTGTTAGACTTAGTTCTGGTAATTTTTGGGATTCGATTTGGATCCCAGAAATGAGACTTGATTTAATCAGGTTTATTCTTGAAAACTAGCATACCGACGGTATACTACAGTATACCGATGGTATACCAATTTCAACCGACTTGAATTCTAGATATTTTTGTGTAAACCCTATCTGCATATCGACGATGTACTGGGTTGTGCTGACGGTATAACGATCTTGTCGACATTGATATTTTTCTTGGCTGGCATACCGATGGCGTACTAGGTTGTGCCTACGGTATACCGATTTATGGAACTTTATTTTGTAGTAACTTTTTGCCTACTTGGAACGATATACTGACGATATACTACAGTATATCGACTGTATACCGATTTGTTGGAATCCAGAACTTATTGTGTTTTTTCTATCTCTAGACCGGTGTACCGACAATATACTGGACTGTATTGACGGTATATCGATCATGCCCTTTCTTTGGAAATTCTTTATTTTTCGTGATTTTATGTTAAAACTTCTGGTTTTTGTTTGGACACAAGATGACTTGACCTGATTTGGATATAAACTTACATGGCTTCAGATGACTTGACTGGACTTGACTTGGCTTTACTCAATTTCATCTGGCTTTGCTCGGTTACACGTGATGACATAATTGATTGGACTTGACTTGGCATGACTTTACATGGCTTCCTCGGACTTGACTTGGCATGACTTTACATGGTTTCATAGGACATGACTTGACTTGGTTTCACATGGTTTTATCTGGTTGGATATGGCTTCACATGGTTGTACATGGCTTTACCTGGTTTCATATGGCTTCACCTGGATTGACATGGCTACACTTGGCTTTACCCGACTTTACTTGGTTTCACGTGGCTTAATTATTGTCGTAGAATACATGAGTCTGGTTGTGCAAATATATATTAAACCTATTTATATTAGTATTAGAACTTGATTTGTCTGCATCATATCTAGGATGGATTCTACGGAATGCCACATCCGAATTCATACAAGAAACTACCAAGGGTTAAATAACTAGATATTCACTTAGTACATGTCTAGAAGTTTTCCTAGATTGCATGCAGTTCCGGTTATTCATACTATTATCTTGAGAAGTAACTAGTGGTTTATATTGTGGCGTATCTTGAGGAGTATCCAGTTGGTTGTGTATATAAATATCTCAGATAGAATATAGGGGCATGCGATCAGAAGGAACTCTAGTATCACGTTGCATTATAAAGTTAGTAATTATGGATTGTGATAACCCTAGTTAGTTAAAGTATCAAACCGTACTTACATGATTTGTCGTGATTGATGGATGCCGGTTAGTCTAGGCTATACATGATCACATCTTTACTTCTACGCTTGTTATTAATTATTGATATCAGTTCAAGATATGTCTCATTGCAGGTTTTACAGTATTCATTATCCTAAGATTCTTTTATATTCAATTTTTACTTTTCAGTAGTTGTATTGCTTGTGTTGTTGATTTAAGTTTCTAGATTGGCTTCCTTTATGGTACTTGTTATTTAGGGGACTGGCCCTACTTGTTATGTATATCCAGATCCAGTATTAGCACCGGAGGATCTTTCGTACTTTCCTGAGGATAGCGGCCACTAGGAGAACCAGACCGCTTGAGTGGGTTTTCTTACTTCCCCACCCTGATGTACATTCTATTTTGTTGGCATTTAGCCATCGATCATGTGTTTATCTCTTATTTTTGTTTGATCAATTAGCCTATGGGCATTAGCATGATTGACATATCCTAAGGTTGATCATGTATGACTCATATTTTGGCTAGTTTATTCATTCTGTGTTTACTAGCATCATGATCATTTGTATATTATAGTTTGGGATGCTTTACTATTATATTTCAGCTGATCTTACATCTTGTTATTATACCATTTGTTCTTACGATTGAGACATTAGGGTTTGTTGGACCTATGCTTGACTGTTGGTTTGTAGTAGTGACCCCTTATGTCTTACAGCTTCACCGTATATAGGGAGTACCTGAGTGCTCTAAGTATACATAGTTGGCCTTCTCTGTCTCGCTTTTCAGTATTCTGGTTCTAGGGCGTGACACAGTTTTAGTGTTGGCCCATGTAGGTCTGTTTGATTGGATTATGTCTGTTTAAAGCATATTTAATCTGGTTTTTCCATATATGTGGGGGTTGTTGTTGTTGTTAGATGTCTCAATCTTAAAACTGTTACTCTTGATCCCTAGTTATTTTTTCTATCCCTAATTCTTTATTTGATATTTGTTTATTCGTTGATCTATCATGTTCTTCGATTGATTCTTGTGTCCTTAACTTTCAGGGGCACTATTCCTGTTACTATCAGCCAGATGGATCGAGTTCAGCTCGAGGAGGGTCAGCATTCAGGAGCCTATCATATTCCTGGAGATCAGCCTCAACATTTAGGGGAAGAGTCCAGAGTAGATCCCGAGGCAGATAGGCTGACAGTACTGACCTAGCAGGCAGCACCTATGCACCTAGTTCAGTCCGAGCAGCCAAAGGGTATTGCCTGAGCATTGATGGATGTCCTACGAGGATTCATGATGACCCAGCAGCACCAGAGTGATATGCTCACTCGGTCAATCCGGACAACATTAGAGCGAGGTGGTTCTCAAATCCATAATTCTGCGACCAGCTTCAGGCATCCCAGTCCTCCATACTTTTATGGCACAAAGAACGCAATTTCGTCCGATGCTTAGCTGTAGGACACCGAGGCTATCTTAGAGGCAACAGGGACTCTGGTTAGAGAGCGCATAGCAATAGTGAGGCTACAGTTATTAGACTTGGCGCATGAGGTTTCTCTCACAGCACCGATTCTATGGACAGTTTTTTCTGAGAGGTTCCAGGCGAGGTACTTTGACGCGGTGGCGCATTATGAGCTTCAACAGAAGTTTAACAATCTCAGGCAAGAGGGCAGGATGGTAGAGGGTTACGTGGCAGAGTTTGCGAGACTTAGTCGGTTTGCTCCTACTTTGGTAGCGACTGAGTTGGAGAGGGCGAGGAGGTTCCAACAGGGACTTTATTTAGAGATTATCTTGGCAGTAGAGTAGCATGAGTTTCAAAACTTTGATGGGTGATGCGGGAAGCTAGGATGTATGAGTATACATCACAGAGGATTTTTGATCGAGTTAGGGGCCAGAAGAGGCCTAATGTTTCGGGAGGATCATCATCCCATTCATCAGCACAAGCTTCGGCAGTTCGACCCCTGACGATTGGATCCTCAAGGAGGACAACATCATCTCAACTGTCATCCCAGATGCGTCCTCAGCAGAGGCAGTCATCTTCTTCTTCCCGTAGTTATTTCCATTACGGGAAACCTGGACATATTGTATCAGAGTGTCGTAGGGCACAGGGATTGTGCTTGGTATGTGGGGTATCAGACCACATAGTCAGAACATGTCCTAAGAGAAACCAGACTGGATCATCATCGGCCAAGTTATTAGTTCGTCTAGTAGCGCCTCAGTACAGGGCACCAATACCAGTGCAGCAGCAGCAAGTTCAGAGGCCTTTGCCTCCTCAGGCTCAGGCATTCTAACAGAGGTCGCAGCAGTATGCGCAGGCCCAGGCACATGCAAAATCTAAAGGTCAGCAACAGAGGGACCAGCACCCAAAGGTAAGAGTTGAGCCTTCTTGTTATCGATGGAAGAGGCTTTGGCAGCATGAGATGTGGTAGCAGGTACCATTCTCATCCACTTTCACTCAGCTTCAGTTTTATTTGATTCTAGTGTATCACATTCATTTATATCTGCACTCTTTATGACACGAGTTGGATTGGAGTCCGAGTCCTTACCTGTAAGGTTTAATATACTTACTAGTAACGGTCTTATGGGAGTAGATAGAGTATATCCCTCGTGTAGTGTCACGCCCCAGTACTAAAATACACGGGACCAGGCTACGTGGCAAAGGCCAACTAATATGTCTCCGGGGGATTACCTAATTTAATGGTCCCAATGAAACGTACTATGCTGTCCTAAAATACTAACAAGTCTAATACTATCATACATCAGGTAATGTCTAATCTCATCCACAATATAAACAAGAAGTACTGAAATAAATACTAAAAAATAAGTGTAGAGTCTGAAATATCATAGTATAATCCAGATATATCTGATGGGAACAAACCCACTACAAATGATGAAATAAGAGTACTGAAAGACAGAATAAAGAGTACGACTAGAGCATCGGCCAACTAGCTAAGGAATGCTCCATTCCTAGGAGGAAGGCCTACCAATGATCAAGAAAACTATGACGGAAGCACCTCTAGCTCCTCCTCGGATGCGAACCTCGTCTCCTGCCCGGGTCCGTACACGGTAGGATAATAAGCCTCGTCCAAATCTGGAAGAGAACTAGGTCCTCAGAGGGACGTAACAAGATACAAAAAATACATGCCATATATAAATACTGAATAAAATAAAGGGTTTGCTAACCATCTAAGTGAATATAATATGAGGACAACCTTGGTATGTATAGGTAGGTGTAGGCATAACGTCCACTCTCCGAAGAGCGTGGTATCTGTACATATAACGTCCATCATTCCGAAGAATGAGGTATCTGCAAATATATACGTCCATATCGCTCCGAAGAACACGGTATCTGTATAAAGGAAGTCATTGGATCCGTGGTTCCTTTGGATACTACGGAGTCCAATATGTATATCCCATACGCCTACCAGTTGTCCTCTCCTCCCAATGTAGATATACAAGTCGAATATACGACATGCATACCACGTACTATATGCCAAGTCTCAACTAATTAAATAACCCTGATTATGTACTAAACAATGATGCATGTCACACGCACCGATAGCTAGTCGGGTACGTGGACCCGTATCCCAAAATGTGTTTATCATCGTGATACGTGTACAAGTGTCAGGGTCTAGAAAGGTATCAGAATATCCTCACAATGGTAGGTGAGTCTGCTAGTGACAAAGTCAAGTACACTACTCATCGACCCATTCGTCGACTATACCCGAGTCAATCTTGGACGCGCACAGTTATATGTATATTATAACAAGATATCATACAATAGTTTATAATTTAAATTAAACAGTAAATCAGGCAAGGTATACTTGCCTGGGTCCTCAAGCTGCGAGTGCCAATAACCTGCTCCCGAAGTCTCGCCTAAATGGTCCAACGACCCTATATATATAATATAATAATACGATTATCAGTCACTACAATAGTACATACAAAAAATACTACGTTGCAACTACGAACTGACGCAGGGGTCACAACTGGTCATTTAGCTCGGTCGCGTGTACACGTAGCTAAAACGTACACATGTCGTATCCTCAATTATCGTGTACACCAAGACAACGAATTAGTAAGATATAATATAATACCAGATAATGTATAACGCAACACAGGTCCTAGCTAACATGCTATAAAGATATATTACAAATTAAATGACGTATAATACTACATTAATATTCCTAGCCAACATATTAGTGTACAGGAGACCAATATCTAAACCTTGGTCAACACCGTACTCCTTATCAAAAATAGCCATAATTTATTATGATGTAATTATTAACATAATTACCTATACTTAAATATTACACTTAAACACAAACACATACACTACACTACACGTGTCTACACAATAACACGTTGACAACTGCGTATATGACGAAAGAAGAATATACCTAGTCGACGATCGTGTCCGGGGGGGTGTCCGCCGTACGAGGTGGCCGGTCTCCGGCGTGCACAGTGACTCCGGCGGTTACGGTGGCAGTACGGTCACAGCTGCACTTAATGGCAGCAGCTCCGGCAGCAGCTGCAGTGGCAACGGCGGTGGCAGGGTGATCATGGTGGTTACTGACGGTAAGGAGGTGGCCGGAGTTGCTGGCTAAGGCGGTGGTGGAGGTGGCCAGATTGCTGTGGTGGCGTTGCGGGTGACTGGGGATGATGATGATGGTGTTGTGATGGGGATGCTGGTAACGCCGGAGAGTGGTGGAGACGACGGTGGTGGCAGTGATGGTTGTTGGTGGTGGTGGAGCCGGTGAGGTGGGGGTGACAGTGGTGAAGACGGTGAGGTCGACGGTGGTCAAGGGGGGTGGAGACGTCCGGGGGGGGGGAGTCGGGTCAAAGGGAGAAAGTGTTGGGTGATGGTGCTGGTGATGATGAACGAAGATGGAGGTGGTGGTGATGGCTACTGGTGAGGATGCTGGCGATGGTCGAGGGTGGGGACAGACGGAGGAGATGGTGATGCTGGTGGCGGTAGAGCGGTGAGGTGGGGTAACGGTAGTGGAGACGGGGAGTCAGGGAAGGAGGTTGGCCGGGGAAGAAGAAGTAGAGTGGAAGGGGCTGCTGTGGTGGTCAGTCGAGGCGGAGGTGGCTGCTGGCGGTGGCGGTGGTTGGTGTCTGGGAGGAGGAAGATCGGAGGAGGTCGGCGGGGGATGCTCAGGGGAGGAGGCGGTCGGAGTTGGGAGAGGGAGGTGGCCGGGGAATAGAGTCGGGTGGAGGAAGGCGGTAGTGTAGATTTTTAGGGTTTCTTTTGTAGGTAGCTACTGTGGGTATTTTAGAGAAAGGAAGAGTGTAGTATATGTAGGAAAGAGAGAGGGGCTCTCCTTGGGATTAGGGCCGACTGGGAAATATTTTTGGGGAGGTAGAAAACCTCAATATGATGAAGGGAGGGCTAGGATGGAGGGATTTTGAAAGGGAGGGTGAGGATGTAAGGAGGGAAAGTTGTAGGAAGTACAATAAGGGGGGGAAATAGGGTAGACCGGTCAAGGAGGGAGGATGAGGTTCTTCATGTGTTGGGCCAATGGGAGGGGGACACCTCATTGCATATTTGTATAAAAGTCCCTTAACAATTAGAAAATTGCACAATTAATAGAATTTGGGATTGGATGAGGTAAAACACCATATTTGGTGTGAAGTAGTGGGCTAAAATGGTGTGTGGTATTTAGTATGAACCTTAAGGGTGTGAGTGGGGGTTTGGGTTGGAGTTGGGTCTAGTTTTGGGTGAGGTTGGGTCCTTACACCAATTTAATTAAAATTAGTGTAATTGGTGCTATTTAATTAATTGAAAATATATAGGATTAAAATTGGGTGGGACACAAGTGTCATGGACGTAGTAGACTCAGAATAAAATAATATCATAATTTGGGTTGTACAAAACGAGTTAAAGTTGTGTCTCTAATTTCGATTGGAACGGACAACGATGCAAAGTTGGATTTAAATGGGATTTAAACATGGACGTTTGTAATGAATATTGTGCGACTAAAATAAAGTACAAGAGAGAGTAGTTATAAGTTACACAAAGGTCAGAATGGTAGGCTGGCATATCTAGGAAAAGTGTATGAAATTTGTTTGAAGGTAATAGCTAGTGTAGTGCTCTAAATATCGAAACAAAGGTAAGGTGCACTAAGTGATATAAATATTGCACAATAAATATAAAAAATTGTGTTCTAATTCTAATTGGCTCCAAATTAAACCTAGTCTCTCTATCTAAGCTAAGTAGACCTAAATTTGATCGAGGGGGTTTACAATCTACCCTTCTTAGAGTATTTTATCCTCGAAATTAAAACATACATATGGTAAAAACTATTGACTGAATTGAAATGCTAGTACATACCTAGGCCTTTGAAGAGATGGGGAAAATGCTGCTGAATATCATCCTCTCGTTCCCAGGTCGACTCCCCTGGTGCATGATGCCTCCATACGACACGAACTAGAGGGATAGTCTGACCTCGCAATACCTTCTCGCTACTGTCCAGAATCTCTACAGGCTCCTCCTAGTATGACAAACTCGGCCCAACTGTGATCTCTGAGTGGTCAAGCACATGACTCGGATCTGGCGTATACCTCCTTAGCTGAAATACATGGAAGACGTCATGAACTCCTTCTAATGTCTGTGGCAAGGCTAATCGGTAAGCAACCTCTCTGATGCGCTCCAACACATCGAATGGTCCGAGGTACCTCAGACTCACCTTTCCTCTGCCTCCAAACCTGATGGTTCCTCGGGTATGTGAGATTTTCAGAAACACATGATCTCCAACCTGGAACTCTAGGGGTCGTCAATGCACATTTGCCCAATGCTTTTGTCTGTCATGTGCTGCTCATAGGTGCCCTTGGATCTTCTTTACCTTCTCCACTGTACGAACAACCAACGCTGGCCCTATAATCTGCCTCTCGCCCATATCGCTCCAACTTATTGGGGAATGACACTCACTGCCATACAACGCTTCATAGGGAGCCATCTGAATGCTTGCTTGATAGTTGTTGTTGTAGGAAAATTCGACCAAATATAAATGGTCCACCCATGATCCACTGAAATCAAGCATGCATGCCCTCAACATGTCTTCCAATGTCTAAATGGTGCGCTCATACTGGCCATCTGTCTACGGGTGATACGATGTGCTGAACTTCAGGCAAGTACCGAGACTCTCTTGCATACTCCCCAAAAGTAAGATATGAACCTCATATCCCGGTCAAACACTATACTGACTGGCATACCATGCAGTCGTACGATCTCCCTCATATACATATTTGCTAAGACCTCTATAGACTGCCCAACTCTAAAGGATAAAAAGTGAGCGGACTTGGTGAGTCGATATACGATCACCTATACCGCATTGTGACCACTAGGACTCCTCAGAAATCCCGTAACGAAGTCCATAGTGACATGCTCCCATTTACATTCAGGTATCGGAAGTGACTGAAGTAATCCTGCAGACCTCTGATGCTCAGCCTTGACCTGCTGACACACCAGACACTTTGCCACAAAGCGGGCTATCTCCCTCTTCATTCCATGCCACCAATAGTACTGCCTCAAGTCTCTGTACATCTTTGTGCCTCCTGGATGAATAGAGTATGCTGAACTGTGCGCCTCCGACATCAGCTCCTGACGAAGTTCTTCGTTCGAAACATATAGACGATTTCCATATCTCAAAGTCCCGTCCTCATGTATGCATAATCATGTCTGCATCCCAGCCTCTGTCCTCTGTCGAAGCCTCTAGAATCTAGCATCTGTTGGCAAGGCAGCCTTGATCCTCTCAACCAATATTGATTGCACCTGAAAACTCGACAACTTGCCGTCTGCTCCGGGCATAATGACCTCTATACCCAACTATTATAGATCTCTTAACAGATGTTGCTGGGTAGTAAAAAAGAATGCCATTGGCCTCCTACTTAATGCGTCAGCTACCACATTGGCCTTTTCCGGATGGTACTATAGCTCGATCTCAAATTCTGTCATCACCTTGAGCCAACGTCTTTGTCTCTGGTTCAGGTCCTTCTGAGTATAGACGTACTTTAGGCTTTTATGATCTGTGAATATCTCCACTCGTTCTCCGTATAGGTAGTGCCTCCAAAGCTTCAAAGCAAAGATCACTGCGGCAAGCTCCAATTCATGAGTGGGATAGTTCTTCTCATGGGTCCTCAACTGCTTGGAGGCCACAACTTTCCCATGCTGCATCAAGACGCATCCTAATCCTTTCTCAGACGCATCGCTATAGATCACAAATCCTCCGGGCCCAGAAGGTATAGTCAAGATAGGTGCAGTAGTCAGACGTTTCTTCAGCTCATCGAATGTCATCTGATACTCCTCTGTCCAGGTGCACTCATGCTCCTTGCGGGTCATATGCTCTGCGATCCTTGCGAAGTTCTCTACGAACCTCCAATAATATTCGGCAAGTCCTAGGAAACTCCTCACCTCCGAGATGTTGGTAGGGGTCAACCACGTCTCTACTAACGAAATCTTCGCTGGATCTACCGAAATACTATCTCCTGAGATAATGTGTCCAAGAAAAGAGACACGATCTAGGATGAACTCACACTTGCTCAGCTTGGCATAGAGCCTCTCACGCCTCAGCGTTTATAACACTAATCTCAAGTGCTCTTCGTGCTCCTCGTGGCTTTTTGAATACACCAAGATGTCGTCGATGAAGACTACTACGAACTGGTCTAGATATTGGTGGAAGACCCTATTTATCAGGTTTATAAATACGGTAGACGCATTCGTCAGTCCAAAAGGCATCACAAGAACTCGTCCTGACCATAATGAATCTTGAATGTCATCTTTGGAATGTCTTCTCTCTGCACCTTTACCTGATGATAATTCGATCTCAAGTCGATCTTCGTGAACACCACTGCTCATGTCAGCTGGTCGAATAAATCATCAATCCGCGGTAGGGAGTACTTGTTCTTGATAGTCAAAGCATTAAGGGCTCTGTAATCAATGCACACACGGACTGTCCCATCCTTCTTTGTTACAAACAACACTGGTACTCTCCAGGGTGATGCACTAGGACAGACAAATCCCTTGATCTGCAACTCCTCTAACTGTAGCTTCAGCTCATCTAGTTCCTTCTTTGCCAACCGGTACACATTTGAAGATACCAATGCTGCTCCGGGTACTAACTCAATAGTAAACTACACCTCTCAATCAGGCGGTAGGCCTGGCAACTCCTCCGGGAAAAATCCTTGAACTCTACAACTATCGATGGGGGTGTCATCTCCATAGCCATGTAAGCTCCAGCTGTCTATCCTACTCCTAGCTCGATGATGCCCCGTATGTACTCGAACTTTGGGTGATCTGGCGGTCTAAAAATGATGCTACCCCTCCGGCAATCCATTATGGCATTTTACTGGCTCAACCAGTCCATGCCTAGCACAACATCGAAGTTTGGCATCGAGAATACCAAAAATTGTGCTCTCATCTCCCTACCACACATGACTACCGAGCACGTTCAAATAGTGCTAGTAACCGGTACGATATCTCCTCCGGTAAGAATATTCCAACTTTTAGGTAAGGGGGAAGTAGCTACTCTATACATAGCTACAAAACTACTAGCTATGAAAGATAGTGTAGCTCCAGAATCAAACAGTGTAGTCGCAGGCAATGATGCAACTAAAATGGTACCTGTGATATCTTCCCCTCTGGTTCCTCCTTAACCGCTGCTAGTGCAAAGGCCTGCCCGTGCCTCTGCCCTCCGGCCTGCTGTCTGGCTCGATCAAACTGTGCCTCCTGCGGGGCCAAGGGTGGTCCCTTCTAAAATCCTCTGGGTGCTGGTGGACGCTGGCCTCCTGTCGGGGGTAGTATCCTCTGGATTGGTGCTGCTGGCCTTTGTCCGGTCTGCGGTGCTGCATCTCTGTGCTGTGGGCAGTCTCTGGCAAGATGCTAACTCGCTCCATATATCATGCACAGTCCAAGCTTCTTTCTGCAATCTTTGACAATATGTCTCTTCTTGCCACAATGGTGATAAGTCGTAAGTTTCTTGTGCTGGTATGGCACTGTCCTCTGTTGTGTCTGCGCTCTCGGATGACGGATCGGTCCTCCTGCTCTGGGCTGGGCTCTGGCTGGTACAGTCGTGCTGGAACGCCTAGCTTCTCTACCAATGGCCTCTTGGATCCTCGCATCTGAAAGAACCTCCTCATAAGAGATCCTAGCCTGGGTGGTGGTATACCTCTACAGCTCGAAAGTCAGGCCATGGTGGAATCTCCTGGCCTTCTCCAGGTCGTTGGGTATCAAGCCGGCACCAAATCGGTTGAGTCGATTAAACTTTGCGTCGTATGCGTCTACGGTCATATTTCCTTGCTCCTGGTGCAGGAACTGGGAGTACATGGCATTCCTGACCGTAGTCAGGAAATACTTCGCAATGAAGTACTCCAAGAACTGCTCCTACGTCAGTATCTTGACGATGCTGCGCTCTATGGAATCCCACCAGTGATGGGCATTGCCTTTCAGTTGGGCCCTCACTGCGGTCATCCAAAGATCTTGATGTCGCTGAGAAGCCTCCAGTAGCATCTCCTTGTTAGAGACCCAATTGGAGATCTCCTCTGCAGTCTCGCTGCCCGAAAAGGTATCCGGGCCCATCTGGCGAAATCCTCGTATAGTACCAGCTGGGTGGACAGGTGCAGGTGCTAGTGCAGGTGCTGGGGCAGGTGTCCTCTCCAGTACTGTCATCAAGCTCTATCTCAGGGTCTCGGTCTGATGCCACTGTGCCTCCATCATAGCCTGAAAGAACTGGAACATCTGCGGTTGTCCCTTCGGATGTGGCATCTGGTGTGGAAAGGGTAGAGATGGTGGTAGTGGGACCTCCGGTTGCGTCGTGGATGTCTTCTCATATATCGGCCTCTGGGACTGCGGCATCAGCGTAGCCCTCGAAGTCTTGCCCTCGAAGTGCTGCATCGAGACAGTCTGAGAAGTCTGGCCCTCGGGCTACTACGTCCGGTCGTGAGGGAAAGTCTGGTGCCAATGTATCACTGGGGCCTATGGGATCACCGGGGCCTGTGGTGGCGGCTGCTCTCCGGGTGGTCCCTGGGACGTCTCCTCTCTCGGTGCAGTGGCGGATGGCACTATGGCACCGTATCCCTCACGTCCACTGCCCAAGTTCATCTCGCTGCAATCGATAGACAAGTCTGGCCCTCAGAGTCCAATGTGTGTATCCCATATGCCTTCCAGTTGTCCTCCCCGCCCAATATAAATATACAAGTCGAATATACAACGTGCATACAATGTAACTATATGCCAAGTCTCAACTAATTAAATAACCCTGATTACGTACTAAACTGTGATGCATGTCACACGCACCAATAGCTTGTCGGGTACGCGGACCCTCATCCCAATATGAGTTTGTCATCGTGATGCGTGTACAAGTGTCAGGGTCTAGGAAGGTATCAGAATATCCTCATAATGGTAGGTGAGTCTGCTAGTGACTAAGTAAAGTACACTACTCATCGACGCATTCGTCGACTACACCCGAGTCAATCTCGATCGCGCACAGTTATATGTATATTGTAACAAGATATTATACAATAATTTATAATTTAAATTAAACAGTAAATCAGGCAAGGTATACTTGCCTGGGTCCTCAAGATGCAAGTGCCAATAACCTGCTCCCGAAGTCTCGCCTGAATGGTCCAGCGACCCTATATATATAATATAATAATACGATTATCAGTCACTATAATAGTACGCACAGAAAATACTGTGTTGAAATTATGAACTAATATAGGGGTCACAACTGGTCATTTAACTGGGTCGCGTGTGCACATAGCTAAAATATACACGTGTCGTATCCTCAATTACCGTGTACACCAAGACAACGAATTAGCAAGATACGATATAATACCTGATAATGTATAACGCAACACAGGTCCTAGCTAACATGCTATAAAGATACATTATAAATTAAATAATATATAATACTACATTAATATTCTTAGCCAACATATTAGTGTGCAGGAGACCAATGTCTAAACCTTGGTCAACACGTTATCAAAAATAGCCATAATTTATTATGATGTAATTATTAACATAATTACCTATACTTAAACATTACACTTAAACACAAACACATACACTACACTACACGTGTCTACATAATAACACGTTGATAACTACGTACATGACGAAAGGGGAATATACCAACGAAAAAGGAATATACCTAGTCGCCGATCGTGTCCAGGGGGTGTCCGTCGCACGAGGTGGCCGGTCTTCGACGTGCACAGTAACTCCGACGACTACGGTGGCTGTGCGGTCACAGCTGCACTTAATGGCAGCAGCTGCAGCGGCAGCGGCGATGGTAGGGTGGTCGTGGTGGTTATTGACGGTAGGGGGTGGCCAGGGTTGCTGGCAAAAACGGTGGTGGATGTAGCCGGATTGCTGTGGTGACGGTTGGGGTGACTAGAGATGATGATGATGGTATTGTGATGGGGATGCTGGTGACGTCGGGGAGTGGTGGAGACGACGGTGGTGGCGGTGATGGTTGTTGGTGGTGGTGGAGCCGGTGAGGTGGGGGTGACGGTGGTAAAGACGGTGAGGTCGACGGTGGTCGAGGTGGTAGAGACGAGCAGGGGGGAGTCGAGTCGAAGGGGAGGAAGTGTCGGGTGATGGTGCTGGTGATGATGAACGGAAGGTGGAGGTGGTGGTGATGGCTGCTGGTAGGGATGCTGGCGGTGGTCGAGGGTGGGGACAGGCGGAGGAGATGGTGATATTGGTGGTGGTGGAGACGGTAAGGTGGGGTAACGGTGGTGGAGACGGGGAGTCGGGGAAGGAGGTTGGCCGGGAAAGAAGAAGTAGAGTGGAAGGGGCTGCTGTGGTGGTCAGTCGAGGCGGAGGCGGCTGCTAGCGGTGCCGGTGGTTGGTGTCGGGGAGGAGGAAGGTCGGAGGAGGTCGGCGGGGGATGCTCGGAGGATGAAGCGGTCGGAGTTGGGAGAGGGAGGTGGCCGGGAATGGAGTCGGGTGGAGGAAGGAGGTAGTGTAGATTTTTAGGGTTTCTTTTGTAGGTGGCTGCTGTGGGTGTTTTAGATAGAGGAAGAGTATAGTATATATTGGAGAGAGAGAGAGGGGGCTCTCCTTGGGATTAGGGCCAGCTGGGAAATATTTTTGGGGAGGTGGGAAACCTCAACATGATGAAGGGAGGGCTAGGATGGAGGGATTTTGAAATGGAGGGTGAGGATGTAAGGAGGGAAAGCTGTCAGAAGTACAATAAATGGGAGGGAAAAATAGGGTAGACCGGTCAATGGGGGGATGAGGTTCTTCATGTGTTGGGCCAATGGAAGGGGGACACCTCATTGCATATTTGCATAAAAGTCTCTTAACAATTGGAAAATTGCACAATTAATAGAATTTGGGATTGGATGAGACAAAACACCATATTTAGTGTGATGTAGTGGGCTAAAATGGTGTGTGGTATTTAGTATGAACCTTGAGGGTGTGAGTGGGAGTTTGGGTTAAAGTTGGGTCTATTTTTGGGTGAGGTTGGATCCTTACACCAATTTAATTAAAATTAGTGTAATTGGTGCTATTTAATTAATTGAAAATACATAGGGTTGAAATTGGATGGGACACAAGTGTCATGGACGTAGTAGACTAAGAATAAAATAATTTTATAATTTGGGTTGTACAAAATGGGTTGAGGTTGTGTCTCTAATTTCGATTAGAACAGACAAAGATGCAAAGTTGGATTTAAATAGAATTTAAACATGGACGTTTGTAACAAATATTATGCGACTAAAATGAAGCATAAGAGAGAGTAGTTATAAGTTACACAAAGGTCAGAACAGTAGGCTAGCATGTCTAGGAAAAGTGTATAAATTTGTTTGATGGTAATAGCTAGTGTAGTGCTCTAAATATTGAAGCAACGGTAAGGTGCACTAAGTGATATAAATATTGCACATTAAATATAAAATACTGTATTCTAATTCTAATTGGCTCCAAATTAAACCTAGTCTCTCTATCTAAGTTAAGTAGACCTAAATTTGGTCGAGGGGGTTTACATATAGAGTTATAGTGTACGGGAGATAGTTTCTCGCGGGACTGATAGGCTTTCTTATAGGTGATTATGATGTCGTCCTTAGAATGGATTGGTTGAGTGCGAGACACGCGATGATAGATTTCCATAGTGGCAAGGTTATCTTTCGTGTACCTAATGGAGAGGAATCCTCATTCTTAAGAGGTGTAGTAGAGTTACCGAAGGTTACACTGATGATGGCAGAGACTGAGGAGGCATAGTTTCCAAGGATGGTTTGTGAGTTTCCTGACGTAGTTTTTGACAAGTTACCAGGTATACCACCAGTTAGAGACGTAAAGTTCTACATTAATTTGATCCCAGGAGCAGATCCAGTATCAGAGGGGGTCTACAGAATGTCACCATCTGAGTTTGAGATCTTGTAATGGATGATTGAGGAGTTGAGATCCAAGGGATTCATTAGACCTAGTGCATCGCCTTGGGTAGCCCCTTTACTTCTTGTTAAAAAGAAGGATGGTTCATCGGGTTTAGTTATTGATTATTGAATACTAAATATGACAACCATTAAGAACAAGTATTCATTGCCCTTGATAGATGACTTGTTTGATCAGTTCAGTGGGGAAACTATATTTTTAAAGATCAATTTGCGGTATGGGTATCATTAGATCAGAGTCAGAGAGCAGGATATACCCAAGATGGTCGTTGGATCATATTATGGGGATTGGAGATCGTTCAGAACTAGATATGGTCATTGGGAGTTCCTAGTTATGCCATTTGGAGTGACCAATGCACCTACTATATTCATGTCTCTCATGAATAGCATCTTTATTCCTTACTTAGACCAGTTTGTTATAGTGTTTATTAATGATATCTTGGTCTATAGTCGGAGTAAGGAAGAGCATGAGCAGAACCTTCGCATAGTTTTTTAGATTCTTAGAGAGCAGCAACTGTACGCGATATTCAGCAAGTGTGAGTTCTGGCTTAATCGTATTTCATTCTTGGGATATATCATTTCTGGTGGAGGAGTCAAGGTGGATCCCAAGAAAGTGGAGGCTATTAAGAGTTAGCCATTACCATATACAACTTCAGATGTGCGCAGTTTCCTGGGTCTAGCAGGTTACTATAGGCGGTTTGTGGCAGATTTTGCAAGGATCTCCGCACCCTTGACACGGCTGACGTGTAAGGATGTGTGCTTTGAGTGGTCAGACACTTGTCAGACTTTTTTCGAGAAGCTCAAGAGGAGTTTGATCTCGGCTCCTATTATGACACTTCAGTAGGACCAGGTGGTTTCTCAGTATATTATGATACTTCATGAGTGGGATTAGGGTGTATCCTTATATAGCATGGCAGAGTAATAAATTATGCGTCTCGGCAGCTTCGAGACCATGAGAAGAGTTATCCGACGCATGATCTTGAGTTGGCAGCTGTAGTATTTGCACTTAAGCTTTGGAGGCATTACCTATATAGTGATCGAGTAGAGATTTTCACAGACCACAAGAGCTTAAGGTATGTGTTTACACAAAAAGAACTCAACATGCGTCAGAGGAGGTCGCTCAAGTTATTGTTTGATTATGACCTTGACCTTCAGTATCATCCAGGGAAGGCCAATGTCATAGCAAATGCCTTGAGCAGGAGAGGAGGAGCTTACTTCTTGACAGAACAACGCCATATTTTGGAGGATTTGCAGGAGATGGGTATCGAGGTAGTATTACTTGGTGATATCGGTTTTATGGCGAGTCTGTAGGTTCAGTCTTCTATAATTGAGAGAATCAGAGCAGATTGGTGATATCAGACTTTAGCATCTCAGAGCAGAGTGTGAGTCAGGATGCAGACTAGAGTTGAGCATTCATGAGGATGGGACTCTTCGGTTTGGGAGTCAACTTTGTGTACCGAGAGGAGATATCCGGCAGAAGATTATGTCATAGGCCAACAGTTTTTAGTACTCAGTGCATCTAGGGGGGACTAAGATATATCAGGATATTCGTCAGCACTTCTGGTGGAATGGTATGAAGTGAGAGATAACTAGGTTTGTTTTTCGGTGTTTAGTCTGTCAGCAGGTCAAGGCTGAGCATCAGAGATCGGCCAGACTACTTCAACCTTTACCGATTTTGGAGTGGTAGTGGGACCATATTACTATAGACTTTGTGACCGATCTTCCTAGATCCCCATCTAGCAGAGAAGCTATATGGGTTATAGTGGATTGACTCACGAAGGTTACGCACTTTCTCCCTTTTATAGTGGGCCAGTCTACAAAGCAGCTAGCCAAGATATACATGAGACAGATAGTCAGATTGTATGGTATACCAGTCAGTATAGTCTCAGATAAAGATTCTTGATTCACGTCTCACTTTTGAGTGAACCTACAGCAGAGTCTGGGTACTAGGTTAAAGTTTAGTTCATCCTACCATCCACAGATAGACGGACAATCGGAGCATACTATTCAAAATTTGGTGGATATGCTTTGATCTTGTATACATGTAAACCCCCAGATTTTTTAGGAATTTAAAAAAATGAATTTTTGAAATTTTTTGGAATTTTCTGTGATTTTTCAGGAATTAAATAAATGTTCTTCTGAAATAAATATTTTTAAGTAATAAAAAAAATATTAAAATATTATGAAAATAATATTTTTGGGTGTAAAATAAAATATTAGACACAGGGTAATTTTCCTAGAATTTATTGGACCCCAGAACTATTTTTAAAGACCTAAAAACTAAACTTATTTTTTAAACCAAAATAAACCAACCGGTTTATTGAACCAACCCACCCTGAACCGAATCCTGAACCAACCCAGACCGGACCCAATCCTTAGCGGGTCGGGTCGGACCCATACCCGAACCCGACCCGAAACTCGAACCCACCCCCTAGCGGATCGGGTCGGATTCAGATTAAACCCGACCCAGCAACCCAAGACCCGACCCATTTTTGCACAGTTACTGCTACAGTAACTGAACGAAACCCCCCCCGACTCCGCCGCTTCACCTTCCTCCGCCGACGGTTACGCCCCCGCCCTCGCGGCGGTTTCACCTCCCCCGCTCCCCGCGCCTCTCCCCCTCCCGACCGTCCACCTCCCCTACCCGCCGGCCCACACTTGCCTATATAAACCCGACCCGCTTCTTCACCACCGCCACAGCCTCCCACCCGACTCCGGCACCCCGAGATCGCCGCTGCAACTCTGGCGAATCCGACCACCAAGACCTGACGACCCTCCGGCGAGATCAACCAGCAACCACCAGCAGCTAGTAGCCACCTCCGACCAGCAGCGAGCTCCGCCACCAACTTGTCGTGATGCTTTGTACGCAAAGATTAGTCGATACCGATGCCCTGTTCAGGTAAGGTTTTCTCTCTCCTCGCTGCCACATTTTCCGTTCTGTTGAATCCTACGCGTAGACCTCGTGATCCTCTCGAACATCGTGTCATTAGCCAGGGGTATCGCGTCCTATGGCGATCATAAACTGCGACGCAAAATCAGAAAAAACTTTTCCCTTTTCTGAAAATTCGGAATTCATCCCGAACTCCCCAGTTCGCGACCGTTTCGCGATCAACCTGTGAAATATTTTCAAAATCCACATAAACAATTATTTAGACTATATAACCTAGTTTTAAAACCCTATTTCTGTGTAATTTATTGAGCTATGGATTGTATGTTATTCGAGGGTAAAAATGACCAAAATATTGGTTATTTAAAATCCTGATTTTTCCGGAACTGGGTGTGCCCTACTAAACGGGACGACTTGGTCGTATACGAACTTCACCGAAAGGTACGCGCCATAAATACGGACGTGTGGGATTTTGCAGAAGTTGATTTGGATGTGTGTGCACACCGGAATCAACGCGTATCCGTCGACAACGCCCTGTATCGGCCCTGTTCTGAAACTCATTGTAACTTCGTGTACACTCGTCGTATCAAAACGAAACTTGCGCCATCGGACTATAGCAATACGCTGGTGTAGAAGCATAAAAAATATGCTGGATAGCTCTACGCAGCATATTGATGCAAAGCAGTGTAAACAGAGGACTTCAGAGCCTTCAACGTACAAACAGAGCTTTCCCGCCAAAGCACAGCGTAAAATATAGTCTCAAGGACCATCCGCGTAGGGCAGTATATCCAGGCTACTTTAGCGTAAACAGGGTGCTTCATCGCCTTTATGACGTAAAACTTATCCTCTTTCAATGCAGCATTGAAGTGTACGAGGGACGCTTCGTATTCTCCGAAGTGAAACTGTCAGATCCTGCAATGAACCTGATGTCTCGACTTCTGACAAAGGGATACTGCTCGACTACCCAGGCGACGGCTATAATGATGGCGCGGTACTGTAACCCAGGCTGTCGTTTACTGCCATTTCCCTTACGTAAACCGCTTTTACGTACACAGAAGAATACACTGCCTAGTTTTACACAGGCAGATGAGAGCTTCTTACGCTCCACGGAAGATAAACCGCCTGCCACGTCAAAAGCTGTACTCCATACGGGACTCGAGACGCATCTCTGCATTTAATGCACAGGGTGGTGACAGGCCCTCAAGACACGTCTCTGCAATCGATGCGCCGAATACTGACAGATGTCTGAGGCACATCTCTGCGTTTGATGCACAGAAGGGTGCCAGACCTTCAAAACATGCCTCTGCATTTAATACCCAGGATGATGGCGGATCTCCACATTTAATGCAGGATATTTGATTAAATGTCACCGAATCGTCGTTTAGTGACATCCCCTTTGCGAGAGCTGCTCCTACGCATACAAGGGAATACGCTGCCTAGTTTTACACAGGCAAACGTGAGCTTCTTACGCTCCGCAGAAGACGAACAGAATGCCACGACAGCGGTTACTCTTCGCACAGGATTCAAGGTGCGTATCTGCATTTAATGCGCAGAATGATGGCAAATCTTAAAGACAATCATCTGCATTTAATGCACAGGATGGGGCAGATCTCTGTATTTAATGCAAGAGATCTGATTATCTCCAAGAGCCGTAATTCCGGCTAAAGACGTCCACATCATCACTCTGGCACGTTATGCAGTGGCTTCTACGCCTATTCAGCTTCGGTGCCTGCTCGGCTTCTACGCCCATTCGGCCTTCTGTGCCTGCTCGGCTTCTACGACCACTCGGCTTCTACGCCTACTCGGCTTCTAAGCCTACTCGGCCTCTATGACCACTCGGCTTCTACGCCTACTCGGCTTCTACGCCTATTCGGCTTCTATGCCAGTTTGATAACTATTTGGCTTCTATGCCATGGTGACAGACATTGGCTTCTATGCCAACCTCTTCTACACGAGGGATACCTACCTACGTGGCTTCTACGCCGTGATCTTCGTAGCAGTTATACGTATTTTATCCCTTAGTTGGACCCGCATCACACGCTCATTCAAAAGATCATCTATACGCAAGCATTGGTTATTTTAACCGTTGTGTAAAAGGGTGCTGTACTTTCCACTAATCGGTTTTTATACCGACTGAGTGGTCACTGTCACTAAAACTCTATAAATAGAGACCTCTATCAACAGAGGACAAGGTCGACAAATTGGAGGGTCGAAGAAGCTAGGTCTGAAAACTGATCAAGAGATCCAGTACCAGATCCATCGGTCGAGAGAGAGAGGGAGAGAGAGGAGAATCCAGAGCTCAGGCAAAGAGAAGGGATCGACGACTTTGGCATCGGGCATCCACCCTCTTTAGCAACCTTCGAAGCTGCTACCTGTCTTCCACGGCACTTCTTCAATATCATGTGGTCCAAGGGCTAAAGTGATCGACTGCAGATCAGACACCTATAGCAATATTCATCCAGATTAAATAAATTGTACTTAGATATCCTCGTGTAGGATCAAATTTGTACAATCTTGTTTGTAAACATAAAAAAAGGGCGGGTCTTCGCAGAAGACCTCGTTTTCCAATATTTATCAAATCTTTTCTCGTTTATTATCAAAAACAAGATGGCGACTCTGCTGGGGAAGATCTTTCTCTTCTGATGAGGAAGCTATTGCTCAATACGATGCGGTATCCGTAGGATCCGTGAAGAAGACACTGGTCGTCCAGTTCGACCAGTCTGCCTACGAAGATATGCTCCGAACAAAGGGCAACTCTCACTCTCTCTCTGTCCAAAACAACAGAAAGCTGCGTAAGGTCTGGATGCCCAAGACATCCTCTACCATTCCTGTGGACTCTCTGATCTCTCCGATCTTTCCTACCAATGAGGTTGTAGCATTGCTCCCTCCGCGCCCTGTGCATAAAATTCAGTCGCCTGTCTCTGACAGGACCGACAAAACTTCTGGCAATGCCTCAGCGCTAACCCAGAAGTATACTCCACACTCTGCGTGTGAAGTTCAGTCTCCCGTCCCTGGCAGAATAGACAAAACTTCTGGCAATGCCTCAGTGCTAACCCAGAAGTATACTCCGTGCTCTGCGCGTGAAATTCAGTCTCCCGTCCCTGGCGGAATAGACAAAACTTCTGATAGAGCCTCAGCGCCAAATCAGAAGTACAAAACATGCTCTGCGCATAAAACAACATCTGACCTCTACGGAGAACCAGATGATCCATGTGATCTCCGCAAGGGAAGGCAGACGGCGGACTACTCAACTTCTCGGCCTTTACGCCAGCAAGGGAACGATCTGCATGCCCTCCGAATTATGCGAGACGCTGATGGCTGCCTGAGGACATCCTCAGCTTTATGCCAACCAGAGCGAAGCTCCAAATTATTCCAGTCGAAGTCCCTAAGCGTAAAGAAGGCTCCAGTTATGGAAAGACACCCTCCTCGGGGATTATCCGCCACCCAGATGGCCAACCTGTTGTATACGGGTGGCACAGGGAAGACTATGGTTTCCATCATCCGCATGCCCGCCGACGGGAACAGAAGGAACAAGCCATCATCTTCTTCTTCTGCAAATCCTCCTGACCTGTGCAAGTATCTAATCCAGAAACGCAAGGAGAGGGGATCTTCCAGCGTGGCTATTATGCCTCCTAGCGAGCACTGTTGTAATAGTCACAGGATTATAATTAATTCTTGTTGTTTTAAAGCAAAACGGCCAGTTTTTGACCGGCTGAGCTACTCTCCATCTTTCCTACAAGAAGAGCCCACGCATGCATCTGTGAACATGGCTTCGCATATACCTGGAGGAAGCTCAGGCTCAAGACGTCCGTCCTCTAGAACTCCGAGCCGAAGGAAATTCAACATGCTCCTTAGGGACACCGAAGCTGGGATGTTCCAGAACACTCATTCAAGGTCACGACAACTGACTTCGTGCTCTTCTGATTCTGATGCTGGGGGTCGCCGGTCTCCCGAATCAGATACTGAGAGTATAGAGTCAACTTCTGCAGCAACCTATACTCATCCTTCAATGACGCCCAGGGAGATGGGAGTTTATGCCATTGGAGATGAACACGAGGAAGCCTCGCCATCATGGAACGCTGAGCAACGCATTACTACACTAGAGACATCTCTGAAACAAATGCAATCCATGATGGAGGACATACACCAAATGATGCTAACTCAACAGACGGCTGCTATGGCTCAAACATCGATCCCGCCTACTCAGATACGTGTGGGGGTGGACCTACCACCATCCAACACGATCCAAGAGCCTGCTCTAGATCAAGAGTTAGCTGGTCCTGTACTTCTTTACTCGGAGAATGTACTACCTCCTGCGGGAGTCACGATACAACCGACTCCGCACCATTCCGTGGTCTCGCTACCAGCTGAAAATCTGATGCAAGCAGTGCGGGAGTTGAAAGTCCAATTTGACGTCTTGAAGCACAAAGATCAGCTCAAGAAATTGGGAATCAACCATCCATACCCAGCTATCTGGGAAGAGGTCCCTTTTCCTCCAAGGTACAAACCTCAGACTATGGCCCTGTTCGAGGGAAATACATCACCAAGTCAGTACATAAACTATTTCAGTATGATGACGGTGTTGCTACAAGGGAATGATGCCCTCCTCACCCGGGTGTTCAAGGGCTGTCTCTCAGGAGTAGCTTACCAGTGGTACCACAGCCTGGCGGACAACTGCATTACTTCCTTCGAAGACTTCAAGGCTTTATTCATCACACGATTCTACGAGGGAGGAATGTACATGTCTATTTCCTCTCTCATCGAAGTCAAACAGAGGGAAAAAGAGGACGTTCGCGCCTTTGTCGAACATTTTCGTCAAGCCACTTTACAGATGCCTCCAGGAGTTACAGACTCAGCATTGGTGGACATTTGTAGGAAGAACTTTCTTCCCGTGATCTCGGTGTTCATAGGACCATATCAGTTCCATGATTGGCCCTCGTTCATCATCTCAGCGGTAGCCGCCGAGGACAACAGTCGCAAGGCGCGTGACAATGGCATCATGATCTCTACCTCTGATAGAGGCAAGAGGTCATCCCCCAACGGCGACCATCCTCATAATTCCAAAGAAAAAGAAGCTCTGGCGATCAATACGTCCAGACAGAAGACTACGGCAACCACGCAGACAAAACCTGGGACTTCCAGGCCCGTCGAGGTATACTCTTTAGACGACGATGATATTCCGAGTATATTCGAGTGTCTCGTCAAAAGTGGCAAGCTCACCCTTCTGGAGGAGAGGCGGCCCAGTGAAGTCGGCAGTGCCAACAACCCCAAGTACTGTATCTTCCACAGATACGTACACCACCCAACAAAGGCGTGTTACATACTGAAAAGGAAGATCCAAGAGCTGATCGATGCTAAAGCCATCACCCTGCACAATAGCGAGAAGACGGTCACGGCCAACATGATCTCTCTGCAATTTGGCAATCTGCCTCCCCAAGAAGTACCAGACGGTGTTACACCTATTTTTCGGACAACGATGAACATCGTTAATCTCCCTCCGACAAGGGGTCAAAATCACGACCTGTTACCCCTAACTACCCAGAGAGGCGAGATTATGTGGATTCACCCAGACTTGGTGTCGGAGCTCGAAAAAAAGACTAATGCTACTAAAGCTAAGTCCAGGAAGAACTTCAAATGCAAGCCATGCCATATGGTTGCAACTTCTTTGACATCAGACGAAGACGAGGTTTTGGCCACAGCAACCCGTTCAGGGAAGGCTTACCTCAAGGACTACAGAGCAAGTCAGGAAGATGCACCTGCAAACGCTTCAGCTGCCAAGCCTTCGGAACCAGAGCCCGCCGTACCAGAGGCCGGTCCTTCGAGACCAACTTCGGCGGATAAGGGGAAGCAGAAAGAAGTGCGCTTCGATAAACATGTGAAAAACATTCAAAACAAAGGTTTAGAGAAGCCGTACAACTTTGACATCTTGGCCCAACTGGCTAATACACCGGCCAGGTTGTCCATCTTTGAGCTACTCAGGCTCTCCCAAGACACTCGTCTAGCCCTGAGTGAAGCATTGATGCAGGCGGATACATACTTGACCCAACTCAAGTCCCCCGATGAAGAACCCGCAGCATGTCCCCGATGCCACAGCGTGATGGAGGTGGTCCCAAACATCACTTTCACTCAAGACAACATGCTGTTAAAACATAACAGGCATGACAGACCCCTCTACCACACCGGATACGTCGGTTCCATGGAAGTCGACCAGATTCATATAGATCCGGGATCCTCAATCAGCATCATTCCTCATAGTCTGCTCAGACCGCTAAGGATTCCTACCAGCGAACTGGCTTACACCACCACTACTATTGTGGGTTTCAATGCCGGAAGAAGTAAGCCGTTGGGAAAATTTTGCCTGAGGATCCAGATTGGCAACCTCAGATCGGTGGCTACATGCTACATCATTGATTCAGAGTTGTCCTAAAATATCCTGCTGGGAAGACCATGGATCTACGACCACAACATCGTTCCTTCGACCCTACATCAATGCTTCAAATATGTAGATGCCCAAGGGACAGTACAAACGGAGGTTGCTGACCTAAACCCGTTTAAAGGAGTAGAATCCTACTACTCCAACGCCGTGTTATACTCTCAAGACTACACGGAAGAGGTGTCAGCACAAGCAGAGAAGGAATTCCACCGGGAGCCTGAAGAGCCTTCTGCCAAGCAACCTTTGTCAATCAAGGTGAAAGGACGGACTACCCGTCCAAAAGCCACAGAGCCTATGGCTGTCCACCTGAACAAAACCAGGTCAGGGAAAGGGGGGTAATCCTCTATTGATCACTCTAAACCAGAAGCCTCCGCCCTTAATTATCAACCTTCGGCGCAACAAGCAGCCGAGTGATGTAAATGCAACCAGGAATGCGATTTCTGATAATAATAAAGGACCTCCTTTCCAGTATATCGACGCTCGGATTCCAAATCAGGAATCCTCTACCCAGGACGATATAGAGCCTATAGCACGAAAATTCTTGGCAGCTATAGATTCCTATCATCCGTACATATGGGAAGTTGTGTCATCATCCAATGCCACCACTATATATGGACCACATGAGGATTCTATCTTCATTGTTCCACCTGCCCGCAATAGCCAGCGCTCCATAGTCTTCGGCCGCATGTGCAACGAACAGACTATACAAGAGGATTCCTTCGATGACGACTCTAGTGAAATTCAAGTTCACAGGTACAGCCCGCAAGCCTTGAAGATCATGCAAAATATGGGTTACAACTTGAAGATGGAACCAGGTCTCAACTACGGGAAAGGCAGACGAACACCGCTGCTCGGCAATCCCCACTATCAACAAACCCGTTTCGGGTTAGGGTATGCCACCTCCCTTACGACTTCCATGTCAGATGAGGATATCTTTTCCCCTTTTCAAGATGGCCCATCGCCCTCCGACTCATCTCACGCTCTCGAGCAAACATTATCAGCAAATATGGTAGCGACAGATTTTGAATCAGACGAACAAGAATCCGAACCATTCGAGAATGACGCTTGGGCTCAGCAGATGGATACACAATGGGAGTTCCGCTTCGAGCAAAGAGAACCTCCCACTAAAGATGAAGTTATCCAGATTGACGTAGGGGATAAACTTTCACCAAAGCCGATATTTATCAGTAACAACCTTTCCGAAGAAGAAAGGGAAAAAATTACCCAGCTGATAAAAGAGTATATCGACGTCTTTGCATAGAATTATGAGGATATGCCAGGTCTTGATCCAAAAGTGGCTACTCATAAACTCAACGTACTGTCCGATTCAAAGCCTGTAAAGCAGTACCAACGCCGGTTCCGCCCGGACATGATGGATGCCATTGAAGCTGAAGTCAAGAAGTTGATAGCCTGTGGCTTCATACGTGAGGAACAACATCCCGACTGGGTCGCCAATGTAGTCCCGGTCATGAAAAAGAATAGGAAAGTACAGATCTGCATCGATTACCGAGATCTGAACGCAGCTTGCCCCAAGGATGAGTTCCCTCTTCCCATCACAGACGTCATGATTGACAATACATGCGGTTTTGAATGTATGTCTTTCATGGACGGATTTTTAGGATACAATCAGATCAAGATGCATCCTGAAGACGAGAAGTATACTGATGAAAACATAAAATATCATATTTTTATTCCTTAATGTATACTCCTTTATGCTCATTTAATGTCTAAAGATACTCATTATTTTTATATTTTGATGTAGGATACAATTGGAGTCACTAAAAGCAAAATGGAGCTAATTATCAATTCTGGACAGTTCTGACACCTTGTAGAAAAATGGTCATAACTTGCTCATCCGAAGTCCAATTGAGCTGATCCAAATTGATTCGGAAAGCTAAGTGATAGAGGCACAATTTTGCTGTTTTGATTTTCCCGAGATTCTGGCTACATCATGGACCAAATCACGCTTGAAGTTGAGACAACTATGCTGTGCACAAAAAGTGGAGTTGATATAACCATTTCCCAACTTATTCAAAGATTTTATTTTATTGTTGGGTTGTTGTAACTCTTAGAGGATTTTTGGGAAGATATTGTGATCTTCAAACACTTATTTAGAGTGTATAAAAGGGGTAGAGATCAAGAGAAAAAAGGATAGAACAACCCACAACTCTTCTTTCTCTTCTCCAATATTCTTTTGAAGTTTTTTTGAACATGCGGAGCTAAAAGTCTTGTTGGTCGAAGGAAACGGAAGCCTCGGAATGAATAAAAACTTGTGAGATCTAATTTGTGTTTATATTTTTGATTTGTGCTTTAAGTATCGAATGTTTTCTTATGCATATTTTTATGATTATCTTATTTAATGACTAGGATGCATACTAGTTTATTATTCATGACAATCTAATGCTAAATTAGATATCGAATCCGTAATTGTTCGATCCCTCTAATTTGTGAAGCAACCAAGATTTAATGAACTGCTTTGTTTTATTAGATCTTAGGAGGAAAATTTTTGACAAAATTAAATGCAACCGCGTGTGCTTGTGTTGTTTTGCTTCATCGATCTCATCGAGTTTAATACGCTACTAGATTAAACCTTTAGCGCTTGTCTGGGGTTATTTAGTAGTTAAGGTTAATTAGATCGCTTGTTTTTAATTAATTATGGCTGAAGGAGATAGGAAAATAATTCCAACGATGAATATTCAAAGTATGAATTAATATATACTTGCATCGATGATCAGTTTTAAGATTCCAATGGTGGATGTTGACTGAGACCAACATTTATTTCTTTGATTATTTTAATACTTTAATTGTTTTTAGCACTTTTTAATTTGCTTTGATCCAAAACTCTCCCCCCATCTTATTTCACATAGCATAAAGATCAAACTAATTACTCTTCGTGGGAACGATCCTTACTCTCACTGCTACATATTATTTCAAGAGTAAAGGTTTTATTTTTGGGTGCCTACGACAGCACGCCAAATTTTGGCGCCGTTGTCGGAGAGTAATTTTAGTTGATTTTTGTGCTTTTTGTGATCTTTATTTCGTTCTTGTGATCAAATAATTTTTTGCCTATTAAAAAAAAAAAAAAAAATCGGTAACAGGAAATGGCGGCCAATTCTCAAATATTTGGCACTTGGCTAGATCTTCCATCTAGGCATGCGGATGAGGTAAATATTTCTTCCTTAGAACAACAAATTTCTTGTTTAACTTCTCTTGTTCGTCAGATGGTTGTAGGTAACATGAAAACAACAAAGGCTTGTAGGATTTGTCTAGTATCAGGGCATCCAACCGATATGTGTCCAACTCTCCAAGAGGAGTCCAATGAACAAGTGAATACGGAATGTGGTTTTCCTAGACTACCAGAAATGAAGTATGATTCCTATTCAGACACGTACAATATAGGATGGAGAGATCATTCCAATCTCACCTATGGGAGTCCAGAATTAAATCAACCAGCAACTCAAAATTGCCCAAGTTACCAGCAATACAAGCAGCAATACCTACAACCAAGCCAAACTTCTAATTCTGGTATGTCTTTAGAAGATATTGTTAAGTCTATTGCCATTAATAATTTACAATTTTAACAGGAGACGAGGGCTAGTATCGAAAGTTTGAACAATCAAATGAGTCAAATGACAACTGCAATTAATAAGCTAGAGGCACAAAGCTTGGAGAACTTACCATCTGAAATAATAGTAAATCCAAAAGAAATTGTAAGTTCAATCATTTTGAGAAGTTGTAAAGAAGTTGAAATTCCAGAAAAAGAAGCATGTGCATCGTCAAAAGAAGAAGAAGAGAAAAATATCGTTGCAGACACGAACATTCCTAATGACGATGTAGTACCTAATGCAAAAGAAGTTTTTAAACTTGATGGAAAAAATGGAGTAAAAGTTGCCATCAGTGAGAATTTTGAGAAAGAACATGAGTTAGCTTTGAGTACTAACTTACATAAAACTGTTGCAGTGTTGAACGATCTTCCAAAAAGACAACAGTCATGTAACATTCCATATATTCCAATTTATAACAAAAGACCTTTACCTTCTGTTTTGCAGGGCTGCATTCTAGACTTGAAATCCCTGCCTAGTTATATCAAGTGTGCATAGAGTCGAGCCAACGACAATATTAAACAAAGGCGCTGCTTGGGAGGCAACCCAAGAGAAGTTTTTTTTTATTCTCGCATTTTATTTTTTTTGGTTATTTTGTCTTTTCTTTGCATTTAACCATACATTGGGGACAATGTCTGTTTTAAGTGTGGGGGAGGGGATTTACTTTATTTTAAGCATTTTTAGTTCGCTATTTTTTTTAAAAATAAAATAATAATAATAATTTTTTTTAATAAAAGAATTTTGGTTTTTGGTTTTCAATGATTTTTGGTTATGTATGTCATGAGTAAGATTCAACTAGATTTGAAAAATTCATAACATGATTGAATAAATAAAATTTTTTCAACTTAGAATTAATTAGTCTAGTTATTTTTTATTGAAAATGGTAGTATCTAAATTGGTAGACAAAAGCCAGTGAGGATTTGAGCCTTTAGACTGACACATCAGTCTCATTATTCTTTCATGAGAGATATTCTTCCACTGATTTATTTCTCTAGAACTTGCTTTGATTCTCTTCGAGGTCACATTGACACATGCATGCATGAACATGATTAAGGCCATCTTTGTTATGCGTTACATAAGCCAAATAACCCACCTTGTAATTAATTTTCTTTTTGTTGAACCCCTTTGAGCTTTATTGCCTTTTTCTTGGTATACCCACATTATAAGCTTTCAACCAATAATATTTATACCTTTACCCAAGTCGCAAAGCTAGTGGAGCATTGCTGATCATTATGATATGTATGGGTGTACGAAAAAATAATTGTGGGGGTATCTAAATTTGTGGTTTGGTTATAACCAACAAAATGGAACATATTTTTATCCTCAAATTTCCTAAGTTCCATTATTGTTAAAAAAATAAAAAGTAAAAAAAAAAAAAAAAAAAAAAAGAAAAGAAATGGAGTGATTGATTTTGCATTGTTTAAATGCTTTAAAAGCCAAATTGAAGACGCTGCAAAATGGAGTGATTGATTTTACATGTTTTATATTGAGATTGAGTTGATTCATTTTTGCTCCACTAGTTTTGATGGCTTTTGAGCTACATTTCTAAATATATCCCACCTTAATCCTAAGCCATGTTACAACCCATGAAAAGTCCTTATGATTTATGTTATGCATGTGATCCCAGTGGTGGAGAATGAGAAAATATACAAGCTTATGGTAGAGCATTTCTTTTGGAATAAATTCGAGAGAAATATATACCTTCAAACACATGAGAGTTTAGTGTTTATTCCCGTGAGGGTCTACCTATTTAGTTTACTCCATTTTTCAAGTAAAAATACCTACTAAGTAATTAGAAGTTGTTTAAGAATATATGTTCATGATAGGTTATGAGTTTTGAAGAACTTGGTTATTATTTATTTATGACATTGCAACCTTGATTTCTTTTTGGAAAAATAAATTAGAGTTTTGCCCGAGGACGAGCAAAGGTTAAGTGTGGGGGTATTTGATGAGAACATAAAATATCATATTTTTATTCCTTAATGTATACTCCTTTATGCTCATTTAATGTCTAAAGATACTCATTATTTTTATATTTTGATCTAGGATACAATTGGAGTCACTAAAAGCAAAATGGAGCTAATTATCAATTCTGGACAGTTCTGATACCTTGTAGAAAAATGGTCATAACTTGCTCATCCGAAGTCCAATTGAGCTGATCCAAATTGATTCGAAAAGCTAAGTGATAGAGGCACAATTTTGCTGTTTTGATTTTCCCGAGATTCTGGCTACATCATGGACCAAATCACGCTTGAAGTTGAGACAACTATGCTGTGCACAAAAAGTGGAGTTGATATAACCATTTCCCAACTTATTCAAAGATTTTATTTTATTGTTGGGTTGTTGTAACTCTTAGAGGATTTTTGGGAAGATATTGTGATCTTCAAACACTTATTTAGAGTGTATAAAAGGGGTAGAGATCAAGAGGAAAAAGGATAGAATAACCCACAACTCTTCTTTCTCTTCTCTAATATTCTTTTGAAGTTTTTTTGAACATGCGGAGCTAAAAGTCTTGTTGGTCGAAGGAAACGGAAGCCTCGGAATGAATAAAAACTTGTGAGATCTAATTTGTGTTTATATTTTTGATTTGTGCTTTAAGTATCGAATATTTTCTTATGCATATTTTTATGATTATCTTGTTTAATGACTAGGATGCATACTAGTTTATTATTCATGACAATCTAATGCTAAATTAGATATCGAATCCGTAATTGTTCGATCCCTCTAATTTGTGAAGCAACCAAGATTTAATGAACTGCTTTGTTTTATTAGATCTTAGGAGGAAAATTTTTGACAAAATTAAATGCAACCGCGTGTGCTTGTGTTGTTTTGCTTCATCGATCTCATCGAGTTTAATACGCTACTAGATTAAACCTTTAGCGCTTGTCTGGGGTTATTTAGTAGTTAAGGTTAATTAGATCGCTTGTTTTTAATTAATTATGGCTGAAGGAGATAGGAAAATAATTCCAACGATGAATATTCAAAGTATGAATTAATATATACTTGCATCGATGATCAGTTTTAAGATTCCAATGGTGGATGTTGACTGAGACCAATATTTATTTCTTTGATTATTTTAATACTTTAATTGTTTTTAGCACTTTTTAATTTGCTTTGATCCAAAACTCTCCCCCCATCTTATTTCACATAGCATAAAGATCAAACTAATTACTCTTCGTGGGAACGATCCTTACTCTCACTACTACATATTATTTCAAGAGTAAAGGTTTTATTTTTGGGTGCCTACGACAGCACGCCACATACCGTCTTCCGGACACCACTGGGGGTATATTTCTATACGGTCATGCCCTTCGGATTAAAGAATGCCGGGGCTACGTACCAACGGGCTATGAGTAACATATTCCATAAGCATTTACGCAAGACAGTGAAGTGTTACGTGGACGATGTAGCTGTCAAAAGCCGCCTCAGGGATAATCACATCCAAGACTTGAAGACAGTATTTGAATTGATGTGCCAACATCAACTCAAAATGAACCCTACAAAGTCCTTTCTGGGGGTATCTAGTGGCAAATTTCTGGGATTTGTCATCACCGCCAAAGGCATTCAAGTGGACCCTGATAAATTCAAGGCCATCTTAGAAATGCGACCGTCCCGCAATCTGAGGGAACTCAGTAGATTTCAAGGTCGTCTGGCTTATATCCGAAGATTCATATCCAACCTCTCCGGGAGATGCCAGCCCTTTTCTCGTCTCATGAAGAAAGGTGTATCCTTCGTGTGGGACGAAGCCTGTCAGCAAGTGTTCGGAGATATCAAGCGCTACCTCACTAGCCCGCCAGTTCTGGTACCTCCTGTCATAGGAATACCGTTCGTGCTGTACGTCCGAGCAATGGATCATTCCCTGGGAGCTCTTCTCGCACAAAAGAACGATATGGGCCACGAGCAGGCTATTTACTACCACAGCAGGATGATGGTCGGAGCCGAACATCGGTACAACCCTGTGGAGAAAGAATGCTTGGCTCTGATGTTCGCTATCCAGAAAATGCGACACTATGTCACGGGCCAAACCATTCACATCATCTCCAGGATCAATCCTCTGCGGGTACTAATGAACAAGCCAAGTGTTCTTAATTCCCGACTCGCGACTTGGGCGATGTTATTAACGCCATATGACATGGTGTACGTCCCTCAGAAGTCCGTCAAAGGCCAAGCATTGGCTGACTTTTTAGCTGCTCATCCCATCCCGGAGGCCTCCAAACTGTACGAGGACATTCCCGACGAAGTTGCAGAGTATAATTCCACAATGCAAGGCGATGTATGGCAACTGTTCTTCGATGGCACCTCCAGGACTGGTCCCAGGGGAAACGTGGTTTCAGGAGTAGGGATCGTCCTAGTCACTCCTGATAAACTCGTTATCTACCGAGCATATTCTCTTAGCGAGCCCTGTTCTAACAATGTGGCAGAGTATAATGCCCTACTAATCGGACTCCAAGTCGCTAAAGAGCTGGGGGTCGAATCTCTGGAAGCCTTCGGTGATTCTCTGCTGATCGTCAATCAAGTCAGAGGAATATATGAAGTCCGAAATCCCGACCTCATCCCCTATCACCGAGCAACGGTCGAGATAGCCATGATGTTCAAAGGTTTCTTCCTAGAGCATGTACCTCGGTCTTGGAATCTGAAAGCTGATGCTCTAGCCAGTCTAGCTGCAGATTTAGCTACCCCTATAAGAAGGCAGAATTTGGTAATCCTTCTTAACAGAGACTTATTCTGTGTGAAAAATAACTTTCATATCAAATGCAGCTACACGGTGGACACAGATCCTCCCAAAAGAGACTGGAGAAGTCCTTTTATATATTTTGTAGCATACGAAATCTTGCCAGAAGATCCTAAAGAAGCAATGTCTGTCAAAAGACGATTATTACGCTTCTATTTTGACGCATCGTCATAATACCTATATCGTCGGTCTTATGACGGGCTATTATTTTGATGTCTCTCTGGTGATAAAGCACAGCTGATTATCCGTGAAGCTCACGACGGCGTGTGCGGGGCGCATCAACCCGGTCCTAAGCTACAGGATCGTATCAGGAGAATGGGCTATTACTGGCCCACTATGATCGCGGACGCAATCAAGTATGCCAGACGATGCAGAGCCTGTCAGGTTCATGCAGACTTCTTACATCAACCGTCCGAACATCTACATCCTACGGTTGCATCCTGGCCTTTCGAAGCATGGGGTATGGATATCATTGGTCCTATTCACCCATCTTCTTCCAGAGGTCACCGGTTTATACTGGCCATCACGAATTACTTCTCTAAATGGGCAGAGGCGATCCCTCTTGCTGAGGTAAAGATATCTAATGTGACCAGCTTCATCAAGCATCATGTCATGTACCGCTTTGGGGTTCCGCGAAGGATAATCTATGACAATGGGCCTCAGTTCATCAGCCATGTGTTCCACCGATTTTACGATAAAAATCGGATACGAAACGTGGCCTCTACGGCATATTATCCGGCTGCTAATGGTTTGGCGGAAGCCTTCAATAAAACTATTATCAAACTCTTGAAGATGTTCGTCTCTTCGAACAAGAGAGATTGGAACGAGAAGCAGGGAGAATGTCTCTGGGCATACCGTACAACGATCCGAGCACTGACAGGTTGCACACCATTCTCATTGGTCAACGGGAGTGAAGCAGTTCTTCCTATCGAAATTTAAATTCCGTCACTCAGGATAGCCGTGGCTAATGAGTTAACTCAAGAAAAGAATGACCTATTAAGGCTTCAAGAGCTAGAAGGATTAGACGAGAAATGCCTCCAAGCTCAGCAGCGCATCGCGCTCTACCAAGCACGCATTTCCAGAACTTTTAATCAAAAAGTAAAGGAAAGAGGGTTCAAAGCCGGCGAGCTAGTTTTAGCTGTAAGAAGGTCGATGATTCTTACTCACAGGAGTAAAGGCAAATTCCAGCCCAAATGGGAAGTCCCTTATGTGATCGAGACAACGTTCTCAAACGGCGCTTACAGGTTAGCCCAGCCTAATAGAGACCTGCTAATGGCTCCTATCAATGGCAGATTCCTGAAAAGGTACTATGCTTAAACCTCCTCTGCTCAAGTGGAATAAGGTGATCTCATTCTGACAAAACTACTTCCAAAATGAAACTAGTTGGATCATATTCTATCATGTCCATACGACCTCTGAATAGATATGCTCTGCTAAAGCTTACCGAAAATATATCACGTCCATACTACCTCTGATATCACTTTCATCCAAACCTGTCATTTACATTCCGAAAAGATGGGTCCACAAAGTCAGATGAAAAGCCTATCTATTATTCCCAAGAGAAAAAGAGCGAAAGTATATTTGAAAAGCAAAAGCAAAAGTACATCATGAAGGGGGAGCAGTCAGGTCGCGAAGCTGCTGCGCCAGTACGGCCATCCTCTCAGCCCCGGAATCCAAGACATCAGCGCGGACCCGCTCCAACCGTGCCTCATCATCTATCAGGAGGGACAATTCGGCTCTAGCCCGAAGGAAACCAACACGGGCGACTCCTGCGCTCGCCAAGTTCTGTTATTCTGCGACCAGTCGGCCATTCACCACATCTAGACCTTCCGACGACTGAGAAGCCCACTCCTTAGCCTGAGCAAGCTTTGTCTCCAGTTTGTGGACCCTCGCTACATTGTCGTCATGCTCGGCCTGACACTTCGTTTGAAGGGCGATAGTCTCCTCCAAAACGACTTTTCCTTTGTCCATCTCCTGCTGGTTAGTCTCGATGAATTTATTCAGACCTTCCTTCTTTTCAACAAGATGCGCAGTCAAGGAGCCGTATTTGGCCTGGACCAGAGCTTCAATGTTGCCTCGAGCTAGCTGCAGGTATTCGTTAATGGGTTGCTCCAAACCATTAACCATCGCCTCCAGCGCGTCAGCTACCCCGGTATCACCGAATTCCCTGATCGCCTCTATCGTGAACCGAGAGGACCTCTTCAGCGACGCAAAGTCTAGCTTCTTCGCCAATACCATTGACATTAGCGTTCTCAAAGTGGTATAGAAGATACCGGTGTACTGCTCGGTCAGCGCAACTTGGTCCACATGAACGCGGGGAGTGTCCGCGATCTTGGCGAATTCCCCTCCAGGAATAACCACAGACGATGTCGCCACGGCCGTCGCCTCAACCAGTGGTGCGACGAAAGAAGAAGCGCCAACACCGGACGAAGATACTATCATACTCAAAGGAGGCATTGTCGCAATGACAAGCTCGTCCTCCTCTTGAGATATCGGAACCTCATCGACGGGCGAGCCGGCACCCGAAGATACTTCCTCTTCAAAATCAGCCACATCCGTGTCGCCGCCAGAGCCAAAGGGCGCATCTATATTGCTGTCCCCGAAGAGGTCTTCCCCTGAAAGGAGGACGAAAGGAATTTAACATCAGCATAATGTTAACTTTCCTAAAAGAAAAGGCGTGAAGACGATATTTACCCGTGGCCGACGGCATATATGTCGCATCCGCAGCCTGTACAGCTAAATCATTTCTTAATGATGCTAGGCAAGCTGTCATACCTGGGAAAAGGGGTCTGCTAACAGAAGCTGACAGATAGTCTTCCAAGTCCTCCTCAAAATCCAACCGAGGCTCATCGGCTGGAATCGTGCTAGGTGCGCTCGCAGGCGCGGCAGAAGTCCCTCCCGATGCCGATCCGGCTAGAGGTATACGGAACTTTATCATACTCAGCCCCGAAGGTGACCTCGCTCCACTACCTGAAGCAATAGCAGCGACACTAGTGTCCAGCTGAGATTCTCCGGCTCTCTAAAAGGCGAGGAACCTCCAATCAAAGAATCGTCCCCAACACGGGGAGATGCAAGCTCACCGCCAGGAGCCTCAATGCCAGGAATCCGGAGAGGACGATTTACCATCTTCTTCTTCCTCTTACGAAGGAAAGTCTCCTTGGGAGCAGGAGCCCTTCGCTTCCTAAGAACTACCAAAGCCCCTGCAGGTGGAGGTACTTCACCCCTAGGGACCGACACCAGAGGCTCATCCGGGGTAACGGACTCCTCACCCTCGTCGGAAGAAACCGAGGAGACTTCAACTCTTCCCCCAGGCTTGGAAGAGGGCACCCTAAAGCTTCCATGCATATCAAAATCGCGATGGAAGGTGTTCGTTGCCACATAGAACTGGGCATACGAATGCAGGATGCGCAGCTCTGTGGAGAGTATAATGATGGGTACAGTAAAAATTGCCCCAGTACAGTCCATGATAAAATATCGCCCCCCAGCTCTCGGTTCGTGGGTACATACTCTTCGTATAGAGTATCCCCTATTGGCAGTCTTGAGATCTCTGCCATCTCATGCAGGGCCAATCCCAACTCCTCAGTGGAGTGGCAAAAGTCCCGGTAAGCAAAATATATCGCTCCATCAGTGCCAGAAACAGGTTGGGGTTAGGAGGTAACCCAACACTGGTGGCACTCACAACGGCAAACAGACCAATATTCTCTAACTCGGTCTGGAAATGCTTCGGGGCCCAATCAACTAAACGAGCCCATCGAAGATTTGTGGGGGTGATCCACCCGCCACACCGAGGGTTCACCTTAGGGTATACTCCCCCACGCCCCATAAAATCATTATAGAAAGTCGATAACTGGACCGGCTGGATCACCAAACTGTCTTCACTCGGGACACTGCCCAGGTACAGCCCCCTGAACAGCGTCACAGAGGCAAAAGGGCGGCTGACAAACGACCCCTAGTCAGCTCCTCTCAGATGAAAGATCTTCCCTGGCTTGTCGTGAAGATCGGGGGTCAGCGTCCACGACATCTTCCTGGGATGCGTAGCATGGAAGAAGGCCGAGATGGGGTAGTCTCTCGGCATATTGGGCAGATACAAGACCAAACCCTCGGCAGGGAAAACCCAGAGTTCTCTCTTGGGCTTTGTCTGGGACTACTTGTCAATCATATCCCCGAAGAGGAAAGCTGGCTTCAGGTATTGCTCCCCGTCTACGTACGTTAGGGGCTCCCCGTTGATCAAGTTCAGCAGCGTTCGCTCGCCCTGAGCCGATATCAGAATTGTCCTTCCTTCGGGGTACTGGGCCCGGAGATAGGAAATGTCACGTGCGAGAGATCCTCCAGATAGTTGGTGTGTAGCATCCCGGCGGCAGAGCCCATCACTTCAGCTAGCGGAGACTCATGCAAGTTGACTGCAAAAGTACAAGAGAAACAAGTTAATTCCTATATTACAGGACTTGCAGCATCCGCAAAAAAATCAACAGTACGTGCTCTACGTCGAGACTGTGAAACTTGAGTTTTTTTCGCTGGAATCCATTCCCTAAACGTAAAATTCAAGATTGGCAGCATACGGTCTGTGCTTTATGCCAGACTGATTAAAACTGAGTTATTATGCCAGGATTTTCATCCAAAAGCGTAAAACACTCAAAATTTATACGCCAAACTTTTCTAACAGTCGAAGCTTTTACACTCGACTGCGAAAATATGGAGTTCTTACGCTGACACATTAGAAATGTGGGCATAAAAGATGAAATGTCTCCGTGCGTCATCTTCCTCGAAGAGGCTATTAGCACAGGAGACGACCTAGCGCGGTCACGTTCAACGTGTGTGAAGGATTTTCAGTCATTCTCTTTTTCCCAAAAGCTCTACCTTCCAGGCCGGGTGCACTACTCGTCGACGGGATGCTCCGCTCAGAATGAAGTTCGCCTTGTCCAACCAGAGACTCTTCCGCTTGAGCGGAGGAACGAGAAGAAGAATCAACCTTCTTTTCCTTAGTGGAGGAACCTTGCTCCGAGGCCATTGCTGGAAACTTTGAAGACTCGAAGAATAAACGGAGAAGAACTCGAACAGTCGAAAGTTTTCTCTCGCAGAAGACGGATGAAAAGTTTTTCCCTCAGAAACTTGGGATATATATAGAGTTCGGATGGACTCCTCGGACCCCGAACCAAATCCCCTAATTAATATTCGGTTATGATTGGGTCCTACGTCAGCCTATTTATTCAGAGAAGGCAGACAGTCAGCGAATTCGAAAAGTTTTTCGTGCAAAGCAGGTTCGTGGTTTCTACGTTAAGGAGCTTTCTACGCTCGACAGCTACAGATCTATGGTTTTACGCTCGCAAGCTATAAGTCTATGGTTTTACGCCCGGATGCCTTTGTGCTCGGTAGCTTTTATGCTCGAGAGGCTATAAACCTACGACTTCACGCTCAGCAGATACCAAATCGATGATCTCACGCTCGGTGGCGCATAGTTTACGCTCAGAGGCGACAGATCTACGACTTCACGCTCGAAAAATTTTCTTTTCAGAAGCAACAAATCTACAGTTCTACGCTAAAGAGCTTTCTACGCTCGACAGCTACGAATCTACGGCTTTACGTTCGACAGCTACAAGTCAGATTTTACGCCCGGATGCCTTTGTGCTCGGTAGCTTTTATGCTCGAGAGGCTACAAACCTACGAATTCACTCTCAGGAACTATAAGTCTATGATTTCATGCTCGATGGTGTTTAGTTTATGCTCAGAGGCTGCCAACTTACGATTTCGCGCTCTATGACTTCCCGCACATATGAAAGATATGCAGGCCAGAGTACGCGTACATCTGAACGATCCTCAAGGCGGTCAATTACAGGAGTTCACACAGAAGATACTCCTTCTTGACCTCAAGATATCCCAAGTGCCCGAAGAATACAGAGTTCAACATTAAAAAATTACTCTTCTTCATGGGTCGATTCGAAGTTCATCCAGACTCCAGTCTGAATATTTCATCTACCAAGATGGCAAATTAGTTTGATAGCCATTTCTCGCCCTGTCCCAAAGGGATTTTTGAGAAATCATTCTTGAAGATGATGTCTGAACAAAAAAATTCTTTTTATCAGAAGTAACAGTTCAGAATTCTATGTGGTTCCTCACTCCTAAACAGCAGGACAGTTCGAACACTCGAATGCTAAAGCGGCTTTCTACGCATCCCTAGTTATGCGTAAAAGACGGGACATGACCTAGCACTCTTTCTAAACAGAGTCGGCGTAAAGAATCAGACGAGTCGAAGCTACACATATTCAGACTTCACAGCAAAAAGTATGGCAAGATGATCATATGCACGGAAGAAAGACGATTTTATTAAAGATTAAAGTCATGATTACATATGAGGAAAATCCAATCTACAAGGGTTTTTCTTCATTTCTCATGATTACATATGAGGGAAATCCCGTCCACAAAAGAATTTTTCTCGTCGTCGTAAGAAGGCCGCCCCCCCCAGAATCTGCTCTACCAGGTTCTTGCATGGGCGCCAATTCTTCATCTCTCCTCCAGCAGTTGGTCGGTTTCCGCAACCGACTAAAATGATAAATGGAGGGAGAATACGAAACTGGGCCTGCCTAAATTATGTAGATCCCTTGCTTCGTGCACCGTGACAGCTTGAGTTGAGGTACTTCACCCAACTCAATACCCGAGGTCAGAGCTAGTTGCTGCTCTCGTCCCCGGAGGTAACGGGAGAAGGTGCCACCTGCAAGCAGCATGGTGAAAAAGAATTCTTCTTCTCTCCCGAAGAACCACCATACAAAGTTGCTGATTATCCCGAGCAAAGGAGGCTATGATATCCTTCCATGATCCATCGTTGCAGAGGACATTTGCTCGAAGACGCCATCTTTTTTGGCTCCTTACATGCTGGAAGAGCATGATCTCCTTCTTCCTCAAGTCGACCCGACGAACTCCGGCCATCATCTCTATAAGATGAAGGAAGTGTGGGAAGAACAGGAGAACTCCTCAGCCTTTTTATAGGCGAGAGAGAGAACCGATCCCCAATAAATCCGCCATAAAGTCAGCCTCGACCATTTTAAAACTCTATTCAGAAACGTTTCGAGTTACGAGGAGCGGTTCATGCAAAGCGTTTCAAATTACGAGGAATTTAAAAGCTTTGAAGGGGGTCTTGTAGAAGCATGAAAAATACACTGGATAGCTTTATGCAGCATATTGATGCAAAGCAGCGTAAACAGAGGACTCCAGAGCCTTCAACGTACAAACAGAGCTTCCCCGCCAAAGCACAGCATGAAATATAGGCTCAAGGACCATCCGCATAGGGCATTATGTCCAGGTTGCTTCAGCGTAAACAGGGTGCTTCATCGCCTTTATGGTGTAAAACTCATCCTCTTTCAATGCAGCATTGAAGTGTACGAGGGACGCTTCGTATTCTCCGAAGTGAACCTGTCAGATCCTGCAATGAACCTGACGTCTCGACTTCTGACAAAGGGATACTGCTCGACTACCCAAGCGACGGCTATAATGATGGCGCGGCACTGCAACCTAGGCTGTCGTTTACTGCCATTTCCCTTGCGTAAACCGCTTTTACGTACACAGAAGAATACGTTGCCTAGTTTTACACAGGAAGATGAGAGCTCCTTACGCTCCACGGAAGACAAACCGCCTGCCATGTCAAAAGCTGCACTCCGTACGGGACTCAAGGCGCGTCTCTGCATTTAATGCACAGGGTGATGACAGGCCCTCAAGGCACGTCTCTGCAATTGATGCACCGAATACTGACAGATGCCTGAGGCACATCTCTGCGTTTGATGCACAGAAGGGTGCCAGACCTTCAAAACATGCCTCTGCATTTAATACGCAGGATGATGGCGGATCTCCACATTTAATGCAGGAGATTTAATTAAATGTCACCGAACCATCGTTTAGTGACATCCCCTTTGCGAGAGCTGCTCCTACGCATACAAGGGAATATGCTACCTAGTTTTACACAGGTAAACGTGAGCTCCTTACGCTTCGCAGAAGACGAATAGACTGCCACGACAGCGGTTACTCTTCGCACAGGATTCAAGGTGCGTATCTACATTTAATGTGCAGAATAATGGCAAATCTTAAAGACAAGCATCTGCATTTAATGCACAGGATGGGGGCAGATCTCTGCATTTAATGCAAGAGATCTGATTATCTCTAAGAGCCATAATTTCGGCTAAAGACGTCCACATCATCACTCTGGCACGTTACGCAGTGGCTTCTACGCCTATTCAGCTTCGGTGCCTGCTCGGCTTCTACGCCTATTCGGCCTTCTGTGCCTGCTCGGCTTCCACGCCTATTTAGCCTTCTGTGCCTACTCGGCCTCTATGACCACTCGGCCTCTATGACCACTCGGCTTCTACGCCTACTCGGCTTCTACGCCTACTCGGCTTCTACGCCTATTCGGCTTTTATGCCGGTTTGATAACTATTTGGCTTCTATGCCATAGTGACAGACATTGGCTTCTACGCCAACCTCTTCTACACGAGGGATACCTACCTACGTGGCTTCTACGCCGTGATCTTCGTAGCAGTTATACGCATTTTGTCCCTTAGTTGGACCCGCGTCACATGCTCATTCAAAAGATCATCTATACGCAGGCATTGGTTATTTTAATCGTTGTGTAAAAGGGTGCTGTACTTTCCACTACTCGGTTTTTACACCGACTGAGTGGTCACTGTCACTAAAACTCTATAAATAGAGACCTCTATCAACAGAGGACAAGGTCGACAAATTAGAGGGTCGAAGAAGCTAGGTCTGAAAATTGATCAAGAGATCCAGTACCAGACCCATCGGTCGAGAGAGAGGGAGAGAGAGGAGAATCCAGAGCTCAGGCAAAGAGAAAGGATCGACGACTTTGGCATCGGGCATCCACCCTCTTTAGCAACCTTCGAAGCTGCTACCTGTCTTCCACGGCACTTCTTCAACATCGTGTGGTCCAAGGGCTAAAATGATCGACTGCAGATCAAACACCTATAGCAATATTCACCCAAATTAAATAAATTGTACTTAGACATCCTCGTGTAGGATCAAATTTGTACAATCTTGTTTGTAATCATAAAAGAAGGGCGGGTCTTCGCACAAGACCTCGTTTTCCCGTATTCATCAAATCTTCTCTCGTTTATTATCCAAAACAGCTGTTCCTGTGACCCAAGTTTTTTTCGATTATGAGAACGTTGACAAAATCTCGTATCGTGGGCCCTACAGCTCCACTTGACGAGCAATTTTGTGATCGGCTCTCGTATCGTGGGCCCTACGACTCCACTTGACAAAATCTCGTATCGTGGGCCCTACGTGTTATTTCCTTGATTTAATTATATGATAAATATGTTCAACCCAGTACCGTGTGACATTACTTAACGTCCGAATAATATTCGGATGTCAACGCCGTACGCGGAGTTGTGTAACGTCACCTAGAGATTAACATCGTGACCCTAGACATTCTCGTGCTTGCATTATCAAGTACGTCATACCACAGGACACCTGACACTATTCATAAGATAGAATCTTCCTGAGATATTCATGGTGATTCTGTTTAGGTTACATGATTCGTGACATAGATATTGCATGTGCTTAGATATCATTATGACTTGCTGCATTAGACATGATCTTGCGTGACATGGACATGAGACATCGTGAACATGAGATGTGTGATTATATTAGGTGGGAAGAGATTTACCATACAAAAGGCTGATTATATATATATATATATATATATATATATATATATATTATATTACTGGAGGTGCCTTAGACTCTGACACAGAGCTTTGGCACATTACTGGTCCTTCGAGAGAATACTGCTATGGGTTTCCCCGACACAGAGCCTATAGTAGTCTCATCCTGAGTATGATTCATGCTCTCATATTGCATATCACTTAGCTGGTTATATAGTTTACCCTATTGATTCATTTATTATTGCACTGCATTTATTTTGGCTTGAGTTATTCTTATACCTTGCTTTGTCCCCTGAGGACCTGGATCCGGAGTATGTCCCCAGGTTTAGCAGAAGAGATCTACCCCGAGGTGTACGGAATAGGAGCAGTCATTGGAGCAGTACCAGTACCAGAAGATGAGGTGATCGTCGAGGATTTCTCCTGAGTATCTGATTTATTATACTCAGTTATTTCTTCTATTTCTTGTCTCTTGACTATTGTATCAGACTCATTATCGGGTTGTTCCCAGAGTTATGTTTTATTGAGACTAGATATTGCTTTATATTTCTAATATTGATTGTATTTATTTCTGTGGATGAGATTAGTACCATTGCCTATACTATTATTTTATAGCTTAAGTACACCCTGATGGGTCCATTAAATTGGGTTTGCCCATTGGTGTGTGCTGTTGGCCATTGCCACATGTCTAGTCCCTCGATATTTTTGGACTGGGACGTGACATAGTTTTTGTGGTGGCCCATGCAGGTCAACGACTAAATGCTTCAGTTTCAACTAAGGGACCGAGCAAGCCTGCAATAAGGATAGGATAAGTTATAGGATCTCATCCACTTGATTGAATCATTCTTGATCTCTATATCGGATTCAAATTAATTTCTTGAATTATATCATGTCTTGATTCCTCTGTGCGTTCTCATAGTTTTTCTTCCAATGCAGAGTAATGGATCCGAGAACCGGTGACAAGAATCCCTTAGGTACACCACACGATGCTGTGGTTACCTATGATGAGGGAGTGACACCAGAAGATAGAGGACAATCAGCTCAAAGCAATCAAGCGGGCCAGCATACTTCAAGGTTCCGGCGTGATGACATCCCACCTCTGTCGCAGTTCGCTCCACCAGTGCCTCTTTTTCTACCAGGTCAAGCCATGGATGGGCAGTAGTTGTTTCAAATGTTTTATGCAATAATGCAAGCCCAATAACAGGTTCAACAAGAGGCTTAGTGTCACGAGGCGGAGAACTTGAGGAACAGTCTAGTAACCGCACTGGAGCAGGCAAACCCACCAGTACGACGGCCAATGACGGGCTCTACCACCGATTTTCGCCAGCTGAAGCCCCGTACATTTTTTGGCAAGGAGGAGCCCACTAAAGTTCATGAGTGGCTCACAAATACTCAACATCAATTAGAAGCAGCTGAGCTTCCAAGGGAACGTTGGATGACTGCCGTCCGGATACAACTGACGGACAATGCACATCACTGGTGGCTATCTGAGGAGAGACGACTCGGACCAGACCAAGTCACTTGGGAAGAGTTCTCTAGACTTTTTCAGGAGATGTACATTCCAGCTATTGCTCGATCAGAACTTTGGGACAAGTTCAATCACCTCACTCAAGACAGTATGACAGTGGAAGAGTACAACACGGAGTTCATTCATTTGAGTCATTTTGCCCCAACCCTGATCCCGACAGAAGAAGAGAAGGCTGGGAAGTTCTTCGACGGACTTAACTTCGAGCTACAGAGACTGATCGGATCCGTTTCACCTACTTCTTACTCGGACGTCCTTATTGTAGCCCGACGCATGGAGCGCGTCATCAGGAGAGAGTCCAATCTAAAGCGGCCTTTCATATCAGCACCAGCCAGAGCACCGCATGGAGAAGCTGCAAAGAAACCTCACCTGCATCAAGCACCACATGGAGTTGTATCCAAATCCCTAACCCTTCCTACTTGTCACTACTGTGGCAAGGTGGGCTATGTTAAGAAGGAGTGTAGACGTAAATTCAAATTATGTTTAGCTTGCGGATCCAGTCAGCATTCAGTGAGGGAATGCCCTGAGCATAGAGAAGGAGCACTAATGGTAAACCAGCAAGCTCTACCAACACCAGGAGGATATCAACCGAGGCCACCCTCAGCACTCTTCCAGCAGGCCCAGCAACAGCAGAGGGTACCACCACAAGGATGCAGACAAGTTTTTACGATGACCTTGGAGGACGCACAGACTCCTGGAGTAGCAAATGCGCGTAAGTTTTCATAGTTATCTGTTTCTAATAATGCTTTAGCACGTGCCTGTTAGTTATCCCTAAACCTAGTATTTTAACTTATTAATAATTGATAAACCTAGTTTTTCTAAGACTGTAGTTTTCTTTGCTCTAACTAGATTCCCTTCACTGTTGAATTACCTAATTTTTATTGTTTAGGGAAATATTTTATTCATTCCCTATGTGTTTTGTTTAACCCTCATTATTCGATTTCTTCTTGAATCATGATTTTTTTTTTGTCGTGCTTCAAACATATTTTGTAACCGTGTCATCTTTTCTGACTGGTTATTTCTTTGATTGCAAGGACGTAATCCTCTTAAGGGGGTAGATTGTAAACCCCCAGATTTTTCGGGAATTTAAAAAAATAAATTTTCAGAATTTTTTGGAATTTTCTATTATTTTTAAGGAATTAAAATAAATGTTCTTCTAAATTAAATATTTTTATGTAATAAAAATAAATATTAAAATATTATGAAAATAATATTTTTTTGTGTAAAATAAAATATTAGACATAGAATAATTTTCTTGGAATTTATTGGACCCCAGAACTATTTTTAAAGACCTAAAAACTAAACTTATTTTTTTAAACCAAAATAAATCAACCGGTTTATTGAACCAACCCACCCTGAACCGAACCCTGAACCAACCCAGACCGGACCCAATCCTTAGCGGGTCGGGTCGGACCCATACCCGAACCCGACCCGAAACCCGAACCCACCCCATAGTGGATCGGGTCAGATTTGGATTAAACTCAACCCAGCAACCTAAGACCCGACCCGTTTTTGCACAGTTACTGCTACAGTAACTCAACGAAACCCCCCCCGACTCCGCCGCTTCACCTTCCTCCACCGGCGGTTATGCCCCCGCTCTCGCGGCGGTTTTACCTCCCCCGCTCCCCGCGCATCTCCCCCTCCCGACCGTCCACCTCCCCTACCCGCCGGCCCACCCTCGCCTATATAAACTCGACCCGCTTCTTCACCACAGCCACAACCTCCCACCCGACTCCGGCACCCCGAGCTCGCCGCTGCAACTCCGGCGACTCCGAACACCAAGACCCGGCGACCCTCCAGCGAGATCGACCAGCAACCACCAGCAGCTAGTAGCCGCCTCCGACCAGCAGCGAGCTCTGCCACCGCCGTGTCACGCCGCTTTGTACGCGAAGATTAGTCGATACCGACGCCCTGTTCAGGTGAGATTTTCTCTCTCCTTGCTGCCTCGTTTTCCGTTCTATTGAATCCTACGCGTAGACCTCGTGACCCTCTTGAACCCTGTGCCATTAGCCATGGGTATTGCGTCCTGTGGCGATGGCAAATCGCGACACAAAATCAGGAAAAACTTTTCCCTTTTCTGAAAATTCAGAATTTGTCCCGAAATCCCCAGTTCGCGACCGTTTTGCGACCAACCTGTGAAATATTTTTAAAATCCACCTGAATAATTATTTAGATTGTATAACCTAGTTTTAAAACCCTATTTCTGTGTAATTTATTGAGCTGTAGATTGCATGTTATTCGAGGGTGAAAATGACCAAAATATTGGTTATTTAAAATCCTAATTTTCCCGGAACTGGGTGCGTCCCGCTAAACGGGACGACTTGGTCGTATACGAACTTCACCGGAAGGTGCGTGCCGTTAATACGGACGTATGGAATTTTGCGAAAGTTGATTTGGATGTGCGTGCACACCGGAATCAACGTGTATCCGTCGACAACGTCCCGTATCGGCCCTATTCTGAAAATTATTATAACTTCATGTACGCTCGTCGTATCGAAACAAAACTTGCGCCATCGGACTCGTAGCAATACGCTGGTCCTGTGACCCAAGTTTGGTTCGATTTTGAGAACGTTGACAAAATCCCGTATCGTGGGCCCTACGGCTCCACTTGACAGGCAATTTTGTGATCGGCTTATCGAAATCCAATTCTGGACATTCTCTTGGGTTCGTATTGTCGTTCTGGACTTGTAGACACTAAGTTTGACAAATTTGGAGAACATTGTCTCTGTTATATTTTTCGGTACGAAGTGGGCCACAAGTGGGTCCCGCTTTGACCAGAAACTGTCACTTTTGCCCATGTGTCCAAATTAGACTTATGGACAGGCAATTCTAGCTATTTGATATCTTCTGAACCTGATGGTAATGTGTATTACAGCATTCGGAGGAGTACCTTCAGATTTCGTAGATACCAGAGCAGCAGTTGGAGTCCGAACCCCAAGCAAGTGTACCTTGCCAATCTTGCAGTGTTTGCTGCATGTTATTTCCTTGATTTAATTATATGATAAATATGTTCAACCCAGGACCGTGTGACATTACTTAACATCCAAATAATATTCGGGTGTCAACGTCGTACGCGAAGTTGTGTAACATCACCTAGAGATTGACATCGTGACCCTACACATTCTCATCCTTGCATTATCAAGTACGTCATACCACAGGACACCTGACACTATTTATGAGACAAAATCTTTCTGAGATATTCATGGTAATTCTGTATAGGTTACATGATTCATGATATAGATATTGCATGTGCTTAGATATCATTATGACTTGCTGCATTAGATATGATCTTGCGTGACATGGACATGAGACATCGTGAACATGAGACATGTGATTACATTGGGTGGGGAGAGATTTACCATATACCATACAAAAGGCTGATTATATATATATATATATATATATATATATATATATATATATATTACATTATTGGAGGTGCCTTAGACTCTGACACAGAGCTTTGGCACATTACTGGCCCTTCGAAAGAATATTGCTATGGGTTTCCCCGACACAGAGCCTATAGTAGTCTCAGCCTGAGTATGATTCATGCTCTCATATTGCATATCACTTAGCTGGTTATATAGTTTACCCTATTGATTCATTTAATTGTACTGCATTTATTTTGGCTTGAGTTATTCTTGTACCTTGCTTTGTCCCCTGAGGACCTGGATCCGGATTATGTCCCCAGGTTTAGCAGAAGAGATCTACCCCGAGGTGTACGGAATAGGAGCAGTCATTGGAGCAGTACCAGTACCAGAAGATGAGGTGATCGTCGAGGATTTCTCCTGAGTATCTGATTTATTATACTCAGTTATTTCTTCTATTTCTTGTCTCTTGACTATTTTATCAGACTCATTATCGGGTTGTTCCCCAAGTTATATTTTATTGAGACTTGATATTGCTTTATATTTCTGATATTGATTGTATTTATTTCTGTGGATGAGATTAGTACCATTGCCCATACTGTTGTTTTACAGCTTAAGTACATCCTGATGGGTCCATTAAATTGGGTTTGCCCATTGGTGTGTGCTGCTGGCCATTGCCATGTGTCTAGTCCCTCGATATTTTAGGACTGGGGCGTAAAAATACATGACTTCGGTAGATCTTGGGAGGATCACTAGCATTTAATAGAGTCTCCTATAACAATAGCTTCCAAGCGAGCATTCAAATGGCACCCTTCGAGGCTTTGTATGATAGGAGATGCAGATCACCGTTATCTTGGGATAATATTGACGAGAGGCATATGCTTGGTCCATAGATAATTGTTCAGTCGGTTGGAGCGATTAATTAGATCAGAGAGCATCTCATAGTGGCTCAGGATTGCCAGCGTCACTGGAAAGATCAGCACCATCACCATCTTGAGTTCTCTGTCAACGACCATGTATTTTTAAGGATTTTGCCTACCCGTGGAGTTATCAGATTTGGAGTACGGGGAAAGCTTAGTCCCAGATATGTAGGCCCGTTCGATATTCTCGAGCGAGTTGGAGACGTATCTTATCGTCTAACTCTTCCACCATCGCTTTATAAGGTACATGACGTCTTTCACGTATCTCAGTTATGCCAGTATATTTCATACCCGAGCCATATCTTGGATCATTCTAAGTTGGTCGTTGGTACCGACATATCATATGAGGATAAGACTGTGTCTATTTTGGACCAGAGGGATAAGGTTCTCAAGAACCGAACTATCAGGTTAGTTCGTGTTGCTTGGGGGCATCACTCACTCGGTGAGTCGATGTGGGAGCGCGAGGACGATATGCGTACTCGTTATCCTTTTCTCTTCGACTTGGGAGGTATACTTATTCGTATACTTGTGTCATATCTTAGCTTGTGCATATGATTGATTGTTAGTTTATCTATTATGTCTGTTATTTTTTACTTTCTGATTTCTTGTTGATGCCCATAAAATTTCATGCTCACATGAATTTCTTGTTTATTTTCGATTTTGAGCTGGCTTTCTTGGTTTTTCTTGTTAGTGATTTTTGGATCCTTATGGAAATTCTGCGGACAAAATTTTTTTAGGAGGGGAGAGTTGTGAGACTCGTCTCACAGTATTCGTATTTATGCGGATACATATTGTGTGCTAGTTATTGCATTTTATTCGATCTTGATGTGGCCCAAAAATTCTTAAAATTAAAACTTTACTACATGACCGGTATCGACTGTATACTATAGTATACCGACGGTATACTGTCCGGCAGATATTTATTTTACTTTCGAGATATTTTTGAGATATTTTCGAGATATTTCTATATAAATAGTACTCGAGATATTTTCTTTTTCTTTTTCTATTTCTCTCTCCTCTCTTCTTTATTTCTCCCTCGAGCTTGAAAGCATGGTCTTGAGACCTGGAGTGTGGTTTTTGAACCCTTTCATGGTGGTGGACTAGAAGATTAGGCTGGGAGCTCGTGTTAGGCAAGTACATCTTGCCGATTTTGTGAACTTCTTCTACTTCCTATCATTTTACTTTTCTGGAGCTTGGTTGTTATAATTTTGCTTAGATTTGCTTTACTATTAGTATTCATATCATGATTTCTAGCCTAGTGACCGTCTCAGTTTATTTTTTGGTAGAATCTCGTTATGTCCTTTTTTGGTAACTCGGTAGCGGAAACGGTACCGGAGTTATGATCGTGAGATTTAGTTCATATTGTGATATGAGACTTACCTAGACTTGACTTCCTGTTAGACTTGGTTTTGGTAATTTTTGTTATTTGATTTGGGTGCCAAAAATAAGACTTTATTTAACCATGTTTATTCTTGGAAACCGGCATACCGACGATATACTGCAGTATGCCGATGGTATACCGATTTCAACCGACTTGAATTCTAGATATTTTTGTGTAAACCCTATCGGCATACCGATGGTATACTGGGTTGTGTTGACGGTATACCGATCTTGCCGACATTGCTAGATATTTGTCTTGGACAACATACCGACGGTGTACTGGGTTGTACCGACGATATATCGATTTATGGAACTTTGTTTTTCAATAAATTTTTGCCTACTTGGAACGATATACCGACGGTATACCAATTTGTTCGAATCCAGAACTTGTTGTATTTTTCCTATCTCTGGACCTATGTACCGACTGTGTACTAGACTATACCGACGGTATACCGATCATGCACTTTCTTTAGGAATTCTTAGTTTTTCATGATTTTATGTTAAAACTTCTGGCTTTTGCTTGGATACGCGATGACTTGACATAATTTGGACATAGACTTACATGGCTTCAGATGACATGATTGGACTTGACTTGGCTTTACTCGATTTCACCTGGCTTTGTCCGGTTACACATGATGACATTGTTGACTGGACTTGACTTGGCATGACTTTACATGGCTTCCTCGGACTTGACTTGGCATAACTTTACATAGTTTCATCGGACATGACTTGACTTGGTTTTACATGGTTTTATCTAGTTGGATATGGTTTCACATGGTTGTACATGGCTTTACCTAGTTTTATATGGCTTCACCTGGATTGACATGGCTTCACTTGGCTTTACCCGGCTTCACTTAGTTTCACGTGGATTGATTATTGTCGTGGCATACATGAGTCCGGTTGTGCAAATGTATATTAGACCTATTTATATTACTATTAGAACTTGATTTGTCTACATTATGTCTAGGATGGATTCTGCGGAATGCCACACTCAAATTCATACAAGAAATTGCTGGGGGTTAAATAACTAGAGATTAACTTAGTACATGGCTAGGGATTTTTCTAGATTGCATGCAGTCCAGGTTATTCGTACTGGTATCTTGAGGAGTAACCAGGGTTTATATTCTAGCATATCTTGAGGAGTATCCAATTGGTTGTGTGTATGGATATCCGGACAGATTACAGGGGCATGCAATCAGAAGAAACTCTAGTATCGCATTGCATTATAAAGTTAGTAATTAAGGATTAAGATAACCCTAGTTAGTTAAAGTATCAAGTCGTACTTACATGATTTATCGTGATTGATGGATGCCGGTTAGTCTAGGTTATACATGATCATATCTTTACTTCTGCACTTGTTATTCCTTATTGATATCAGTTCAGGATATGTCTCATTGCAGGTTTTACAATATTCATTATCCTAATATTCTTTTATATTCAATATTTACTTTTTAGTAGTTGTATTGCTTGTGTTGTTGGTTTAAGTTCCTAGATTGGCTTTCTTTATAGTACTTGCTATTTAGGGGTCTGATCCTACTGGTTTTGTATGGCCAGATCCAGTAGCAGTACCGGAGGATCTTTCGTACTTTTCTGAGGATGGTGGCCACCAGAAGCACAAGGCAGTTTGAGTGGATTTTCTTACTTCCCCACCCTGATGTACATTCTATTTTGTTGACATTTAGTCATCGATCACGTGTTTAGCTCATATTTTTGGTTTGATCAGTTAGCCTACGGACAATAGCATGATTGACATATCCTAGGGTTGATCATGTATGACTCATATTCTGGTTAGTTTATTCATTCTGTGTTTACTAGCATCATGATCATTTGTATATTATAGTTTGGGATGCTTTACTATTAAATTTTAGTTGATCTTACATCTTGTTATTATTCCAGTAATTCTTTTGATTGAGACAGTAGGGTTTTTGGACCTAGGCTTGATTGTTGGTTTGTAGTAGTGACCACTCATGTCTTACAGCTTCATCGTATATACAGAGGACTGGAGTGCTCTAATTATACGTAGCTGGAATTTTCTATCTCGCTTTCCAGCATTCTGTTTCTTGGGCATGACATGGCCCTAGTGTCCCACGACCGTCCGTAGGAACTGATTCTTGAAACCTTGTGCACAAGTTGTCCACGACTATGCAAGTTTTGGGTCTACCAGATTATATGACATGTACGAGATCAATCTTGATTCTGAACGAGTATTGTTTAACGAGATGTATTGATTATATCTCTTGCTTGACTTGACATCCTACAGTCTCTTAGTTCGGGAACTGCCTTGGCGACCTAACGATCTATAATATTTTCATGTTCAGAATTGCACGAAATGACTATTCGATAGTCTTTCGGCTAAACTAGATAGAGCAAGACACGAAATATGTTATTTGATCATGGTAAGAAACTAAGTGACAAGTATTTCATATATAATAGATAGCATAATGGGAAACAACTTGAACAATTCTAAACGGCAAGGCGAGTAGGCATTTTGTACGATCAGTTTACTATCTTCTAGTAGCAGGTCACTTTCCAAGTTCTATGCAAGTAATACAAGATATGATTATTCCCTTAGCTAGGTGCATTGACTTCTTTTATTACCATGCAAGAGGTGATTTGCCTAGCGACTAGCATATATCGTCTATATTTTTAAGTGTGCATAGCTAAGCAAAGACAAGTTTATCGTAGCCACCTCCCTTAGCGATGATTCGCATCGGCCGAACAATACTTCGAGCGCACCTTTGAAAGTCTAAGTCTGAACTCCTGAAGGGCCAAGTCTGAATTCCTTTTCATCAAGCTAGTCATCTAACTAAGCAAGGCAGGATGGGTCGTTATACTTGCGTCGTTTGAATCGGCTCCCTGGGCTGAGCGGAGCAGGTCGTTACATTATACACCACTCATAACAAGTCTCATCCTCAACACTTCCTGAGTGCAAATTGTTATATCGCACACTATCGAATCTAACTCAAGCATATTACTTTGTATCATTAAACCCGTTCAAACATAACTTGCTACTCGTTTTCCTTATTCCGTGTCACATGTATGCTTAGCCAGTTTTAATGAATGACTCTACCACTCAATCCAAGTTGACTATATCTATTCGATCATCACGTTCTCTGACTTAGTCTTAACTACGCCTTAGCGCAGAACTATATCGCTCAATACAAGGTATATTCTAACCCATCATGTACGAAGGTCTTTGGTTGAGGCTAACTTACACAAATCGTTATACTCGTTCACGCGAATCTAAATATATTCACTTGCAATTGCATTCAAGTTCAGCACATCACTGAGTCTGGATCGTGCACATATTCAAGGCGCCCCCAAAAAATATACATTTCAACCAACTTAGCGATAGCAAAGTGTAACGATCCATTCCGCTCAAGCGGAGAGTCGATTCAAATGGTGCAAGTGCGACGAGGGGACTATATTATATCAAGTTAAGCAACACTCGTTATGTACTGAATTTGATGGCTCGGGGAGTCGATATGTTTGTGAGCAATCCTGACTTGAACTTGAACCTGGATCTAACTTGAATATGTACCTGACAAGAGACCTAAGACTAGAGACTTGAATGGCCACGAACAACTCGTGCACGAAGTATTTGCTTGGATTCCTCGAACGATCACCGGGGCACTGGGATTGTACCGGCCTAGAAGAAATTATTGGTGTATTGTGTGCCAACTACGGTCCAGTATGCTACACCATTTTTAGGGCAGGGCCATGCACGGCATTCGGGCCTTGGCAGAGCATACTACCTTGGACTATCCGACTACCCTTCTAATAGTCGTTTGTGGGTGGGGAGGATAGCGTGGAATGCCTTATGTTCCTTACGTTGAACCCAATTTTTGTCCCGGGCGGGAGATGGCGTATAGAGATTCTTGTACCTCACGCATCTAACAGCCCAACAACAATAACTATGTGTCCTTTATGGCTATGCCAGTGACCATTGTTCATATAGATTAAGTCTTCTCGCTTAGTGACAATCTGCGTGCAAGTTATCTCATCGTATCTAGTAATCTGGAATACCTGAATGAATATGAGTATAAGACATATGTACACTTTTGAACACATTTGAACAACGGAGTAACATACCTGAGTATTCGAGTAACATCAACCCTGAGTCAGAAACCCGCTCGTGACACTTGGGTTTGCTTATGTGATTCCTTGGATTTTATTATATATATTCGTGCTTGGTTTAACTTGGTTTTATCTTTAGACAGGGAAGGACGAATGGTAAGTTGGTAAGTCTCGTCGTGTTACTCTTATAGAGCATACTACCATTTATTTTTAGATTGGGGGTACTAGAGCCTCGGGTACATATTGCTCCTCGTGCTCCTCTACTAGTTCTACCCTGATCCCTTCCGATGCAGGTATTGCCTCTCGCTGGGGCCCAACAGATTCTTGTCTTGCTGAAACTGCTGGTGCTCCACCCACCGATGCTGGAGAATCCCTAAGGAAAAGGAAACAAGATAAATCAAGAACTGGCGAGAAAGGATAGAGGAACCTATGGTACAGAAGTTAAGCTGATTTTCGAGGAGACGAATTCAGGATTTTAATGAGGGACATGTTTGATTGAGACATCCTATGATCAAGCCACCCCACAAGTCTGAAAAGAAAGACAGACCTACATGGGCCACAACTAAAACCTTGTCATGCCCCAGATCCAGAATACTGGAGAGCGGAGGAATGGCTCAGCCAACCACACCTTACGAAATATCGAAGTAACCCGCAATGTGTTAAGGTTGTCTAGAGAAGAGGGGATTCATACTACTATCAAGTCTCCTAGGGTCAAGAACTTCGATGTCTCAATAATTCAATCAAGTAAAAATAACATAGAATATTTCAGAATAAGTTGTAAGGAATCCCAAATGCCACATCAAAAGATTCTAGAGTTCTATCAATACACGTTGATATGCCAAATACACAATCAAAAGTATACACGATAGTGTGTCAGCTGCAGTCTGAGTATAAATACAGTCATGTAGGAAACTAGTGTCCAGATTTACCGGCTAACAGGTGCCAGTTGGCTAAACGCCCAAAAGAATATAGTTTACAAAAGACGAGCAGTGAAACAAGAAACCCACTCGTAACCTTTAGCAGCCATCCTTTTGGTGTGTGCCATCAATGAGGGAGAAGTAAGCTTGATCCTCCGGTGTTGGCTCTAAACCTGGCCATACAAAACCAGTGGATTCAGACCCCAATTTGCAAGTACCACAAAGGAAGCACAAAATGAAGAAACAAAACCAGATCTATAGCATGAGATGCATGAGCCTACAATCAATGGCATATATCTCATCCATGACATGATACGATATCCCTTCACAAAATATGGACAAGAAGTGCCCTATCATATCAAGATAGAATACGTCCCTTGATTATGGTCAAGCTAAAATATTCGGCGTCTTAGTTTCGATCCACAATTTATCGTAATACAACAGCGCAACACAATAACCAAATAGGGAAATGAGTTTAACTATCATGCCATAACATCATGTGTCCCTAATTTTACTCAACAAAAGGCACAATACATAAGCATAGATAAAATAAGGAGAAATAATATAGCTTCAGTCCATGGAGTATCATAACACAAAGATGCAACCCAACAACCAAACAGGGACATGGGTTGAATCATCATGCCACGATAGCCCACTTTTATGGCTAGGCACCTATATAAACAAATTAGATGACCAATCATGTATTACGGTTTGATATATGATCTCTGGGTTATCCCAGTAATGTAATATATGAGTATCCTCAGATCGTGCCATAATCGAGCAGGGATGGCTTAACCAATGATATACAAGCAAGAATATGTGTAAATGATGCACCAGTCCCTCGCAAGGGCCCTGAGCTAATTAATAATCAGTAACAGTTTCAGGCTTTCTATAGGAAAGATACTGGCTCAATCTTATAATTAAATCAGATAATGCACTCAACTAGTGTGGATGATATATAATATTCGTGGTGGCCAGCCTTTACTCCCAGCTAGTTTAGGGTGGTTCGACATGCACGATCTCGAGATACCGTTTTCTCCCAATGCTCTATAATTAAGTTGCCTAGTTAACTCTTGGTTAGTTAGAATCCCATGACGTGGTTACATGAATATTACTTCTTAGATATCGTACCTTAAGTACGGGCATTCTTGATACGAATCAATATTGTCACTCGAAAGTTAAATCAGATTCACCCAAGTGTGATGCAATAATCAATACTATCTAGCCATGGCTAAAGTCACTGTCCAACTACCATATCCGTGCATAAAAATAATAACATATATCACGTAGTAGGAGTATATGACACGATAGCTCACTATAAATATATCAAGTAGAACTCTCGGTACGATCATGTGTATCATCACGGATATAATAGTCTGGGCAGGAACAAGTTCTAGTATCCATATCATGGTCAAGTTATCAGATAACAAACTATTCAGGACATGATAGTTTAATACTGGTCACATATAATTTGTTATTTTATTATATTAATGAATGAGAATAAGAGTAGTGAGAGAACCCCTCGAGATCAGATCCATAACCCTTAAACTAAATAAGGACCGGGGTTGCAGAATATCACCCGAGTTGAACTACGTCTCTTATTTTATCCAACGTATAATAAGGTTATTAAGAAAAAGTAAACTAATTAACAAGTACAATAGCAAGTGCATAAAGGCCACACATACAGGGCTCAACGTGCGTAAAAAATAGTAGGCACAAAAATGGCCAAAATTAGGCAGTGGCACATAAATGAATTATCACTACCACATTCAAAAAACAGGAGTATTTTTGACTTTTATATATATTTAATATTGTGGTAGTTATTTTAAATAATTGCATGATAAGTATATTTAATTTAAATAATTGTATGAGATGTGTATTTAAATATTTACAGTGTTCATTAATGTTTGAGCTGGTAGACTTGACCTAGAAGCCCACTAGACGAACACCTGTCCAAATTATAGGATTTTGTATTTAATTTGTATTAATTAGAATTTAATTATTGGAGGTAGTAATTAATTACCGTAATTTATTTAATTATTGTGCCTTGTCGTTGCTTCGATATTTGGAGTGCTACCCTAGCTTTTGCCTTCCAACAAATTTCACAACCTTGCCCTAGATGTGCTCGCCTTCCATTCTGATATTTTTGTAACTCATAATCATGCTCTCTTGTGCTTTATTTTAGCCGCACAATATTCGTCGCGGACGTTTATTTAATTTCTAAATAAATTCTAACTTTGTATGGTTGTGCGTTCCAATCAAAATTGGAGGCAATCTTGACCCATTTTCCGTGCAACCCAAATTAGGGTAATATTCTGTTCTGAGTCTTCTTCACTAATTATATTTGTGACCCGACCTAATTTTGGCCCCATGTACTCCTAATTAATTTTAGAACACAACTTGCATTTATTTCTAATTAAATTGGGGATACCATTTTGACTAATCCCATTTAATCTCGACTTAATCCAAATACCCCGCTAATTAAGCCCATACCAAACACACAATGCCCCCTCATCCTACAAAACACCAGACACCAAATTGTCCAACAAATTTTCATTATTTCATGTGTCTGTGCAAATACCCAAATTTTAGGGGCTAATTTGCAAATATTGCATTAGATGTCAACACCCCATTGGTTCAAACCAAATAGAGAGCCCAAATTTTGACTAGTCAACCCAACCCTCATCCTTACATGAAGGATTCCTTCATGACAAATCCTAACCATCCATTCAAGATGGGTGCATCATCACCACTCATTCTCCTCTCACCTCATCCTATTTAATGTCCCATCACCCACACTCTTTCCAAGAAAACCCTAATCCCCAAACCTAGGGAAGCCCCTATCTCCCTCACTCAACCGTAGCCATCCTCTTTCCTACATTTTTTATTTTTTCCTTTCTCTTTCTCTTCTTCTTCTTCATTTCTTCTTCTTCTCTTTTTATTTTAAATAAGAGAAGGGGGGAATCTCAACCTCACTGTTCACTGTTCACCCGGAGATCACCCCGGCCTCCTCGGTCCGTTCGACCCGCCGGAGATCAACCGAGCTCTTCCCTGCGTTCTTCAGCCGAGCACCCGCTTCATTTCCCTGCAGTTCACTACACAGCCCGCCCGGCCGAGCCCGACCCCGCAGCTCAGGCCACCGACCTCCACTCCCAGTCTTCCCCGACTCCCTGCAACTCCGGTCGCCCTATACTCTGATCCGACCGTTCGAGCCGGCCTCCCACCAGCAGCACCGACCCGCATCTCGGCCAACCCGAACCACCCTATCACTTCACTCCGGCCAGCTTCAGCAAGGCGAGCTTCTCCCCGACCTCCACTATTCTTCCCTCCTTCCTGCAACTCCACCTGCACACCCCGACCCCGTCTTTTCCCTGCACCAACTCCCCGGCCACCCTCCAGCTTCTCCATCGGCCAGCTCCGGTCCCCTGAGTTTCCTCCTCCGGCGGCTATAGCTCCTCCCGTCGAGCCTGTCACCACCCCGTTCGAGCACTCCGGCCACGTCGACGAGATCCAGCAGCCCCGCAGCCACTGCTCCACTGCTCGCTCCAACCCGCAGCCCGGCATGCTGATCCGGCCAGCTCCGGCCATCCCCACTCTGGCCACCCTCATCAGCAGAACCACCACCGCCTCGTTGTCGTCGTCTCCGTCGTCGTAGACGCGCTAGGGTACGACCTCTCCCCTCGTGTGTACGTGCATATGTGTATGTTGTGTTGGTGATACATATTTGTATACGCGTATATGTGTATAAATATATATATATATATATATATATTTCTCTAATTAGGGTATATACATGTATTCAATGTATTAGTATTTATGTATATGTTAGTACGTATTTTAGTACGTATTTTGGTATATATATATATATATATACATATTTATATAAATATATATATATATATATATATATATATATATATATATATATATATATATATATATATATATATACGTATGTATTTTGGTATGTATGTATATATAAATTAGTATATACGTATTTAATGTTATCTGTTAAATAATATATACACCAATACATTATTTAACATATAACATTAAATACGTATATACTAATTTATATATACATACATACCAAAATACATACGTATATATATATATATATATATATATATATATATATATATATATATATATATATATATATATATATATATAAACGTATTTTGGTATATAAATAAATATAGCATAATATATATATTTATTTTGGTATATATACGTACGTATATACGTATTTGGTATATGTATTTAATTGTTATATATATTACGAGTATAAAATATACATTTCTATATGTCTCTACTAGGTAACCCGAGTGTAATTACGGATACCCCGTCCTTACACATGACCTATGACCCTGTGAACTGTTAGCAGACTGCCACACGTACACTGACGTACTGGCAAGCCCCGTATCATTTTGACCGTCTGTCTTGCACAGCAATCGCAGACGCGACGCCCGTGCAACTTGACGCACTTGACCCTAGTTGACTAAGTGCCATACCTGGCATAGCCCCTGAGTTCGATGTATTTTTGATTGTGTGTAGTGTAGCATCTGATGCAAATGTTGTATTATTTTATTATATGTCTATAGGACTTTTGGATCATCCAGACGATACTCTGGGACTGGACATTGGTATTTCCAGCTAAGGACCCAAGGCGAGTATATTCTCTGATTAGCTTCTTATTTATGATATCTCCTATGTTCATTGTATCTAGTATAAATATCCATATTCTCGACACGCTAGTTACAAGGATTGGTATATCCGGATCTCATCATGAGATGTTATTCTTTGTTCATGGTGTAGCTTGTACAAGTCTTGTTTTCTTGTTATCTTGTGCATGTACAGACACTGATTTTCGGGGAGATTTGCTACCTTCCTAGGGAATCCCGTGCCATAGCGTACCATGGTTGGATCTACTATACCAGTCGGGGGTGGGGAGTATTTTAGTGTAGATATATGATCATACCCTTCATGTACAAGTCTTGTTCACATGTTAGTGTTGGTCATACACCGCACGTATGACTAGCCAGGCCATTATACCTGTACAAGTTCCCAAGCCGATCACATATTAAAGCTAGTACGCACACACTTAGTCATAGTATTCTTATTCATTGTCATATTGTTCCTTCCCGCATTTATTTATAATATTTCTAGTATTTTCTATTGTATATCTCTCGTATATGCACATGTATCTTGTATATTTCCATCTATATACTGCTACATAGTTTATATCATTGATATAGAACTGCTATTAGAAATGTACTTTGCTCCTTCCTGACTGGAAACATTTTTCCAGACTATGCCTTATAGGACCGATGTCCGACATTTTATGGACCACTTGGAGAGTAGCTGCAGACTTGGACTTGGTAGTTCAGTTGTGATTCCGGGAGGTCTAGCCGGAATCACTAGTTATCTAGTTAGTTTCTTTCAGTAGTTTATTTGGTACCGGATTTGTCTCCGGCATACTTTGTTGAGACTTGGATTTATTGTTGAGTTAGATTATTTACTTTTAGACTTGTGTTGTATTTTATTTTATTCTTTGATATCTTATCGTGCTGTAGTTATGTGATTGAGTATGTTGTTCATTTATTTTGCGTCATTCGTGCCTCCTTATGGAGATTGGATGCTTGTATGAGATTGCTTAGATAGAATCATGACCTAGACAGCGTTCTACCGCCGATGCTGCGGCGTAGGCTGGATGTACCCACGTACTCGTGCCCCAATTCCGGGTGCGTGTCATGACACGAATACAATCAGGGTTGGCGCACAAATGAAAAAAAACTAGGTTGGCTCACAAACGACCAAAACTTGGTTGGCGCAAAAATGACCAAAACTATGTTGGCACACTTTGTCAAGTTAACTAACATGGCTCACTTGGAAAAAGTGCACAAACAAGAATAAAGTGCACTTTCAAGGGAAGTGCGCGAGCAAGATAGCTACAAGATAAAATACACAATCTGAGGTCAAAGCTCAACAGTCATGAAACTCGTCAGTCGAGGAGCATACAAATTAATAACACATAAATCAAAAAATCAACCAAAGCTTCATCCCTTAAGAAACGAAGAGAAAAAAATGTACGAGCTACCAAACGTAAGCAAAGTACGCCGGCTAATGAAACATATGAAAAGTGCGCCAGATTGCCAACTTGAAGAAAGTACGTGGACTGACTGTGGCGCACTTTTCCTTGGTTTTCTAGGGAGAACTTTGATTTAATATGCACCAAAGTGCGCCAACTGGATTTTCTCTCAAAAGTGCACCAATGACTCAAGGAGTGTGACTGGCGCACTTTTTCTAGGAGACTAAGTGCAGTATGATTAGTACGCACGAGGAATTGGGACAACTCACCAATGCCCTAAAGTAAACTATACATATTTTTACATCAAAGTGGTTCTCTTGCATACTCTTCACAAAGCACTATTTTTCTTCTCAAGTAAGCCATTTGGTATACGTATTGTATCAAGTTTCAGCACTGAACTTAGCTGGACTCAAAAATAAGCAAGGCCAAAAGAAAAGTTATATAAAATATAGTGCTCTACACTATGAGCTAATTAGTTTTGTAAAACACAAAGTTTTGAAAAATTAATCCCTAAAAAAAAAAAGTGAACCCATAGACCCAAACTCTGGTCCATTCAATTCCAACCAAGAAAATTAAGAACGACAAGTATTAAAGATGAAGGGGTGCTCGGTCCCAACAACCTGAGCTAGAAACAAATAGGAATTATTAAGAATTAAAAACATGCATAAATCTATGGTTCTTCTCTTGTACAATATGTACTTGCCTACGGAGGGAGAGAAAACCTAAGAGAGAGAAATGGAAAGAAAATAATGAGCAGGGAGAGAAATGGGAATATATAGGTTTATGTTTGAGATGTGGACCGTTGGATCACTCAAACCCATCTAAGCCACACATGCCACCAACCCAACCCAATCCAACCCAACCCACTCTTCTCTGAAAATCATGAGTCTGGTCTAAACAAAGGCTGAGCTAGCAACCAACATGCGCCGAAGATAATATGTGCCAAAGTGCGTCAGAAAAGGGGACTGACATCTCTATCCACCTTAAAAAAAATTCATCATCGAAATTCAATCTCAAGGCTAGCTAAAGATATCAAGACAAGCTACAAACTAACTACAAGAAATCTACAAATATAAATAAGAAAGTATAACAATATATATAATGAAGCGAAGTAGCATAATTTCATACGAGTGCTTGCCAATCATTGAATGGAAGATGCAAGTCATACAAAGAAAATATATCTTATGAGTTGAATAGGTGCGGGTAGTGAGATCGAATATTATTCTCGTGCTCCCATATCGACTCCCCCAAGGAGTGATGGCCCCCTAAGCAACATGAACATGATGGATAGTTCGGTTCTTGAGTACCTTTACTCTCTGATCCAAAATGGACACGGGTTGTTCCTCGTAAGTTAAGTCGGTACCTACAACTAACTCAGAGTAATCGAGGATATCACTCGGGTCTGGGACATACTTACACAACTGAGACACATGAAATACATCATGCACTCACGAAGAGAAGGCGGAAGGAAAAGACGATAAGCAACATCCCCTATTCTCTCGAGAATGTTGAACGGTCCTACCTATCACGAAAGCTTCTCGTGAACCCCAAATCTAATGACTCCACGTATAGGCAAAATCAGCAAAAATATGTGATCGTCTACAGAAAACTCTAACGGCCTACGATGTTGATCTGTCCAATGATGATGATGATCTTGTGCAACCAGAAGCCACTCCCTGATCTGCTTAACTACTCCAATCGTTTGAGTGATCATTTCAGGCCCCAACATCTTTCGTTCACCAATGTCATCCCATGCCAAGGGTGATTAGCACTTCCTTCCGTACAATGCCTCGAAAGGAGCTATCTATATGTTGGTCTGATAAATATTGTTGTACGAGAATTCTACTAAGTGAATATGATCTTCCCAAGACCCACCAAAGTTTAAGGTACAAGATCGCAATATATCTTCCAAAGTCTCGATCGTTCTTTCTGATTACCCGTCTATCTAGGGATGATACGCAGTACTGAATCTCAACTTGGTACCTAAATGCTCATGCAAGATTTTCCAGAAGTGATGTAAAGATAGTATCATGATTTGACACTATACTCGCTTGGACTCCGTGCTGCCTCACTATCTTCCGCATGTACTTCTCTGCTAACTGATCTATGGATTTCCCTATTTGAAAGGGGAGAAAATGTGCCACTTTTGTGAGTCGATCTACTACCAGCCAAATTATATCACGTCCAGTAGGGGATCACGGTAAACTGGTCATAAAGTCTATCGTAATGTGTTTTCACTTTCACTCTGGAATAGGCAGGGGTTGTAACAATCTTGCTGGTCTCTATTTTTCTGCCTTCACTTGCTGACACACGAGACATCGTGAAATGAACCGTGAAATGAACCGAGCTATTTTTTTTCATTTTGTTCCACCAGAAATATTGCTTGACACCATGTTACATCTTCATGCCTCTGGGATGAATAGAATACTGGAAACTATGTTCCTCGGTCATCTCTTCTTGTCGGATATCTCTATTTGGCACACAAAGATGGTTTCTAAATCTGAGTATTCCGTCTTCGTGAATTCTTAATAACTTTTTAAGACCTGACTCACATTATGTCCTAAGCTTCTGAATATGAGAATCTTTTGCTTGAGCTGTCTTGATCCTCTCCACCAAAGTTGACTGTATCTGAAGACTAACTAACACTCCTGTCTCTTGAGGTAACACTACCTCGATGCCCATCTATTGAAGATCTTCTATAATGTGCTTTTGAGTTGTCAAGATGAATGTGCTGCCTCTTCTACATATAACACATGTCACTATATTTGCCTTGCCTGGATGGTACTGAAGTGCCACATCATAATTACCAAATAACTCTAGCCACCTCATATGTCTCATGTTCAAGTCCTTTTGAGTGAATATGTACTTCAAACTTTTATGATCTGTAAATATCTTCACCCGATCGCTATATCGGTAATGTCTCCACAACTTGAGAGCAACCACAACTGGTGCCAATTCCAAATCATGTGTTAGATAATTCTTCTCATAATCTCGAAGCTGCCGAGAAGCATAAGCTATTACCCTTCTATGTTGTATCAAAACACATCCAAGTCCTTTTCCCGATGCATCACAATAAACTGCGAATCCTCCTGATCCTACTGGAAGTGTAAGGATCGGTGCTGATATCAACTTCTTAAATTTTGCTTGGAACTCTACTATCCAAATAAACTACACCTCCTTGCGGGTTAGAGAGTCATTGGTGCTGAAATCCATGCAAAGTCTGCCACGAACCTCCGGTAATATCCTGCTAATCCTAAGAAAATTCGCACATCTGCTATTGTCTTCAGGATTGGCTAATTCTCTACTACTTCAACCTTGTTGGGGTCCACGGATACACCTGCTTCTGAGATGATGTACCCCAAGAATGACACATGATCTAACTATAACTCATACTTACTGAGTTTAGCATATAACTGATGCTATCTTAGAACTTGTAACACTTTTCGAAGATGTTTTGTATGCTCTTCTTCACTGTTGGAGTAGACAAGAATGTCGTCTATGAATACCACTACAAATTGATCTAGGTATGGCATAAAGATATGATTCATAAAATCCAAAAATATTGATGGTGCATTAGTAAATCCTAATGGCATAACTAAGAATTCGTAATGCCCGTATCGAGATCAAAATATTGTCTTCGGTATATCTTGCTCCCGGACTCTCACATGATAGTATCCTGATGGAAGGTCTATCTTGGAAAATATTTTTGCTTCACTCAATTGATCAAACAAATCATCAATCATAGGCAATGGATACTTGTTCTTCACTATTAAGGCATTCAACTGCCTATAGTCGATACACAACTGTGTCGACCTGTCCTTCTTCTTTACTAGAAGTGTTGGTGCTCCCCATGGTGATCCACTAGTCCGAATAAAAATTTTTGCCTTCAATTCTTTCACGTGATGATACAACTAGTTAAGTTCATCGGTGACATCTTATAGACTTTGCTGGAAACTGGCTCTGCTCTAGGTTTCAACTCTATACAAAACTCTACTTCTCTTACTGGGGGTAATCCGAAAAGCTCTTTCGGAAATACATCAAGAATTTTTTTAATTATTCTAGAAACTGACCTTCAACTTCTGCTACTGCTACAATGCCACCTTCATGCTGATCCTTCACGTTCTGTTGAAGATAAATTCTTTCTTGCCCAGGATGTTAAATAAAACTCTACCCCTACGATAATCTATCTTCGCATGACTGTCTCTCAACCAATCCATGCCTAAAATAACGTCGAAGTTACCCATAGGAAACTAGATCAACTTTGTAGGTAATAAATGTTCGTATACTACGATTGGACACGCTACACATACTCTACTGACTCCTATGAGTCCATTACCAGTGAGTATATTTAGCCTCTCTGGCAATGCCTCGAACTCCAATCCAATACGTATCACAAATCGTGCACATACAAATGAATGGGATTGCCATGCCCCAGTACCGGAATATGGAGACGGATATGGACAGCTCTCCCGTACAAGGTATAGAATGTCGTATGGCGGTCACGGCTGTAACTAGACAAGGGGTGCATACTACAAAAAAGTTACTTAGGGTCATACAACACATCTATTGTCTCAATCAGTCAAGCAAGAACAATAAACATAGAACATATATGACAAGAAAGTACGGAACCCCAAATACCCTGCCATAATATTCTGGAAACCAGCTGTACAAAATAAGAAAGCTGGCAGAGTATCAAAAGTACATGACCATGATCAGCTGCAGTCTGATTAATTACAATCATGTAAATGAAACTAAATGTTCAGATCTTACGGCTAACAAGTACCAGTGGCTAAATGCCCAAAATAAGTAAAGTGTGCAATAACGAGCAGTGAAGAAGAAACCCACTCATTCCTTTCAACGGCCATCCACCTAGTGCACGCCATTTTTAGGGAAAGTACGCTTGATCCTCGGTCCCTGGCTCTAAATCTGGCTATGCAAAACTAGTGGGGTTAGACCCCAAATTGCAAGTACCACAAAGGAAGCACGAATAAAAAAATAAAACCAGGTTATGAAATAGATATATATATATAGTTCTGTCTCGTAGTTCCGGTTTATAGCCTATCATGCCACAATAATCTAACCCTACAACTAAACAAGGACAAGGGTTAGACCATCGCATCATGATAGTCTATGTCCCTAGACTATTTGACAGCAGATACAATACACAAACAAGCTCAGTTATATAATCAAACAATCATTTATTTAGCTTACTAGATAGAGTTCGGGTTATCCCAGAGATACTATGCATATAGGAATCCTCATATCGAACCAGATACTAGTAGGGTTAGCCGAGCCATAAAGTGTCGCATAGCACATAGTATTACGCACCGGTCCCTCGTAAAGCCACCGTGCTAAGATCGCATAGAACATATAGTATAATATAATAGTCGGATATTGCCATCCACTAATGAGGATTTAAACAATATCCATGGGGACTAGTCTACACACCCCAATTCAGATGACTGGAGGTGGCTAGTTAGGCACGATTTCGAGATTTTATTCCTTCCAATGCTCTACAAGTTAAGTTGCCTATTAACCCTATTGTTAACCAAAAAAATATGGCGTGGTCACATATTACTCCTCTTATATGATATACTATAGTACGACCATGCTAGATATGAATCCACTTTGTCACTTTATAATTCAGTTTGGATTAACCCCAGCGTGATACAACAATCAACAGATACTAGCCACGCTTGGTCATTGACTAACCCTTATGTCCATGCTGGAGATTAAGTCATATTACATGTCACGTAGCGCATAGATACATCACAGTATAAATATATAATATAATCGCATAGGAACACTTAGCATGTAGTAAGTGTATCAGTACGGATACAAGTGGTTGGGTCATGAAGCATAGATGGGTCTATTACTCTTGTGGTCATCAAAGTCATACATACATCCCATAAAGTCCAAAGGAACATTCAAACAAAACTAGTCCAATAAAGCGTGTGTAAGGGGTCGTATGCGCATAAGGATCAAGGACGCATGAGTCTACTTGCCGCATATGGGTGAAGGCTGCATACGATCAGTTATCGCATAGGAAGTCGGGCCACATAGCCGCATGGGTCGCTTGGTCGCTGACCGTAAAGGTCGGATGAGCTCAAGACCGCATGATCGCATGAGCTCAGATAGCATGGCTATATGAGTTCAGGCCGTATGGCCGCATGCGTTCAGTCTGCATGGCCGCATAGTCGCAGACCGCATAACCGCATGGTCGCTGACCGCAGAGGTCGCATAGAATCAAGGCCGCATGAGTCCAATTGTCGTATATGGGTCAAGGCCGCATACGATCAGTTGCCGCATAGGAAGTCGTCTTCTCCATGCAACAAGTTCAACCATGGCGAGAACTCCAAAAACCAAAAATTTGTTTTCATCATAAAAACTTTATTTTAACTCCGGATTGAGTGAACCAAAAGCCAAAATGATCGAAATGAAGTGCTCCATCCATCCTAATAAATATTTTTTCGAAAATACTATGTTTTTGTAGATCAAAACCACCAAAAACTCAAGAAATCCATGAAAACCCTAAACTTAGAATGTAGATCTACTCAAATTCATCCATTAAAACCAAAAATACCAAGTATTAAAAGTGTTTAGAATTATCATAAGCACATAATAGACTAATAAAATACAAGAAAAAAAGTAAAAAATCAAAAATTAAAAGATTTCTCTATGTGGTGCAAGGTGTACTTGCCTAAATGAAGGAAGAAGAGAAAATGGAGAGAATGAGGGAAGAGAGAGAAAGATGTTGGGTTTTATAGTTAGGGTTTGAGGTTTAGACCATGGGCTCAACTCATGAATGAACCAACCCAATAATTAAACCATGGGTTTGATTGAACCAAAGAATGTGTCTAGTCTCCATGACATGCAACCTAATTACCATGCAAGCAACAAATAATATAAGCAGGAAAACTAATATGCTCCAAACACGTATATCGGGAACGAAGAGTGACATCTCTACCCACCTTAGAAAAATTTTATCCTCGGAATTCAAACTCAAGGCTAGCTAGAGAAATCAGAACAAGCATTGCACTAACTACAAGCATATCTATACATGCAATCAAATCCAAGCATATAATAAAAAAAATAGTGTCATATAGCATAGGTAAACTAATTACGGGATTCGAGATATGAAGGCATAAGAACGAATATACCTTCTGTGTTGAACAGATACGGATATCGAGATCGAATATCGTCCTCGCGCTCCCACATCGACTCTTCCGAAGGATGACGACCCCAACAAACCCGAAAAGATAAATGGTCTGATTCTTGAGCACTTTCTTCCTTTGGTCCAAAATGGATACTGGTTGCTCCTCGTAAGACAAGTCGGTACCAACGACTAGCTCAGAATGGTCGAGGATATGACTCGGATCTGGGACATACCTATGTAATTGAGACACATAAAATACATTATGCACCTCACGTAGCGAAGGCAGAAGGGCAAGACGATAAGCAACATCGCCCACCAGCTCAAGAATATCGAACGGACCAACGTATCACGGACTAAGCTTCCTACGAACCCCGAACCTAATGACTCTACGGGTTGGTAAAATCTGCAAGAACACGTGGTCGCCGACACAAAACTCTAAAGGCCTACGATGCTGATCTACCCAATGTCGATGCCTATCTTGCACAACCCGAAGTCGCTCTCTGATTTGCTTGACAACTTCTACTGTCTGCGTGTTCATCTCTGGGCCTAACATCTTTTGCTCACCTTTATCATCCCATGCCAATGGTGATCTACACATTCTTCCATATAATTCTGTGAAGGGTGCCATCTGAATACCTGCTTGATAACTGTTGTTGTATGAGGACTCAACGAGATAAAGGTGATCTTCCTAAGACCCTCCAAAATCTAAAGTACAAGCTCGTAGCATATCTTCTAGGGTTTGGATGGTTCTCTTTGATTGCTCGTCTGTTTGTGGATGGTAAGAGGTACTGAATCTCAACTTGGCACCCAAACTCTGGTACCCAAAAATATGAAGTAAACCGAGTGTCTTGATCGAATACAATACTCACTGGGATGTCGTGTTGTCTTACTATCTGTCGCATGTACATCTCTACTAACTGCTCTGTGGATTGTCCTACTCGAAAAGAAAGAAAGTGGACTATTTTTGTGAGATGATTCACTATTATCAAAACTATATCATGACCAGTCGGGGACCTAGGTAAACCGGTCACAAAGTCCATCGTGATATGTTCTCACTTCCACTCTAGAATAGGAAGCAGATGTAATAGTCATGTCGGTCTTTGTTGGTCGACCTTCACTTGCTGGCATACCAAACACCGAGAAATGAGTCGTGCTATCTCCTTCTTCATCCTATTCCACCAGAAATATTGCTTGATATCTTGATACATCTTGGTACCTCCTGGATGAATTGAATATTGGGAACTGTGCACCTCGGTCATTACTTCTTGCCAGATATCTCCGCTTGGTACACAGAGACAATTTTCAAACCTAAGATTTCCATCTTCATAAATCGTCAACTCTTTCCTGAGACCAGACTCACATTCTGTCTGAAGCTTCTGAACTTTCGGATCCTCTGCCTGAGCTGCCTTAATCCTTTTTATAATGGTAGATTGTAGCTGTAAACTAGCCAATACTTCTACGTCTTACGGAAGTACTATCTTGATTCCCATTTCTCGATGATCTTCTAAGATGTGCCACTGCGATATCAACATAAATGTCCTACCTCTCCTGCTAAGAGCATCTGCTACCACTTTGCCTTGCCTGGATGGTACTGAAGTTCTACATCATAGTCCTTTATCAATTCTAGCCACCTCCTCTGTATCATGTTCATGTCCTTCTAAGTGAATACATACTTTAAGATCTTATGATCCGTAAATATTTTCACTCGATCACCATACAAGTAATGCCTCCACAGCTTAAGTGCAAATACTACCGTCGCCAACTCCAAATCATGAGTCAGATAATTTTTCTCGTGATCTCGAAGCTGCCGTGATGCATAATCTATCACTCTTCCATGTTAAATCAACACACATCCGAGTACTTTGCTTGACGCGTCACAATAAATTATAAACCCTCCAGAACCCACTGAAAGTGTGAGAATCGGAGCTGAAATCAATCTCTTCTTTAATTCTTCAAATAATGTCTGGCACTCTACTGACTAGTCGAACTTAGCCTCCTTGCACGTCAATCAAGTCAGCGGTGCTGAAATTCTTGCAGTCTGCTACGAACCTTCTGTAGAATCCTTCTAATCCTAGGAAACTATGCACTTCATCTACTGTCTTAGGAACTGGCCAACTCTCTACGGCCTCAACCTTCTTCGGATCTACTGTTACTCCTACCCCAGAGATGATGTGACCCACAAATGATACATGATCCAACCATAACTCGCACTTACTAAGCTTTACGTATAACTGGTATTCCCTCAAAATATGTAAGACCTTTTGAAGATGCTCTTCGTGCTCCTCTTCGTTACTGGAATATACTAGAATATCATCTATGAAAATCACCATGAACTGATCAAGATACGACATAAAAATACGGTTCATCAGATCTATAAATATCGCTGGAGCATTAGTCAGTCCAAATGGCATAACTAGGAATTTATAATGCCCATATCGTGACCTAAATAATGTCATAGGTATGTCTTGCTCCCGAACTCTTACTTGATGATACCTTGATCAAAGATCGATCTTAGAGAAAATCTTGGCTTTACTCAGCTGATCAAACAAATCATCGATCCTTGGTAATGGATACTTGTTCTTCACTGTCACCGCATTCAAGTGTCTGTAGTCGATATATAATTGTGATGACCCATCCTTCTTTTTTACTAGAACCATTGGTTCTCCCTAAGGTGATCCACTGGCTCGAATAAGCTTCTTTGGCTTCAGTTCTTCTATATATTGGTATAATATGTCTAGCTCTGATGGTGCCATTTGGTAAACTTTACAAGATATTGGTCCTGCTCCAGGAATCAACATTATAAAAAACTCAACATCTCTTACTGGGGGTACCCCTGGTAGTTCTTCTGAGAAGACGTCTATGAACTCCTTAATTATCTCGTGAAGTTGTTCTTATGCTAATATTGTCGCTACGATCCTCTCTTCATGCTGGTCTCCCACAGATATGTCAAAAGTGAAACCTTTCATGCCCAGGATACTAAATAATACCTTACCCTTATGTCAATCTATCGTAGCATGACTGTCTCTCAGCAGTCCATGCCTAAGATAACGTTAAAGTTACCCATAGGGAACTCCATCAACCATGCTGGTAGTGATAGCCCGTATACTACCACCAGACATATTATACATATTCTACTAACTCCTATGAGCCCATTACCAGTGAGTATATTCAATCTTTCTAGCAATGCCTCGAACTCCAATCTAATGCATGTCGCGAATCGTGTAGACACAAATGAATAAGATGTGCCAGAATCAAATAATGCTACAGCAGAAAAAGATGTGACAGAAATGTTACCTGCCACCACGTCGCCCGTTACTAAAACCTCATCCAAAGACAAGGTGAAAGTCTACCCTTTGTCCTGGTTCTCCTTGTTGTTGTCTCCCTTGGTGACGCTATTGTGGCCTCTGTTGGCCCTGCTACTGGTTCTGTTGCTGCTGGTACATCTCAGCTTGCATCAGTAATAAACTGTTGTGGCTGGCCCTCTTTGTTGCCTGCTCCTGGTGTTGGCAGTGCTGGGAATTGCTGAACAGGCCCTCATGGCCTCTCCATCATTGGATAACTGACAATCTGATGATCTGGATTGCTACACCTTATATATAATCCATTGGATGCCCTACATACATCTCTAGTGTGGCTACCCTTGCCACAATAAGTATATCCCGTCGGTACTCCCTGGCGTTGTTGTTGTCTTGGCTGCTGCCGAGCCGGTACTGTCATCGTCAAAACTGCTGCCCTCCTTGGCACTGAATCAAGGATGTGAATGTTAGGTAATGGTGCTGACGTCCGAGGTACTCCTCCACCTTCTCCTCCACTCTGAGCATGAGACCTCTTCTGGCCTCATGTCAATGCCGATAACCTCTGTATGGTAAGCTCGTGCCTCTGAGCTATTATCAGTAATTCTTTATAAGTCTGATAGTCATACTCCTCTACCAGTTATAGAATCTCCAGATAAAGTCCTTGCTATAACCTCATTGCTCTATCCGACTATGTAGCCACCAAAGTCGGAGCGAATCTACTCAGCCTGCAAAACTCGGCCATATATCCATCCACTGTTCTACCGGCTTGCTTAAGACTGATAAATCTTTGTTGGAGCTCATACTGCGCTACGACTCTAAAATATTTAGCCTAGAATCGAGCCCTAAAATTGTACCAAGAGATAGGATGCCTCAAGATAAAATGTACTGACGCCTACTAGTCACGGGTAAGGTCTTGAAGTTGCAATCGAACTTGATCAACTTATTCCTCAGTCGGAACCTTCGCCGCTACCAGAATGACTTCGATGTCTTGGAGACATGCATCTGCCGTGATGGCATCCTCCATGCGTCAAAGTATCTCGGGTTAAGTCGACAAAATCTAACCGACACCCCCGAATCAGTCCTTCCTCCTCTTTCTAGGACCGTCTACAAACCCTGACCCAACAAGACATTCTGCTCTTGTTATTAAAACTGCTGATGTTGTTGCACTGTCATCTAATGTTGCTGTGTAGCCATCATTCCCCGAAGTATCTCCAGTAACATCGGGGTGTCAAGTACCACTGGCACTACTGGGGGTACGAGAATCTCAGGGCTGGTTGCTCAATATGTCCAACATCTGGTCCCACTGTGCCATCTTGTCTAACTACTGGCTTTACTCGAATTTGACTCCGAATAGGTGCTTCCTTCCATTGTTGCCCAGAGGAACCCTGTCCTACCATGCTTGCTTCTCCAGCAACTGAAGAAGCCCTAAGGAAAAGGACAAGAAATATCAAGAACAGGATTGGAAGGATCAAGGAAACAATTGATTCGATAGTCAAGTAAGGCTTCGAGAAGGATGAATTTCAGATTTCAATATGTACCGGAATACGGAGAATATTTAACAGCAGATACAATACACAAGGATAAGGTTTAGACCATCGCATCATAATAGTCCATGTCTCCAGACTATTTGACAGCAGATACAATACACAAACAAGCTTAGTTACATAATCGACAAATTATTTATATGGCTTACTAGATGGAGTCCAGATTATCCCAGAGATATTACGCATATAGGAATCCTCAGATCAAACTAGATACTAGCAGAGTTAGCCGAGCCATAAATTGTCGTATAGCACATAGTATTGCGCACCGGTCCCTCATAAGGCCACCGTGCTAAGATCGCGTAGAGCACATAGTATAGTATAATAGTCAGATATTGGCATCCACTAATAAGGATTTAAACAATATCCATGGGGACTAGCTTGCATACCCCAATTCAGATGATTGGAGGTAGCTAGTTAGGTACGATCTCGAGATTTTATTCCCTCCCAATGGTCTACAAGTTAAGTTGCCTAGTTAACCCTATTGTTAACCAGAATTACATGGCTTGGTCACATGTTACTCCTCTTATATAATATACCATAGTACGGCCATGCTAGATACGAATCGACTTTGTCACTTGATAGTTCAGTTTGGATTCACCCCTGCATGATGCAATAATTAACAGATCATAGCCACGCTTAGTCATTGACTAACCCTTACGTCCATGTTAGAGATTAAGTTATATCATATGTCACATAGTGCATAGATACACTGTAGTGTAAACATGTAATATAATCGTGTAGGAACACTTAGCACGTAGGAACACATAACATATAGTAAGTGTATCAGCACAGATACAAGTGGTGGGGTTATGACACATAGATGGGTCTATTACTCTTGTGGTCATCAAAGTCATATAAGCATCCCATAAAGTCCAAAGGAATATTCAAACAAAACAAGTCCAATAAAGCGTGTGCAAGGGGACGCATGCGCATAAGGATCAAGGCCGCATGAGTCTACTTGTCGCATATGGGTCAAGGCCGCATACGATCAGTTGCCGCATAGAAAGTTGGGCCGCATAGCAGCATGGGTCGCATGGTCTCTAACCGCAGAGGTCGTATGAGCTCAAGGTCATATGACCGCATAAGCTCAGACCACATAGCCGCATGAGTTCAGGCTGCATGACCGTATGCATTCAGTCCGCATGGCCGCACAATCACAGACCATATAGCCGTATGGTCGCTGGCCGCAGAGGTCGCATAGAATCGACGACGTATGAGTCTACTTGCTGCATATGGGTCAAGGCCGCATATGATCAGTTTTTGCATAGGAACTCGTCTTCTCCATGCAGCAAGTTCAGCCATGGCGAGAACTCAAAAAATTAAATTTTTATTTTTTTCATAAAAACTTTATTTTAACTCCAGATTGAGTGAACCAAAAGCCAAAATGCTCGAAATAAAGTGCTCAATCCATCCCAAAAACTATTTTTTGAAAATACTATATTTTAGTGGATCAAAAACTCAAGGAACCTATAAAAATTCTAAACTTAGAATGTAGATCTACTCAAATTCATCCATTAAAACCAAAAACTCAAAGTAGTAAAAGTGTTTAGAATCATCATGAGCACATAATAGACTAATAAAATGCAAAAAAAAGAGTTAAAAATTTAAAAATCAAGAGATTTCTCCATGTAGTGCAAGGTGTACTTGCCTAAATAAAGAAAGAAGAGAAAATAGAAAAAATGAGGGAAGAGAGAGAAAGATGCTGGGTTTTATAGTTAGGGTTTAAGGTTTAGACCATGGGCTCAACTCATGAATGAAACAACACAATAATTAAACCATGGGTCTGATTGAACCAAAGAATGGGTCTAGTCTCCAAGATATGCAACCTAATTACCATGTAAGCAACAAATAATTTAAGCAGGGAAACTAATATGCTCCAAATACATATATCGGGAATGAGGAGTGACAGGGATGCTCCCGAATCAAATAATGCTATGACAGAAAAATATGTAACAAGAATGTTACCTGCCACCACGTCACCTGATGCCAAGGCCTCCTCTAAAGATAGGGTAAAAGCTTTCCCTTGGCCTTGCGGTGCTCCTTTAGTTCATAATTGTGGCCTCTACTGCCCATACTGCTGATTTATTTGTTGATTATACATCTGATTTTGCGTTGGCAATGGACGCTGAGCTAATGGCCCGATCGCCAGTACTAGTCCTTTGTTTTGAGCTGCTTTTGGTGCTGATAATGCTATTCGTTGTGCCGGTCCTTCAATCCTCTACATCAACGGACAATTGGCAATCCTATGATTTGGACTACTACATCGTAGACAAACCCCTTATGCTGCCCAACACACATCTTTAGTATGGCCTCCCTTGCCATAATACATACATCCGACTAGGGCTTCCAATCGCTATTGCTGCTGCTACCTCGGCTGGTTCAGCCGAGCTGGTATTGTTGTTGCCTATGCTACTGGCCTCCTTGGTGCTGTGTCATGAATGCGAACACCAGGAGATGGTATTGACGTTCGTTGTGCTTATCCTCCTCCTCCGCTTTGTGTATGAGACCTCTTCTGGCCTCCCGTCCTTGAACTAACCTCTGCATCCTTAGCTCATGTCGCCTAGATGCGATCAATACTTCATCGAAAGTCTGGTAGTTATGGCCCTCTACCAGTTGCTGAATCTCCAGATAAATTCAATACTGGAACCTTATCGCCCTCTCTGGTTCTGTTATTACCATTGTCGGAGCAAATCTGCTAAGCCTGTAAAACTCCACCGCTTAGCCATCCACTGTACTTTTAGACTATTTAAGGTTGATAAACCTCTGTTATAGGTCATACATTGCAACCACTCGAAAATAATTAACCCTGAAACGGGCCCTGAACTTGTCCCATGAAATAGGTTATCTTAATCTAACTTTTTTGGTTGCCTACCAATATCTATCAAGGTCCTGGAGTTACAATCAGAACTGATTAACTTTTTTCTCAGTTGGAACCTTTGTCGATACCAGTATTGTTTCAATGTTCTGCAACCAAGCATATGCGGTAATGGCGTCCTCCGTGCCATCAAAGTACTTAGGGTTGAGTCTGAAGAATCTCACTGATGCCCCTGAATATGTTCTAATACTTCTTTCCAAGGTCGTCTGTAGTCCTTGGTTCAACAGACATTCTGCTCTCACTGCTAAAGATGCTGATATTGTTGCATCGCCATCATTCCTCGTATAATTTCCAGCAATGTCGGTGTATCAAGTGCTATTGCCACTACTGGTATGACCGAGGGTACTAGATCCTCTGGTACATGTTGCTCCTCGTGCTCCCCAACTAGTTATACCCTGATCCCTCCCAGTACATGTGTTGCCTCTCGCTGGGGCCAACAGATTCTTATCCTGCTCAAATGCTGGTGCTCCATCCACCGATGCTGGAGAAGCCCTAAGGAAAAGGACACAAGATAAATCAAGAACTGGACGAGAAATGATCGAGGAACCAATGGTACAGAAGTCAAACTGAGTTTCGAGGAGACGAATCAGGATTTCAAGGAGGAACATATTTGATTGAGACATCCTATGATTGTCACTACCATATTTTCTAGGAAAGAATATTTTGGTCATTTTATAATTAATTAAATATTATACATATTGAATATTTTATTATATTATTTATTTATTATTAGATGTTAGTTTATTATTTAAGACTTGTGTTTCTGGACCTAACTAGTTTAGATCAGATCCATGGACCAACATTTAATTCTAGTTAGAATTGAGCCCAATAATAAGCCCAATCATTAGGAGGAGGATTAATTAAGTCAAACCAATTAGACTAGAACCTTCTCTCCTTAATTATTTTCTTCATGACAAGCCCCAAGGTGTATTCTAGATAATTTATAGTAGCTTTGGAAGGGGAAAGGGGGCCGACCTAATATTAATAGAGGGAAATTTCTCTCTCTTCACTTTTTATTTCAAATCTAGATCTAGAATTTTCTCTTCCAAATTTCTTCATTCCCATATCAAATTCTATCCAATTTTTTTCTCAAATCATCATTGGAAGCTATTAGAATAAGGAGAAAGCAAGGATCTACTAGGAGGAGTAAGAATTTATAAGTTGGAAGCTCTTTTCACTCAATTTGGAGGTTTAATTAGGAATCCATCTCCCAATAGGTACAATTCAATTATTCTCCTCTAATTAGACTCTAAATCTATTTTTTAATCATTAGGAACCACCACATATGCTAAGGCTACCCATAGGATTTTGAATTAGGTTCATAGGAGGCTTATAGAGAAAGTTATGTGGTATTTTGTGTTAATTTTGGAGTAATTCTGAGATTGACACAACTTGTGTTTGTCAATAGGTCAATTAGACCAAATTGACATGTATTTGATTATATGTGGCTAGTGTCATGTCCATAATTGGATACGTGTAGGCCATATCCAAACAATTTGGAGATACGGGTTGTTTTGGGGGTTTTCTTCTGACACGGGGGTTTGAGCATGTTATATTTTGATACGGACACGTAGATGAGTAGTTAGATCTTTGTATTTCATGATTATAATTTTAGAATTGCTCGTGTCCGTTGGGATATGTTTGGTTGTGTGGTGGAGCCGTATCGCGAGCATATCATAGATCTAGTGTGATACGGGTGCGATGCACTTCACGTGTTTGTTCTTTGCAATTTAATTCAATTATAGATATTATAATATTGTAATTATAATTATTATGTGAGCTATAGATATATGTATATTTATATGTTTAATCCTTAATTCTTGTTGATGTGTTGGTGATCATAGGAGAGTAGGAGTTCATGTGCTTCTCTAATATGGTAATTTATATATATAACTATAACACCATATGTATATGTATATTTATCTGTTTGATCTATACTTCTTGTTGATGTGTCGGTGATCATGGGAGAGTAGGAGTTCATGTACTATAACACCATATGTATATGTATATTTATATGTTTGATCTATAATTCTTGTTGATGTATTGGTGATCATGGGAGAGTAGGAGTTTATGTACTTCTCTAATATGGTAATATATATATATATGTATATATATATATATATATATATATATATATATATATATATATATATATATATATATATATATATATTGTATGTGTATAGAGTATATATATATATATGTAAGATGTGTATTTATGTGTGTGAGCTTGAGGGAAGAAGAAACAATGTAAAACAGTGAATAAAATAATAGAAAATAGGGAGAAAAGCAATAAAAAGCAATGAGAGAAAAGCAGTGAGAAGCTGAGAGAAACAGCTGAAAAGCAGGAGAAGCAGAAGCTCTGAAAAGCAGAAGCAGAAACCACAGCAGCAGCAGAAGCAGAAGCAGAAAGCAGCAGAAGCAGCGACAGTAAGCAGCAGCAGCGGTTTCAATAAGCGTCATCTTATTGATAAGTCGATAATCAGTAAGTTAATTAGTATACATATATATATATAAGATTAATTAGTTTATATTAATAAGCTAGTAATTTATATATATGTTGTAAATAAGTTGGTATATATTATATATAAGACTTATATATACATAAATACTAGTTAATATGAGTTAGTATTATTTCTAGATTGCCTTGGGGTACACCAAGGTAATGAGAGTGGAGATATCTTGGGTACGAGTATTGAATATCCGAAGGGGTATGTTAGTATATAGTTTAGTATAGTATTGTTATAAGTTTAAATATGTATTAGTGCATAATGAGGAGTATAGGTATTAGTAATATATTAGATATTAAATTACCTTGTGATACCAAGGTATTGGGTTATACTCAAGGTATTGGGTTTGAACATCAAGATGAGAGTGTAGATGGTGTGATACTGCTATTGGTTCAAAGCCAAAGTATCCACTTAGCATTAGTTTAGTTAGGAGTATTATATATTGTTGTTTGTATACATATTATAATATTTTTATATCTAATAAATTGCGTATCTTATGATACGGTATCTTGTTGGTTTCCTAGTATCCTAGTATAGCTAGTATGGCTTAGTTACATAGTGTATGGACCCAATATCCTAGAGATAGACTCATACAACCTAGAAACAGCTAGTTTGACCTAGAGTTGACTTAGTTTGACTATTTTGACTTAGAAATGGCTTTATGACCTAGAAGTTGACTAGTTTAACTTATTTTTATTCTAAAACCCTGTATTGATGTAATATTCCATATTTATGTCTTTGAGGCACCGTACCGGACATCTTTGAAACTATTCACCGGATTTTAGGCAAGTACATTATTTGGTAGTTTTTTATTTATGATATCCTCTGTCTCTTGTATTTATTGTAGATATCGTTAATTTTTTGACACGATGGTTACACAGATTGGATTATCCAGATCTCGTCATGAGATATTATTCCTTGGTATTAATGGTGTATCTTGTGCAAGCCTTGTTTCTTGTTCTTCTTGTACATGTACAGACATTGATTCTTGGGGAGACTTGCTACCTACCTAGAGAATCCCGTGTCATAATGTACCATGGTTGGATCCATTATACCAGTTGGGGGCAAAAAGTATGTAGTGTAGATATGTGATTATACCCTCCTTGTGCATGTCTTGTTCCTTGAATAGTGTTAATCATACACCATACGTATGATTAACCAGGCCATAATCCTTGTGCAAGTTTCCAAGTTGATCACATGTTAAAGCTGGTACTCACTTACTTAGTAGTACTATTTCTTATTCATTCCTATGATGCTCATTCTTGTATTTATTTCCAGTATTCCTTTATTGCATATCTCTTGTACTTTTATATTATATCTTGTATATTCACTCTATTTATTGTTATATAGTTTATATCATTTATTAGAACTGTTGTTAGAGATGTACTTTGCTCATTTCCTGACTGGATATATTTTTTCCAAATGACACTGAGGAGTGGTATCCCACTCACTACGGGCCTCAGGATGTCGTAGGCTTAGAGCCAGAGACCTTGGCTCAGGAGTGTCTCATCTAGACTGAGACAGATGACCCAGGACTCGTAGCACAGTAGTTAGACTCTTTTGTACTAGATTTGTCTTCAGCATATTGTTATTAGTATTTCTTTGATATGACTCATTGGATATTATTTGTCTCGTGAGCTGTATGTGACTCTTCTGTTGTTTTATCTTATTCATACGATTATTCCATCTTATAGATCTGTGATTGAGTATTCACTTTACATTGGTGGCATATTTATATCTTGATTACTAGATAGATAGTTTACCCAAACAGCGTTCTACCGTCGATGTTGCGGCGTAGGCTGGACGTTGTTCACTACTCGTGCCCCTACACCAGGTACAGGTCGTGACACATTTTTAGTGGTATCCCATGTAGGTCTTCGAGGTTGCAATTAGTACGATTCGTAGTGGTGCTCTTATTTGAGTGCTATTACGAGCCTGTTTCAGGATATATGATATAGGCTATAGTCTGAGAATACTCAATCATATCTAGGAAAAATTTTATTAATTTATTTCAACTATGCTTCCTTGAGATTTATATTTGATCTTTAACTGTCCTTCTTTGAATGCCTTACATCATGTTCCATATTGATTCCTTTCTTTCGCTTTGCCTCAGGATGCCGCCTAGGACTAGATCACAGCAGAGAGGAGCATTTTCTGAGAGATCTGCGACTTCTCGAGGGCCTGCACCAGTCACTTCTCTGGTGATTGGCGTATCAACTGTGTTTGGGGGTCCACCTCAAGCTCAGAGGATTATTTTGGCTGTGTCTGTGGGACTTTCACCTCCACCTTCCATACCGACAGATGCGACTCAGGTGTTCGCATTGTTTTGCGAGATGATGGAGGCTCAGAGGGCCCAGTCTGAGGCACACCAGAGGCAGACCGATATTTTACGGCAGGGTATTGAGAGTGCTCATCAGCTTGCCCTTACTGTAGTAGAGATAGGAGTTCCTGTCCAGCAGCAGGTTGTTTCGCAGGTTGCCCAGCTTCGGCCGGATACTATTCAGGACTTCAAGAAGCTGGAACCTCGGGTCTTTAAGGGGACTGAGGGCATTGTCTATGTTGATGATTGTCTAGAGAATATTGAGCGTCTCATGAGGGTGTCTCATCTTGCTGAGGATATGAAGGTTGAGGCAGTAGGACTTTAGTTGTTCGACATCGCCCACACTTGGTTCAGGAATGAGCCATTTCTTGCTGATGTGGGGCAGTCTTGGGAGGTGTTCAAGGACCTCTTTAAGAAAAAGTTCTTTGCTCGGGCGGACAGGTTAGACTTGGGGAGGCAGTTTAAGAGCCTTACTCAGGGGAGCAGGTCTGTGGAGGAGTATGCCGCAGAGTTCGGTAGGCTGAGCCAATTTATGGAGTACTTGGTGAGGGAGCCAGAGGTTCAAGCTATCCATTTCTGTGAGGGTCTGAACTGGGAAGTAAAGATCCTTATTCCGTCTTTCTATGAGACATATTCAGAGATACTTGAAGAGGCACACAAGGTTGAGCGGGAGTTGGGCTTGAAACCCAAGAGATATCGCGATTCTTTTCTGGGGGCTAATAGCATCACAGTGACTGCTAAGCATCCTTATTTCTATTCCGGGCCTTTTCAACAGCCGCAGCAGCACCAGACTCCAGCTAGGGTATCGTTTCACTAGGCACCGCAACAGCAGAGACAGTCACAACAAGCTTCATGCCACTACTGTAAGAAGTTCAGCCATATCTGGGAAGTTTGCAGGAAGAGGTTGGGAGTTAGTTTGTATTATGGTGTCGAGGGGCATCATCTGAGATAGTGTCCTTCCAATCCTCATCGTGCAGTTCAGGGAGCAGGTCCAGCTCCGAGGACACAGGCAAGGCCACCTGCAGTACAGCCGAGAGGACCGACGCTTCCGACCCAGGTGCAGTGTTATGCCCAGTACCAGCATCAGGAAGGTGCACGCCAGGGACGAGCTTTTGCTATGACGGTCGAGGAGGTCAAGCCCACCGGAGATGTCATCGTAGGTTCTGTTCTTCTTGATTCCATTCCAGCTTTAGCATTATTTGATAGTGGTACTTCCCATAGTTTTGTATCTGTTTTTTTTGCTCTGAAGCATCATTTGGTAACTAAGTCTTTGCTTAGGACTTGCAAGATCATGACCAGGGAGGCATTATCCTGGTTAGTGATATTTGCAAGGATCAGAGAGTTGCTTTGGGAGGCCGGGAGCTGAGTGTGTGTCTACTTGTAATGCCACTTTCGAGCTACGATATTGTACTCGGGATGGATTGGTTGAGTAGGCACCATGCTAGTATAGATTGTAGAGGAGGTAGAGTTTTTTTTATCCCACCAGAAAAGTCAGAGTTTGAGTTTGCTAGAGGAGCTGCAGAGCAGAGAGAAGGCATTATCTGTGGAGCTATGGTGGAAGACAAGGAGTTGACGCATCCGTTGATAGTAGAGTTCTTGGATGTGTTTCCTGAGAAATTGCCAGGATTGCGGCCAGATCGAGATGTTGAATTCTCTATAGACTTGGTGCCAGGTGCAGAACCAATTTTACAGCATGTCTATAGAGTAAACAACAATAGCTGGTCGAGATAAAGAAGAAAGTGGATAAATTATAGGATAAGTGGTTTATCAGATCCAGTTCTTCACTGTGGGGAGCCCCGATATTGTTTGTACCAAAAAAGAATAGATTGGTGCACATGTACATCGATTACAGGACATTGAATAATCTCACTATCAAGAATAAATACCCATTGCCATAGATTGATGACCTGTTCGATCAATTGAGTGGCTCTAAGGTATTTTCCAAGGTAGATTTGAGATCAGGCTACCACCAGGTGAAAGTGAACCCGGAGGACATTCCGAAGACTTCTTTTAGGACTCGTTATAGCCAGTATGAGTTTATGGTGATGTCATTTGGGTTGACTAATGCCCCAGCGGTATTTATGAATTTGATGAACAAGGTGTTCCACCAGTACCTTGACAAGTTCTTGGTAGTATTCATCGATGACATACTCATATACTCGAAGATAACGGAGGAGCACGAGGAGCATTTAGGGATTATATTGGATGTGCTGAGGAAGGAGAAGCTGGATGGGAAGTTGTCTAAGTGTGAGTTCTGCCTGGACAAGGTGGAGTTCTTAGGACTTGTTGTGATTGGTGATAGAATTTTAGTGGATCCGAAGAAGATCGCAGCAGTGGAGTCTTGGAAGACCCCGAGTTCAGTGGCAGAGATTAGAAGTTTCTTGGGTTTAGCAGGCTACTATAGAAAATTTGTGCAAGATTTTTCAAGGATTGCCGAGCCGATAACTAGACTCACCAGGAAGGATGCAGAGTTTGTTTGGACAGAGTGCCAGTTGCTTTTGAGAAATTAAAGAAGAGGTTGACGTCTGCTCCTATTTTGATATTGCTATCAGGGTATGGAGGTTTCACTATTTATAGTGATGCATCGGGGAAAGGGCTGGGTTGTGTTCTTTAGCAGAATAAAAAAGTGTTTACTTATGCATCCAGGCAATTTGGAGTTGGCAGCAGTCATCTTTGCCTTAAAGTTGTGGAGATACTATTTGTACGGAGAGCGTGTGGAGATCTTCACAGACCACAAGAGCTTGAAGTATATTTTCACTCAGAAGGAGTTGAACATGAGGTAGCATTGGTGGCTGGAATTGATAAAGAATTTTAAAATATCTTTGCAATATCATCCTGGGAAAGCCAATGTAGTTGTCGATGCCTTGAGCAGGTATCCGGTTGCTATGTTGTTGATGCATGATCCGTATTTGTTGGAGGACTTGGAGAGCTTGGGCATTGAGGTGATAGTTCCTGGTTTTGCTATGCATATATGGGGTTGCAGATACACTAAGAGTTGATGGACATGATCAAGGCAACCTAGTATGAGGATGTATCTCTGAGGAGCATCAGAGCTCAGGTGAGAGCAGGATTGGAGGATGATTTCACCATTACTGAGGATGGATCTTTGCGGCATGGTGTTAGATTGTGTGTGCCTAGTGGGGAGCTACGTGAAAAAATATTGCAGGAAGCATATCGCTTTTAGTATTCCATGCATCCAAGTTTCAACAAGATGTATCGGGATATGCGAGAGAGTGTATGATGGTATGGCATGAAGAGGAAAGTGGCACAGTTTGTATCCAGATGCTTAGTGTGCCAGCTGTAGAAGCATGAAATACGCTGAGGAATTATACGCGTAAAACCCCCAATATGCATGAAGCCCGCGTAAAATAGAGCTTCAGCGTTATATGGCGTAAAAGTATGACTTCAGAGCTAAGTGCATAAAACAGAGCTTCAGCGCTGTGTGGCATAAAATATGGCTTCAGAACAACCCGCGTAAAGCAGCACTCAAAGGCTATTTTGGCATAAAATACGTTTGTCTTTAATGCAACATAAAGTCATACGAGAAACTCTTCGTATTCCTCGAATGAATCTGTCAGACAGAACAGTGAACCTGACTCCTGACAAAAGTACTGCACGACGATCGAGAGGACGACTGTAATGATGATTCTGCACAGAGGCCCAGGCTGTCGTTTAGTGACATATCCTTGATACAGTCGTTTTTACGCATTCAAGGAATATGTTGCCTATTTTATATAGGCAGAGATGAGTTTTATGCTCGAGATAAGACGAAATCAGACGCCACGTCAAAAGCTATCTCTCGTACAGAGCTCGAGGCATATCTCTGCATTTAATGCACGAGATGGGGGTAGATATCTGTATTTAATGCACGAGATTTTATTCTATTTTTAATGACTGGGAGAGCTAAAACTGTGACTAATACGCTCACATCACCATCCTTGCATGTTATGCCAACCAGGCTATTTTCAAATATAGGAGTACGCCGTATGCTATCTCCTCGAAATACGCCAACTCAGGCTATCTTTGCAAAGGTACGTGATAAGGCTATTTAGCCCAGAATACGCTCAAGACCTCAGTCGTGATGGATAATTGGCTATTTTTATGCTGGTTATCTATTATTCATGCAGCATCAAGTTTTACGCAGAATCTGGCTTTTATGCCAACAAGACAGCTATCTGGCTTTTATGCCACCAAGACAGCTATTTGGCTTTTACGCCAACAATACAGCTATCTGGCTTTTACGCCAACAAGACAGCTATTTGGCTTTTACGCCAACAAGACAGCTATTTGGCTTTTACGCCAACAAGACAGCTATTTGGCTTTTATGCCAACCATCTTTACGCAAGGGGCAGTTACCTACGTGGCTTGCATGCCATGATCTTCGAGAAGCAGTTATATGCGTTACCTCATAATGGGACACGCGTTATACGCGGATTCAGTAGATCATTCAGACGTGGGTAGCAGTTATTATAACCACCGCGTAAAGAGTGCAACTCTCTTCACAGTTTGGCTTCTACGCCGACTGGACAGTTATTGTGACTGAGCTCTATAAATAGGGACCGCCGGTCACAGGAGAACGAGGTCGAAGAAAAAGAAGGGGTAGAGATCAAGAGATCAGAGAGAGAGAGCACAGACAGAGAGTAGTGATTGACGACTTTGGCAACGAGAATCCAATCCCTCCTACAATATTTGAAGCTTCTTCTTCTTCTACAGTACTTCTTCATCATCGTGTGGTCCAAGGGACAAAGTGATCGACCGCAGATCAAACTCCTATAGCAATTTTTTCCCATAATCATTTTTATTGTACTTAACATCCTCGTATAGGATTAATTGTACTCTTTTTTTTCTTGTTTGTAAACAAAGAAAGGGTTTCGTATAAACCTAGTTTCATTCTTCTGTTTATCATCAAATACAAGATGGCGACTCTGTTGGAGATGACTTTCTCATCTGACGAGAAAGCAATTGCTCAACACGATGTTGTATCCGTAGGATCGACGAAGAAGACTTTGGTCGTCCAATTCGACCAATCTGCTTATGAAGACATGCTTCGCGCAGAAGGTAGCTCTTATTCCCTCTCTGTCTAAGACAACAGGAAGTTGCGTAAAGTGTGGATGCCCAAGACATCCTCTACCCTTCCTACAAGCTCTCCTTCTCTGATCAACAAGGTTGTGACAACACAGCCTACGCGCTCTGCGCGTAAAACTGTATCTTCCGTCTGTGACGTGGCAGAAAAAATTTCTGGCAATGCCTCAATGCCAATCCAGAAGTGTAGAACGCGCCCTGCGCGTAAAACTTCGTCTCCCGTCTATGACGTGGCAGACAAAACTTCTGGCAATGCCTCAATGCCAATCCAGAAGTCTAGAATGTGCCCTGCGCGTAAAACTTCGTCTCCCGTCTGTGACGTGGCAGACAAAATTTCTGACAAGGCCTCAGCGCTAATTCAGAAATTTCAAATGCGCCCTGCGCGTAAAAATATATCTTCCTTCTACGATAAGGCAGATGGACCCTAGGATCACATCAAGGGAAAACGAGTGGCGGATCTTCCAACCTCTAGGCTTTACGCCACCAAGAGAAGAAGTTGTCCACTCTTCAGATTACGCGTGACACTGGAGGCCGCTTGAGGACTATCCCTATTTTACTCAAGCCTGTACAAAACTGTAAATTACGCCAGGATAAGTCTGTCCGCATAAAGAAGACCCGTTTCACGGGAAAATACGCTTCTCAGACGGATGATGGGTCGTATATGACTCACATGGGTGAACTTCTGTATTCTTGTGGCAGAGAGAGGGTTCTGGTTCCTAATCTCTACGTTCCTACTGATGTAAAAAGGCATAATAAGCCTTCTTCTTCTGTTAATCCCCCTGATTTGCGTGATTTCTTGATCCAAAAATACAAAGACAAGGGATCTTCTAATATGTCTATTATACCCCCTAGGAAGCATTGTTGTAATAGTCATAAGGTTGTAATTAACTACTGTTGTTCTAAGGCAAAACGGTCAATTTTCGACCGGTTGAACTACTCTTTGTCCTTACAGAAAGAAGAACCAACATTCGCGTCGGTAAACATGGCTTCGCACATTCCTAGAGGAAGGTCAAGTTCAAGACGTCATCCCTCTAGAACTCCAAGCCAAAGGAGATTTGACAGGCTCCTTGAGAATATTGAAGCAGGTGTTTTTTGAAACACCCGCTCGAGGTCACGACAATCGGCTTCATATTCTTCTGATTCTGACGCTGGGGATCGCCAGCTTTCTAAATCTGATGCTGAAAGTATAGACTCGATCTCTACAGAGATCTATACTAATCCCTCGGTGGCATCCAGAGAAATGGGACTTTATGCCGTTGGAGATGAGCATGAAGAAGCTTCCCCGTCAGAAAGTACTGAACAACGCATCATTGTATTGGAAGCATCGCTTAAAGAGATGCATACCATGATGGAGAGCATGCACCGAATGATAGTGACTCAACATATAGCTGTGGTAGCTCAAGCACCTGTTCCTCTGACTCAAATAAGTGTGGCGGTAGACATGCCACCATCCAATGCAAGCCAGGAGCCTATTCAAAATCAAGAATCAGCTGCTCCTCAACCCCTTAACTCGGAGAATATATTACCTTATGTGGGAGTTACAATACAACCGATCTCTTACCTCTCTGCTGTCCCTTTCCCAATTGAAGATCCGATACAGGCAGTTCGAGAATTAAAAGCCCAGTTTGATGCCTTGAAGCATAAGGATCAGCTTAAGAAGTTGGGAATCAACCAGCCATACCTAGCTATCTGGGACGAGATCCCTTTCCCACCAAAATACAAACCATAAGCTATGTTTTTGTTTGAGGGAAAGACATCGCCAAGCCAGTACATGAATTACTTCAGCATGATGACGGTGTTGTTGCAAGGGAATGATGCCCTTCTCACTCGAGTGTTTAAAGGTTGTCTGTCTGGAGTGGCCTAACAATGGTACCGTAGCCTAGCGGACAACTGGATTACTTCTTTTGAAGATTTCAAAACTCTGTTCTTCGCTCGATTCTATGAAGGAGGAATGGACATGTCTATGTCATCACTCATCGAAGTTAAGCAAAAGGAGAAAGAAAACGTTCGTACTTTTATTGAACGTTTTCGTCAGGCTACTTTGCAGATGCCTCCCGGAGTTCCAGATTCTGCCTTGGTGGACATTTGCAGGAAGAACCTCCTCCCACTGATCTCAGTATTCACGGGACCATATCAGTTCCATGATTGGCCCTCGTTTATCATATCGGCGGTGGCCGCTGAAGACAACAGTCGGAAGGCTCGTGACAACGGAATCATGATCTCTACCTCTGATCGAGGGAAGCGGTCATCCTCCAATAATGACCATACTCGTAGTTCCAAAGAAAAGGAAGCTCTGGCCATCAACACGTCCAAGCAAAATATTCCAGTGACTACACAGACGAAACCTGGGACTTCCATACCTATAGAGGAATATTCTTTTGATGACGACGATATTCCGAGCATATTCGATTGTCTAGTCAAAAGTGGCAAGCTTACTCTCCCCGAGGTAAAGCGACCAAATAAAGTCGGCAGTACCAATAACCCTAAGTACTGTATTTTTCACAGGTACATACATCACCCCACAAAGGCATGCTATGTACTAAAAAGGAAAATCTAGGAGCTGATCGACTCCAAGGCCATCACTCTGCATAACAATGAGAAGACGGTCACTGCAAACATGATCTCGCTCCAATTTGGCAATCTGTCCCCTCAAGAAGGTTTGGATAGTGTGGTACCTATTCCACGGGCAATGATGAACATTGTTAATCTTCCTCCTACCAGGGGTCAAAATCATGACTTAGTGCCCCTAACTACCAAGCGTGGGGAAATCATGTGGGTTCATCCTAATCTGATGTCAAAAATCGAGAAAGAGACTAAAGCTGCTAAAGCTAAGTCTAAAAAGAACTCGAGATGTAAACCATGCTATATGGTTGCAGTATCCCCGACATCGGAAGAAGAGGCATTAGCAACCAAAACCCAGTCAGGAAAAGCCTACCTTAAAGACTATGGAGGAAACCAGGAGAAAGCAACAGCAGATACTTCTCCTGCCAAACATCTAGAACCTGAACCTATTATGCCAGAGGCAGGTCCTTCTAAACCAACTTCGGTGGACAAAAGCAAGCATAAAGAAGTTCGTTTCGATAAACCTTTAAAGAATATTCAAAACAAAGGTTTAGAGAAACCTTATAACTTCGACATCTTGGCTCAGTTGGCTAATACTCCAGCCAGATTGTCCATTTTGAGCTACTTAGGCTATCCAAAGACACTCGTCAAGCCTTGAGTGAAGCCTTAATGCAAGCAGATATTGCTTGACTCAGCTCAAATCCCCTGATAAAGAGCTTGTGGCATGTCCTTAATGCCATAGTGTGATGGAAGTGGTCCTTAACATCACTTTCACTCAAGAGGACATATTGTTGAAACATAATAGACACGACATGCCTCTTTATTTCACCGGATACGTCGGCTCCGTTGAGGTAGACCGGATTCACATAGATCCGGGATCGTCGATCAGCATTATCTCTCATAGTCTGCTGAGACCATTGAGAATTTCTACAAGGGAACTGGCTTACACTACCACCACAATCGTGGGCTTTAATGCCAGGAAGAGCAGACCGTTGGGAAAGATTTGTTTGAGGATCCAGATTGGTAACCTTAGATCAGTGGCTACATGTTACGTCATTGATTCGGAGGTGTCTTACAATATTCTGTTGGACAGGCCATGGATCTACGATCACAATATTGTTCCTTCAACTCTACATCAATGCTTCAAATATGTAGACGTCCAAGAAACAGTGAAAACAGAGTTTGCTGATCTCAACCCGTTCAAAGGAGTTGAGTCCTACTATTCTGATGCCATGTTGTACACCCAAGACTACATGAAGGAGGTGTCAAGCAGGACAGAAGAGGAATCCTACCAGGAGCCAAGAGAACCATCTGCTAAGCAACCTTTGTTAATCCAGGTGAAAGGGCGAACTACCCGTCCGAAAGTCATGGAACCTATGACTATTCACTTGGGCAAAACAAAATCAGGAGGAGGAAATGATCCTCTAGTGATCACTCTGAACCAGAAACCTCCACCTTTGGTCATTGACCTTAGGCGCAACAAGCAGTTGGCTGATATAAATATAACCGGGAACGTGATCCCTGGCGATAATAAAGATTCTATTTTCCAGTATATTGATGCTCAGTTTCCTGATCAGGATTCTTTCCCTCATAACGATATAGAACCTATAGCACAAAATTCTTGGAAGCTATAGATTTCTATCATTCATATGTGTGGGAAGTGGCATCAACATCTAATATCGTCACAACATATAGGCCGCATAAAGATTCTATCTTTGTTGTTCCACCTACTCGCAACGATCAGCATCCAATAGTCTTCAGTCGCATGCGGAATAGACCGAATGTATAAGAAGGTTCTCACGAATCTGATGCTGGGAAAATACAAGTCCACAGATATAGCCCACAAGCTTTGAAGATTATGCAAAGCATGGGTTATGACTTGAAGCTGGAGTCAGGCCTCAACTATGGAAAAGGCAGACAAATGTCGTTGCATGATGATCCCTACTGTCAACAAACTCGTTTTGGGTTAGGGTATACCACACATCTTGCAACTTCAAACAACTCTGAGTCAAGTGAGGAGACCATTTCCTTTTCTCAAGATGATTTGTCATCCTCCGGTTCAGATGGTGAACTCGAACAGGCATTATCAGTAAATATAGTGTTGATAGATTCTCTCGAAATAGAGGAACAAGAATCTGAACCATTTGAAAATAAATCCTGGGCACAGCAAATGGATACACAATGGGAACTCCGGTTCGAACAAAAAGAACTACCCACTGAAGATAAGGTTATCCAAGTCAATATTGGGGATGAATTTTCACCAAAGCCATTATCTATCAGCTACAATCTTTTCCAAGAAGAAAGAGAAGAAATGATCTAGCTGATAAAAGAATATATCGACGTCTTTGCTTAGAATTATGAGGATATGTTAGGTCTTGATCCAAAAGTGGCTACCCATAAACTCAACATATTATCCAATTCAAAGCCTGTAAAGCAACACTAACGCCGGTTTCATCCGGATATGATAGATGCCATTGAAGTTGAAATCAAGAAGCTAATAGCCTGTGGGTTCATCTGGGAAGAACAACATCCTGATTGGGTCGCTAATATTGTCCCGGTTATGAAAAAAATGGGAAAGTGCGTGTTTGCATCGACTTCCGAGATCTAAATGCGGCCTGCCCTAAAGATGAGTTCCTCCTCCCCATTACAGACGTCATGGTTGATAATACGTACGGTTTTGAATGCATGTCCTTCATGGACAGATTTTCAGGATATAATCAAATTAAGATGAATCCTGAAGATGAAAAGCATACTGCTTTTCGTACACCACTGGGGGTATATTGCTATACGGTTATGCCTTTTGGATTGAAGAATGCCGGGGCTACGTATCAACGAGCTATGAGTAACATATTCCATAAGCATCTGCGCAAAATGGTGGAATGTTACGTGGACAATATTGTTGTCAAAAGCCTCAAGGATAATCACATCCAAGACTTGAAGAAAGTATTCGAGTTGATGCGCCAACATCAACTCAAAATGAACCCCACAAAGTCCTTTCTTGGTGTATCCAGTGGCAAATTCCTGAGATTTGTCATTACCACTAAAGGCATTCAAGTTGACCCTGACAAAGTAAAAGCTATCCTAGAAATGCGATCGCCCCATAATCTCAGAGAACTCAGGGGATTTCAAGGTCGTCTAGCTTATATCAGGAGATTCATATCCAACTTCTCTGGGAGATGTCAGCCTTTTTCCCGTCTAATGAAGAAAGGTGTGTCATTTGTATGGGACGAAGCCTATCAGCAAGTGTTTAATGACATCAAACGCTATCTTACTAATCCTCCAGTTTTGGTGCCTTCCGTCATAGGAAGACCATTTTTGCTGTATATTCGAGCAATGGATCATTCTTTAGGGGCTCTCCTTGCACAGAAGAATAATGAGGGTCACGAACTGTAACCTCCGTATCCTGAAATTCTAGCTTAAATATTATTTTTAGGTTAATTTGGGGCTAGTGGGTTCTTTTTATAATTTTTAGCTAATTAAAAACTAGTAACCCTAATTTCCTAGGACTTTCAAGAATTTATTTTAGGGACAAACTTAACTAAAAATATCCCAAAATTTTATTTTAGGTTCTAAATAATAAAATATATTTGATAGAATTTTTTGGGAATTTTTTTATTATTTTTAGCATTTATTTTGAGTTAATTATAAAAAAACTGAATTAAAAAATAATTTCTGAAAAAGAAAACCCAAAAAGTAATTATTTCTGCCCAGTCAGCCAACAGGGGCCCACCTGTCAGCCTCCCGCAGCCAACAGTGTGGGGCCCGCCTGTCAGTGACTGCGGGGTGGGCGTGGGTGAAGCCGAGCCGACCTCGAGCCGAGCCGAGTCAGAGTTCGACTCGGACTCAGCTGAGCCGAGCCGCGTCAGATTCGGACCGTCCAATTTGGGCGAGGCAGCGCGGATGGCTGCCACATGTCAACTCTGAGCCGCGGCTGTACTCTCTCTCCTATATATATATATATAATAGTTTAAGTTATTTTTTAGGGTTTTTCTTGAGCCGGTTTTTGGAGAATTGCCATCTAGGGTTCCTTCATCTTCCAGAAGCCATTGCGCATAGCTCCGGACTCCAAACGAGGCCTAATTTTTTTGTGTTAGAACGATATTGAGGTTATATTTCTGATTATATAAAAAAATTTATGAAATTATGAGTATTAAATTCTGGAAAATTCGTATAGCACAGCATGTCTGAAAATAGATGTGTTTTGATGTTTTCGTGATTTCGGGAGAACCAGGAATCAGAATCATGAACCGTTTAAAGTTTCGAAAAGCTAATGTCGAGATAATTGACATATGTTTTTCCCAGAATTTAATTAGAATTATTTATATACTGTTAATTCTGTAGAACTTCTAGGTTAGAATTTAACCATCGGTGCACAATACGAAATTTGTATGTGCCATAATTCCCAAACGAATTTGAATTCGGATGAGCCATAAATTCCAGTATAATTTTGACGCTGAAATCTACAGGAAATTATGCATGAAAGTTGAGTTTGTGTCGGTTGACTTTTTGGTCAACAGATCGCCTCAATTTGCGTGCCATGAGTCTCGAGTTGATAAAATTCAGTTTCTTTGAACAAAATTTAGGAATTAACCTAAAAATCAGAATAATAAGATTAAAATAGGATTTTAGAGTAATCATTCTAGAATTAAATAAATTAAAATAAATTATCTTTTGACATGGTAAATTGTAAAACATAGGTTATTTGGACTGTGACTTGGACTCTGATTCATACCAGCAGCAGGACCCCAGGCGAGTACATTCTCTGATAATTTCCGTTATTTGATAATTTCTATAATTCTAGTAATTAGAAATGTTATATCTGACTCTTGACACTGTGCTACACGGACTAGTATATAGATTGGATCTTTAGTCATGAGATATTACATTGGTTATCGTATTGATATTGTACACGACATTGACATTAGACATTAGACATTGAATTGATATTAGACATTGTACATGATATATTGGACATTGATCGTGTATCGTGATGTGTCATGATTGGATCCACAGTACTAGTTGGGGGCGAAGGAATTGCTATTGAGAGATGTGATCAAAATACCTATCGTACAAGTGTAGACATTGAACAGTGTTAATCATACATCTCACGTATGATTAGCCAGGCCATGTAGTCATCGAACAAGTTCCCAAGCCGATCACATTTCGAAACTACGATTTCAAACACTTAGAATAGTTACAGTTCTCTATTTTAGTTCATATACCACATCACTCGTATATGATTTTGTACCTCTTTTCTTTCATTTCATATATGCACTGACTGTACCATATTGCCTATATTTCCTATCTCTTTATTTTGTAATTGCATTTATTTATTGCCTTCTCTCAGTATATAGCATCATCTATTTATTGTTTTATAGTCCTTATCAATTAATTGGAACTATTATTTGAGATATACTTTGCTCCATCCTGAATGGAAATATTTTTCCAGACTGCGCCTTAGAGGACTGGTGTCCGACATATTATGGACCACAGGGAGAATAGCTGCATACTTGGACTTGGTAGCACAGGTGTGATTCCCGGGAGGTCTAGTCGGGATCACTAGTTATTTATTTAGTTTCTTTTAGCAGTTTTTAGTACCGGATTTATCTCCGGCATATTTAGTTGAGACTTGGATATTACTGTTGAGTTAGATTATTTCTATTTTAGACTTGTGTTGCATTTTGATTTATTTATTTCTTTGATATCTTATCGTGCTGTAGTTATGTGATTGAGTATTGTTCATATTATATTGTGATATCTGTGACTCCTTATGGAGTTGGATACTCGTGTGAGATTGTTTAGATAGTATCATGACCTAGACAGCGTTCTACCGCCGATGTTGCGGTGTAGGCTGGACGTACCCACGCTTTCGTGCCCCTATACCGGGTGCGGGTCGTGACACATTTTTAGTGGTGGCCCACGCAGGTCAGACTTTGCAAGTTGTGCGATGTCGTGGTAGTGCGACAACTTAGTTGTACTACTGCGTACCTGCGATAGGATCTAGGATATAGCATACTAGGATGAGAGCGAATACTCAATCACAACTAGGAATATTTCTAATCTATTATCTTGTTATCCTTATTTTTCTTCTGTTCCTTTCTACCTATTTGATTGATTGATTGATTCCTTAGTACCGTAGTTTGTATTCGTGATTTTTTTGTTAGAATATAGTTAATAGTATACCCTGACAGAGACTGCAATACCATGACAAAAGTGACCATAACCATACATGTTTTCCTTAGATTGCATGTTGTATGATTGTAGGTAGAATTCTCTTAGACTTTGATTGTTGAGGATTTAACTGTAGTAAAGATTAACGAAGAGATTATGACTTGACAAAGAGAGACAAGGTGCCTTAAATTTCAAGGAGAAATATTAAATTAAATAAAGAGTTGGGAATTTAATATGGCAGAATTGACGATTTTGTTAAATCATTGGTTTTTATGAAGATTATGAAATGATTAAATTTATCATTGAATTTTTAGAAATTTAAGAAGGTTATCAATATATTTATTGGACTACAAGTTATGAACTTATATTTTGAATATTGTATTGGAGGTTTCATAAGTATTACATCGTTGAGTATTGTGAAAAAAAATCGAGGAATAAGAACACAAATGGATTAGTGTTGAATTCAAATTTTGGGATGAGATTCAATTTTATAATATGCATTGATTGGATTTTAATTAGAGGGTTGAATATTAAATTCTTGTATTCGTTATTAACTTAAAATTTTGGAGGAGATTGTGATAAGAATGGAATTTAATTTTATATTTGAAGATTTTTAGGGATATGATATTTATAGAATTTTGAGAAATATTGTGAAGTAACAATATGGATTAGTTCATGATTATATGATTTGATGAATTTAATTTTGATGGTAATAAATAAATAAATAAAATAATTAAGGATTTTAAATTTTGAGGACAAAATTTTTTTAAGGTGGGTAGGCTTGTAACCTCCGTATCCTGAAATTCTAGCTTAAATATTATTTTTAGGTTAATTTGGGGCTAGTGGGTTTTTTTTCATAATTTTTAGCTAATTAAAAACTAGTAACCCTAATTTTTTAGGACTTTCAAGAATTTATTTTAGGGACAAACTTAACTAAAAATATCACAAAATTTTATTTTAGGTTCTAAATAATAAAATATATTTTCTAGAATTGTTTGGGAATTTTTTGATTATTTTTAGCATTTATTTTGAGTTAATTATAAAAAAACTAAATTAAAAACTAATTTCTGAAAAAGAAAACCCAAAAAATTATTATTTCTGCCCAGTCAGCCAAAAGGGGCCCACCTGTCAGCCTCCCACAGCCAACAGTGTGAGGCCCGCCTGTCGGTGACTGCGGGGTGGGCGTGGGTGAAGCCAAGCCGACCTCGAGCCGAGCCGAGTCAGAGTTCGACTCGGACTCAGCTGAGCCGAGCCGCGTCAGATTCGGACCGTCCGATTTGGGCGAGGCAGCATGGATGGCTACCACATGTCAACTCTGAGCTGCGGCTGTACTCTCTCTCATATATATATATATATAATAGTTTAAGTTATTTTCTAGGGTTTTTCTTGAGCCGATTTTTGGAGAATTGCCATCTAGGGTTCCTTCATCTTCCAGAAGCCATTGCGCATAGCTCCGGACTCCAAACGAGGCCTAGTTTTTTTATGTTAGAACGATATTGAGGTTATATTTCTGATTATATAAAAAATTTTATGAAATTATGAGTATTAAATTCTGGAAAATTCGTAGAGCACAGCATGTCCGAAAATAGACGTATTTTGATGTTTTCGTGATTCCGGGAGAACCAGGAATCAGAATCATGAAACGTTTAAAGTTTCGGAAAGCTAATGTCGAGATCATTGACATATGTTTTTCCCAGAATTTAATTAGAATTATTTATATACTGTTAATTCTGTAGAACTTCTAGGTTAGAATTTAACCATCGGTGCACAATACGAAATTTGTATGTGCCATAATTCCCAAACGAATTTGAATTCGGACGAGCCATAAATTTCAGCATAATTTTGACACTAAAATCTACAGGAAATCATGCATGAAAGTTGAGTTCGTGTCGGTTGACTTTTTGGTCAACAGATCGCCTCGATTTGCGTGCCATGAGTCTCGAGTTGATAAAATTCAGTTTCTTTGGACAAAATTTAGGAATTAACCTAAAAATCAGAATAATAAGATTAAAATAGGATTTTAGAGTAATCATTCCAGAATTAAATAAATTAAAATAAATTATCTTTTGACATGGTAAATTGTAATACATAGGTTATTTGGACTGTGACTTGGACTCTGATTCATACCAGCAGCAGGACCCCAGGCGAGTACATTCTCTGATAATTTCTGTTATTTGATAATTTCTATAATTCTAGTATTTAGAAATGTTATATCTGACTCTTGACACTGTGCTACACGGACTAGTATATAGATTGGATCTTTAGTCATGAGATGTTACATTGGTTATCGTATTGATATTGTACACGACATTGACATTAGACATTGTACATGATATATTGGACATTGATCATGTATCGTGACGTGTCATGATTGGATCCACAGTACTAGTTGGGGGCGGGGAAATTGCTAGTGAGAGATGTGATCAAAATACCTATCGTACAAGTGTAGACATTGAACAGTGTTAATCATACACCTCACGTATGATTAGCCAGGCCTTGTAGTCATCGAACAAGTTCCCAAGCCGATCACATTTTGAAACTACGATTTCAAACACTTAGAATAGTTACAGTTCTCTATTTTAGTTCATATACCACATCACTCGTATATGATTTTGTACCTCTTTCCTTTTATTTCATATATGCACTGACTATACCATATTGCCTATATTGCCTATCTCTTTATTTTGCCATTACATTTATTTATTGCCTTCTCTCAGTATATAGCATCATCTATTTATTGTTTTATAGTCCTTATCAATTAATTGGAACTGTTATTTGAGATGTACTTTGCTCTATCCTGAATGGAAATATTTTTCCAGACTGCGCCTTAGAGGACTGGTGTCCGACATATTATGGACCACAGGGAGAATAGCTGCATACTTGGACTTGGTAGCACAGGTGTGATTCCCGAGAGGTCTAGTCGGGATCACTAGTTATTTATTTAGTTTCTTTTAGCAGTTTTTGGTACCGGATTTGTCTCCGGCATATTTAGTTGAGACTTGGATATTACTGTTGAGTTAGATTATTTCTATTTTAGACTTGTGTTGCATTTTGATTTATTTATTTCTTTGATATCTTATCGTGCTGTAGTTATGTGATTGAGTATTGTTCATATTATATTGTGATATCTGTGACTCCTTATGGAGTTGGATACTCGTGTGAGATTGTTTAGATAGTATCATGACCTAGACAGCGTTCTACCGCCGATGCTGCGGTGTAGGCTGGACGTACCCATGCTTTCGTGCCCCTATATTGGGTGCGGGTCGTGACACATTTTTAGTGGTGGCCCACGCAGGTCAGACTTTGCAAGTTGTGCGATGTCGTGGTAGTGCGACAACTTAGTTGTACTACTGCGTACCTGCGATAGGATCTAGGATATAGCATACTAGGATGAGAGCGAATACTCAATCACAACTAGGAATATTTCTAATCTATTATCTTGTTATCCTTATTTTCCTTCTGTTCCTTTCTACCTATTTGATTGATTGATTGATTCCTTAGTACCGTAGTTTGTATTCGTGATTTTTTTGTTAGAATATAGTTAATAGTATACCCTGACAGAGACTGCAATACCATGACAAAAGTGACCATAACCATACATGTTTTCCTTAGATTGCATGTTGTATGATTGTAGGTAGAATTCTCTTAGACTTTGATTGTTGAGGATTTAACTGTAGTAAAGATTAACGAAGAGATTATGACTTGACAAAGAGAGACAAGGTGCCTTAAATTTCGAGGAGAAATATTAAATTAAATAAAGAGTTGGGAATTTAATATGGCAGAATTGACGATTTTGTTAAATCATTGGTTTTTATGAAGATTATGAAATGATTAAATTTATCATTGAATTTTTAGAAATTTAAGAAGGTTATCAATATATTTATTGGACTACAAGTTATGAACTTATATTTTGAATATTGTATTGGAGGTTTCATAAGTATTACATCGTTGAGTATTGTGAAAAAAAAATCGAGGAATAAGAACACAAATGGATTAGTGTTGAATTCAAATTTTGGGATGAGATTCAATTTTATAATATGCATTGATTGGATTTTAATTAGAGGATTGAATATTAAATTTTTGTATTCGTTATTAACTTAAAATTTTGGAGGAGATTGTGATAAGAATGGAATTTAATTTTATATTTGAAGATTTTTAGGGATATGATATTTATAGAATTTTGAGAAATATTGTGAAGTAACAATATGGATTAGTTCATGATTATATGATTTGATGAATTTAATTTTGATGGTAATAAATAAATAAATAAAATAATTAAGGATTTTAAATTTTGAGGACAAAATTTTTTTAAGGTGGGTAGGCTTGTAACCTCCGTATCCTGAAATTCTAGCTTAAATATTATTTTTAGGTTAATTTGGGGCTAGTGGATTTTTTTCATAATTTTTAGCTAATTAAAAACTAGTAACCCTAATTTTCTAGGACTTTCAAGAATTTATTTTAGGGACAAACTTAACTAAAAATATCACAAAATTTTATTTTAGGTTCTAAATAATAAAATATATTTTCTAGAATTGTTTGGGAATTTTTTGATTATTTTTAGCATTTATTTTGAGTTAATTATAAAAAAACTAAATTAAAAACTAATTTCTGAAAAAGAAAACCCAAAAAATAATTATTTCTGCCCAGTCAGCCAAAAGGGGCCCACCTGTCAGCCTCCCACAGCCAACAGTGTGAGGCCCGCCTGTCGGTGACTGCGGGGTGGGCGTGGGTGAAGCCGAGCCGACCTCGAGCCGAGCCGAGTCAGAGTTCGACTCGGACTCAGCTGAGCCGAGCCGCGTCATATTCGGATCGTCCGATTTGGGCGAGGCAGCATGGATGGCTTCCACATGTCAACTCTGAGCCGCGGCTGTACTCTCTCTCCTATATATATATATATAATAGTTTAAGTTATTTTCTAGGGTTTTTCTTGAGCCGATTTTTGGAGAATTGCCATCTAGGGTTCCTTCATCTTCCAGAAGCCATTGCGCATAGCTCCGGACTCCAAACGAGGTCTAGTTTTTTTATGTTAGAACGATATTGAGGTTATATTTCTGATTATATAAAAAAATTTATGAAATTATGAGTATTAAATTCTGGAAAATTCGTAGAGCACAGCATGTCCGAAAATAGACGTATTTTGATGTTTTCGTGATTCCTGGAGAACCAGGAATCAGAATCATGAAACGTTTAAAGTTTCGGAAAGCTAATGTCGAGATCATTGACATATGTTTTTCCCAGAATTTAATTAGAATTATTTATATACTGTTAATTCTGTAGAACTTCTAGGTTAGAATTTAACCATCGGTGCACAATACGAAATTTGTATGTGCCATAATTCCCAAACGAATTTGAATTCGGACGAGCCATAAATTTCAGCATAATTTTGACACTAAAATCTAAAGGAAATCATGCATGAAAGTTGAGTTCGTGTCGGTTGACTTTTTGGTCAACAGATCGCCTCGATTTGCGTGCCATGAGTCTCGAGTTGATAAAATTCAGTTTCTTTGGACAAAATTTAGGAATTAACCTAAAAATCAGAATAATAAGATTAAAATATGATTTTAGAGTAATTATTCCAGAATTAAATAAATTAAAATAAATTATCTTTTGACATGGTAAATTGTAATACATAGGTTATTTGGACTGTGACTTGGGCTCTGATTCATACCAGCAGCAGGACCCCAGGCGAGTACATTCTCTGATAATTTCCGTTATTTGATAATTTCTATAATTCTAGTATTTAGAAATGTTATATCTGACTCTTGACACTGTGCTACACGGACTAGTATATAGATTGGATCTTTAGTCATGAGATGTTACATTGGTTATCGTATTGATATTGTACACGACATTGACATTAGACATTGTACATGATATATTGGACATTGATCGTGTATCGTGACGTGTCATGATTGGATCCACAGTACTAGTTGGGGGCGGGAAAATTGCTAGTGAGAGATGTGATCAAAATACCTATCGTACAAGTGTAGACATTGAACAGTGTTAATCATACACCTCACGTATGATTAGCCAGGCCATGTAGTCATCGAACAAGTTCCCAAGCCGATCACATTTTGAAACTACGATTTCAAACACTTAGAATAGTTACAGTTCTCTATTTTAGTTCATATACCACATCACTCGTATATGATTTTGTACCTCTTTCCTTTTATTTCATATATGCACTGACTGTACCATATTGCCTATATTGCCTATCTCTTTATTTTACCATTACATTTATTTATTGCCTTCTCTCAGTATATAGCATCATCTATTTATTATTTTATAGTCCTTATCAATTAATTGGAACTGTTATTTGAGATGTACTTTGCTCCATCCTGACTGAAAATATTTTTCCAGACTGCGCCTTAGAGGACTGGTGTCCGACATATTATGGACCACAGGGAGAATAGCTGCATACTTGGACTTGGTAGCACAGGTGTGATTCCCGGGAGGTCTAGTCGGGATCACTAGTTATTTAGTTAGTTTTTTTTAGCAGTTTTTGGTACCGGATTTGTCTTCGGCATATTTAGTTGAGACTTGGATATTACTGTTGAGTTAGATTATTTCTATTTTAGACTTGTGTTGCATTTTGATTTATTTATTTCTTTGATATCTTATCGTGTTGTAGTTATGTGATTGAGTATTGTTCATATTATATTATGATATCTGTGACTCCTTATGGAGTTGGATACTCGTGTGAGATTGTTTAGATAGTATCATAACCTAGACAGCGTTCTACCGCCGATGCTGCGGCGTAAGCTGGACGTACCCACGCTCACGTGCCCCTATACCGGGTGCGGGTCGTGACACGAACAGGCTATTTACTATCTAAGCAGGATGATGGTCGGAGCTGAACACAGGTATAGTCCAGTTGAAAAAGAATGCTTGGCCCTAATATTTGCTATTCAGAAGATGCGACATTACGTGATGGGCCAAACTATTCATATCATCTCCAGAATCAATCCACTTCGAGTTTTAATGAATAAGCCGAGTGTTCTTAATTCCTGACTCGCGACTTGGGCAATGCTACTGACACCGTATGATATGGTGTACGTCCCTCAGAAGTCCATGAAAGGTTAGGCCTTGGCTGATTTCTTAGCTGCCCATCCAATTCTGGAAACCTCCAAATTATATGAGGACATTCCCGACGAAGTTGCAGAATGTAATTCGACAAGGAAGGTGATACATGGCAGCTATTCTTTGATGGCGCCTCCAGAATGGGTCCCAAGGGTAACATGGTTTCAGGAGTAGGAATTGTCCTGTGACTCCTGATAAACTCGTCATCTATCGAGCATATTCTCTTAGCGAACCCTACTCTAATAATGTGGCAGAGTATAATGCTCTACTAATCGGGCTTCAAGTCGCTAAAGAATTAGAGGTTGAATACCTCGAAGCTTTTGGTGATTCTCAGCTGATCGTCAATCAGGTCAGAGGAATATATGAAGTCCGCAATCTAGACCTCATTCCTTATCACCGAACAACGATCGAGGTAGCAATATCATTTAAAGGATTCTGTTTAGAGCATGTACCTCGATCTCAAAATTTGGAAGCTGATGCTCTGGCCAGTCTAGCTGCAGATCTAGCTATTCCTATAAGAAGGCAGAATTCGGTGATCCTTCTTAACAGAGATTTATTCTTTGTGAAAAATAATTTTTATATAGAACGCAGCTACGCTATAAACACGGCTCCTCCTAAGAGAGACTGGAGAAGTCCCTTTATAGACTTCGTGTCATACAGAATCTTACCAGAGGATCCTAAAGAAGCAGTATCTATCAAGAGACGATCATTACGTTTCTATTTTGATGCTTTTTCACAAAGTCTATATCGTCGAACATACGATGGGCTATTGTTACAATGTCTATCTGATGATGATGCAAGACGGGTTATCCGAGAAGCTCATGATGGGGTATGTGGAGCACATTAACCCGGTCCTAAGTTACAGGATCGTATCAGGAGAATGGGCTACTACTGGCCTACTATGATTGCAGATGCCGTAAAATATGCAAGAAAATGCAAAGCCTGTCAGGTTCATGTAGATTTCATACATCAACCTTCTGAGTATTTACATCCTATTATTGCATCATGGCCCTTTGAAGCATGGGGTATGGATATCATTGGTCCTATTCATCCTTCGTCTTCTAGAGGACATCGGTTCATATTGGCTATCACTGACTATTTCTCCAAATGGGCGGAGGCGATCCCTCTTGCCGAGGTAAAGACGTCCAACATGATCAGCTTTATCAAGCACCATATAATTTATCTCTTCGGGATACCCCAAAGGATAATTCATGACAATGGGCCTCAATTCATTAGTCAAGCATTTTACCGATTTTGCGATAAGAATCGGATACAGAATATGGCCTCAACGGCTTATAATCCTGCTGCTAATAGTTTGGCTGAAGCCTTCAACAAAACTATCATCAAACTCTTGAAGAAGTTTGTCTCTTCAAACAAAAGAGATTGGAACGAGAAGTTGGGAGAATGTCTGTGGGCATACCGCACAACGGTGCGAACGCCAACGGGTTGAACCCCCTTTTTCATTAGTTTATGGGTGTGAAGCAGTTCTCCTCATTGAAGTTCAAATTCCATCACTCAGGATAGCAGTGGCTAATAAGCTGACTCAAGAAAATAATGATCATTTAAGACTTCAAGAGCTAGAAGGATTAGACGAGAAATGCCTTCAAGCTCAACTGCGCATCGAGTTCTACCAGGCACGCATCTCCAGAGCTTTTAATCAAAAAGTGAAGGAAAGAGTGTTCAAAGTTGGCGAGCTAGTTCTAGCTGTGAAAAGGCCAATGATCATTACACACAAAAGTAAGGGCAAGTTCCAGCCCAAATGGGAGGGCCCTTATGTGATTGAAACCACATTTTCAAATGGCGCTTACAGATTAGCCAAGCCTAATGGAGATTTGATAATGGCTCCTATCAACGGCAAATTCCTGAAGAAGTACTATGCTTGATCTCCTTTGCTCAAAGGGGTATGGTGAAGATTTTATTCTGATGACACTACATACAAAGATTAGTTGGATCATATTATATCATGTTCTTGTGACCTCTGAATAGATATGTTTAGCTAATTTGAAATCTCAAAACCTATCACGTTCATATTACCTCTGATAGTGTTTTGTATACGAATTTAGTTGGAGCATATTCTATCATGTCCATATAACCTCTGAATAGATATATCCAGCTGAAACTTACCGAAAGTATATCACGTCCATATTACCTATGATATCACTTTCATCCTAGCCTATCATTTATATTCTAAAATGATGGGTCCACAAAGTCAGAAGAAGTATCTTTATTATCTCTGGGAATAGCAAATTACAGAAGAAGCAAAAAGGTACATCATTGGGGAGGAGCAGTTAAATCGTGGATCTGTTGCGCCAAAGCCGCCATCCTTTCATTCCTGGAGTTCAAGATGTTAGCACGAGCCCACTCCAGCCTTGCTTCGTCATCACTCAAGAAAGATAGTTCAGACAAAGAATCAACAAAATTTGCATGGATGACACTCGTATGTGTCAAGTTTTGCTGAGCTGTCTTCACTTGGCCCTCAAATATATCACGAACTGTCGATGCATTGAGAAGCCTCTCCCTTGTCTGAGCAAGTTCAACTTCCAATTCTTGAACCCTCGCTTCATATCCCTCGCATTCGACATGGTACTGAGTTAGCTGAGGGATACTCTCCACCAATACTGCTTGCTCTTTCTCCATCTCTTATTATTGTTCCTGGATGGATTTGTTTAAAGATTCAATCTGCTAAGCAAGTTCCGCAGTTAGGGAGTCATACTCAGCTTAAATTAGGTCATCGATGCTGCCTTGGGATAGTTGTAAATATTCGTTAATGGGTTGTTCTAAACCATTAACTATTTGCTCTAACGCATCAGCTCTTTCAGCGTCATTGAAATTTCTAATCGGCGCTATAGTAAGCTTGGAAGACGTCTTCAGAGCATCAAAGCCAAGGTTCTTCTCCAGCACCATGGATATCAATTCTTTCAAAGTGCGATAGAATATGCTAGTATATTGTTCAACAAGCGTAGAAAAGATCGGATGTACGCTGGGAGTGGCTGCAATATCGGTGAATCTCCTATCCAGAAGGACTGTAGAGGATGTTGCCACAGTCGTTGCTTCAACAGATGGCGCAACAAAAGAAGGGACACCAACAACAGTAGAAGTTGCTGGCATACTCGACGAATAAGGCGCGGTCGAGATGGTGGGTTCATCCTTCTCTGATGTTATTTAAACTGCCACTGGCAGGATGACACCCGAGCATGTTGCGGATAAAATATTGGCAGTTTCAAAATATGCTTCGTCGACGTCAGGTGCCGCCGTTTCATTGGCCGGATCCGCAACAAAATCAAAAGTTGTGTAAACTCCGCCCTCCCCAGAAACGTCTTCGCTTGAAAATAAGATAAGAGAAAGTTAATATCAATTTGATGTTAATTTTCTTGAAGAAAGCGTGAAGACAACATTTACCCATGTTCGATGGTATGTATGTTGCGTCTGCAGCCTGTATAGCTAAATTATTTCTTAATGATGCTAAACAAGCTGTCATACCTGGAGAAGAGGGTGCACCAACTGACATTTGAGGGTAGTCATCCCAGTCGTCACCCAAATCCATTCGAGGCTCATCGGGTGGAATCTCGCTCGAGATACTTACAGACAAAGGAGGGGCTAGCCCCATTTGTTTGGATAAAGATATATTGATTCTTATTATGCTCGGCCTCGAAGGCGATCTCGAAGTACTACCAGTAACGGCGGTAGCGGCAGCAATCGCGAGCAAAGAATCTCCAGCACTGTCAGCTGGAACTGTGGAGATTCCCTCTCTAAAAGGCGAAGGACCCCTGATCAAAGAATCATCCCCAACAGGGAAAACAATAGGCTCACTCCTAGAAGCCCCTTTGGTGGAAGTCCTTTTAGGACCTCCGGTAGTCAGCTTCTTCTTGTGGGGGGAAGGCTCTTTTAGAGTGGAAGCCTTTCGTTTATTGGAGATTATGAGAGGCTCTGCTGGTGGAGCTATTACACCTCTCGGTACAATCAGCAAATAGTCGTCTGTACCGGTGGTTTCATCACCTTCATCCGAGGAAACAGACGGTATCTCCTCCCTTCTAGTGGACCTATGGGAGGGTATCCTGAAACTTCCATGTACATCGAAATCACGATAGAAGGTATTGATGGACGCATAAAACTACGCGTATGAATGGAGAATGTATAACTCCATGGAGAAAGAAGTCGCAGGCACAACAAAGGTTGCTCCGGTACAATCCATGATGAAATACCGCCATCCTCTAGCTCCATCAATAAGTCCACCTTTGAACTTGAAGCTGGTGATAGGATTCCCCACGTGCAACTGGTCGTACCCAAATTGCCTGGCGAATCGACTGGGCAGATAAGGCTCCAAGTAGCAGTGGTCCTCACTTCTGTACAGTAAATGGGAAGGTCTAATGCAGACCAACCAGTAAAAGGCTACATGAGAAAGGATAGTCTTCCCCTGACCCGCATCCTGAAGTTTCATCCCCTGTTGATTGATATGTACAGGGGGACGGTGCAGAAGAACTTCCAACTATGGGCAAAATTTAGTGCTAGTCGACAATCAATGACGCTAGTCACATTCCAAGAAGAATTCATGTAATTCAACAGGAAGTTATTGCCCGAACCACTGGCCGAACTGGGAGACATCACTTTGGTGTTGTGAAGGATTAACCATCCCATCAGATATAGGAATGGTAATTCCACTCTGGGATATCCTTCACACTGTGTATCATCAGCCAGCAGCCCATCAGTAATAGCCCTCAGGCCAGCTTGTATCCTGCATACCATGGCAGAAAGCAGGCCCAATCTTGCTCCAAACACCAAATGCACTGAGGGCCATAAGGTGTTACGATGAATGCGATCCGCAGACGATATACCAGGCACCACCCATCGGCGTAGCCAAACAGAAAGGAAGCCAGCCAGTTGAGTGTCTCTTGACAGAGGCTTTCGGCAATGCCTCATATAGCTGAAGGCTTTGGTTCCAACAGGATAACCCCCTACCTCTTTGTTGAGAACATAATCTTGAGCCCCCGCATCTTCAATGAGATCATCGACTGTGTTGGCACTAAGCATGCTCAGAAGGTTCAAGGGTTTATCTCTGCTATCTACAATCTTGTCCTGCTTGGCATTTCTGGCCTGGTGGAAAAAGAGGTAAGATACCTATTTGTTGATATGGGCCAAATCAGAGGGCTCTTTGTAGAAGGTGGTGCATGCAAGATAGTGGCTCATCAGCTCCTGGTACACTGCCACTGCCCGAGGGTTTGTATCCTTCAGCTTCCTGTTTGTGGGAACATACTCTTCATAGGGAGTGTCTCCCATTGGCAGCTTTGAGATATCTGCTATCTCATGAAGGGCTAAGCCCAACTCACCTAGCGGAGTGGCGAAAGTCCCAGTGAGCGAATTATATCGCTCCATCAAAGCTAAGAATAAGTTGGGATTGAGAGGCAGCCCAACACTAGTGGCACTCACAGCCGCAAGTAAACTAATACTTTCCATCTCCGTCTGGAAGTGCTTCAGGGCCCAGGCAGTTAAACTGGCCCATCGAAGATTCTGGGGGCTAAGCCATCCACTGGTGCGAGGGTTAACCCTGGGGTATACTCCTCTCTACCCCATAAAGTTATTGCAGAAAGTCGCTATTTGAATCGGCTGGATCAGTGAAGTGTCTTCACTCGGGACGTTGTCCGGCAGTAATCCTCTAAAAAGCATGACAGGGCCGGAAGGACTGCTCACAAAGGCTCCTCGATTTAATCCTTTCTTATAAAATAACTTTCCCGGCTGGCCGTGAAGATCAGGAGTCAGAGTCAACATCATCTTCCTGGGATGGGTGGCATGGAAGAACGCTGAGATAGGGTAATCTCTAGGCATCCTTGGCAGATACATGACCGTGCCCTCAGCAGAAAACACCCAATCTTCATTCTTGGGCTTAGTTTGGGATTGTTTATCGATAACATCTCTGAATAAGAAACCTGGTTTCTTATATTCAGTGTCGTTTATATATGTCAGGGGCTCCCCACTGATCATACTCAGCAACATTCGTTCCCCTTGGGATGAGATCAGAGTTCCCCATTCTTGAGGATACTCGGTTACAGAGATGGGGAATGTCACATGGGACAAGTCCTCCAGATAATGGGAATTCAGCATTCCAGCAGCAGAGCCCATCACTTCAGCCAAAGGAGGGATCTGTAGGTCTACTGCAAAAAGCAAGAAAATAAGTCAGTTTTACGCTAGACGCTACACTCTTGCAGTATACGCCAAAAACTTAACAGTATGAGTTTTTACGCCATACTGCAAAAATTTGACTTTTTACGCTGGAATTTACTTCCAGTGCGTAAAAACTCAAAGTTGGCAGTATACGCCAAAATCTAACAGTCTGAGCCTTTACACCAGACTGCCAAAATTTGAGTTTTTTACGCTGGAATTTACATCCAGCGCGTAAAACTCAAAATTTGCAGTATACGCCAAATTTTGACAGTCTGAGTTTTACGCCAGACTGCAAAGATGTGGAGTTTTATGCTGACACATTAGAAATGTGGGCGTATTGTTGCGCATACACGTACAACATGTACGGAAGGTTCTCTATTCCTCTCGAAGTCTTTACCTGTGATGCCCGGAGCACAGCTCGACGGTGGAGCACTTCGTTCAGAACGGGACTCGCTCAGCCTAATGGGGGTTGCTCGTGCTTGAGCAGAGGAGCGAGATGAGGAAGCGGCTTTCTTTCCCTTAGGGACAGAGGCCTATTTTGGTTCCATGGCAAAACTCAGAGTTCTCAGGAAGAAGACGAAAGATTCTCAGAAAAAGACAAAAGGTTTTGCATAAACAGATGAAGGGTTTTTCTCACAAGACCTTGGGCTATTTATAGAGTTCAGATAACTCTTTGAATCCCTAACCAAATCCGATTTTTAATAGTCAGTTATGATTTGGGACCACGTCAGCCTATCATTTGAAAAGGAAGACGGACAGTCATACTACATAATAGATCCATGGTTTTTTATGCTCAGAAGCTACAGACCTATAATTTTACGCTCAGAAGCTACAGACCTATGATTTTACGCTCAGGAGCTTTTATGCTCAGAAACTACAGACCTATGATTTTACGCTCAGGAGCTTTTACGCTCAGAAGCTACAGATCTATGATCTTACGCTCAGAAGGTTTTACGCTCAGAAGCTATAGATCTACGATTTTACGCTCAGAAGCTACAAATCTACGATTTTATGCTCAGAAGCTACAAATCTACGGTTTTACACTCAGAAGATACAGATCTACGATTTTATGCTCAGAAGCTACAGACGCTAGGATCTATAACTTTCCGCATATCTTGACAATTTGAGTCTTATACTCGAGAAAGCCAATTACAAGGGTTTACGCAGAAAATGCTCCTTTCTGGTTACAAAACATTCCAAGTGTCTAAAACACACAGATGTCAGCATTGAAGATGACTCTTCTTCTTAGGCCATTGAAAGTTCATTCAAAGTCTAGCCAGAATCCTTTACACCTAAGTTCAAGTATGGCCTGTTCGGCGGACATTTCTTGCCCTATTTCGAGGAATTTTTGGGAAGCCATTCTTGAAGATGATGTTCTGAACAGAAATTCTTCGTATTAGAGAAGTGACAGTTCAGAATTTTATGTGACTCCTCGTCCAAAAATAGCATGACAATTGGATTTTTAAGACAATTTAATGCTGAAAAGTTTTACGCATATTCCTCTATGCGTAAAAGCCGGAACGTGACTAGGAAGCATATTTATCAGAATCAGCGTAAAGATTACTCAAGCGTGCTGAAGCTTATCAGACTTCCTCACAGCAAATATGGCAAATCAATGAAGCATAAAAGAAGACAAGTTTATTAATCATGATTACATATGATGGAAATCCATTGTACAAAGGATTTTTCATTAATAGTCAAGATCAAGATTACATATGATAGAAATCCATTTTTACAAAGGATTTTTCATTAATATTCAAGATCACGATGGGAATCTATTGCACCAGGTTCTCATTTGATGGAGATCTTCTTCTTCTGCTACGGCACTTCATCGGCTTCTTCGGCCGATAAATAAGAAAATGGTGAATAGCGGGAGGATACAAAACTGGGCCTGTTTGAATTATTCAAGCCCCCCTCCTTACGTCGTTGGCGGTGTAAACTCCCTCGAACAAATTTCAGAAATTAGGATTATTTTTAACAAATTAGGATTTATTACAGTATTTTAAATTATTAAGCAATATTCTATATTGCTTAGTACACCTGACTTGTAGTGCCCCGTTCTCCCAGTGCGGAGAACGTGGCTAAGAAACACAAGACGGTATCGTTCGATCGGGATAGATTGAATTAAGAACTTGTCCTCATTATGAATTTGTTTTTTCGGAATCGATTCCCATATTCAGTGGACCGTGCCCCCGGGATCGACTTAGCGGCAGAGTCAGGAGGGACCTCTCCGCTGCTATCTTTTATTGCCTCAGTTTTCGATGTCGCTTGTTGCTTTCGTGCTTTGAGTTGGTTTTGGGATTTGCTTATTTTCTTTGAACGATTTCGATGGTTTTCATTGTTTTCGTTCATTGAACTGTACTTCAATTCCGAGATTAGAAAGAAAGGAAGAAGTATTGATTAACCTGTTCGTGTGCAGGTGAACGAGCAGTAGGCGGCTTACGAGCGGAGTCGTGAAGCGCCTCTTTCCTTCTCCCTTCCAACAATCTAAGTGAGTGGCTACCAACCCGATTAGCTAGCCCTGCTTCCAAGCTTCACGCCCTAAAATCTGCATTCTTCTTTGCCCCCATCAAACGATACCAAGTAATAATAAAAGAAACCAAGATAAAAGAGCATAGACTTGGGTAATACTGCTTGTCAATCAAACCTGGGAACGGTTACTTACTTGCATGCTTGTTCGTTCAGAATATTTATCATATGCATAATACAAGTTAGAAATGTATGCTCTTCTTTAAATTATGCTATGAACATAACTCATCCTGAATGCAATAATATGAATAGGGAGACTATGCAAAGTAGATCTTCCCCCTGTTACTGTCATGTGCCTGTTATTGCCCTGAATTGCCTCAACTGCTAACTTAGTGTATATGTTGATCACGGACAACTTGTGCACAAGGTCTTAGTTCCTGCGGACGGTTGCTGGGGCACTGGCACCGATCCGATCCGGACGAAACTCCTGAATAGTCGCCTGTATCGGATGGAATAACTTGTGGCGCCCCTGTTCATTGCGTTGCTTGTTATTTCATTCATGTACTATGCCTCGTCCATTATGGCATCCCGCCAGTGATCCCCTGTATATTTAAACCTGTTGCAAACTAATTTGTGTCTTCGTGGCAGGGAAGGCATGGTAAGTATTATGCAGGTGATTCAGACGGTCAGGTAAAATCCACCGAACGGTGGCACGTTCATTTCAGTAAATTCTATATGCTGCTTACTTGTAAATAAACTAAGGTAAGATAGAAACCCACAAATATGCATGCTTCATTAAAAAAAAATGTTGATTGGTATAGTTTGGTTAGCTCACCTTCACCAGTATGTTTCGATATGCTAACCCTCGTTGAAACAGGTTCTCCGCACCAAGGCGAACCGAGCGAGGAGCCGAAGTCATCTTCCCGATCCAGTCCAGCTGTTGGCGCATCTTCACCACGCCCCTTGAAACATTTTGAAGTCAGAAGCTGCAACTCTTCATACACAAATGCAGCTCCATGGCAAAGCTATCCTCCAGCCTGGAGGTCTTTATCATTTTGAAGTTATAAAGGGATGTAATGTACAGGACTGCTATCTCATTTTGAGTCAACACTTTTGTAAGCCCGTGCGGCATATTAGCTGACTCGTTCAGGAGTTTGTAATAGATGTTCATTATCAATAAAGAGAACTTTTCCATGTTTCAAATCTGTGTTTTAATTAATCTGTGTACTCTGAATATGTGCTTGCTATGCAAATCATTTAAGCCTTGTGTGGGCGCAACCCCAGGCCCACACGGCGGTCACGATTCGGGGGATGCCTCAAACGATTCTACGGAATTGGATCGTGACATAATGGTATCAGAGCACAGATTCAAGTTCCTTAGACTTCGTGCTGGAAAAGTTCCTTTAACGATCAATTCCTGTGCGAACTCTTGAACTCGCTAGGCCAAAATGAGATACGTTCATGCAATAAGTCCATAATACATTATGATTCTAATGTAATTTACCTTCTTTTGAAGGAATGGTACTAGCGCAATCTGCAGCGCAAGCACCGAACGAAACACAAGAAAGTAGTTCGGGCACTTCGGGAAGCTCGCGGAGCCAGCGGGGCATATCTCAAGTCGACCCGCTAGAGCGGGTGATGCAAATGTTAGAATCGCAACGACAAAGAGATGATGCTCGCCAAGCCAAGTTCGAAAGCAATTTAGAGACCCGATTCTCAGTCCAACAGAAGCAGGTAGATACCCTACAACAGATCGTTCAGACTTTGGCTGCCAACCATTTCACCGCAACAATAACGACTCCGGTGGAACAGCCCGTGCTTGAAGTAGAGACGCCACAAATTCCAAGGCCGAGGGACGTAACTGCCTTCAACTTGGGACACTTCAAGAAAGTTTGCAATACCCCATTCAACGGGACTGAGGACCCAGTGGTAGCTCTAGATTGGCTAGCCGAACTTAAAGATCATTTCGCTCTGCTAGTGTAGCGCCCCGTTCTCCCGGTGTGGAGAGCGCGGCTAAGAAATACAAGACGGTATCGTTCGATCGGGATAGATTGAATTAAGAACTCGTCCTCGTTATGGATTTGTTTCTTCGGAATCGATTCCCATATTCAATGGACTACGCCCCAAGGATCGGCTTAGCGACAGAGTCAGGAGGGACCTCTCCGCTGCTATTTTTTATTGCCTCGGTTTTCGATGTCGCTTATTGCTTTCGTGCTTTGAGTTGGTTTTGGGATTTGCTTGTTTTTCTTGAACGGTTTCGATGGTTTTCATTATTTTCGTTCATTGACTTGCACTTCTATTCCGAGATTGGAAAGAGAGGAAGAAGTATTAATCGAGCTGTTCGTGTGCAGGTGAACGAGCAGTAGGTGGCTTACGAACGGAGTCGTGAAGCGCCTCTTTCCTTCTTCTTTCCAAAAATCTAAGTGAGTGGCTACCAACCCGATTAGCTAGCCCTGCTTCCAAGCTTCACTCCTTGCCCCAATCTAACGATACCAAATAATAATAAAACAAACCAAGATAAAAGAAAATAGACTTGGTTATTACTGCTTGTCAATCAAACTCGTGAACGGTTACTTACTTGCATGCTTGTTCGTTCGGGATATTCATCATATGCATCAATTTTAGTTAGAATATATCTTCTTCTATAATTGTGCTATCAATGCATTATATCTATGCATTCCTCGTGTTGCCTCTACTGCGTGAATGGATAACTTAACTAAACATCGTGTGTTCGATCATGGACAACTTGTGCACAAGGGTATAAGTTCTGCGGACGGTCGCTAGGGCACTGGCACCGATCCGATCCGGGCGGAACTTCGTGTGTAGTCATCGTGTGCGGACTGGATAGCTTGCAACGCATCGTGTGTTTATCGTGTATCCATTATGAGCTCTCGTTGCATGCTATCCTAGTCCATGACTAGTCCAAAATGGCTACCAAGCCAGTGATCACCTGTGGCATGTCATCGTGTGCGGACTGGACGGCTTGCAATGCCTCGTGTGTTTATCGTTGCATCCTATCCTTGTCCACGACTATTTCCACCTTATATATTTAAACCTGTTGCATACTAACTTGTGTCTCCGTGGCAGGGAAGGCAAGGTAAGTATTGTGCAGGTCATTCAGACGGGCAGGTAAAATCCACCGAACGGTGGCACGTTCATTTCAATAAATTCTATATGCTGCTTACTTGTAAATGAACTAAGGCAAGATAGAAACCCACAAATATGCATGCTTCACTAAACAACGTGTTGATTGGTATAGACAGGCTAGCTCGCCTTCACCAGCATGTTTCGATATGCTGACCCTCGTTGAAACAGGTTCTCCGCACCAAGGCGAACCGAGCGAGGAGCCGAAGTCGTCTTCCCGATCCAGTCCAGCTGTTGGCGCATCTTCACCGCGCCTTGAAGCCCTTTGAAGTCCGAAGCTGCAACTCTTTATACACAAATGCAGCTCCGTGGCAAAGCCGTCCTCCAGCCTGGAGGTCTTTATCATTTTGAGTTTATAAAGGGATGTAATGTACAGGACTGCTATCTCATTTTGAGTCAACCCTTTTGTAAGCCGTTCGGCATATTAGCTGACTCATTCAGGAGTTTGTAATAGATGTTCATTATCAATAAAGAGAACCTTTCTATGTTTCAAATCTGTGTTTCAATTTATCTGCATACTCTGAATATGTGCTTGTTATGCAAATCCTTAAAGCCTTGTGCGGGCGCAACTCCAGGCCCGCACGGCGGTCACGATTCGGGGGACGCCTCAAGTAATTCTACGGAATTGGGTCGTGACAGCTAGAGGTCCCCGAAGAGAAGCGTGTCGCCTGCGTGCAACTTCAGCTCTGCCTCAACGCACACGATTGGTGGAACGTGCATCGACGATCTCTCCAATTTGATCACGGAGAGGAGGCGATCTCGTGGACGACTTTTCGTGCCGCGTTCGAAGAGGAGTTTATACCCCCTCCAATGCAACGTCAGATAGAAAACGAGTTCGTGCAGCTGCGGCAGGGCAGCATGACAGTTAAGCAGTACTCCGCCGAATTCAACCGACTCTCCAAATTTGCTAGGGCCTATTTACCTGATGCAGCGAGTCGAGCCAGAAGGTTTGAAGGTGGACTACGCCCTGCCATCCATGCGCATGTGGTCAATAATCAGTACGGGACAATACGTGAGGTCATGAATCACGTCTTGTCACTTGAACCGCAGTATCCTCACGTTTCCACCGGCGCTGTGCATACCTACAATCACAAACGCCAAGGAAACGATAGAGGAAACAACGCTGCAAAGCGTCACAACGACGACGGTTCACAAAAAGGGAATCGGAGGCCAATTTTTCATTTCTGTAACAAGCCGGGGCATACAGCCGACAAGTGCCGTCGCAAGCTAGGGTCTTGCCTCCGTTGCGGTGATCCCAACCATCGAGTCGATGTTTGCCCCCTCCCGGATCGCCGTCCTCAACATAATGCTCCCTAACGGTAGGCCCTATTCTTAAGTTTCGGGACGAAACTTCCAATTGGTTGGGTAGGATATAGCGCTCCATTCTCCCGGTGCGGAGAGCGCGGCTAAGAAACACAAGACGGTATCGTTCGATCGGGATAGATTGAATTAAGAATTTGTCCTCGTTATGGCTTTGTTTCTTCGGAATCGATTCCCATATTCAGTGGACCGTGCCTCCGGGATCGACTTAGCGGCAGAGTCAGGAGGGACCTCTCCGCTGCTATCTTTTATTGCCTCAGTTTTCGATGTCGCTTGTTGCTTTCGTGCTTTGAGTTGGTTTTGGGATTTGCTTGTTTTCTTTGAACGGTTTCGATGGTTTTTATTGTTTTCGTTCATTGAACTGCACTTCAATTCTGAGATTGGAAAGAGAGGAAGAAGTATTGATCAAGCTGTTCGTGTGCAGGTGAACGAGCAGTAGGCGGTATACGAGCGGAGTCGTGAAGCGCCTCTTTCCTTCTCCCTTCCAACAATCTAAGTGAGTGGCTACCAACCCGATTAGCTAGCCCTGCTTCCAAGCTTCACGCCCTAAAATCTGCATTCTTCTTTGCCCCGATCAAACGATACCAAGTAATAATAAAAGAAACCACGATAAAAGAGAATAGACTTGGGTAATACTGCTTGTCAATCAAACCTGGGAATGGTTACTTACTTGCATGCTTGTTCGTTCGGAATATTTATCATATGCATAATACAAGTTAGAAATGTATGCTCTTCTTTAAATTATGCTATGAACATAACTCATCCTGAATGCAATAATCAGAATAGGGAGACTATGCAAAGTAGATCTTCCTCCTGTTACTGTCCTGTGCCTGTTATTGCCCTGAATTGCCTCAACTGCTAACTTAGTGTATATATTGATCACGGACAACTTGTGCACAAGGTCTTAGTTCCTGCGGACGGTTGCTGGGGCACTGGCACCGATCCGATCCGGACGGAACTCCTGAATAGTCGCCTGTATCGGATGGAATAACTTGTGGCGCCCCTGTTCATTGCGTTACTTGTTATTCATTCATGTACTATGCCCCGTCCATTATGGCATCCCGCCAGTGATCCCCTGTATATTTAAACCTGTTGCAAACTAACTTGTGTCTTCGTGGCAGGGAAGGCATGGTAAGTATTGTGCAGGTGATTCAGACGGTCAGATAAAATCCACCGAACGGTGGCACGTTCATTTCAGTAAATTCTATATGCTGCTTACTTGTAAATAAACTAAGGCAAGATAGAAACCCACAAATATGCATGCTTCATTAAAAACAATGTGTTGATTGGTATAGTTCGGTTAGCTCGCCTTCACCAATATGTTTCGACATGCTGACCCTCGTTGAAACAGGTTCTCCGCACCAAGGTGAACCGAGCGAGGAGCCGAAGTCGTCTTCCCGATCTAGTCCAGCTGTTGGCGCATCTTCACCACGCCCCTTGAAGTATTTTGAAGTCAGAAGCTGCAACTCTTCATACACAAATGCAGCTCCGTGGCAAAGCTATCCTCTAGCCTGGAGGTCTTTATCATTTTGAAGTTATAAAGGGATGTAATGTACAGGACTGCTATCTCATTTTGAGTCAACACTTTTGTAAGCCCGTGCGGCATATTAGCTGACTCGTTCAGGAGTTTGTAATAGATGTTCATTATCAATAAAGAGAACTTTTCCATGTTTTAAATCTGTGTTTCAATTTATCTACGTACTCTGAATATGTGCTTGCTACGCAAATCATTTAAGCCTTGTGCGGGCGCAACCCCAGGCCCGCACGGCGATCATGATTCGGGGGACGCCTCAAACGATTCTATGGAATCAGGTCGTGACATGACCATCACATCAATATTTAGAGGATTACACTGACTGTTACCCCTAAACAAAGTTCACATACCTCTCCTAGACATGGCAGTCTACTATTCTAAACTTTGTGCAACTCACAAATACGCTGGCATGAGTCTCGTTTTAGTCGCACAAATATCGTTACAAATGTCCGTATTAATTTTCAATTAATTTCCAAGCATGTACCCTTGTCCGTTCCAATCAAAATTAGAGGCCCAACAGGAACCTGTTTTGTCCAAACTAAATTACGTTGTTATTCTATTTTGAGTATACTACGTCTAGGACACTTGCACTGCCCTAATTTCTAGCCATGTATATTTTTAAATAATTAGAAATACCGTGCGCATTAATTTCTAATAAATTAATACGGTGACCAGCATCGCCCAAAACTAGGCCCAGCCCCTACCCAGACTCACCCCCACACCCTCAAGACCCTCACTGAACACCCCCCCCCCTCAATTTTGTGCATTACGTCGCTCTCAGAAATGAGGTGTTTTCTCAAACAATTTAGTAATTGCTTAATTTTTTAATTTATTAGGCATTTGTGCAATTTGTGAAACTTCAGGGTTTTATGTGCAAAATTGCATGTGTGAGGTGTCCACCTCCCATTGGAGGGTGAATATCCACCCTTCATTCCAAATTAAGCCTAGATTCAATGCATTCAATGCATTATGAAGCCAAAAATATCAACATAAATATCTAGATAATTTACATACCTAAAAAGACCTAAATACCCCTAACCCTAACCCTTGAAAACCCTATATAAACACCCCCCCTCACCCGAATCCTCCCACACTCACCCTCAGCCACCCCCCACCTCCGACCACCGTACCCTTGCCTCGACCCTCCCCTGCCTTCCCTCCGGCCACCGCACCACCGCCCTAACCGCCGCCAGCAGCATCCACACCACCATCACCCACAGCCCGCACCACCACTCCCCTACCACCCGACCTCCCTTAAACCACCACCACCGCCACCACAAACCACCGCCACCATCACCTTCGTCGTCACCTCCTCCACCGGACCACCACCGCCACCCCCCCCCCCCACGGCTGCCGCAACCACCGCCACCCCCCCCCCCCCCCCCACGGCTGCCGCAACCACCGCCAAAGCATCTCCCCCTCGACTTCCCCCCGACCGCAGCACAGTCCCCCTACCTCCCTAAACGACCACCACCGCCACCACAGGGCACCACCACCGCCACTACCGCCTTCGTCATCACCTCCGCCGCCGTTCCATCACCCTGCACCACCGCCTACGCCACCTCAGCCGTCGTTGCAGCTGCCGCAGCTGCTGCTGCTACTGCCTACTGTCACTGTCACTGCTACTGCTGTTGCTGCGGCCAGCTACCGCCGGAGCTCCGCCCTCCGCCGGCGACGACGACCCGGACACGCCCCCCCTGACACGTCAGGTATACCCCTATACGTGTATATATACGTATATATATGTATATATATTTATATTTATATATGTATATAGGTTATATTATATATATATGTGTATATATTATGTATTTATTTCATGATTAAATGGTGGAATAGGATTGATGAAAAGAAAGATATAATTGAAGCTTTGTTAAGGGATAATATTAGTCCTGGAATAAAGAATAAAATAATTGATTTTATTGGTCAAGAAAAAGAGGATAATATTCCTATTCAAAGTCCTACTGAAGCTTATAATATGGCTGAAGTTCTCTCAAGATACAAGGGTAGGCAAGTGAAACCTGTCACAATGCAGGATCTTCAGTCTGAAATAAAGACTTTAAAAATTGAGATTAAAAATTTGAAATCTCAAGATCAACAAATCCAGACTAGATGGAAAAACTTGAGCTAGAACATATATCTAGATGTTCAGCTAAAACTGTTACTACTAGTAACTCTTCTGCTAGTTCTTCACATTCTCACATTCCTGAGGAGGAGAACTTAGTAGATGAACAACAACAAGAGGATGTTGTTAAGAATAATTTCTTACAAAAAATGGATTTATTTATTACCCATAAATGGTATATAAAAATAAATATGATTGTCAATAATGAATATTATTTGACAAATTTAATTGCACTTGTTGATAGCTGTGCAGATCTTAATTGTGTTAAAGAAGGAATCGTTCCTATAAAATACTGTAAACGAACTTCTCAGACACTTAGTGCTGCTAATAATAAAGCACTAACTACTCCTTACAAAATCACAGATGTGAATATTTGTAAGAATGAAGTTTGTATTCCTGTACACCTAATAGTTGTAAAGGAAATATCTCAGCATGTTATTTTAGGAACTCCTTTCCTAGAAAAACTTATGCCAATTAATGAGATTACAAAAGAAGGAATTACAACTTGTTATAAAGGAAAAAGAATAACTTTTGAATTTATAACGAATCCAATTGTTAAAATTCTTAACAATGTCAGTCTAAAAGAAAATCAAATTAATTTCTTGAAAGAAGAAATTGCTCAGGTTACTATAACCCAGCAATTAAAATAATTTGAAGTTCAAAACAAAATCAAGAAAGTTGAAGAAGACTTTAAACTACAAACTTGTAGTAATTTACCAAATGCTTTTTGGAGCAGGAAACAACATATTGTTTCTTTACCTTATGAGGAAACCTTTAATGAAAAGGATATTCCCACCAAGGCAAGACCTTGTCAAATGAATCAAGAATATCTTGAGTTATGTAAAAAAGAAATCCAAGAATTGTTGGATAAGAAATTAATAAGAAAATCATACTCCCCATGGAGTTGTACAGCATTTTATGTCAATAATAATGCTGAAAAAGAAAGGGGTGTACCTAGACTTGTAATTAATTATAAACCCTTAAATAAAGTTTTAAAATGGATTAGGTACCCAATTCCTAATAAAAGGGATTTACTGAACAGAATTGTAAAAGCCAGAATTTATTCTAAATTTGACTTGAAATCAGGTTATTGGCAAATCCAAATTAATGAAAAGGATCGGTATAAAACAGCCTTTACTGTTCCTTTTGGTCATTATGAATGGAATGTAATGCCATTTGGTCTAAAGAATGCTCCTTCAGAATTTTAAAATATTATGAATGAAATATTCATTCAACATTCAAATTTTATATTATCATACATTGATGATATATTAATCTTCTCTAATACTATTGAAGAATATTTTAAACATCTTAGTATGTTTAAACATTTAGCCATTAAGAATGGATTAGTAATTTCTGCCCCAAAAATGAAACTTTTTCAACAAGATATAAGGTTTTTGGGACATAATATTACTAATAATACTATACATCCAATAGATAGAAGTATTGAATTTGCTTCTAAATTTCCAGATGAAATAACTGACAATAAGCAGTTACAACGATTTCTTGGTGCATTAAATTATGTATCAGAATTTTATAAAAATATTGTAAATGATACAAAAAATTTGTATCAAAGATTAAGGAAAAATCCTACTCCTTGGACTACTGCTCATACTGAGGCAGTAAAAACAATCAAACAAAAGGTTAAGAATTTACCTTGTTTACATTTAGCCAATGCTGAATGGTTTAAAATTATTAAAACTGATGCCAGTAATATAGGTTATGGTGGCATACTAAAACAATTAAATCCTACTACTAACAAAGAAATGTTAGTAAGGTATCATTCAGGAAAATGGAATGATGCTCAGAATAATTATTCTACTATTAAGAAAGAAATTCTTTCTATTATCCAATGTATACATAAATTTCAAGATGATTTGCTTAATAAGAAATTTTTATTACGAATTGATTGTAGTTCAGCAAAAGCTGTTCTAGAAAAAGATGTTAAAAATTTAGCATCTAAGCAAATATTTGCTAGATGGCAAGCAGAATTAGCCATATTTGAATTTGACATTGAATTTATTAAGGGAATTAATAATTCTCTTCCTGACTTCTTAACGCGTAAATTTTTGCAGAACCATGCATAGGAAGGACAAGGGGAAACAACTATGGGTTCCTCGACCCATGACTTCGGACTCCAATGAGTTTCGATATCAGTCCAAGAAAACTGTTCTTGGCAAAGGAAAGCCCTCTAATAGAGGCATCAAGATTCAAGATCCTGAAGAAACCAATATTTCTTACAAACAGGCAGTTGAGGTGGAAACAATATTCACCCAAAATAACTATTCAAATAATTATTCAGAAGAAATTCTTCTACTCGAACGATCTGACATACCAATGATGGATGATCCTTGGAAGATAAAAGAGAAATATCTGGAAAACAATATATTTCCAGTTCAAGGAAAAGATCGAAATATTTATGAAGGAATTCTGCTGATAACTAAATCAGTTGAAATTGAACATTTTCATCAGAAGACCAATGATCTTCGTAGTGATGTTAATTACAGTAAAATAATTATCAGACAAATCATCATCCCTCAATCTTGGGGACTTCATCCTAACAGAACTAGACATCTAGTTCATCGTGAAAAAGGAATTGATGTATTTTTCACTTACTGGGATTATGTTGAAGCGTTTATTAAAGTCTTTTACTATGATAATAGTAAACAAAAGCACTCTTGGTTTATTCGAATTTGTCCAGAAATTCTGAAACAGGATATTCCTGTATGGTTTATCAAATGGTGGTATAAATTTGGTGCTACCTTAGAAATTTTACCTCCCCTACTGCAAGAATTATTTGCGGTTTGGACGCAATCTTACCCTTTATGTCAGAATGCTGACACTCTTCTGGAGGGGGAAAGTACGATGTATTTCTTTATCCATTTTGAGATTCCCTATATTTTCAAATGGATAATTAAATGTGAATATAATCTCCTTAATTTTCCTGTTCTTGCCAGAAAATTCATGATTAAATGGTGGAATAGGATTGATGAAAAGGAAAAGGTACAAATTGTACAGAAATCTATTAAGGATAATGAGATCCTTGTAGAAGAAAAATTAAAAAAGGAAATTGTTGAAGACAGTCCTTTAAAGAAGTTAAAGGAATCCTTGAGAAGAAGAAATCCTCGAATCACTGAGGAAGAATTGAAGAAAAAATGTCTTCAATACATACAAACTTAATTTGATTCTATCTTTGAAACAGAAAATATGTCTGTAAGTTCTACTAAATCAGATAAAGAGGTAGAAGAAAATATTGATGAAGAAATTTTCTTCAAGAGAATGCATAAACGAGTCACTACTCAGTCAGACAATGAAAGTGATGATGAACACATGCTTTAAGAATACACTGTTGCCAGAATACAGGTGGCAATCACTTTACTTTACTTTTGTTAAAGAGAATCTCTTTAATTATTGGCCGACAATGGTGGACCCTACCACTACCTTGCTTAGAATAATTGCTAACACATGGACGGAGGAGAAGTAAAGTAGATAAAGCATAAAGATGATGGCGACGGGCACTCACGTTGCTGCTTGACGAAGGAATCTTACCTACAGCTGTCGGTTACTTCACCTGCATCTGTCTGTTGGTCGATATCAACTTCTTGTGTTATAAATAGAGGCCAAGACCTCTCTCTTATTAGTTCCTATTGCTAATGGTTTATCCATTATGCTATTGAGGTTCTACTTCTTATGCTCACATGTAAAAACTATAGAAATTAGAAAGTTGTTGATAAATCTTATTATGTAAATTCTCTTGTTTTACTTAACAAATCAAGTTGTTTTATACTATTCTAACGATAGTAAAGACCTAGCACAGCTGTCAACGATTTATGCCAACACACAGCCATCCCGGCAAATAAGGCAACGCGACTTTGATGCTGTTCCACTAGGTAGAAGACACATCGCGAAAATAGCTTTTAAACTCTTCTCATGGTTGAATAAAACAACAGCTTTTAACATAATAAAGATCATAACAACCTAATAATAACTATATATTTACATGTTTGCAAAAAAGTAGAATTACCTCAGCCCTGAGCCATCATGGCTCTGATACCAAATTTTAACCAGGATAAGAAGGATGAGACGTCAAACGTTTAAGCGGAATTTCTTTATTTATAGTAGAGATATTTCAAAGCACACAGATACAGAGTTGTAGTTCAAAAACTTTCAAAACTAAAAACATACATAAGAGAGAGATCTTGGCCTCTATTTATAACACAAGAAGTTGATATCGACCAACAGACAGATGCAGGTGAAGTAACCGACAGCTGTAGGTAAGATTCCTTCGTCAAGCAGCAACGTGAGTGCCCGTCGCCATCATCTTTATGCTTTATCTACTTTACTTCTCCTCCGTCCATGTGTTAGCAATTATTTATGTATATATATATATATATATATATATATATATATATATATATATATATATATATATATATATATATATATATATACTAATACTATTATATTATATTATATTATATTATATTATATTATATGTATATGTGTACATATATAATTTATTATTATATAATATGTATATAATTTATTTATATATTATATAATTATATATATATATATATATGTACATATATATTATGTACTTATATAAAATAATATATATAATATATATATATACTATATTATGTATATGTATATAGTTATATATTAAATATATATATATAATATATATATATTATATTATCCTATGTATTATTATTATACTTTTAATATATATATATATATATATATATATATATATATATATATATATATATATATATATATATATATATATATATATATATATATATATATATATATATGTATATGTATATGTATATGTATATGTATATGTATATGTATATATTACTATTATTATATATATATATATATATATATATATATATATATATATATATATATATATATATATATATATATATATATATATATATATATGAATATATATTATACATAGTATATATATTTATATATACTATGTATATATAAAATATATGTATTATAAATATTTTTTATTTTTGTGTATATATATTATATATATATATATATATACTATTACTATATTTATAAGTATATATCTATATATATATATATATATATATATATATATATATATATATATATATATATATATATATATATATATATATATATATATATATATATATATATATATATATATATATATATATATATATATATATATATATATATATATATATATATATATATATATATATATACCTTATATATATTTAAGTAAATATATATATGTATTATAAATGATATGTATACTATTATAAATATATTTATGTACATATATATTTATACTATGTATATATAATATATTTATATGTATATACTTATATTATGTATATATGTATATACCTTATATATATATATAAATATATATATATATGTATCATATATATATATTTATTATTATGTATTATATAATATAATTTCCTTTTTCTCATTAAGAGTTAAGGTATTTATAGATAGCCCATTCATTTCTACTATAGACTTATAGTAATTAATATCTTTTTCTGTAACACATTCATTACACTGGCAATTCTCACCACATTCATTTTCTGATGAACTATTCACTTCATCATTTGATTCATCATTGGATGAACTTTCTTCATAGTCAGAATTGATCATTAATTTATAAAGAGTTTTTCTCAACCCTTCATCTTCGATCTCTTCTAACTTCTTTTTTGTATAACATTTATTAGCATAGTGGCCTAATTTACCACATTTGTAACATTTAATGATATTTTTCTTAGAAGATTTCTTCTTCTTGCTATCTTTATTAGCATTGGTATTTTGTTTCTTTGAAGAGTATTTCTTCCTTTTATAAGGTCTCTTATAATCCTTATAATCCTTTACTTTCTTCTTCCCCTTATTAGGAAGAGGTTTAAAAGTATCCATTGCAAACTGGTCACAAAATTCTCCCAGTTGTCTCCTCTCAGAGATTCTCTGAGTTTTCAATTGATTTCGTAGCTTTAAGTCGTTACATAAAGCTAGACCTTCTTCAATACATTTATTGATCAAATTTCCATAAGTGTAATTAGAATAAGGTATAACACCATTATTTTGGTTTCTCAATCCTTGCCTTATTCTTTCAGCAAAGAGATTAGGAAGCCCATCAATAAATTTTGACTTCCAGTGAGCATTATTAGCATCACCAAGCAGCATTACTCTACTTAAGAAAGTATCCTTATACCATCTAAAGTGAGTAAGTGTTGGACATCTTAAATTCTGAAGAAGAGTTCTCACTCTTTCTCCATGATCAGATATACCTCCTGTGAAGTGTTCCAGGATGGTAATAATAAGAGTATAAACCGCATCAGGTTTAGTTATCTGAGCACTATTCTCAGAACTAGTTTCGGTTTTTACAGCACTTAATATTTCTTGCCTTTGAGAGTCAGTTAAACAATTGTTCCACCAACCCCTCAGAGTGCCTGTAAAACCACAAGTTATAAACTGTGCAATTTCCTTATCACTATTCCCAGTAGCTTTTGCTACATTAGAATACATCATCATTCGATGCAATTGATCATGAATTTGTTTTTCTGTAAGACCATCTATGTTCCCACTACTCCCACTGATGTTCTCTTTGAGGAGAATGATACTATTATTCAAAATCATTATAGTGGGGGAGAGATCTATGAATGGAACATAGATGGTCTTACAGAAAGAAAGTAAAGGATTATAAGGATTATAAGAGACCTTATAAAAGGAAGAAATACTCTTCAAAGAAACAAAATACCAATGCTAATAAAGATATATATGTATTATTATATCTATATATACACTATATAATGATTTATATACATATATATTTATATATATATCATATATATATTTATGTTCTTTAAATATATAGTTATATATATATGTATATTATTATTATTACTATATATATATATATATATATATATATATATATATATATATATATATATATATATATATATATATATATATAATAATAATAATAATTATTACTTCTTGTATCATATATAAAATAAGTATTATGTATATATATAAATATATATATAATATATAAGTATGTATATATGTATTTTAATATATATATTATTATACTATGTATATATCCTATACTATAAGTACGTATGCTTACTGCGTAATTATTAATATTAAATTCACGAACTCCTGTACATCTTGAACAGAGTGCACCTACGACGCAGTTAGTGATCCCAGGTCACAGGACCATTCAGACACAACTGCGGGAACAGACAGCTTGAGGACGTAGGCAAGTATACCTTGCCAAGTTTTACTGTTTAATTATAAAATTGTTGTATGCTATTTCTCTTGAACTTACATATAACTGTGTGTGTCCGAGATTGCCTCGGGTACTGTCAACGAATACGTTGACATATAGTGTAACTGACTTAGACTTTAGCAGACTTACCTACAGTTGTGAGGGTATTCTGATATCCTCCTAGACCCTGACACTTGTACATGCAACACGATTGCAGTTCATATTGGGATGCGAGTTTGCGTACTCGATTAGCTACCGGTGCGTGTGACGTACATCACGACTTAGCACAAAATCAGGAATATTTAGGAAAGTTATGACTTGGCATATAGCTACGTGGTTTGCACGTTGTGGATTCGACTTGTATAACCGCATTGGGCGGGAAAGACAACTAGTAGGCGTATGGGACACCCACCTTCTTTATTGCAGATACTGCACTCTTCGGAGTGATACAGACGTTATATACTTTGCAGATACCACATCCCTTAGAGTGTTGGACGTTATATATATATACAGATACCTCATTCTTCGGAATGATGGACGTTGCAGATACCACACTCTAGAGGATGTTGGATGATATGCCTACGCCTACCCATACGTACCAAAGTTGTCTTTACATTGCATTCACTTAGATGGTTAGCTCACCCTTTATTTATTTATTTAGTATTTATATATTTCATGTTTTTATGTATCTTGTTATGTCCCACTGAGGACCTGGTTCCCTTCCAGATCTAGACGAGGCATCCTATCCCAGAATGTACGGACCTGGACAGGAGACGAGGTTCGCATCCGAGGAGGAGTTAGAGGTGATGCCATTAGAGTCTCCCTGATCTTTAGTAGTCTCATCAGGTGGAGGTGGAGCCTCTTACCTAGATAGACGTTGCTCTGCTCTTATATTATTTCAGCACTTTTATCTTTTTATTTTGTAGTGGGTTTGTTCCTACCAGATATATATGATTTGTACTATGACATTTCAGACTCAGCACTCATATATTCCAGCACTTATTTTAGTACCCCTTGATATTTTATGGATGAGATTAGACTTTACCTATTATCTTCTAGTATTAAACTTGTGTATTTTAGGACAGCGTAGCACGTCTCTTTGGGTCCATTAAATTGGGTAATCCCTTAGTGACATGTCAGCTGGCCAATGTCACCTGGCCTGGTCCTGCATATTTTGGGACTGGGGCGTGACATAGTTTTAGTGGTGGCCCATGCAGGTCTAGTTAATTGCTAGTGGTATGATAACATGCCCAGCAAGCCTGCAATAGGATAGAAATTACTATGTCTCATCCACTCTGACTTCATCCTTGAATTTCTTTCATAAATGCATCCTGCTTGATTGTTATTATTTTTTTCCTTCATGCTTTCTAAATTACTCTATCTTCTTCAGAAATATGGATGTACCCAGTGGACACATAACTAATGGGGTTGACCAAGCAACAGACCCCTCGCAAGATGTCAATAGAACCCCGACTACCCCGAGAGACCAATCCCCGAGGCGGACACTGGTTTATCCAACCACCCCGTACCTCCACAATGGTCCTGCACAGGAAGCTGCACTAGCTCATCAGGAAGGGCAGACCTCCCAGGCACCGACACAACAGGCAAATACACCTTTGCCTCCACCTCCACCTCCACCCCTTCCAGTCCTGATGCCACAACTAGAGGGACAGCCACAAATGTTCTAATTCTTCCAAGCCATGATGCAGGTGCAGTGGCATCAGACTGAAATCCTGAGGCAGAGCTTGATGACAGCTCTGGAGAGGACATCTGCCCCAGCACCAGCACCTATCCAACTAGAGAAGGCCATGAGGTTCCATCACGGCCTTAACTTTGAGCTACAGAGGTATACTACTACGCAGTCGAGGATCTCCTACGAGGAGGTTCTTTCAGAGGCGAGGATACAGGAAGCCATTGGCCGAGGAGCAAGGCACTCTAACATAACCATACCGGCCAGAAACCAGCCCAGAGCAGGAGGACCAATCCGTCGTCCGGGAATGCAGACACAACAAAAGACGGGGCCATATCAGCACAAGGAGCTTCTGACTTGTCACTATTGTGGTAAGAAGGGACATTATGTCAGAGACTGCCGGAAGAAGCATGGATTATGCATGATATGTGGAGAAAGTCAACATATGGCCAAAGACTGCCCACAACACAGAGAGGCAGCACCCCAGAACGGGCAAAGACCAGCAGCACCAGCCCAGAGGATGCTACCCTCAACTGGAGGTCAGCGTCCACAAGCATCTAGAGGATTTCAGAGGGGACCACCCCTGGCCACACAGGAGACCCAGTTCAACCAAGCCAGACAGCAGACCGGAGGGCAAAGGCACGGACAGGCCTTTGCACTAGCAGTAGTTGCGGAAGAACCGGAAGGTAAAACTATTACAGGTACCATTTTAGTTGCATCATTACCTGCAACCGCATTATTTGATTCTGGTGCCACACTATCTTTCATATCTAGTAGTTTCATAGCCATGCACAAAATAGCTACTTCCCCACTACTTAAGTGCTGGAAGATTCTTATCGGAGGAGGCATCGTACCGGTTACCAGCACTATTAGAACGTGCCTCGTAGTCGTGTGTAGTAGGGAGATAAGAGCACGATTTTTGGTGCTCCCAATGCAAAACTTCAACGTTGTTCTAGGCATGGACTGGTTAAGCCAGTACAATGCTATACTAGACTGCCGGAAGGGTAACGTCATATTTAGACCACCAGGTCATCCGGAGTTCGAGTACATGCGGGGCACCATCGAGAAAGGAGTAGGCCAGACACCTGGAGCTTATATGGCAATGGAGACAACTCCCCCAATAATTGTTGCAGAATTCGAAGATGTAATTTTGGAGGAGTTGCCAGGCCTACCGTCTGATAGAGAGGTAGAGTTCACTATTGAGTTAGTGCTCGGAGCTGCACCAGTATCCTCAAATGTGTACCGGTTGGCGAAGAAGGAGCTAGACGAGGTAAAGCTACAGCTAGAAGAATTATAGATCAAGGGATTTGTTCGTCCTAGTGTATCACCCTGGGGAGCACCAGTGTTGTTTGTACCAAAGAAGGATGGAGCATTCCGTATATGCATTGATTACAGAGCCCTTAATTCTTTGACAATCAAAAACAAGTACCCCCTGCCGCGGATTGATGATCTGTTCGACCAACTGACAGGAGCGGTGGTATTCTCAAAGATAGATTTGAGATCAGGTTATCATCAGGTAAAAGTACGGAGAGAAGACATTCCAAAGACAGCATTCAGGACTCGTTATGGTCACTATGAGTTCCTGATGATGCCTTTTGGACTAACAAATGCACCTGCCGTATTTATGAACCTGATAAACAGAGTCTTCCACCAGTATCTGGACCAGTTCGTGGTAGTCTTCATCGACGATATCTTGGTGTATTCAAAGATTCACGAGGAGCACGAAGAACACTTGAGGCTGGTGTTAGAGACGCTAAGGCGTGAGAGTCTTTATGCAAAGCTGAGCAAGTGCGACTTTTTCCTTGATCGTGTCATTTTTCTTGGACACATTATCACAGGAGATGGTATTTCGGTAGACCCGACGAAGATTTCATCCGTAGAGACGTGGCCAAACCCTACCAACGTCTAAGAGGTGAGGAGTTTTCTAGGACTTGCCGGATATTACCGGAGGTTCGTAGAGAACTTTGCAAGGATCGCAGAGCCGATGACCCGTTTGACCCGCAAGGAGCAAGAGTTCATCTGGTCAGAGGAGTGTCAGATAGCTTTCAATGAGCTAAAAAAGCGTCTGACTACGGCTCCCATCTTGACCATACCTTCTGGATCCGGAGGATTCGTAATATATAGCGATGCATCCGAAAAAGGATTAGGTTGCGTCTTGATGCAACATGGAAAGGTTGTAGCCTATGCCTCTAGACAACTGAGAACCCATGAGAAAAACTACCCCACGCACGACCTGGAGCTTGCCGTAGTCATCTTTGCCCTGAAACTTTGGAGACACTATCTATAAGGCGAACGAGTGGAGATATTCACTGATCACAAGAGCCTGAAGTACGTCTACACCCAGAAGGACCTGAACCTGAGACAAAGACGCTGGCTCGAAGTGATGACAGACTTCGAGATTGATCTGCAGTACCATCCGAGAAAGGCCAATGTAGTAGCTAATGCTCTAAGCAGGAGACCCATGGCATTCTTTCTTATCACCCAACTAGATCTATTGAGAGATCTAAAATAGTTGGGTATAAAGGTCATTATGCCAGGAGTTGACGGTTAATTGTCAAATTACCAGTTGCAATCAACATTGGTCGAGAGAATCAAGGCTGCCCTGCCAACAGATGCCAGATTCCAGAGACTTCGACAAAGAACCGAGGCCGAAATACAAACAGAATTTCACATACACGAAGATGAGACCTTAAGATGTGGAGAACGTCTTTATGTTCCAAATGAAGAACTTCGTGAAGAGCTGATGTCATAGGCTCACAGCTCAACATACTCTATCCATCCAGGTGGCACAAAGATGTACAGAGATCTGAGACAATACTATTGGTGGCATGGAATGAAGAGAGAGATGGCCCGCTTTATGGCAAAATGCCTGGTATGTCAGCAAGTCAAGGCTGAACATCAGAGATCCGCAGGTCTACTTCAACCACTCCCAATACCTGAGTGGAAATAGAAGCACATCACTATGGACTTCGTTACGGGCTTCCCGAGGAGTCCTAGTGGTCATAATGCTGTATGGGTGATCGTAGATCGACTCACCAAGGCTGCCTACTTTTTACCCTTCAGAGTTGGGCAATCTATAGAAGTCTTGGCAGACATGTATATGAGAGAGATCGTGCGTCTGCACGGAGTGCCAGTCAGTATAGTATCTGACAGGGATACGAGATTTACATCTTACTTTTGGAGAAGTATGCAAGAGAGTCTTAGTACCCGCCTAAAGTTTAGCACATTGTATTACCAACAGACAGATGGCCAGTCCGAGTGCACCATTCAGACACTGAAAGATATGCTGAGGGCATGCATGCTTGATTTCAGTGGATCATGGGAAGACCATTTGTATTTGGTGGAGTTTTGCTACAACAATAGCTATCAAGCGAGCATTCAAATGGCTCCCTATGAAGCATTATATGGTAGGAAATGTCGTTCCCCAGTATGTTAGAGCGATGTAGGCGAAAGACAGATCATAGGACCAGAATTGGTCGTTCGTACGGTGGAGAAGGTAAAGAAGATCCAAGGACACCTGCGAGCAGCGCAGGACAGACAAAAGCACTGGGCAAACGTACATCGACGACCTCTAGAATTCCAAGTTGGAGAGCATGTGTTTTTAAAATCTCACCTACCCGAGGGACTATCAGATTTGGAGGAAGAGGAAAACTGAGTCCGAGGTACATCGGACCATTCGATTTGTTGGAACGCATCAGAGAAGTTGCTTACAAACTAGCCTTACCACAAACATTAGAAGGAGTACATGACGTCTTCCACGTATCTCAGCTGAGGAGATACATTCCAGATCCGAGTCATGTGCTGGACCACTCGGAGATCACTGTCGGCCCGAGTTTATCGTACCAGGAGGAGCCTGTAGAGATCCTAGACATAAGCGAGAAGGTATTGCGAGGCCAGACTATCCCTCTAGTTCGTATTGCTTGGAGGCATCATGTCCCAGGCGAGTCGACCTGGGAACAAGAAGAGGATATTCGACAACATTTCCCCCATCTATTCGAAGGCCTGGGTATGTCCTAATATTTCAAATCAATCAATAATTTTTACTATATGTTTGTTTTAATTTCGAGGACGAAATGCTCTAAGGAGGGTAGATTGTAAACTCCCTCGACCAGATTTTAGAAATTAGGATTATTTTTAACAAATTAGGATTTATTACAGTATTTTAAATTATTAAGCAATATTCTATATTGCTTAGTGCACCTGACCATCACATCAATATTTAGAGCATTACACTGACTGTTACCCCCAAACAAAGTTCACATACCTCTCCTAGACATGCCAGTCTACTATTTTAAACTTTGTGCAACTCACAAATACGCTAGCATGAGTCTCGTTTTAGTCGCATAAATATCGTTATAAACGTCCGTATTAATTTTTAATTAATTTCCAAGCCTGTACCCTTGTCCGTTCAATCAAAATTAGAGGCCCAACAGGAACATGTTTTGTCCAAACTAAATTACGTTGTTATTCTATTTTGAGTATACTACGTCTAGGACACTTTCATTGCCCTAATTTCTAGCCCTGCATATTTTTAAATAATTAGAAAACACCGTGCGCATTAATTTCTAATAAATTAATACGGTGACCAGCATCGCCCAAAACTAGGCCCAGCCCCTACCCAGACTCACCCCCACACCCTCAAGACCCTCACTGAACACCCCCCCCCCTCAATTTTGTGCATTACGTCGCCCTCAGGAATGAGGTATTTTTCTCAAATAATTTAGTAATTGCACAATTTCCTAATTTATTAGGGCATTTGTGCAATTTGTGAAACTTTAGGGTTTTATATACAAAATTGCATGTGTGAGGTGTCCACCTCCTATTGGAGGGTGAATCTCCACCCTTCATTCCAAATTAAGCCTAGATTCAATGCATTCAATGCATTATGAAGCCTAAAATATCTACATAAATATATAGATATTTTAAATACCTAAAAAGACCTAAATACCCCTAACCCTAACCCTTGAAAACCCTATATAAACACCACCCCCCACCCGAATCCTCCCACACTCACCCTCAGCCACCCCCCACCTCCGATCGTCGTACCCCTGCCTCAACCCTCCCCTGCCTTCCCCCCGGCCACCACACCACCGCCCTAGTCGCCGCCACCCATCGCCAGCAGCATCCACACCACCATCACCCACAACCCGCACCACCACTCCCCTACCACCCGACCTCCCCTAAACCACCACCACCGCCACCAAAGACCACCATCACCTTCGCCGTTACCTCCTCCACCGGACCAATACCGCCACCCCCCCCCCCCCACGGCCGCCGCAACCACCGCCACAGCAGCCCCCCTCCGCGACTTCTCCCCGACCGCAGCACAGTTCCCCCAACCTCCCTAAACCACCACCACCGCCACCACAGGCCACCGCCACTACCGCCTTCGCCATCGCCTCCGCCGCCGTCCCATCACCCTGCACCGCCGCCTCCGCCACCGCAGCCACCGCTGCAGCTGCCGCAGCTGCTGCTGCTACTGCCTACTGCCACTATCACTGCTACTGCAGCTGCTGCTGCTGCGGCCAGCCACCTCCGGAGCTCCGCCCTCCGCCGGCGACGACGACCCGGACACGCCCCCCCCCCCCCCGACACGTCAGGTATACCCCTATATATATATATATATATATATATATATATATATATATATATATATATATATATATATATATATATATATATATATATATATATATATATATATATGTTATGTTATGTTATGTTATGTTATATATATATATGTTATGTTATGTTATATATATATATGTATATATTATGTATTTATAATATATATACAGTATATATATTATATTATTTATGTATATATACTATTATATATATATATATATATATACTAATACTATTATATTATATGTATATGTGTACATCTATAATTTACTATTATATAATATGTATATACAGTTATGTATTATATATATATATATATATATATATATATATATATATATATATATATATATATATATATATATATATATATAATTATATAATTATATAATTATATATATATATATAATTATATAATTATATAGTATATAAATAATATATATACATATACATAATATAGTATATATATTATATATATATATTATTTTATATAAGTACATAATATTATTTTATATAGTATATATATTATATATATATTAATACATAACTGTATATACATATACATAATATAGTATATATATTATATATATATGTACATATGTACATATATATTATGTACTTATATAAAATAATATATATATAATATATATACTATATTATGTATATGTATATACAGTTATGTATTAAATATATAATATATATATATATATATATATATATATATATATATATATATTACTATTATATATATATATATATATATATATATATATATATATATAAAACGTGGGCACTCCTTCAATCAGTGTCGTAAGAGACTTGGGTTATGTCTCGCTTGTGGCAATCTAGGCCATGCCATTAATTCCTGCCCGAACCTTCCTGTTCATCGCCCGCAACGTAATAACCCCTAACGGTAAGCATTATTCCTAAGTTTCGGGACGAAACTTCCAATTGGTTGGGTAGGATGTAGCGCCCCGTTCTCTCGATGCGGAGAGCGCGGCTAAGAAACACAAGACGGTATCGTTCGATCGGGATAGATTGAATTAAGAACTCGTCCTCGTTATGGATTTGTTTCTTCGGAATCGATTCCCATATTCAGTGGACTGCGCCCCAAGGATTGGCTTAGCGGCAAAGTCAGGAGGGACCCCTCCGCTGCTATCTTTTATTGCCTCGGTTTTCGATGTCGTTTGTTGCTTTCGTGCTTTGAGTTGGTTTTGGGACTTGCTTGTTTTCCTTGAACGGTTTCGATGGTTTTCATTGTTTTCGTTCATTGACTTGCACTTCTATTCCGAGATTGGAAAGAGAGGAAGAAGTATTAATCGAGCTGTTCGTGTGCAGGTGAACGAGCAGTAGGTGGCTTGCGAGCGGAGTCGTGAAGCGCCTCTTTCCTTCTTCTTTCCAAAATCTAAGTGAGTGGCTACCAACCCGATTAGCTAGCCCTGCTTCCAAGCTTCACTCCTTCACCCCGATCAAACGATACCAAGTAATAATAAAAGAAACCAAGATAAAAGAGAATAGACTTGGTTATTACTGCTTGTCAATCAAACTTGTGAACGGTTACTTACTTGCATGCTTGTTCGTTCAGAATGTTCATCATATGCATAAATTGTAGTTAGAATATAACTTCTTCTATAAATTATGCTATTTATGAATCATATCGTGTATGCGCATAACTGTTCCTAGAGGCTATGCAAAAGAAACATGCATTACTCGTGTTGCCTCAACTGCGTAAAATGATAACTTAACTAAACATCGTGTGTTCGATCATGGACAACTTGTGCACAAGGATATAAGTTCTGCGGACGGTCGCTGGGGCACTGGCACCGATCCGATCTGGACAGACTTCATGATTATAGTCAATCGTGTGCGGACGGGATAACTTGCAACGCATCGTATTTTCTGAGCTCCTCGTGTTTTCCCGTTGCATGCTATCCTTGTCCTTGACTAGTCCATTATGGCATCAAGCCAGTGATCCTCGTGTGTATATGCTTGCAACGTCTCGTGTGTTTATCATGTGATTATGGCTTACAATGTATCGTGTGTTCAACGTGTATATTTAAACCTGTTGCATACTAACTTGTGTCTTCGTGGCAGGGAAGGCATGGTAAGTATTATGCAGGTAATTCAAACTGGCAGGTGAAATCCACCTAACGGTGGCACGTTCATTTCAGTAAATTCTATATGCTGCTTACTTGTAAATGAACTAAGGCAAGATAGAAACCCACAAATATGTATGCTTCACTAAACAACGTGTTGATTGGTATAGTCAGGCTAGCTCGCCTTCACCAGCATGTTTCGATATGCTGACCCTCGTTGAAACAGGTTCTCCGCACCAAGGCGAACCGAGCGAGGAGCCGAAGTCGTCTACCGATCCAGTCCAAGCTGTTAGCGCACCTTCACCGCGCCCTTGAAGCATTTTGAAGACCGGAGCTTGCAACTCTTCATACACAATATGCAGCTCCGTGGCAAAGCCGTCCTCCAGCCTGGAGGTCTATATCGTTTTGAGTTTATAAAAGGATGTAATGTACAGGACTGCTATCTTATTTTGAGTCAACCCTTTTGTAAGCCGTTCGGCATATTAGCTGACTCGTTCAGGAGTTTGTAATAGATGTTCATTATCAATAAAGAGAACTTTTCTATGTTTCAAATCTGTGTTTCAATTTATCTGCGTACTCTGAATATGTGCTTGCTATGCAAATCATTAAAGCCTTGTGCGGGCGTAACTCCAGGCCCGCACGGCGGTCACGATTCGGGGGACGCCTCAAGTGATTCTACGGAATTGGGTCGTGACATAGTGGTATCAGAGCACAGATTCAAAGTTCCTTAGACTTCGTGCTGGAAAAGTTCCTTTAACGATCAAAATTCCTGCGCGAACTCTTGAACTCGCTAGGCCAAAATAAGATATGTTCATGCAATAAGTCCATAATACATTATGATCCTAATGTAATTTACCTTCTTTTGAAGGAATGGATCCAGCGCAATCTGCAGTGCAACCACTGAACGAAACACAAGAAAGCAGTTCGGGTACTTCGGGAAGCTCTCGGAGCCAACGAGGCATGTCTCAAGTCGACCCGCTTGAGCGGGTAATACAAATGTTAGAATCGCAACGACAACGAGACGATGCTCGCCAAGCCAAGCTCGAGAGTAATCTAGAGACCCAATTCTCAGTCCAACAAAAGCAGGTAGATGTCCTGCAACAGATCGTTCAGACTTTGGCTGCCAACCATTCCGCCGCAACAGCAACGACTCCGGTGGGACAGCCCGTGCTTGAAGTGGAGATGCCTCAAATCCCAAGGCCGAGGGACGTGACTGCCTTCAACTTGGGCCATTTTAAGAAAGTCTGCAACACCCCGTTCAACGGGACTGAGGACCCAGTGGTAGCTCTAGATTGGCTAGCAGAACTAGAAGATCACTTCGCTCTGCTAGAGGTCCCCGAAGAGAAGCGCGTCTCCTGTGCGCAACTACAGCTCCGCCTCAACGCACACGATTGGTGGGACGTGCATCGACGATCTCTCCAATTTGATCACGGAGAGGAGGCGATCTCGTGGACGACCTTTCGTGCCGCGTTCGAAGAGGAGTTTATACCGCCTCCAGTACAACGTCAAATGGAAAATGATTTCGTGCAACTGAGGCAGGGCAGTATGACAGTGAAGCAGTACTCTGCCGAATTCAACCGACTCTCCAAATTCGCTAGGGCCTATTTACCTGATGCAGCGAGTCGAGCCAGAAGGTTTGAAGGTGGACTACACCCTGCCATCCATTCGCACGTGGTCAATAATCAATATGGAACAATGCGTGAAGTCATGAATCACGCCTTATCGCTAGAACCACAGTATCCTTACGTTTCCACCGGCGCTGTGCATACCTACAATCACAAACGCCAAGGCAACAATGGAGGAAACACTGCTGCAAAGCGCCGAAACAACGGTGGTCAGCACAGGGCAAATCCCAACCAAGTATGTCAATACTGCAACAAACGTGGGCACTCCTTCAATCAGTGTCGTAAAAGACTTGGGTTATGTCTCGCTTGTGGCAATCTAGGCCATGCCATTAATTCCTGCCCGAACCTTCCTGTTCATCGCCCGCAACGTAATAACCCCTAACGGTAAGCATTATTCCTAAGTTTCGGGACAAAACTTCCAATTGGTTGGGTAGGATGTAGCGCCCCGTTCTCCCGATGCGGAGAGCGCGGCTAAGAAACACAAGACGGTATCGTTCGATCGGGATAGATTGAATTAAGAACTCGTCCTCGTTATGGATTTGTTTCTTCGGAATCGATTCCCATATTCAGTGGACTGCGCCCCAAGGATTGGCTTAGCGGCAGAGTCAGGAGGGACCCCTCCGCTGCTATCTTTTATTGCCTCAGTTTTCGATGTCGCTTGTTGCTTTCGTGCTTTGAGTTGGTTTTGGGACTTGCTTGTTTTCCTTGAACGGTTTTGATGGTTTTCATTGTTTTCGTTCATTGACTTGCACTTCTATTCCGAGATTGGAAAGAGAGGAAGAAGTATTAATCGAGCTGTTCGTGTGCAGGTGAACGAGCAGTAGGTGGCTTGCGAGCGGAGTCGTGAAGCGCCTCTTTCCTTCTTCTTTCCAAAATCTAAGTGAGTGGCTACCAACCCGATTAGCTAGCCCTGCTTCCAAGCTTCACTCCTTCACCCCGATCAAACGATACCAAGTAATAATAAAAGAAACCAAGATAAATGAGAATAGACTTGGTTATTACTGCTTGTCAATCAAACTCGTGAACGGTTACTTACTTGCATGCTTGTTCGTTCAGAATGTTCATCATATGCATAAATTGTAGTTAGAATATAACTTCTTCTATAAATTGTGCTATTTATGAATCATATCGTGTATGCGCATAACTGTTCCTAGAGGCTATGCAAAAGAAACATGCATTACTCGTGTTGCCTCAACTGCGTAAAATGATAACTTAACTAAACATCGTGTGTTCGATCATGGACAACTTGTGCACAAGGATATAAGTTCTGCAGACGGTCGCTGGGGCACTGGCACCGATCCGATCCGGGCAGACTTCGTGATTATAGTCAATCGTGTGCGGACGGGATAACTTGCAACGCATCGTGTTTTCTGAGCTCCTCGTGTTTTCCCGTTGCATGCTATCCTTGTCCTTGACTAGTCCATTATGGCATCAAGCCAGTGATCCTCGTGTGTATATGCTTGCAACGCCTCGTGTGTTTATCGTGTGATTATGGCTTGCAATGCATCGTGTGTTCAACGTGTATATTTAAACCTGTTGCATACTAACTTGTGTCTTCGTGGCAGGGAAGGCATGGTAAGTATTGTGCAGGTAATTCAGACTGGCAGGTGAAATCCACCTAACGGTGGCACGTTCATTTCAGTAAATTCTATATGCTGCTTACTTGTAAATGAACTAAGGCAAGATAGAAATCCACAAATATGCATGCTTCACTAAACAACGTGTTGATTGGTATAGTCAGGCTAGCTCACCTTCCCCAGCATGTTTCGATATGCTGACCCTCGTTGAAACAGGTTCTCCGCACCAAGGCGAACCGAGCGAGGAGCCGAAGTCGTCTACCGATCCAGTCCAAGCTGTTAGCGCACCTTCACCGCGCCCTTGAAGCATTTTGAAGACCGGAGCTTGCAACTCTTCATACACAATATGCAGCTCCGTGGCAAAGCCGTCCTCCAGCCTGGAGGTCTATATCGTTTTGAGTTTATAAAAGGATGTAATGTACAGGACTGCTATCTCATTTTGAGTCAACCCTTTTGTAAGCCGTTCGGCATATTAGCTGACTCGTTCAGGAGTTTGTAATAGATGTTCATTATCAATAAAGAGAACTTTTATATGTTTCAAATTTGTGTTTCAATTTATCTGCGTACTCTGAATATGTGCTTGCTATGCAAATCATTAAAGCCTTGTGCGGGCGCAACTCCAGGCCCGCACGGCGGTCACGATTCGGGGGACGCCTCAAGTGATTCTACGGAATTGGGTCGTGACATATGTATTATACATAGTATATATATTTATATATACTATGTATATATAAAATATATGTATTATATATATTTTTTATTTTTGTGTATATATATATATATATAATATAGATATATACATATAAATATAGTAATAGTACATATATATATAATATATACTTTAACAATAATAATAACCATAACAGAGAAATAACTTAAACATAATGACTAAGCCATATATTTACATACTTGTGAGGAAGTAGAAGTACCTCAGCCTTGAGCCAACAACATGGCTCTGATACCAAATAGGATAAGAAGGATGAGAAGGATGAGAAGCTGAACGCTTGAAGGGAATTTTTATTGATAATAGAAATATATTACAGAGTACACTCGAAGCACACTTAAACAAAAGGGCAGAGTAACAATACTTTCTTCTCCAAAAACATACATAGCTAAGAGTGCACGTCGCTGTCAATCGCTATCAACTTTTTCCTTTACATCTGCTCCGCACACGTAACAGCATTACTGTCCAAAAATAAGTGACTGGGTCCCACCATTGTCGGCCATCATTATTAAAGAGATTCTCTTTTTGAAAAGTAAACAGTAATATAAACAGTAGTTGCCACATGTATTTTGGCAACAGTGTCTTCTTAGTGCATACTGGCATCACTGCTTTCGTCATCTGAGGGAGTAGTGACCCTCCTGTGCATCTTTTTAAAGAAAGTTTCAGAGTCTTCTTCTTCATCATGTTCCGATTTTGATTTTGTGGAACTAACAGACATAGTATCTGTCTCAAATACTGAGTCAAATTGAGTTTGCATATATTTCAAACATTTTCTTTTTAATTCTTCCTCAGTAATTCGAGGATTCTGTCTCCTCAGAGACTCCTTTAGCTTCTTTAAAGGACTATCATCCATTATTTTCTTTTTGAGCTTGGCTTCAACAAGGATCTCATTTTCCTTGATCGACTTTTGTACAATTTGTACTTTCTCTTTTTCATCTAACCTGTTCCACCATTTTATCAAAAACTTTTTGGCTAAAACAGGAAAATTAAGGGCATTAAATTCACACTTAATTATCCATTTAAAAATATATGGAATTTCAAAATGGATAAAAAAGTACATAGTACTCTCCCCCTCTAAAAGTTGATCGGCATTATGACAGAGAGGATAAGATTGAGCCCAAGTTGCAAACAATTCTTGCAACGATGGTGGAAGAATTTCCAGTGTGGCTCCAAATTATAACCACCATCTAATAAACCAAGTTGGTATGTCCTGTTTAAGGATTTCAGGACAAATACGAATAAACCAAGAGTGTTTTTGCTTACTATTGTCAAAATAAAACACTTTGGTAAATGCCTCAATATAATCCCAGTAAGAATAAGGCATATTGATATTCTTTTCTTTATGAACTAATATTTTAGTTCGATTTGGGTGTAATCCCCATGATTGAGGAGTAATTATGTGACGTATAATTATCTTACTGTAATTTATATCACTTCTGAAGTCATTAGCCTTTTGATAGAAATGCTCTATCTCAACAGATTTTGTTGTAAGCAGAATTCCTTCATAAACATTTCTATCTTTTCCCTGTACTGGAAACATATTATTTTCCAGGTATTTTTCTTTTATTCTCCAGGGATCATCCATCAATGGGATATCAGTTTTCTCCAGTTGAAGTATTTCTTCTGTGTGATTATTCTGAGTGAAAATTATTTCAACCTCAACTGCTTGCTTGTAAAAAGAAACATTGGTTTCTTCGAAGTCTTGAACTTCTTTATTTGAAGGTTTTCCTTTTCCAAGAACAATTTTCTTGGACTTTTGATACTTCGGCTCATTGGAGCTTGAAGCCATGGGTCTAGGAACCCATGGTTGTTTTCCCTTACCTCTTTGACTCATTGTCCTGCAAAAATTCACGAGTCAAGAAATCAGGAAGCAAATTGTTAGTTCCTTTAATATATTCAATATCGAAATCAAATATTGCTAATTCAGCTTGCCATCGAGCAAATATCTGTTTCGATGCTAAATTTTTAACATCTTTTTCTAAAACAGTTTTAGCAGAACTGCAATCTATCCTTAATAAGAATTTCTTATTAAGTAAATTATCTTGAAATTTATGTATGCATTGGATAATAGAAAGAATTTCTTTCTTAATGGTTGAGTACTTAATTTGAGTATTATTCTATTTCCCTGAATGATATCTCACCAATTCTTCTTTATTGGTGTTAGGGTTTAATTATTTTAGTATTCCCCCATAGCCAATGTCACTTGCATCAGTTTTAACTATTTTGAACCATTCAACATTAGCTAAATGTAAACAAGGTAAATTTTTAACCTTTTGTTTTATTAATTTTACTGCTTCAGTATGACTATTAGTCCAAGGAGCAGAATTTTTCTTTAATCTTTGATACAAAATTTTTGTATCAGCAGCGATATTCTTATAAAATTTAGAAACATAATTTAATGCTCCAAGAAATCACTGTAACTGTTTATTATCAGTTATTTCATCAGGAAATTTAGAAGCAAATTCAATACTTCTATCAATTGGAATAATTGTATTGTTGACAATATTATGTCCCAAAAATCTTATTTCCTGCTGGAAGAGTTTCATTTTTGGGGCAGAAATTACTAAACCATTTTTTATAACTAAGTATTTAAACACATTAAGGTGTTTAAAATGTTCTTCTATTGTATTAGAGAAAATTAATATATCATCAATATATGATAGTATAAAACTAGAATGTTGAATGAATATTTCATTCATTATATTCTGAAATTCTGAAGGTGCATTCTTCAGTCCAAATGGCATAACATTCCATTCATAATGGCCAAAAGGAACAGTAAAAGCAGTTTTATACCGATCCTTTTCGTTTATCTGTATTTGCCAGTAACCTGATTTCAGGTCAAATTTTGAGAAAATTCTTGCTTTACATACTCTATTAAGTAAGTCCCTTTTATTAGGGATTGGATATCTAATCCACTTCAAAACCTTATTCAAAGGTTTGTAATTGATAACAAGTCTAGTTACTCCTCTTTCCCTCTCAGCATTATTATTAACATAAAATGCTGTACAACTCCATGGGGAGTAAGACTTGCGAATTAGTTTTTTATCCAATAAATCTTGGATTTCTTTCTTGCATAGTTCAAGATATTCTTGGTTCATCTGACAAGGTCTTGCCTTGGTCGGAATATCCTTTTCATTAAAGGATTCTTCATATGGAAGAGAAACAATATGTTGTTTTCTATCCCAGAAAGCATTCGGGATATTACTACAAGTATGTAGTTTGAAGTCTTCCTCAACTTGTTGTATTCTTTTTTGGATTTCCAATTGTTGTAACTGCTGGGTTATAGTAACCTGAGCAAGTTCTTCCTTTAAGAAATTAATTTGATTTTCCTTTAAATTAACTTCATTAAGGATTTTAACAATTGGATTTGTTATAAATTCAAAAGTTATTCTTTTACCTTTATAACAGGTAGTTATTCCTTCCTTAGTAATCTCATTAATTGGCATGAGTTTCTCTAGAAATGGAGTTCCTAGAATAACATGCTGAGATATTTCCTTTACAACTATTAGGTGTACAGGAATACAAACATCATCCTTACAAATATTCACATCAGTTATTTTGTAAGGAGTAGTAAGTGCTTTATTATTAGCTGCACTAAGTGTCTGAGTAGTTCGTTCACAATATTTTATTGGAACGACTCCTTCTTTGACACAATTAAGATCTGCACCACTATCAACAAGTGCAATCAAATTAGTTAAATAATACTCATTATTAACGAGCATGTTTATTTTGATGTACCATTTATGGGTAATAAATAAATCCATTTTTTGTAGGAAACTATTTTTTCCATTCCCATCTTCTGAGTTTGTCTGTCTCTGTCCTGATTGAACAGACTGATTCTCCCCCTCTTGTTCTTGTGAACAAGAAGAATTAACAGAAGATTCACCCATTGATGGGGTAATTGGACGGGATAGATTAATTCGTTCGAGTTTATCCAGTCTTTTCTGAATAGATTGATCTTGAGATTTTAAATTTTTTATCTCAATCTTCAGAGTCTTTATTTCAGACTGAAGTTCTTGAATAGTAACAGGTTTAGTCTGCTTACCTCTATAGCGAGATATTACCTCGGCCATATGATAAGCTTCAGGAAGATTAGTCTGAATAGGACCATTATCCTTATTCAATTCTTCGCCAATTATTTCTATAATTTTATTCTTTATTTCTGTACTAATATTATTAGTACACAAGGCTTCAATTATTTCCTTCTTCTCATTAAGAGTTAAGGTGTTTATGGATAGCCCATTCATTTCTACTATAGATTTATAGTAGTTAATATCTTTTTCTTTAACACATTCGTTACATTGACAATTCTCACCGCATTCATTCTCTGATGAACTATTAATTTCATCATTGGATTCATCATTGGATGAACTTTCTTCATAATCAGAATTAATCATTAATTTGTAAAGAGTTTTTCTTAACCCTTCATCTTTAATTTCTTCTAATTTCTATTTTGTATAACATTTGTTAGCATAATGGCCTAATTTGCCACATTTGTAACATTTAATGATATTTTTCTTAGAAAATTTCTTCTTTTTATTGTCCTTATTAACAGTAGTATTTTGTTTCTTTGGGGGATATTTCTTTCTTTTATAAGGTCTTTTATAGTCCTTATAATCCCTCACTTTCTTCTTCCCCTTATTATTAGGAAGAGGTTTAAAAGTATCCATTGCAAACTGGTCACAAAATTCTCCCAGTTGTCTCCTCTCAGAGATTCTCTGAGATTTCAATTGATTTCGTAGCTTTAAGTCGTTGCATAAAGCTAGACCTTCTTCAATACATTTATTGATCAAATTTCCATAAGTGTAATTAGAATAAGGTATGACACCATTATTTTGATTTCTTAAACCTTGCCTTATTCTTTCTGCAAAGAGATTAGGAAGTCCATCAATAAATTTTGACTTCCAGTGAGCATTATTAGCATCACCAAGCAACATTACTCTACTTAAGAAAGTATCCTTGTACCATCTAAAGTGAGTAAGTGTTGGACATCTTAAATTCTGAAGAAGAGTTCTCACTCTTTCTCCATGATCAGATATACCTCCTGTAAAGTGTTCCAGGATGGTAATAATAAGAGTATAAACCGCATCAGGTTTAGTTATCTGAGTACTATTCTCAGGACTAGTTTCGGTTTTTACAGCACTTAATATTTCTTGCCTTTGAGAGTCGGTCAGACAATTATTCCACCAACCCCTCAGAGTGCCTGTAAAACCACAAGTTATAAATTGTGCAATTTCCTTATCACTATTCCCAGTAGCTTTTGCTACATTAGAATACATCATCATTCGATGCAATTGATCATGAATTTGTTTTTCTGTAAGACCATCTATGTTCCATTCATAGATCTCTCCCCCACTATAATGATTTTAATGATAGTATCATTTTCCTCAAAGAGAACATCAGTGGGAGTAGGTCTTTGATAATAATATTTCATCAAATTCGGTTTCCCATATTTAACCGCTTGTATTTTAGAATCATTCTTAGATTCAAGAAAGGATTTTCGAAGATCTTCAATTTCTTGTGGACGAATTTCATCCTCAATGAGATCCTCAGTATATTGATCTTCTTCTGACATTTCAGAAATATTGGAAGATTGACCATTAATTACTTGAATATTTTTATTAAGATTATTAATGGCAATTTTATTTTTATCAGTAGTATGACTGATAATAGCAAATTTTTGCTTAGCTTGAGCTATTATCTCTCGCAATTCTTGTTCTTCAGCATTAATAGTCTGAAGATTTGTCTTTTTAAATTGAGCTATTAGCTCCTGAATATCCTCTTTTGTGACTTCTGGGGTTTTAGACATTTTAAACCCTTTAACCTCAGGAGGAGGTTTTAAAGAGTTCTTGGAAAAGGAAAACCTTCAAATAAAGAAGTTCAAGACTTCGAAGAAACCAATGTTTCTTCTTACAAGCAAGCAGTTGAGGTTGAAACAATTCAATTAAAATAATGGAAAGAACTGTTTCTGTGAATAACACAGAGCATTCTTTTCAGCTAATAAGCGATGAGGATATTGGGCATGTTCGTGATGCCTATAATTATGTCCATATTGGATTAATACAAGTTGCGTTTAAACCCTTGACTTTACCAGGGTTAAATGCATCAATAATGACATCCCTCAGAGATGCAAGATGCTTAGACTGGAGCCAATCCCTAATGGGAGTCATGCAGACTAGTCTCTGCCATGGACCAGTTTATTTTAATGTTTATCCAAATTTAACTCTGTCAATGACAGATAATCATCTATATAAATCTGTAACCTTGAATTTGAAAACTTATGGTTACAACTTTTTACCAGGATCTGAAACTATAGCAATAATCTATAGAATTCATTACAACTTTGAAGAAACCAATATTTCTTCTTACAAGCAAGCAGTTGAGGTTGAAACAATTTTCACTCAGAATAATCACACAGAAGAAATACTTCAACTGGAGAAAACTGATATCCCATTGATGGATGATCCCTGGAGAATAAAAGAAAAATACCTGGAAAATAATATGTTTCCAGTACAGGGAAAAGATAGAAATGTTTACTTCCTCACAAGTATGTAAATATATGGCTTAGTCATTATGTTTAAGTTATTTCTCTGTTATGGTTATTATTATTGTTAAAGCTGTTGCTGTGGTTAACTGCGATAGAGCTAGGATTTGTCAAAGCGATGTGTCTTCTACCTAGTGGGACGGCAACAAAGTCGCGTAGCCTTGTTATGCCGAGAGGGCAGTTGATGGCGTAAATCGTTGACAGTCGTGCTAGGTCTTTACTATCGTTAGATAGGTCTGAAACTTTAAAGTAGTTAACTAGAACAATAGAATTATCATAATAATTCCATCAACAGATTAGTAACTTAAGGATAATAACTAGCCATTATTACATGCAAGTGAAGGAAGTAGAACCTCATAACTCAAATGAGTAAAGAGTTAGCAATTGGTTTTAATAAGAAAGCTCTTAATAAGGGTAAATCTGTTAAGAATGCTCAAAATGTTGAGTATCCCTCTGAATTAGAGGAATTAAATAAATGGACAATTCCAAAGGTAAAGCCAAAAGAAATTTACCAAATTGGTACTTTTGACTTTAAATCTTCTATTTCAATTAAAACAATGGAAAGAACTGTTTCTGTGAATAACACAGAGCATTCTTTTCAGCTAATAAGCGATGAGGATATTGGGCATGTTCGTGATGCCTATAATTATGTCCATATTGGATTAATACAAGTTGCGTTTAAACCCTTGACTTTACCAGGGTTAACATCGAATAATGATGTATTCTAATGTAGCAAAAGCTACTGGGAATAGTGATAAGGAAATTGCATATTTTTGGACAAACCAATCAATGAAAGGTATTATCTTTCTTTTCTCTTCTAGATGATTATAATATTCATCTTTGAACTTATATCTTTGTTTAGTAGAATAGGTTTTCTCAAACCATTCTACAAATTCTTTATTTTCATAAAACATTCTATTGAGAATGTTTCGAACTGCTTGAAGGTCTTTAAATCCCATTAAATAGCAGTAAATTCTATTTCCGACATTGTCGGAGAGCTCATTTTGCTCTTCTCTTTATACAAGGGATGTGCTATTGCATCATCAGTAATTTTTATTTTATTGACTTCTTCTTTATTAAAAGAAGTTGATCCAACTGTAGAAGGTAGAGATTTTCTTCCTGATATCGATAATCTCGATATATTATTAGGAGTAAATCTGAGGGGTTAGTGGAATAATTGTCTGACCGACTCTCAAAGGCAAGAAATATTAAGTGCTATAAAAACCGAAACATAGTACTCTCCCCCTCTAAAAGTTGATCGGCATTCTGACAGAGAGGATAAGATTGAGCCCAAGTTGCAAATAATTCTTGCAACGATGGTGGAAGAATTTCCAGTGTGGCTCCAAATTGTAACCACCATCTAATAAACCAAGTTGGTATGTCCTGTTTAAGGATTTCAGGACAAATACGAATAAACCAAGAGTGTTTTTGCTTACTATTGTCAAAATAAAACACTTTGGTAAATGCCTCAATATAATCCCAGTAAGAATAAGACATATTGATATTCTTTTCTTTATGAACTAACAAACATCTTTTTCTAAAACAGTTTTAGCAGAACTGCAATCTATCCTTAATAAGAATTTCTTATTAAGTAAATCATCTTGAAATTTATGTATGCATTGGATAATAGAAAGAATTTCTTTCTTAATGGTTGAGTACTTAATTTGAGTATCATTCCATTTCCCTGAATGATATCTCACCAATTCTTCTAAAATTGAAACTGCCTTAGAAAAATTATTACATAAATTAGATAAAATAAAACAAATAGATTATTCGGGGAAAAACTCTTTTAAAGAGACTTCTAATATCTCTTTAAAACCTCCTCCTGAGGTTAAAGGGTTTAAAATGTCTAAAACCCCAGAAGTCACAAAAGAAGATATTCAGGAGCTAATAGCTCAATTTAAAAAGACAAATCTTCAGACTATTAATGCTGAAGAACAAGAATTGCGAGAGATAATAGCTCAAGCTAAGCAAAAATTTGCTATTATCAGTCATACTACTGATAAAAATAAAATTGCCATTAATGATCTTAATAAAAATATTCAAGTAATTAATGGTCAATCTTCCAATATTTCTGAAATGTCAGAAGAAGATCAATATACTGAGGATCTCATTGAGGATGAAATTCGTCCACAAGAAATTGAAGATCTTCAAAAATCCTTTCTTGAATCTAAGAATGATTCTAAAATACAAGCGATTAAATATGGGAAACCGAATTTGATGAAATATTATTATCAAAGACCTACTCCCACTGATGTTCTCTTTGAGGAAAATGAATAATTATTACTTCTTGTATCATATATAAAATAAGTATTATGTATATATATAAATATATATATATATATAATATATAAGTATATATATATGTATTTTAATATATATATATTATTATACTATGTATATATCCTATACTATAAGTACGTATGCTTACTGCATAATTATTAATATTAAATTCATGAACTCCTGTACGTCTTGAACAGAGTGCACCTACGACGCAGTTGGTGATCCCAGGTCACAGGACCATTCAGACACAACTGCGGGAACAGGTTTTTGGCACGCCCAGCTTGAGGACGTAGGCAAGTATACCTTGCCAAGTTTTACTATTTAATTATAAAATTATTGTATGCTATTTCTCTTGAACTTACATATAACTGTGTGTGTCCGAGATTGCCTCGGGTACTGTCAACAAATACGTTGACATGTAGTATAACTGACTTAGACTTTAGCAGACTTACCGGCAGTTGCGAGGGTATTCTGATATCCTCCTAGACCCTGACACTTGTACACGCAACACGATTACAGTTTATATTGGGATGCGAGTTTGCGTACTCGATTATCTACTGGTGCGTGTGACGTGCATCACGGCTTAGCACGAAATCCGAAATATTTAGGAAAGTTATGACTTGGCATATATCTACGTGGTTTGCATGTTGTGGATTCGACTTGTATAACCGCATTGGGCGGGGAAGACAACTAGTAGGCGTATGGGACACCCACCTTCTTTATTGCAGATATCACACTCTTCGGAGTGATACGGACGTGATATACTTTGCAGATACCACATCCCTTAGAGTGTTTGACGTTAAATATATACAGATACCTCATTCTTCAGAATGATGGACGTTGCAGATACCACACTCTAGAGGATGTTGGACGATATGCCTACGCCTACCCATACGTACCAAAGTTGTCTTTATATTGCATTCACTTAGATGGTTAGCTCACCCTTTATTTATTTATTCAGTATTTATATATGGCATATTTTTATGTATCTTGTTATGTCCCACTGAGGACCTGGTTTCCTTCCAGATCTAGACGAGGCATCCTATCCCACAGTGTACGGACCTGGACAGGAGACGAGGTTCGCATCCGAGGAGGAGTTAGAGGTGATGCCATCAGAGTCTCCCTGATCTTTAGTAGTCTCATCAGGTGGAGGTGGAGCCTCTTACCTAGATAGACGTTGCTCTGCACTTATATTATTTTAGCACTTTTATCTTTATCTTTTGTAGTGGGTTTGTTCCCACCAGATATATCTGATTTGTACTATGATATTTCAGACTCAGCACTCATATATTCCAACACTTATTTCAATACCCCTTGATATTTTGTGGATGAGATTAGACTTTACCTGTTATCTTCTAGTATTGAACTTGTTAGTATTTTAGGACAGCGTAGCATGCCTCTTTGGGTCCATTAAATTGGGTAATCCCTTAGTGACGTGTCAACTGGCCAATGCCACGTGGCCTGGTCCCGCATATTTTGGGATTGGGGCGTGACAGGCGGCCACGCTCAAGAATTATGTTAGGGATTCAGACCCAACATAATACTGGAAGACACGGCCAAGCTGCCCACCAGAGTCTAGCTTCATAATAGGGGAAAATACAGCTAGCAAGCTGTGTAGTCCGATGAGACCCTTCCTCTCTCCTGGACGAATCGCCATATAAAATTGCTGATCATCCCGAGCAAAGGAAGCTATGATATTCTTCCATGATCCATCGTTGCAGAGGATATTTGCTCCAAGATGCCTCTTTTTTTGGCTCCTTACATACTGGAAGAGCATGATCTTCTTCTTCCTCAAGTCAGCCCAAGGAATCTCGGCAACCATCATTGTGGTGAAGGGAGTATGGAAAAACAGGTTCACTCGCTTGCCTTTATATAAGCAGAAGAGAATGTACCAAATCCCAACAACTTCTTAAATATTGTCGAAAAAACAGCCTCAAAGAACGAGTCAAATTTGACCATTTCATGCTTCATTCAAAGTATTTCAAATTACGAGGAATTTGAAAACTTTGAAGGGGGTCTTGTAGAAGCATGAAATACGCTGAGGAATTATACGCGTAAAACCCCCAACATGCATGAAGCCCGCGTAAAACAGAGCTTCAGCATTATATGGCGTAAAAGTATGACTTCAGAGCTAAGCGCGTAAAACAGAGCTTCAGCACTGTGTGGCATAAAATATGGCTTCAGAACAGCCCCCGTAATGCAGCACTCAAAGGCCGTTTTGGCATAAAATGTGGCTACACCTCTCTACGGCGTAAAGTACATTTGTCTTTAATGCAACGTAAAGTCATACGAGGAACTCTTCGTATTCCTCGAATGAATCTGTCAGACAGAACAGTGAACCTGACTCCTGACAAAAGTACTGCACGACGATCGAGAGGACGGCTATAATGATGATTCTGCACAAAGGCCCAGGCTGTCGTTTAGTGACATATCCTTGATACAAGTCGTTTTTACGCATTCAAGGAATACGTTGCCTATTTTACACAGGCAGAGATAAGTTTTTACGCTCGAGATAAGACAAAATCAGACGCCACATCAAAATCTATCTCTCGTACAGAGCTCGAGGCATATCTCTGCATTTAATACACGATATGGGGGCAGATCTCTGCATTTAATGCACGAGATTTTGTTCTATTTTTAATGACTGAGAGAGCTAAAACTGTGAATACGCTCACATCACCATCCTTGCATGTTACGCCAACCAGGCTATTTTTAAATATAGGAGTACGCCGTATGCTATCTCCTCGAAATACGCCAACTCAGGCTATATTTGCAAAGGTACGTGATAAGGCTATTTAGCCCAGAATATGCTCAAGACCTCAGTCGTGATGGATAATTGGCTATTTTTATGCTGGTTATCTATTATTCATGAAGCATCAAGTTTTACGCAGAATCTGGCTTTTATGCCAACAAGACAGCTATCTGGCTTTTATGCCACCAAGACAGCTATTTGGCTTTTACGCCAACAAGACAGCTATCTGGCTTTTACGCCAACAAGACAGCTATTTGTCTTTTACACCAACAAGACAGCTATTTGGCTTTTACGCCAACCATCTTTACGCGAGGGGCAGTTACCTACGTGGATTGCATGTCGTGATCTTCGAGAAGCAGTTATACGCGTTACCTCATAATGGGACACGTGTTATATGCGAATTCAGGAGATCATTCAGACGTGGGTAGCAGTTATTATAATCGTCGCCTAAAGAGTGCAACTCTCTTCACAGTTTGGCTTCTACGCCGATTAGACAGTTACTGTGACTGAGCTCTATAAATAGGGATCTCCGGTCACAGGACAACGGGGTCGAAGAAAAAGAAGGGGTAGAGATCAAGAGATCAGAGAGAGAGAGAGCACAGACAGAGAGTAGTGATTGACGACTTTGGCAACGAGAATCCAATCCCTCCTGCAATATTTGAAGCTTCTTCTTCTTCTACAGCACTTCTTCATCATCGTGTGGTCCAAGGGACAAAGTGATCGACCGCAGATCAGACTCCTATAGCAATTTTCCCTATAATCATTTTTATTGTACTTAACATCCTCGTATAGGATTAATTGTACTCTTTTTTTTCTTGTTTGTAAACGAAGAAAGGGTTTCGTATAAACCTAGTTTCATTCTTCTGTTTATCATCAAACACCAGCAGGTGAAAGCCGAGAGGCAGAGGCTAGGTAGTTTACTTCCGCCATTACCTATTTCAGAGTGGAAGTGGGAGTACATTACTATGGATTTTGTGTTCGGACTTCCACGATCTCCATGAGGGAAAGAAGCGATTTGGGTCATCGTTGACAGGTTGACCAAGTCAGCCGATTTTTTGCCTTTCAAGGTGGGTTTGTCTACCGAGAAGCTGGCAGAGATGTATGTGAGACAGATCATCAAGATACATAGGGTTCCCGTCAGCATAGTCTCAGATCAGGATAGTCGTTTCACTTTTCATTTCTTGAGGAGTTTGTAGGCGAGTTTGGGCACCCAGCTCAAGTTCAGTACTGCATATCACCCCCAGACAGATGTGTCACGACCCGCACCCGGTATAGGGGCACGAGTGTGTGGGTACGTCCAGCCTACGCCATAACATCGACGGTAGAACGATGTCTAGGTCACAATACAAGCTAATCACTCTCATATGAATATCCAACTCCATAAGGAGACACAGATATCACAATATAATATGGAATACTCAATCACATAAACTAAAGCACGATGAGATATCGAAGAAAACAAATGAAATACAAGACAAGTCTAAATAACGGAATAATCTAACCTGCAATCCATAACATCCAATCTCCAAGTATGCTGAAAACAAGTCCTCTAAGTCATAGTCTGGAAAAATATTTCCAGTCAGGATGGAACGAAGTACAACTCGAATAACAATTCCGATTAATTGATAAGGACTATAAAATAATAAATAGATGATGCTATTTACTGAGAGAAGGCAATAAATAAATGCAATGGCAAAATAAAGAGACAGGCAATATAGGTAATATGGTACAGTCAGTGCATATATGAAATGAAGAGAAAGAGGTACAATATCATATACGAGTGATGTAGTATATGAACTAAAATAGATTAACTATTCTAAGTTTTTGAAATCGTAGTTTCGAAATATGATCGGCTTGGGAACTTGTACGATAGCTACATGGCCTGGCTAATCATATATGAGGTGTATGATTAACACTAACAATATTTTATACTTGTACGATAGGTATTTGATCATATCTCTCACTAGCAATTTCTCCGCCGCCAACTAGTACTGTGGATCCAACCATGACACGTCACGATACACGATCAATATCCAATATATCATGTACAATGTCTAATATCAATGTCTAATATCAATGTCGCATATAATGTCAATACGATAACCAATATAACATCTCATGACTAAAGATCCAATCTATATACTAGTCTGTGTAGCACAGTGTCAAGAATCAGATGTAATATTTCTAAATACTTGAATTATAAAAATTATCAAATAACAAAAATTATCAGAGAATGTACTCGCCTGTGGTCCTTAGCTGGTATAAATCAGAGTCCAAGTCACAGTCCAAATAGCCTATGAATTACAAATTTACCATGTCAAAAGATAATTTATTTTAATTTATTTCATTTAGTAATAATTACTCTAAAATCCTATTTTAATCTTATTATTCTGAGTTTTAGGTTAATTCCTAATTTTTTTTCAAAGGAACTGAATTTTATCAACTCGAGACTCATGGCACACAAATCGAGGCAATCTGTTGACCAAAAAGTCAATTGACACAAACTCAACTTTCATGCATGATTTCCTGTAGATTTTAGCGTCAAAAATATGCTAGAATTTATGGCTCATCCGAATCAAATTCATTTGAAAATTATTGCACATACAAATTTCGTATTGTGCAACGGCGGTAAATTTCTAACCTAGAAGTTCTACAGAATTAACAGTATATAAATATTTCAAATTAAATTCTAGAAAAAACATATGTCAATGATCTCGACATTAGCTTTCCGAAAATTTAAACATTCCATGATTCTGATTCCTGGTTCTCCAAGAATCGCGAAAACATCGAAACACATCTATTTTCGGATATGCTGTGCTCTACGAATTTTCTAGAATTTAATACTCATAATTTCATAAAAAAATTTATATATTCAGAAATCTAACCTCAATATCATTCTAACGCAAGAAACTGGGCCTCGTTTGGAGTCCGGAGCTATACACAATGGCTTCTGGAAGATGAAGGAACCCTAGATGGCAATTCTCCCAAAATTGGCTCAAAGAAAACCCTAGAAATTAATAAGCTAACTATTATATATATAGGGGAGAGAGAGAAGCCACGGCTCAAAGGAGTGCCACGTGGCAGCCAACTGATGCTGCCCGCTCAGATCGAACGGTCAGGGTTCGATGCGGCTCGGCTCAGCTCAGTCCGACTCGGACTAGGACACGGCTCGGCTCGGCTCGGCTCGGCTCGCGGTTGGCTCGGCTTTACCACACCCACTCCGAGGTCGCTGACAGGCGGGCCCCGCCCAGTTGGCTGCGGGAGGCTGACAGGTGGGCCCTTGTTGGCTGACTGGGCAGAAATAATTACTTTTTGGGTTTTTATTTTCAGAAAATAGTTTGTAAATTCAGGTTTCCTAATTAACTCAAAATAAATGCTAAAAATAATCAAAAATTTAGAGAAAATATATTTCATTATTTAGAACCTACAATAAAAGTTTGGAATATTTTTAATTAAGTTTGACCCTAAAATAAATTCTTAAAAGTCTTAGGAAATTAGGGTTACTAGTTTTTAATTAACTAAAAATTATGGAAAAATCCCAATAGCCCAAAATTAACCTAATAACAACATTTAAGCACGAATTTCAGGATACGGAGGTTACAAGTCTACCCATCTTAAAATAATTTTGTCCTTGAAATTTAAAATCCTCAATTGTTTTATTTATTTATTTATTACCATCAAAATTAAATTCATCAAATCATATAATCATGAACTAATCCATATTGTTATTTCACAATATTTCTCAAAATTCTATAAATATCATATTCCTGAAAATCTTCAAATATAAAATCAAATTCCATTCTTATCACAATCTCCTCCAAAATTTTAAGTTAATAACGAAATACAACAATTTAATATTCAATCCCCTAATTGAAATCCAATCAATGCATATTTATAAAATTTAAAAATCGCATCCCAAAAATTGAATTCAAACACTAATCCATTAATGATCTTACTCCTCTAATTTAAATCCAATCAATGCATATTTATAAAATTTAAATTCTTATCCCAAAAATTTGAATTCAAACACTAATCCATTAATGATCTTACTCCTCGATTCTTTTTCCACATCATACTCAAATAATATAATACTTACAAGATCTTCAAAAACAACATTCAAAATAATTTTTAAATTTATACCTTGCAGTCAAATAAACATAATGATAATCTTCTTAACTTTCTTAAATGTTAATGACAAATTCACTCATATCTTAATCTTCATAAAATTAATGATTTACCAAAATCGTCAATTTTGCCATATTAAATTCTTAACTCTTTATTTAAATTAATGTTTATCCTCAAAATTTTAAAATTTGTGTCTCTCTTTGTCAAGTCATAACCTCTTCATTAATCTTTACTACGGTCAAACTACCAACAATAAAGGTCTAAAAAAATTCTACCTACCGTCATACAATATGCAATCTAGAGAAAACATACATGGTTATGGTTACTTTTGTCATGTATAGCAGTCTCTGTCAGGGTGTACTACTAACTACATTCTAGCAAGAAGATCATTGATACAGGCTATGGTACTAGAAAATCAATCAATAAAATAGACGAAAAGGAACAGAAAGGAAAAAAATAGAACATAGCCTTCTAACACAACCCTAGGTTTAATGATGCATCCAAAGTTTGATACCCTTATCCTTTTAGGTACCACTGTTTCTACTACAAGCACATCCACTGCTAGCTCTCTTACCTAATACAATTGTTTATACAAGTTGTTCTTATCACTCAAGTGCACACCAAGTACAACACACCATACTAAGTACTACTACTCATTCTAATACAACTCTAGATGGACACCCAAGTCAGTTTGAAGTGCCATCTCGAGCATGCTCAAGCCAATAGATCCTTACACATGTACTTCATCTACTCATATATTAATGTACATTTCTTACCCACCATAAAATTTTATCCTCAAATAAAATCCTCGAAATTTAACTTCTCGAACAATTTAAAATAAAATGTATATACTTTTCTCAAAAGTCAAATATTCAAATATTGAAATAAAATTTTAATCACTTCCAAAAAATCTTTATAGCTTTGACTATGTTTATTAAATTGAATTTGAATCCTCAAAAATTTAATAACATAAAATCTCAACTCCTCAAAATTTTTAAAAATTAAAATTTATTTCGAATCTTCAAATTATAAATTTAAATCCACATATATCTAAGTATACATATAAATACCCACAGTCTCTAACACACAAGATACACATAGATACACCAATTGTCTATAACTCTCAACTGTGTACTGAAATATTTGCACTGCCCGAATTACTTGCATTATTACTTCCAATAATTTTTTATCCATATTAATTGTTACATCAATCTAATATTATCACACGAGATACTTACTATTACTAGCATAATTCTCAACTAATCCTTGATATAGAAACACTAGCACTATTGGTATGGTAACACTAGCTTCATTATTAGATCACCTCATCAGACTTATTAGAACTCACGATCATGCGTACTAGTTATTAACTTATATAATACATATGCTCCACTTCACTCTCAAGGGCAGGCCTATGGTTCTATATCTCAATTGATGTATAAGTATCTCCATTTTTAATCTTTTACAGGTTGTTACACTAATCTGTGATAGACTTCATACCTTTCATGATCAATCTTGATATTCCTCTACCCATGGCACACTCATTAATACCCTTTTTATGTGTATACATTCCTTTACTCTTGACACACCCAAGTATCAACCATCAAATTGAATATCATGCTCCATTAATTTTTAACACAAATCCTTGATACTTAATTATTTTCATGGATCACCCAACTACATAAATCCATGGCTATCCAGGACTGGCATGCTGACTCTGATACTTACTCTTGGAACCATCACTGATACTCTTTACTCCGTCTACCTATAATACCAATACTAATAATAATGACACCTTATCATAGAACCATTGCTACAAGGTACTATGTTATGGGTTATCTCTAGATTAATGCCTATTGCTCACATGTCCAACCAAGAAACACTTGCAGATTCACAAGCCATACTCAGTCAACACTAGTACAAGACACAGACCTAATTGTAAGTCACCAATTATCACACTAACATGGATCCTTAAAGAAATAAAGCTCAAAAAGGAACTTGACTAAGGACTGAAGGTATCTCTACGGCTATCAAAAGTAAATGATGGAACAAAGTCCTAGAATAACAGAAGTGGATAAGTATTGAGATGATACTTTAAGAACAAATTTAAGATACAACCTGATAATCATACACGTCTGTCCAAAATCATGACACTCAGAATCCTCGCCACGCCAGTAAGCATAGCTGCGATGAACGATAGATTCCATAACTTAGGTATGCAACTCTATAATCATGTCGTCTAGAATCCTCGCTGTGCCGACTAGTATAGCTGCGAGAAATTCTAAATTTCATAACTAAGATATATACATCTGAAGTCAGGTACCTACGTTTTTGACACGCCAGCTAATATGGCTGCGATAAATTCTAGGCTCCATAAACAAAGCAGTCGTTTTACCTTTCTCACTGTCCTCATCAACATATGTCATCAGATAATATCGTAAATTTTAGTCCGTAAAATTTATCTCGATAAGAAATCAAACTCAACAACAACACCAAGAATTAAATTTAACAGTGATCAACAAGAATCAATTCAATAACAACAAGTGAGAACAGACAAAAATAAGGAAAAAGATTGAAATTGGAAATTATAATAAGATTATCAAGGGTCATCTCAGGAATCTCTCAAATAATTATGATGAGTATCCTCTCTCATCCTAGTATCCTATGTCCTATATCCTATCGCAGGCACGCAGTAGTACATCTAAGACGTCGTACTACCATGATATCCCATAACTTACAAAGTTTGACCTGCATAGGCCACCACTAAAAACGTGTCATGACCTGCACCCGGTATAGGGGCACGAGTGCGTAGGTACGTCCAGCCTACGCCGCAGCATCGGCGGTAGAACGCTGTCTAGGTCACAATACTAGCTAATCACTCTCACATGAATATCCAACTCCATAAGGAGACACATATATCATAATATAATATGGAATACTCAATCACATAAACTAAAGCACGATGAGATATCGAAGAAAATAAATGAAATACAAGACAAGTCTAAATAACAGAATAATCTAACCTGCAATCCATAACATCCAATCTCCAAGTATGCTGGAAACAAGTCCTCTAAGTCGTAGTCTGGAAAAATATTTCCAGTTAGGATGGAATGAAGTACAACTCACATAACAATTTCGATTAATTGATAAGGACTATAAAATAATAAATAGATGATACTATATACTGAGAGAAGACAATAAATAAATACAATGGCAAAATAAAGAGACAGGCAATATGGTACAGTTGGTGCATATATGAAATAAAGAGAAAGAGGTACAATATCATATACGAGTGATGTAGTATATGAACTAAAATAGATAACTGTAACTATTCTAAGTGTTTGAAATTATAGTTTCAAAATATGATCGGCTTGGGTACTTGTACGATAGCTACATGGCCTGGCTAATCATATGTGAGGTGTATGATTAACACTAACAATATTTTATACTTGTACGATAGGTATTTGATCACATCTCTCACTAGCAATTTCCCCGCCCCCAACTAGTACTGTGGATCCAACCATGACACGTCACAATACACGATCAATGTCCAATATATCATGTACAATGTCTAATATCAATGTCCAATATCAATGTCGTGTATAATGTCAATACGATAACCAATGTAACATCTCATGACTAAAGATCCAATTTATATACTAGTCTGTGTAGCACAGTGTCAAGAATCAGATGTAACATTTCTAAATACTTGAATTATAGAAATTATCAAATAACGGAAACTATCAAAGAATGTACTCGCATGTGGTCCTTATCTGCTATAAATCAGAGTCCAAGTCACAGTCCAAATAGACTATGTATTACAAATTTGCCATGTCAAAAGATAATTTATTTTAATTTATTTTAATTTATTTTAATTTATTTAATTCTGGAATAATTACTCTAAAATCCTATTTTAATCTTATTATTCTGATTTTTAGGTTAATTCCTAAAAAATTTCCAAAGGAACTAAATTTTATCAACTCGAGACTCATGGCATGCAAATCGAGGCGATCTGTTGACCAAAAAGTCAACCGACACAAACTCAACTTTCATGCATGATTTCCTATAGATTTCAGCGTCAAAAATATGCTAAAATTTATGGCTCATCCGAAATCAAATTCATTTGGAAATTATTGCACATACAAATTTCGTATTGTGCAATGGCGGTTAGTTTCTAACCTAGAAGTTCTACAGAATTAACAGTATATAAATATTTCTAATTAAATTCTGGAAAAAATATATGTCAATGATCTCGATATTAGCTTTTCGAAAATTTAAACGGTTCATGATTCTGATTCCTGGTTCTCTAGAAATCGAAAAAACATCGAAACACGTCTATTTTCGGACATGCTGTGCTCTACGAATTTTCCAGAATTTAATACTCATAATTTCGTAAAACAATTTATATATTCAGAAATCTAACCTCAATATCATTCTAATGCAAGAAACTGGGCCTTATTTGGAGTCCAGAACTATGCACAATGGCTTCTGGAAGATGAAGGAACCCTAGATGGCAATTCTCCCAAATTCAGCTCAAAGAAAACCCTAGAAATTAATAAGCTAACAATTATATATATAGGGGAGAGAGGGAAGCCGTGGCTCAAAGAAGTGCCATGTGGCAGCCATCCGACGCTGCCTGCTCAAATCGAACGGTCAGGGTTCGATGCGGCTCGGCTCGGCTTAGTCCGACTCGGACTAGGACACGGCTCGCGGTCGGCTCGGCTTCACCACACCCACTCCGCGGTCGCTAACAGGGGGGCCCCGCCCAGTTTGCTGCGGAAGGCTGACGGGTGGGCCCTTATTGGCTGACTGGGCAGAAATAATTACTTTTTAGGTTTTTATTTTCAGAAAATAGTTTTTAATTCAGTTTTCCTAATTAACTCAAAATAAATGCTAAAAAATATCAGAAAATTCTCATAAAATTCTAAAAATTATATTTGATTATTTTGAACCTAAAATAAAATTTTAGGATATTTTTAATTAAGTTTGACCCTAAAATAAATTCTTAAAAGTACTAGAAAATTAGGGTTACTAGTTTTTAATTAACTAAAAATTATGGAAAAATCCCAATAGCCCAAAATTAACCTAATAACAACATTTAAGCACGAATTTCAGGATACGGAGGTTACAAGATGTGCAATCAGAGAGGAGCATTTAGACTCTCGAGGATATGCTGCGTACCTTTATACTAGATTTTGGGAGATCTTGGGAGGACCATCTCCATTTGGTAGAGTTTGCTTACAACAATAACTACCAGGCTAGTATAGAGATGTCATCATTTGAGGCTCTGTACGGACGGAAATGTCGTACTCCCTTGTCATAGGACGATATTGGAGATAGAGTTTTGCTAGGGCCAGAGATGGTTGTGGATGCAGCGGAGGAGATTAAGCTGATTAGAGACATACTTCGAGTAGCGCAGGACAGACAGCGGCATTGGGCCGATAGCCACCGGAGACCTTTGGAGTTTGAGGTATAGTTTTAGATTTTTTTTATTTTGTGCTTGATATTGGTTGTTTGTTATAGATTAAGTTCATAAGGTTGCATTTTGTTCTAGGTTTGTGGTTTGGTATTTCTGAGAATTTCTCCGACAAGAGGCACGATTCATTTCGGTAGAGGCGGGAAGCTTAGTCCGCGATTCATCAGACCTTTCAGTATTCTCGAGAGGGTCGGTGCAGTTGCTTACAGACTAGACTTGCCACTTGCATTGGAGGGAGTGCACAACGTATTTTATGTGTCACAGTTGAGACGGTACGTGGCAAATTCTAGTCGTGTATTGGATCACTCGGAGATAGAGGTGGCCCTACTCTTAACTATCCAGAGCAACAGTTGAGATTCTGGATCGGAGAAAGAAGGTGCTGAGGAACCAGACTATTCCTTTGGTATGCGTCGCATTGAGTCATCACTCTCCGGAGGAGTCTACCTGGGAGAGAGAGGATGAGATGCGAGAGCGTTACCCATTTTTGTTTTTGTCTTGAGGTATGTTCTTTCCTGATTCTATTCTGTTTTATTTTTTGGGGGTAGTTTCGTCTTTTAATTTTGAGGACAAAATTATTTTAAGGGGGGTAGACTTGTCACTACCACATTTTCTAGGAAAGGATATTTTGGTCATTTCATAATTAATTAAATATTGTGCATATTTAATATTTATTTATTGTATTATTTTTTTATTGTTAGATGTTAGTTTATTATTTTGGACTTGTGTTAGTGGACCTAACTAGTTTAGATTAGATCCATGGACCAACATTTAATTCTAGTTAGAATTGAGCCCAATAATAAGCCCAATCATTAGGAGGATGATTAATTAAGTCAAACCAATTAGACTAGAACCTTCCCGGCCTAATATTAATAGAGGGAAATTTCTCTCTCTTCACTTTTTATTTCAAATCTAGATCTAGAATTTCCTCTACCCAAATTTCTTTCCAGTTCCTTCCCAAATCATCATTGGAGGCCATTGGAATAAGAAGAAAGTAAGAATCTACAAGGAGAAAGTAAGGATCTACAAGGAGGAGAAAGGATCTACAAGTTGGAAGCTCTTTTCACTCAATTTGGAGGTTTCATTATGAATCCATCTTCCAATAGGTACAATTCAGTTTTTCTCTCTAATTAGACTCTAAATTTATATTTTAATCATTAGGAACCATCCCTTATGCTAAGGCTACCCATAGGATTTGGAATTAGATTCATAGGAGGCCTATGGAGAAAGTTATGTGATATTTAGTGTCAATTTTGGGAGAATTCTGAGATTGACACAAATTGTGTTTGTCAATAGGTCAATTAGACCAAATTGACATGTGTTTGATTGTGTGTGGCTAGTGTCGTATCCATAATTGGATACGTGTAGGCCGTATCCCGATAATTTGGAGATACAGGTTGTTTTGGGAGTTTTCTTCCTACACGGGGGGTCTGAGCATGTCATATTTTGACACGGACATGTAGATGAGTAGTTAGCTCTTATATTGTTCATAATTATGATTTTAGACTTGCTCATGTCCGTTGGGATACATTTGGTTGTGTGGTAGAGCCGTATCGCAAGCGTATCATAGATCTAGTGTGATACGGGTGCGATGCACTTCACGTATTTATTCTTTACAATTTAATTCAATTATAGATATTATAATATTATAATTATTATGTGAGCTATATATATGTATATTTATATGTTTAATCTATAATTTTTGTTGATTTATTGGTGATCATGGGATATATATATATATATATGTCACGCTCCAGTCCCAAAATAGGTAGGACAAGGAATACGTAATCATGTCAGCCGCATGTATATGGCAACTCCAATATATGAAAACCATACCACATACGTACGCTATATTATGAATATCCAATCCACAAGTGGTAATATACTGTCAACACAAGTCACACGCAATCTATATCTCATCCACAGCATAAATAAAGAAATAGGAAATAAATAACTGAATCTCAAATATGAAGTATCAAAGTATGATAGTCGGATGAAAACAAATTCACTACCAATCGACTATACTAAAACTACTAAATGAGAGAAGAGATCAACTCTAATATAAGATAAATATCCACAAGAAAAATAGCAACTAGAATATCCATCAACTGCGATGAATCAAAGGTACTATGAAGGTAAGACCACCTCAGTCTGGTATGAAGCGTCGGGTTCGGGTCCGTACTCCTATGGATACTCCTAAAAGTCTATACCTGGAAAGGGACCAGGTCCTCAGAGGGATATAACAAGATACATAGAAACATGCCAATAAAGTACTGAAAATAAACATCAAATGGGTCACCTAACCATTAATGTGAATGCAGTTTGAGAACAACTTTCCAACAAGTGGGCTATCTGGCCAAAATGGGATTGGCATGATTCTCTTGGAGATTTAGGGGCCAACAAAGCATGACGTCTTTTGAACCTCAGAGGCCGCCAGGTAATATATAGGGGTCATCATGACCGCGCATCTCCGGCGGAGCGTACGGGTTACACAAAGAAAGTGCAAAAGAGCCCAAACGCCTTACTTATTGTTCTCCCCACCTCATGCTCTAAGCATGTCATATCCATGACATGATAATACCTCTAAATAACTGTCAGGTCTTCTAGCATGCAATTTCTATCAGCAGCTATCCCTATTTGTCGCACGTCCTATACGTACTAGTGGCCAGTCGAATATGCAAGTCCGTGTCCTACATGAGACTCACACTCGTGTAATAACAGTGTTATGGCTAATGAAACATAAAATGCCTTATGATAATGGGGTGGTCTCATAAACTAGGTCAACATGCATATATATAGTAAAAACAGAATACGACGTCACCGTCGTTGCACCCAAGTTATTCTTGGATGTGTAGTTTATATAGCAGTTAAAATATATGAACTAAATGGACAGAAATAAAATGCATGCATCATATGAAATGTAAATCACAGTACAATGGCAAGGTATACTTGCCTAGCAAGCAATCTGTAAAGTGTAAGCGTCCAGATGTCAAGTACACAGGATCAGAAACTATGGCCTCCGAACAAACGTCTCCGGATGCTGAAATAAATACCACCAATATTTTCGGAATCAGCGAGATAGCTAGAAAACACTACCCTTTCGTCCAATTTGGACATAGGGACAAAATGGTAATTTCGGACCAAAGCTAGTCCATATGTGGCATACCTTACACCGAAATACGTGCCAGGGGTAAATGTCTCTAAATGGGACAAACTATAGGTCAAACAAATTTTAAATGTCAATACGAACTCAACGGTATGTCCAATTTTGGATTCCGGTGAGTCGAACACAAATTTGCCCAAAAAGTCAACCGTAGGGCCCACAAATAGGCAGCTTGGTCAACTATCTTAGAATTGCGTGAAACTTGGGTCACAGGACCAACGTGATACCACGAATCCAATAACGCAAGTTTCGTCGCATTCCGACGAGCGTACACTAAATTGTGCGATGTTTTGCAAAAGTTGCGATACAGGAACTTTTTACGGATACGGGTTGATTCCGACGCGCACATACGTCCAAATCAGTTTTCGCAAAAGCCCACACGTCAGGATATACCATACGCGCATTTTGGTGCAATTGGTACGCGACGGGACGGTCCCGTTTGGCGGGGCGTGCTCCGTATCGCAAATTTTAAAGTTTTGAAAACAAGTTTTTCTGATTTTTAACCCAGTTTATCTCTGCATATAACACAAAATAGAATAATCTAATTAACAGGAAATGATCTTGGTTATATGGTCTTCACATAGAAAAAGGTGAATCTAAGTTTAGATGTCTGTGGAGGAAGATATCAGTCCTTAAACATGGGTGGTCGCAATAGTTTCTGCAGTGTAAAAGATATAGTTTTTCTCTAACTTAGCCTTGATTTCTACCTAGTGTTAAGCGTTGTTCGATGGAAACTAATTTACAGAGTTGGAAGGGGGATAGGTCGTGAACATACCGGTGAAGACGGATCCGAATTTGGTCGAGCAAAACGACGGGAAACAGCGGGAAGTAGGGTATGTTGCTACTCAATTCTGTCGCGGAATCTCACGGTCGCGCAAACGCGGGGGTGGTCGATGGTGCTCCGGTGGCTGCGGGGTGATCCGACGGTCTTCGAGGTCGGCCCAGGGTCGTGGGGGAGTAGGTTTAGGGTTAGGGTTTATGGAATAGATGTATGTATATATAGGGTAGAGGGAGCGGTGAGTAGATGAGAAGAGTCGGCTGACCGCGCGGGGGGGTAATTAGGCGGGCTGGGGTTCTGGGAAATAAGACTTAGGGTTTAGAGTATTAAGGATTTAGTTTAAGGATTTCTTTTCTTTTCTTTTCTTTTCTTTCCTTTTCTTTTCTTTTATTCTATTACTTATATATATATATATATATATATATATATATATATATATATATATATATATATGTGTGTGTGTGTGTGTGTGTGTGTGTGTGTGTGTGTGTGTATGTATGGTAATAAAATTTTCAGAAAAGTATATTCGTACATAAAAATAATCCTGCATCCTTCTACAAAGACTTCCTACATAAAATAAAATAAGATAAAATAATAGTTTGATCAATAATTTCTAGATGAATATTTACCTAGTAATTAAAATTCGATAAATTCTATTTTTCTAATTAACTAAGAAATGTGATAAATAAATTAAATGGTTAATTAAATAATTAAAATACATTTAAAATTTGGGGGTTTACATTATACCCAACTTATAAAAATTTCGTCCTCGAAATTAAAACTAAGCAACGGTAGAAAATCAAGGATGGTATATGGTAGAAATGAACAAGATGAATGCATACCTTGGTCTACGAATAGATACGAAAAATGTTTGCGCATGTCGTCCTAACACTCCCAAGTTGATTCTCCTGGCGCGTGATGCTTCCATGCCACGCGGAACAAGGAAATAGGCTGATTCATCAACATTTTCTCTCGACGATCAAGGATCCCCACGGGTTGCTCTTGGTATGACAAGCTTCGGCCCAATGGTGGTCTCAGAATGGTCGAGAATATGACTGCTATCTGCCACATATCGCCTAAGTTGTGACACGTGGAATACATCATGTACTCCCTCAAGTGAAGGTGGTAGAGTCAACCGATACGCCACTTCTCACACTCTCTCTAGTACGTCAAATGGTCCAATATACCTTGGGCTCAACTTGCCTCGCCCTCCGAATCGAATGGTGCCTCTAGTAGGTGATATCCTCAAGAAGACATGATCGTCCTCTTTAAACTCCAAGGGACGACGATGAAGGTCTATCAACTGCTTCTTCCTGTCTTGCGCTGCTCGCAAGTGCCCTTGTATCTTCTTCACTGTCTCAACGGTATTGATTACCAACTTTGGTCCCAGAATCTGACGTTCTCCCACGTCACTCCAATACACGGGAGACCAACACTTTCTTTCATACAATTCTTCAAATGGAGCCATCTAGATGCTCGCTTGATAGCTATTGTTGTAAGAAAACTCCACAAGATGTAGGTAGTCCTCCCATGATTCTCCAAAGTCTAACATACAAGCCCTCAACATATCTTCAGTGTCTGAATAGTACGTTCGGACTATCCATCTGTCTGCGGGTGGTAAGATATACTGAACTTCAGAAGAGTCCCAAGACTCTTTTGCATGCTTCTCCAAAAGTGAGATATAAAACGCGAATCCCTGTCTGACACAATGCTGACCGAAATATCGTGCAACCTCACGATCTGCCTCATGTATAAGTCGGCCAAGGCTTCTGTAGACTGGCCAACCCTAAAAGGCAAGAAATGCGCGGTCTTGGTGAGTCGATCCACTATTACCCATATTGTATCTCTCCTACTTGGACTCTTTAGAAAACCCGTGACAAAGTCCATAGTGATGTGCTCCCACTTCCACTCAGGAATCGAAAGTAGTTGTAGTAGCCATGTTGTTCTCTGGTGCTCTGCCTTTACCTGCTGACATACTAGACATTTGGCTACAAAGCGAGATATCTCTCTTTTCATCTCATGCCCCCAAAAGTGTTGTCGTAAGTCACGGTACATCTTGGTGCCTCCAGGATGAATAGAATATATCAAACTATGAGCTTATGCGATCAGATCCTGTAGAATCTCTCCATTGGGAACATATAGACGATCGCCATATTGTAATGTCCCGTCATCATGAATGCGCAATCCCGTCTGCTCTCCGGTCTCTGTCCTTTCTTTCAATCTCCTGAATCTGGCATCCGTAGGCAAGGCTGCCTTGATCCTCTCTACTAGTGAAGACTGTACTTGTAAGTTTGCTAATGTCCCATCTGCTCCGGGTAATATCACTTCTATACCAAGTTCTTGCAAGTCCTCCAATAATTCCCTCTATGTCGTCAAGAAGTAAGTTGCTGGTTTCCGGCTTAATGCGTCTGCTACTATGTTAGCCTTGCCTGGGTGATAATGTAGCTCTATCTCAAAATCCTTCATCAACTCAAGCCACCGACGTTGCCTCATATTTAGCTCCTTTTGCGTGAAGACATACATGAGGCTTTTGTGGTCTGTATAGATCTCCACTCGTTCCCCATATAAGTAATGTCTTCATAGCTTCAGAGCAAAAACAACAGCTACAAGCTCCAAGTCATGAGTTGGATAATTCTTCTCGTGTACTCGTAACTGTCTAGATGTGTATGCAATCACCTTGCCATGCTGCATCAATACGTATCCCAAGCCTTTTCCTGATGCGTCACTGTAAATCACATAACCTCCTGATCTTGATAGAATAGTCAATACCGGCGCTGTGGCTAGTTGCTTCTTCAACTCCTCGAAAGCAGCTTGACACTCGCCGGTCCATACGAACTCTTGATCCTTGCATGTCAACCGAGTCATAGGTGCTGCTATCCTTGAGAAGTTCTCCATGAACCGTCGGTAATATCCCGCAAGTCCAAGAAAACTTCTCACCTCCAATGCTGATTTAAGAATGGGCCATGTCTCGACGGCCGAGATTTTCTCTGGATCAACAGAAATACCATCTCCCGTAACGACATGCCCAAAAAATGAGACTCTGTCCAAGAAAAACTCATATTTACTGAGCTTCGCATATAACTGCTCTTTCCTCAAGGTCTTTAGGACAATTCGCCGGTGCTCCTCGTGGCTCTTCGAATAGACAAGTATGTCATCTATGAAGACGACCACGAATTGGTCCAAATACTGATGGAATACTCGATTCATTAAGTCCATAAAGATAGCTGGAGCATTGGTCAATCCAAATGGCATGACCAGAAACTCGTAGTGCCCATATATTGTCCTGAATGCGGTCTTCGAGATATCCTGATTCCGTACCTTCACCTGGTGATATCCCGATCTCAAGTCTATCTTCGAGAACACCTTGGCTCCACTAAGCTGATCAAATAAGTCATCAATGCATGGCAATGGGTATGCACATACGCACTGATCTATCCTTCTTTGGTACAAACAACACTGGTGCTCCCCAGGATGATGCACTTGGCTGGATAAAACCTTTCTCCTCTAATTCTTTCAACTGTGCCTTCAGCTCATCCATCTCCTTCTTCGCCAATCTATAAACATGCGATGCTATGGGTGTTGCTCCTGGTGTCAATTCAATCAATAATTCTACGTCTCTGTCGGGAGGTAGTCCTGGCAATTCCTCTAGGAAGACGTCTTAAAACTCTGAAATAATGGGATGATAAATAACGTTGTCCATTGCAAGCTGAATACCGTCAAGGGCTTATGTAGATCCTCGTGCAAACTCAAGTTCCGGCTGGCCTGGTACCTTAAAAAGTATGCTTCCTCCAAAGCAGTCGAAGAAAGCGTGGTACTTGCTTAGCCAGTCCATTCCAAGCACAATATCAAAAGTTGGCATAGGAAGGACTAAGAGTCGGGCATTTATCTCTCTGCCACGAATTACTACAGGACACGATCTATAAATCCGACTAACAGGTACAACTCCTCCTCCGGTGAGAATTCTAACACAACTAGGTAAAGGTGTAGTGGCAATATTGTGTTTGGCAATAAAACTAGAAGATATGAACGAGTGGGTGGCTCCCGTATCAAATAATATCACAGCAGGAAAAGTAAAAGCAAGAGTAATACCTGCTATGACATCAATCTCCTGTTCTATGTCATCCACTTCTAGTATAAATGCTTGTCCCTTCCTCTGTGGTAGTCCATGACTGGCCCTTGTGTACTGATCCTCCTGAGTAGGTAACGGTGGTCCTCGCTAAAATTCTCCGGCTGTCGGGGGTCGAGGTGCTCCTGGTCTAGTCATCTGCTGAACTGGCTTCGGTGCTGGAAGTGCTAGCCTCTGTATTGGTGGTAGAAGTGTCAAAGTCTGCTGTATTGGACAGTCTCTCACCATATGATGTCCGGAACTACATCTTATACATTGTCCTAAGCGAGTCCGACAGTCTCTAAAAATATGACCGCGTCTCCCACAATAATTGCAGTGGGGCTTCTCCAGAATCTGGTACGGTCCTGCTTTGTGCTGTTGCTGCTGCTGCTGTGCCAAGGTACGTCCGATAGGCCCTCTTTGCTGTGTCCTTGCTGGTCCTTGCTGTGTCTTCAATTGACCTCATTTTTACTTGCTGATGGTCTCCTATAATCTTGCTTCTATCAATAATTCGGCAAAAGAGATCCGGGACTGTGAGCTAGTGTAGTGTTGGAGCGCCTGGGTTAGTCCACGGTGAAACCTCTTAGCCTTCTCCAAGTCATTCGGTATCAGGACAGCGCCATATTTACTAAGGCGACTAAACTCTATATCATACTCGTCAACTGTCTTGTTCCCCTGCTCCAGATAAAGAAACTGATCATATAATGCATCCCTTACAGTATCCGAAAAGTACTTCCTCTCAAAGCACTCCAAGAATTATTCCCAAGTCTGATACGTACCCAACTGGCACTCCATTGATTACCACCAGTGATGAGCATTACCATCTAGTTGCGTTATTACACCTGTCATCCATAGATCTGTAGGCAGCTGTGATGCTTCTAATAACTTTTTGGTGTGGGTAATCCAGTTTGTGGTTACCTCTGGGCTCTCTGTGCCTTTATACCGCTTGGGACCCATCTTTACAAAGTCCTTGACTGAACCAACTCTAGCTCGTAGTACTGGAACTAGTGCCTGGGCTGGTACAGTTGCCTGTGCAGCCATTCTCTCAAGTGCTGCCAGAAATTCTTGCCTCTGCTCTACCGCTTGCTGCCTCTGCTCTTCAGCTAGTGCGGTCGTCTGTTGTCTATGTTCCTGCATCATCATTTGGAAGAATTAGAACAGCTGTGTCTGGCCATCCTGTGGTGTCGATGAAGCTGGAAAAGGTCCTATTAAGTAAAGCAGAAAGATCAGATGGAACTGGATTGTGAGTCTGTTCATCCGTCTCAGGAAGTCTAGAAGTCGTCGAGGTCTCCCCTCGAGTTTGGTCGTTGATTCCTGAAGGTGTGTCACCTCCGGCGGCAGTACATCCACTACGCGAATCCATCTCTCTGCAAGAGGTGGACAAAATAATTAGAAGGAGTACAGGAATCAAACAGGATACAAGCATTTAAATAGGAAGTTGAAAGGGAAGCTAAGTTTCAGTCAAGCGTGGATGAGATCATATACTCTATTCCTATACGAAGGCTTGTTCGGTACAGTAACATAACCGAGACAATATATTCGTAGACCTGCATAGGCCACCACTAAAAGCATATCACGCCCTAGTCAAAAAATACGTAGGACTAGGAATACGCAATCATGCCAGCCGTATGTATATGAAAACTCGAATATATGGAAACCATACCACATACATACGATGTATTATGAATATCCAATCCACAAGTGGTAATATACTGTCAACACAAGTCATACGCAATCTATATCTCATCTACAGCATAAATAAAGAAATAGGAAATAAATAACTGAATCTCAAATATGAAGTATCAAAGTATGATAGTCGAATGGAAACAAATTCACTGCCAATCGACTATACTAAAACAACTAAATGAGAGAAGAGATCAACTCTAATATAAGATAAATATCCACAAGAAAAATAGCAACTAGAATATCCATCAGCTGCGATGAATCAAAGGTACTCTGAAGGTAAGACCTCCTCAGTCTGGTATGAAGCGTCAGGTCCGGGTCCGTACTCCTGTGGATACTCCTACAAGTCTATACTTGGAAAGGGACCAGGTCCTCAGAGGGACATAACAAGATACATAGAAACATGCCAATAAAGTACTAAAAATAAACATCAAATGGGTCGCCTAACCATCTATGTGAATGCAGTTTGAGAACAACTTTCTAACAAGTGGGCTATCTGGCTAAAATGGGATTGACATGATTCTCTTGGAGATTCAGGGGCCAACAAAGCATGACGTCTTTTGAACCCCAGAGGCCGCCAGGTAATATATAGGGGTCATCATGACCGTGCATCTCCGGCGGAGCATACGGGTTACACAAAAAAAGTGCAAAGGAGCCCAAACGACTTACTTGTTGTTCTTCTTACCCCATGCTCTAAGCATGTCACATCCATGACACGATAATGCCTCTAAATAACTGTCAGGTCTTCTAGCATATAATTTCTATCAATAGTTATCCCTATCCGTCGTACGTCCTATACGTACCAGTGGCCAGTCGAATACGCAAGTCTGTGTCCTACATGAGACTCACACTCGTATAATAATAGTGTCATGGCCAATGAAACATAAAATGCCTCATGATAATGGGGTGGTCTCATAAACTAGGTCAACATGCATATATATAGTAAAAACAAAATACGATGTCACCGTCGTTGCACCCAAGTTATTCTTGGACACGCAGTTTATATAGCAGTTAAAATATATGAATTAAATAGACAAAAATAAAATACATGCATCATATGAAATATAAATCACAGTACAATGGCAAGGTATACTTCCTGGCAAGCAATCTGTAAAGTACACAGGATCAGGAACTATGGCCTCCGAACAAATATCTTCGAATGCTGAAATAAATATCACCAACGTTCCCGGAATCAGCGAGATAGCTAGAAAACACTACCCTTTCGTCCAATTTGGACACAGGGGCAAAACGGTAATTTTAGACCAAAGCGGGGTCCATATGTGGCCCACTTTACACCAAAATGCGTGCCAGGGGTAAAGGTCTCTAAATGGGACAAATTATAGGTCAAACAAATTCTAAACGTCAATACGAACTCAACTGTATGTCCAATTTTGGATTCCGGTGAGCTGAACACAAATTTACCCAAAAAGTTAACCGTAGGGCCCGAAAATAGGCGGCTTGGTCAACTTTCTCAGAATTGCGTAAAACTTGGATCACAGGACCAGCGTGATACTACGAATCCAATGGCGCAAGTTTTGTCACATTCTAACGAGCGTACACTAAATGGTGCGGTATTTTATAAAAGTCACGATACGGAGACTTTTTACGGATACGGGTTGATTCTGACGCGCACACATGTCTAAATCAGTTTTCGCAAAAGCCCACATGTCAGGATATACCATACTCGCCTTTCGGTGTAATTGGTACGCGATGGGGTGGTCCCGTTTGGTGGGGCGCGCTCCGTATCGCAAATTTTAAAGTTTTGAAAACAAGTTTTTCCTGATTTTTAACCCAGTTTATCTCTGCATATAACACAAAATAAAATAATATAATTAACAGAAAATAATCTTGGTTATATGGTCTTCATATAGAAAAAGGTGGATCTAAGTTTGAATGTCTGTGGAGGAAGATATCAGTCCTTAAACATGGATGGTCGCAACAGTTTCTGCAGTGTAAAAGATGTAGTTTTTCTCTAACTTGGCCTCGATTTCTACCTAGTGTTAAGCGCTGTTCGATGGAAACTAATTTACAGAGTTGGAAGGGGGATATGTCGTGAACATACCGGTGAAGACGGATCCGAATTTGGTCGAGCGACACGGCAAAAAATAGCGCGGGAAGTAGGGTACGTTGCTACTTAATTCTGTCGTAAAATCTCACGGTCGCGCAGACGCGGGGGTGGCCGGCGGTACTCCGGTGGCTGCGGGGTGATCCGACGGTCGTCGAGTTTGGCGCAGGGTCATGGGGGAGTAGGTTTAGGGTTAGGGTTTATGGAATAGATGTATGTATATATAGGGTAGAGGGAGCGGTGAGTAGATGGGAAGAGTCGGCTGACCGCGCGGGTGTGCTCGCGGGGGAGTAATTAGGCAGGCTGGGGTTCTGGGAAATTAGACTTAGGGTTTAGAGTATTAAGGATTTAGTTTAAGGATTTTTTTTTCTTTTTTTTTCTTTCCTTTTCTTTTTCTTTTTTTTTATTCTATATATATATATATATATATATATATATATATATATATATATATATATATATATATATATATGGTAATAAAATTTTCAGAAAAGTATATTAGTACATAAAAATAATCCTTCATCCTTCTACAAAGACTTCCTACATAAAATAAAATAAGATAAAATAATAGTTTGATCAATAATTTCTAGATGAATATTTACCTAGTAATTAAAATCCGATAAATTGTATTTTCTAATTAACGAAGAAATACGATAAATAAATTAAATGGTTAATTAAATAATTAAATAATTAAAATACATTTAAAATTTGGGGTTTTTATAATATATATATATATATATATATATATATATATATATATATTGTGTGTAGATGTATATATATATGTGAGATGTGTATTTATGTGTGTGAGCTTGAGGGAAGAAGAAACAATGGAAAACAGTGAATAAAACAATAGAAGACAGGAAGAACAGCAATAGAAAGCAGTTAGAGAAAAGCAGTGAAAAGCAGCTTAAAAGCAGCAGCAGAAGCACTGAAAAGCAGAAGCAGAAAGCAACAGAAGCAGCGGCAATAAGCAGCAGCAGCGACACTAAGCAGCGGCTGTTTGATAATAAATGAAAGAAATTGAAACTAGGTTTATACGAAACCCTTTCTTTGTTTACAAACAAGAAAAAGAAGTACAATTAATCCTATACGAGGATGTTAAGTACAAAAATTTAATTCTGGAAAAATATTGTTATAGGAGTCTGATCTGCGATCGATCACTTTGTCCCTTGGACCACACGATGATGAAGAAGTGGTGTAGAAGAAGAAAAAGAAGCTTCAAAGACTGCAGGGAAGGTTGAACTCTCATTGCCAAAGCTCTCTATAGGTGCTTTCTTGACCTTGACCTATGTCTGTGACTCCTGGATTCTCTCCACCTTGGAGTCGACCTCTCTTATCTCCCGCTCATCCCCCCTTCACTCCTATGGCCGGAAGTCTCTATTTATAGAGTTTGGTCACAGTAACTGACCAGTCGGTGTAGAAACCGAACAGCGGGGAAAGCTGCACCTTTTACGCGACGGTTATAATAACTGCTACCCACGTATGAATGATCTCCTGAATTGGCGTGTGACGCGTGTCCCATTATGAGGTAATGCGTATAATCGCTCGTCGAAGATCACGGCATGCAAGCTACGTAGGTAACTGCCCCTCACGTAGAGAAGGTTAGCATAAAGGCCAAATAACTGTCTCGTTTGGCGTAAAAGCCAAATAGTTATCTTGTTGGCGTAAAAGCCAAGTAGTTGTCCTGTTGGCGTAAAAGCCAAGTAGCGGTCTTGATGGCGTAAAAGCCAAGTAGCTGTCTTAATGCCGTAAAAACCAAGTAGCTGACTTGATGGCGTAAGGTAGGTAACCAGCGTAAACTAGCCAATTATCCTTCCTTGACTGAGGTCTTGAGCGTATTTTTGGCCAAATAGCCTTATCACGCACCTTTGCAAATATAGCCTGAGTCGGCATATTTCGAGGAGATAGCATACAGCGTGCTCCTATAGTTAAAAATGGCCTGAGTTGGCGTATTTGCAGGGATGGTGATGTGGACGTATTAGCCCTAACTTTAGCTCTCCCAGTCAGTAGAACCAAATCTCGTGCATTAAATGCAGAGATCTGCCCCCATCTCGCGTATTAACTGCAAAGGCGTGCCTCGAGTTCTGTACTAAGAACAGCTTTTAACGTAGCGGTTGGTTTCGTCTCATCCTGAGCGTAAAACTCACCTCTGCCTGTGTAAAATAGGCAGCGTATTCCTTGAATGCATAAATGTCGTCTTATATCAAGGATTATGTCACTAAACGACAGTCTGGGGTTCTGTGCAGAATCATTATAACAGTCGTCATCTCGATCATCGTGCAGTACTCTTTGTCAGAAGTCAGGTTCACTGTTTCGTCTGACAAGTTCAATCAAGGAATACGAAGAGTTTCTCGTACAACTTCCCGCTGCATTAAAAGCAGACAGGTTTTACGCCGAAGTGGCGATGTAGCAACCTTTTTACGCCGAAACAGTGTGGAAGGACTGCTTTACGCGGGTTGCTATGGAGCTATGTTTTACGCCGAATAGCGTTGAAGCTCTGTTATACGCCGATGGCTCTAAAGTCATGTTTTATGCTACACAGTGCTGGAGTTCTATTTTACACGGGCTTTCTACATATTGAGAGTTTTACGCGTATGATTCCCCAGCGTATTTTTTATGCTTCTACAAGACCCCCTTCAAAGTTTTTAAATTCCTCGTAATTTGAAATACTTTGAATGAAGCATGAAACGGTCAAGTTTGACTCGTTCCACGAGGCTGATTTCTCGACGAATTTTTAGGAATTTTTTAGGATTTGGTGTGTTCTCCTCTGCCTATATAAAGGCACGCGAGTTAACCTGTTTTTCTCGCACTTCCTTCACCACAAAGAGAGAGATGGTTGCCGAGATTCGTCGTGCTGACTTGAGAAAGAAGAAGATCATGTTCTTCCAGCACGTAAGGAGCCAAAAGAGAAGGCATCTTCAAGCAAATATCCTCTGCAACGATGGATCATGGAAGGATATCATAGCTTCCTTTGCTCGGGATAATCAACATTTTCATATGGCGATTCGTCTAGGAGAGAGGAAGGGTCTCATTTGGCCACACAGCTTGCAAGCTGTATTCTCTCCCATTATGGCGCTGGACGAAGATAGGCAGTTTGGCCCTGTCTTCCAGTATTGTGTTGGGTCTGAACTCCTAACACAATTTCTAGGGCATGTCTGCCAAGGCGTATGGAGGATGGGCTTGCATAATTAATATATGCCCAATTTTGTATCCTCCCGCCATTAATCATTTTCTTGTTCATCGGCTGCAGAAGTCGATGAACTGCCATAGAAGGAGAAAAAGATCTACACTAATATGAGAACCTGGCATAACAGATTCTTGGTGTGATCTTTAAATGAAAATAAGAAACCCTTTGTAGAAAAAGGATTTCCATCATATGTAATCATGAAAATGAAAAATCCTTTATAAACTGGATTTCCATCATATGTAATCATAATCAATAGATTTGTTTTCTTTTACGCATCTGATGATTTGCCATATTTGCTGTGAGGAAGTCTGAATAGTGCGCAGCTTTAGCACTTCTGAATAATTTTATGCTGACTCTGATAAAAGAATATCCGGTCACGTCCTGACTTTTACGCGAAACGAAAGACCCGTAAAAAATAGCTCTTTAGCATTTAAGTCATTTTGAAGATCCGACTGTCATGCTATTTCTTGGACGAGGAGTCGCGTAGAATTTTGAACTGTCACTTCTCTAATGCGAAGCCTTTCTGTTCAGAATATCATCTTCAAGAATGGTTTCCTCGAAAATCCCTCGAAATAGGGCGAGAAATGTCTGCCGGACAGGCCATACTTGAACTTTAGATGTAAAGAGGATTCTGGCTAAACTTTGAATGAACTTCCAATGGCCTAAGGAGAAGAGTCATCTTTTAATGCTGACTTCTATGTGTGTTTTAGGCATTTGGAATGTTCTGTAGCCAAAAAGGAGTACTTTCTGCGAAAAACCCTTGCAAATGGCCTTCTCGAGTATAAGACCCAAATTGTCCTGATATACGCGTACGCTGGCTTGCGCAATTTTAGGATATGCAGAAAATCATAGATCCGTAGCATCTGTATCTTCTGAGCGTAGAATCGTAGATCTATAGTCTCTGAGCGTAAAATCATAGATTTGTGGCTTCTGAGCGTAAAATCGTAGATCTGTAACTTCTTAGCGTAAAAGCTTCTGAGCGTAAGATCGTAGATTTGTAGCCTCTGAGCGTAAAAGCTCCTGAGCGTAGCATCATAGGTCTGTAGCTTCTGAGCATAAAAGCTCCTGGGCGTAAGGTCGTAGATTTGTAGCTACTGAGCGTAAAAATCGTAGATTTATAGACACTGAGCGTAAAAGTTCCTGTGCATAAAACCATAGATTTGTAACTGCTGCGCGTAAAATCTGGATCCGCTGACTGTCGGTCTTCTTTTTTCCAATGATAGGCTGACGTGGTCCCAAATCATAACCGAATATTAAATATCGGATTTGGTTAGGGATTCGAAGAGTTATCAGAACTCTATAAATAGCCCAAGGTTTTGAGAAAGAAACCCTTCACCTGTCTTTGCAAGAACCCTTCGTCTCTCTGAGAATTTTTCGTCTTCTTCTCTCTTCTGAGAACTCTGAGTCTAGCCATGGCACCGAAACATGCTTCTACTGCTAAGGGAAAGAAAGTTGCCTCTTCTTCTCGCTCCTCTGCTCAAGCACGAGCAAACCCCATCAGGCAGAGCGAGCCCCGATCTGAACAAAGTGCTCCTCCGACGAGCTGCGCCCCGGGTATCATAGGTAAAGACTTCGAGAGGAGAAAAACCCTTCGCACACGTTGTACGTGAACGCGCAAGGTCATCTTCTGTGCTGAAAGCCTCTTCGAGGGAGATGATGCACAGAGATGTTTTATCATTATGCCCATATTCCTAATGTGTCAGCGTAAGATTGCCATATTTTCGCAGTCCGGCGTAAAAGTTTAGACTGTCAAAATTTGGCGTATACTACAAACTTTGATTTTTTACATGTTGGATGTAAATTCCAGCGTATAAAACTCAGATTTTGGCAGTCTGGCGTAAAAGCTCAGACAGTTAGATTTTAGGCATATACTGCCAACCTTGAAGTTTACGCACTGGAGATAGATTCCAGCGTAAGACTCAAGTTTTTGCAGTCTGGCGTAAAAGCTCAGACTGTCAATCTCTGGCGTATATTGCAAGAGTGTAGCATCTAGCGTAAAAGCTGACTTGTTTTCTTGTATTTTGTAGTGGACTTGCAGATCCCTCTTTTGGCTGAAGTGATGGGCTCTACTGCTGGAATGCTGAACTCCAATTATTTAGAGGATTTGTCCCATATGACATTCCCTATTTCTGGAACTCAATACCCTGAAGAAAGGGGTACTCTGATTTTGTCCCAAGGAGAACGCATGCTGCTGAGTATGATTAGTGGGGAACCCCTGACCTATATAGATGGGACCGAATATAAGAAACCGGCTTTCTTATTCGGGGATATGATTGACAAGCAATCCCAGACGAATCCCAAAAAGGAAGATTGGGTATTTTCTGCTGAGGGCATGATCATGTATCTGCCCATGATGCTGAGAGATTATCCTATCTCGACATTTTTCCATGCCACACATCGTAGGAAGATGGTGTGGACTATGACTCCGGATCTTCATGGGCGGCCAAGGAAGATCTCATACCAGAAAGTATCAAACTGAGGAGTCTTTGTGAGCAGTCCTTCTGGCCCGGTTATGCCTTTCAGAGGATTACTGCCAGGAAGCGTCCCGAGTGAGGACACTTCGCTTATCCAGCCGGTTAAAATGTCTACTTTCTGTAGTGACTTCATGGGGCAGGGAGGAGTGTACCCTAAGGTTAACCCTCGGACTAGTGGGTGGCTTAGCCCCGGGAATCTTTGATGGGCCAGTTTAACTGCCTGGGCCCTGAAGAATTTTCAGACCGAGCTGGAAAGTATTGGCTTGTTTGCGGCTGTGAGTGCCACCAGTGTTGGGCTACCTCTCAACCCCAACTTGTTCTTGGCTTTGATGGAGCGGTATAACTCGCTCACTGGGACTTTTGCCACTCCGCTAGGGTAGTTAGGCCTGGCCCTTCATGAGATGGCAGAGATTTCAAGGCTGCCAATAGGAGATACTCCGTATGAAGAGTATGTCCCCATAAACAGGGAGCTGAGGGATACAAACCCTCGGGCGGTGGCAGTGTACCAGGAGCTGATGAGCCATTATCTTGCGTGCACCACCTTTTACAAGGAGCCCTCTGATTTGGCCCATGTCAACAAATGGGTATCCTACCTCTTCTTCCACCAGGCCATAAATGCTAAACCGGACAAGGTTATAGATAGCAGAGATAAGCCTTTGAACCTCCTGAGCATGCTTAGTGCCGACACGGTCGATGACCTTATTGAAGACGCAGGGGCTTCAGATCATGTTTTTGATGAGGAGATAGAGGGTTATCTTGCAGGCATTAAGGCCTACAATTATATGAGGCATTGTTGCAAGCCTCTATCAAGGGAAGCTCAACTGGCTGGCTTCCTTTCCATCTGGCTACGCTGATGGGTAGTGCCTGGCATCGCGTCTACGGATCACATTCATCGCAACATCTTGTGGTCCGCAGTGTGCTTGGTATTTAGAGCAAGACTGGGTTTGCTCCCTGCCATGGTATGCCGGATACAAGCTGGCCTGAGGGCTATTACTGATGGGCTGCTTACAGATGATACCCAACGTGAAGGATTTCCCAGAGTGGAGTTATCATTCCTATATTTAATGGGATGGTTGATCCTTCACAATACCAGGGTGATGTCCCCCGAATCTGTCGGTGGTTCGGGAAATAATTTCTTGTTGAATTACAAGAATTCCCTATGGAATGTGACCAGCGTCATCGATTGTCGGCGAGCATTAAATTTTGCTCATAGTTGGAAGCTCTTTTGTATCATCCCCCCTGTACATATCAATCAACAGGGGACGAAACTTCAGGATGCAGGCCAAGGGAGGACCATTCTTTCTTCTGAAGCCTTTTACTGGTTAGTCTGCATTAGACCTTCCCACTTGCTATACAGAAGCAAGGACCACTGCTACTTGGAGCCCTATCTGTCTAGCCGATTTGCCAGGCAATTTGGGTATGACCAGTTGCATGTGGGGAATGCTATCACCAGCTTCAAGTTCAAAGGTGGGATTATTGATGGAGCCAGAGGATGGCGGTATTTTATTACGGGTTGTACCGGAGCACTCTTTGATGTGCCCGCGACTTCTCTCTCCATGGAGTTGTGCATCCTTCACTCGTACGTACAGTTCTATGTGTCCATCAATACCTTCCATCATGATTTCGATGTGCATGGAAGTTTTAGGGTGCCCTCTCGGAAGTCCACTGGAAGAGAAGAGATCCCAACCGTTTCCTCTGAAGAAGGTGAAGATACTGCTGGCACAGATAACTTCTTGTTGATAATACCGAGAGGTGTAATAGCACCGCCAGCAGAGCCTCTCGTCATCTCAAATAAGTGAAAGGCTTCCGCTCTAAAAGAGCCTTCTCCCCGTAAGAAGAAAACTGCCGGAGGTCCTAAAAGGACTTCCACCAAGGGGGACCCGAGGAGTGAGCCTGTTGTTTCCCCTGGTGGGGATGATTCTTTGATCAGAGGTCCTTCGCCTTTTAGAGAGGGAACCTCCACAGTTATGGCTACCAGTGCTGGAGATTCTTTGCTCGTGGCTGCTGCTACTATGGTTACCGGTAGTGCTTCGGGATCGTCTCCGAGAACGAGCATAATAAGATTCTATATACCTTTATCCAGACTAATAATGGGTATAACCCCTCCCTCGTTTGTAAGTATTTCCAGCGAGATTCCGCCCGATGAGCCAAGAGTGGATCTGGGTGACGAATGGGATGATTACCCTCAGACGTCATTTGGTGCACCCTCTTCTCCAGGTATGACAGCTTGCTTAGCATCATTAAGAAACGATTTAGCTGTACTGGCTGCAGACGCAACATACATACCACCGGCCATGGGTAAATGTTATCTTCATACTTTTTTCAAGAAAATTAACATCAATTTGATATTAACTTTCTCTTGTCCTCTTTGCAGGTGAAGACATCTACGGGGAGGGCAGAGTTGACACAACTTCCGACTTTGTTGCGGACACAGCAGATGAAATGGCGGTGTCCGACGTTGAGGGAGCAAGTTTTGACGCTGTCGATCTTTCATCCGCAATATTATCGGATGTTATCCCACCAGTGGGAGTTAAAATGACATCTAGGGAAGATGAACCCCCTATCTCGTCCGTGCCTCTTTCGTCGAGTATACCAGCAACTTCAACTATTGTTGGTGTCTCTTCTTTTGTCGCGCCCTCTGTTGGAGCAACGACTGTGGTGACATCCTCTACAGTCATTCCTAGAGGAAGATTTACTGATATTGCGGCTACTCCCGGCGTCCATTCGAGCTTTGCTATGCTAGTAAATCAATATACTAGCATATTTTATCTCACTTTGAGGGAGTTAATATTGCTAGTGCTGGAGAAGAACTTAGGTTTCGATGCTCTGAAGATGTCCTCCAATCTTCTTATCGTGCAGATTAGTAATTTTAATGATAATGACAGAGCTGATGCGCTAGAGCAAATAGTTAATGGTTTAGAACAACCCATTAACGAATATTTACGATTATCCCCAGGCAGCATTAATGACCTGATTCAAGCTGAGTATGACTCCATAACTGCGGAACTTGCTCAGCAGATAGAATTGCTAAATAAATCCATCCAGGGACAGCAGCAAGAGATGGATATAGAGCAAGCAGTCTTGGTAGAGGTTACTCCTCAACTAACTGAGTGCTGGGCCGAATATGAGGAAAATGAAGCGAGGGTTCAAGAATTATAAGCTGAACTCGCTCAGGCAAGGGAGAGGCTTCTCAAGACATCGACAGTCCATGCTGTGTTTGAGGGCCAAGTGAAGACAGCTCAGCAGAATTTGGCACGTGCGGGTGCCATCCGCGCTGATTATGTTAATGCTTTGTCTGAACTATCTTTCTTGAACAATAAGGAGGCAAGACTGGAGAGGGCTCGCGCTAACGTCTTGAACTCCAGGAATGAGAGGATGGCTGCTTTGGCGCGATAGATTTACGATTTAACTGCTCCTCCCCAATGATGTACCTTTTTGCTTTCTCTGTAATTTGCTTTTCACGAAGATAATAAAGATACTTTTCTGACTTTGTGGACCTATCATTTTGGAATATAAATGATAGTCTAGGATGAAAGTGATATCAGAGGTAATATGGACGTGATATCCTTTCGGTAAGTTTTAGTTGAACATATCTATTCAGAGGTTATATGGACATGATAGAATATGATCGAACTAAATTTATGTACAAAACACTATCAGAGGTAATATGGACGTGATAGGTTTTGACGTCTCAAATTAGTTAAACATATCTATTCAGAGGTCATAAGAATATGATAGAATATGATCTGACCAGTCTTTGTACGTAGTATCATCAGAATGAAATCTTTATCATACTCTGTTTAAGAGAGGGTGATTAAGCATAGTACCTCTTCAGGAATTTGTCGTTGATAAGAGCCATTATCAGATCTTCATTAGGCTTGGCTAATCTGTAAGCACCGTTTGAAAACGTCGTTTCAATCACATAAGGGCCCTCCCATTTGGGCTGAAACTTACCCTTACTTTTGTGCGTAATGATCATTGGCCTCTTCACAGCTAAAACTAGCTCGCCAACTTTGAACACTCTTTCCTTCACTTTCTGATTAAAAGCTCTGGAAATGCGTGCCTGGTAGAACGCAATGCGCTGTTGTGCTTGAAGGCGTTTCTCGTCTAATCCTTCTAACTCTTGAAGCCTTAATTGATCATTTGTTTCCTGAGTCAACTCATTAGCCACTGCTATTCTGAGTGATAGAATTTGAATTTCAATGGGGAGAACTGCTTCACACCCGTAGACTAATGAGAATGGGGTGTAACCCGTCGGTGTTCGTACCGTTGTACGGTATGCCCAGAGGCATTCTTCTAGCTTCTCGTTCCAATCTTTTTTGTTCGAAGAGACGAACTTCTTCAAGAGTTTGATGATGGTTTTGTTGAAGGCTTTCGCCAAACCATTAGCAGCAGGATTATACGCCGTTGAGGCCACATTTTGTATCCAATTCTTATCGCAAAATCGGTGAAACGCTTGGCTGATGAATTGGGGCCCGTTGTCATGAATTATCCTTCGGGGTATCCAAAAGCGATAAATGACATGATGCTTGATAAAGTTGATCACGTTGGATGTCTTTACCTCAACAAGGGGTTCTCCTCCGCCCATTTAGAGAAATAATCGGTGATAGCCAGTATGAACCGATGTCCTCTAGAAGACGACGGGTGAATAGGACCGATGATATCCATACCCCATGCTTCAAAGGGCCATGATGTAACACCCTGTTTCGCTCTAGCGGACTACCGTCTCAAACGGCAAAAGTGCAACTGTCCCGACCCGCTTTGCCTCAGATGAGAGGCAAAGGATATCCAGACTTGTCCCTACAGGAATTCAGCTTAGACTTTCAGAGGCTCGCTTGACGTATCGCTCTACCGAGGCGAATCATCGCTAAGGTGGGTGGCTACGGTAAACTTGTCTATGCTTAGCCAGCACACATAAAATCTGGAATATTCATGCTAGTCGCTAGGTGATTCACCCCCTATATGCTAATAAATCCAACGCACCTAGCTAAGGGAATAATCCCAACTTGTATTTGCTTATGCTAGAACATGGAAACTGAAATACTGCTTATATTCAGACACTTGCATGCTAAGTCCCTAACGGCTTCATTTCTCGGTCTACCTTCGGGCCCGAGCAAATGTGTTTACTTATGTTCCTTAGAAACGCATGCTTGTCTGCTTGAATGTTGCCATGTTTTCATCCAACCCCGGGAGACTACTATGTAGTCATTCCGTGCCTGAATGAACCTGCAAGTATCCAGGACCGTTAGGTCACCCAAGGCAAATCCCTGAACTAGGGGAATGCATCAAGGCAAGTTAATCACCGTACAGAATTATGATTCAAGCATCTTCTGTACTCGTGCACTACTGTACTACTGTACTACTGTTCTACTGTACTACTGTACTCCTGTTCTACAGTACTCGTGTATCTCGTAAAATTGGAAAAGACCCTAACCTGCATGTCGCGGACAACTCGGAAAGGAGGCATAGTTCCACGGACGGTCTCTGGGGCACTGGGGCCGCTCCGATCCGGATGGAACTCCATTATTCAGCCTACTGTACTGGACGAGATAGTGTGCAGCGCCCACTGTTCTTTCACTGTATACCATCCGCTCCACGGCTGAACTCTACTGTATAATCTACTGTACTGAACGAGATGGCTTGTAGCGCTTATTGTACTTTCACTGTAAACCATCCTCGTTCAAGACTAGTGTCCTTTATGGCTATGCCAGCGACAAACGTTCATATAGATAAGTCATCCTCGCTTAGCGGCTATCCACGTACGAGTCACTACATCGCATGAATGAACAACTAAACACCTGAACGATCATGTTGTAACGACCCTCGTATTCGCATATGCTATGCCCCTGAATGCTTATACTTGCCGTGTTTAAATTAACATATTTGCCTTGGACAGGGAAGAAGATGGTAAGTTGGTAAGTCTCGTCGTGTTTCCTCTCATGTTGCATGACGCACTGCTCGACACATTAGGCTATTCAATATTTGCATGAAACTGATCCTAAGGCAACTAGAAAGACAACTTAATAGTTGGTGCACGAAACTTATATTACGTGTTTGGATTTGTCGAGCAGGCGAGTAGCTTCCCCACCAGTGCATTCAATGTACTGATAATCCACCAGTTTGTATGCAGGGTATGGGAGAACCTCGTTCGGTGTGGATGCCTCCTTCGTGCGTGCTAAGGCCAGGAGTTTCCTCTGAAGCCTTGCAACGGTACGTCCGGGACTGAAGCACATATACAAGACATAATGTTGGAGCGTCGCCTGACCATCGCCTGTACAATCATTCCACAATTGTAGCCACTTGGCATGCTTTTACTGTTTCAGAGAGAGAGGCTTGAGCGACTTATAATCTCGGCTATACGCCGCCTGTAACACTTGCTTATATCAATAAAAAGAGCTTGCTTTACTTCAACTTGTGTTTCAATGCTTCCGCTATATTGTCGACTTAGTGAACCTGTTACCGATCGCCTATGCGTTCATGACTCCACTGCACTTGGACAATCTGTGCGACTCTGTGGCTTAGAACTCTTGCCGCTAGCCAATGAACCATGGCCTTGCACGGGCGTGGATTACGCTCGTGCGATATCACGCCCGGATGGGTCAAGCAATCGATCTGCGGGAGCGCTGGCGAGGGTGATTTCCGTCTAGCGGGAACGGCCGATTGCCTGCGGGAGATCGGGGCATGACACATGATGCAATAGTAGGATGCAAATACTCAGAAGGTTGATGTATAAAATCTGCATGAACCTGACAGGCTTTGCATTGTCTTGCATATTTCATGGCATCTGCAATCATGGTAGGCCAGTAGTAGCCCATCCTCCTGACATGATCATGTAACTTAGGACCGGGTTGATGTGCTCCACATACACTGTCATGAGCTTCTCGGATGACCCGCTTTGCATCATCGTCAGAGAGACATCGTAGTAGCAGTCCATCGTATGTTCAGCGATATAGACATTGTGAAGACGCATCAAAATAGAAGCGTAGTGATCATCTTTTGATGGATACTGCTTCTTTAGGGTCCTCTGGTAAGATTTTGTATGACACAAAGTCTATAAAGGGACTTCTCCAGTCTCTCTTAGGAGGAACAGTATTTACAGCGTAGCTGCGTTCTATGTGAAAATTATTTTTCACACAGAATAAATCTCTGTTAAGAAGGATCACCGAATTCTGCCTTCTTATAGGAATAGCTAGATCTGCAGCTAGGCTGGCCAGGGCATCAGCTCCCAAATTTTGAGATCGAGGCACATGCTCTAGGAAGAGTCCTTTAAAAAATATGGCTATCTCGATCGTTGCTTGATGATAAGGAATGAGGTCTGGATTGCGGACTTCATATATTCCTCTGACTTGATTGACGATCAACTACGAGTCACCAAAAGCTTCCAGGTATTCGACATCCAATTCTTTAACGACTTAAAGCCCGATTAGCAGGGCATTATACTCTGCCACATTATTAGAGCAGGGTTCGCTAAGAGAATATGCTCGATAGATGACGAGTTTATCAGGAGTCACCAGGATAATTCCTACTCCTGAAATCACGTTTCCCCTGGGACCACTCCTGGAGGCACCATCGAAGAATAGTTGCCATGTATCACCTTCCATTGTGGAATTATATTCTGTAACTTCATCGAAAATGTCCTCGTATAATTTAGAGGTTTCTGGAATTGGATGAGTAGCTAAGAAATCAGCCAAGGCTTGACCTTTGATGGACTTCTGCGAGACATACACCATATCATACGGTGTTAATAACATCACCCAAGTCGCGAGTCGGCAATTAAGAACACTTGGCTTGTTCATCAATACCCGAAGAGGATTGATTCTGGAGATGATATGAATAGTTTGGCCTATTACGTAATATCGCGTCTTTTGAATGACGAACATTAGTTCCAAGCATTCTTTTTCTACTGGATTGTACCAGTGTTCAGCTCTGACCATCATCTTGCTTAGATAGTAGATAGCCTGTTCATGACCTTCATCATTCTTCTGTGCGAGAAGAGCCCCTAAAGAATGATCTATTGCTCGAACATACAGCAAAAAATGGTTTTCCTATGACGGGAGGTACCAGAACTGTAGGATTAGTGAGGTAGCGTTTGATATAATTAAACGCTTGCTGACAGGCTTCGTCCCATACGAATGACGCACCTTTCTTCATCAGACGAGAAAAAGGTTGACATCTTCCGGAGAGGTTGGATATGAATCTCCTGATATAAGCTAGACGACCTTGAAATCCCCTGAGTTCTCTCAGATTACGGGGTGGTCACATTTCTAGGATAGCCTTTACTTTATCAGGGTCAACCTGGATGCCTTTGGCGGTAATAACAAACCCCAAAAATTTGCCACTGGATACACCGAGAAAGGACTTTGTAGGGTTTATTTTGAGTTGGTGTTGGCGCATCAACTCGAATATTATCTTCAAGTCTTGGATGTGATCATCTTTGAGGCGGCTTTTGACAGCAATATCGTCTACGTAACATTCCACTATTTTGCATAAGTGCTCATGGAATATATTACTCATAGCTCGTTGATACGTAGCCCCGGCATTCTTCAGTCCGAAAGGCATAACCGTATAGCAATATACCCCCAATGGTGTTCAGAAGGCAATATGCTTCTCGTCTTTAGGATTCATCTTAATCTGATTATATTCTAAGAATCCGTCCATGAAAGACATGCGCTCAAAACCGCACGTATTATCAATCATGACGTCTGTAATGGGAAGAGGGAACTCATCTTTAGGGCAGGCTGCATTCAGATCTCGGAAGTCGATGCAAACACGCACTTTCCCACTTTTTTTCATGACCAGGACAATATTGGCGACCCAGTCAGGATGTTGTTCTTCCCGGATGAACCTACAGGCTATTAGCTTCTTGATTTCAGTTTCAATGGCATCCATCATATCCGGACAGAATTGGCGTTGGTGTTGCTTTACAGGCTTCGAATTGGGCCGTATGTTGAGTTTATGGGTAGCCACTTTAGGATCGAGACCTGGCATATCCTCGTAATTCCACGCAAAGACATCGATATATTCTTTTATCAGCTGGATTATTTCTTCCCTTTCTTCCCCGGAAAGATTGTTAATGATAAATATCGGCTTTGGTGAAAATTCATCCCCAACATCAACTTGGATAACTTTATCTTCAGTTGGTGGTTCTCTTTGTTTGAACCGGAGTTCCCATTGTGTATCCATTTGCTGAGCCCAGGATTCTTCTTCAAATGGTTCAGATTCTTGTTCCTCTATTTCGAAAGAATCTGTCAACACCATATTTACTGATAATACTTGTTTGAGTTCATCTTCTGAATCAGAGGATGACAAATCGTCTTGAAAAGAGGAAATGGTCTCTTCACTTGACTCAGAGTCATTGGAAGTTGCAGGATGTGTGGTATACCCTAACCCAAAATGAGTTCATTGACAGTAGGAATCATCATGCAACGGCATTCGTCTGCCTTTCCCATAGTTGAGGCCTGGTTCCGACTTCAGGTGATAATCCATACTTTGCATAATCTTCAAAGCTTGTGGGCTATATCTGTGAACTTGCATTTTCCCAGCATCAGATTCGTGAGAATCTTCTTGTACAATTGGTTTATTCCGCATGGGACCAAAGACTATTGGATGCTGATTGTTGCGAGTAGGTGGGATAATAAAGATAGAATCTTCATGTGGCCCATATATCGTAATGACATTAGATGTTGACACCACCTCCCATACATACGGATGATAGGAGTCTATAGCTTCCAAGAATTTTTGTGTTATAGGTTCTATATCGTTATGGGGGGAGGATTCCTGATTTGGAAATTGAGCGTCCATATACTGGAAAAGAGAATCTTTATTATCGTCAGAAACCACGTTCCCGGTTGTATTTACATCAGTCAGATGCTTGTTGCGCCTGAGGTTGATAACCAAAGGTGGAGGCTTCTGGTTTAAAGTGATCACTAGAGGATCGCTTCCTCCTCCCGATTTGGTTCTGCTCAAGTGAATAGCCATGGGTTCCATGACCTTCGGACGGGTAGTCCGCCCTTTCACTTGGATGGACAAAGGTTGCTCAGCAGATGGCTTTCCTGGCTCCTGGTAGGATTCCTCTTCCGTCTTGCCTGACACCTCCTTCATGTAGTCTTGGGTATACAACATGGCATCAGAATAGTAGGACTCAACTCCTTTAAAAGGATTGAGATCCGCAAATTCTGTTTTCACTGTCCCTTGGACATCTACATATTTGAAGCATTGATGTAGAGTGGAAGAAACGATATTGTGATCGTAGATCCAAGGTCTGCCCAACAAAATATTGTAAGACACCTCTGAATCAATGATGTAGCATGTAGCCACTGATCTAAGGTCACCAATCTGGATCCTCAGATGAATCTTCCCCAACGGTTTGCTCTTCCTGGCATTAAAGCCCACGATTGTGGTGGTAGTGTAAGCCAGTTTGCTTGTAGGGATTCTCAATGGTCTTAACAGACTGTGAGGGATAATGCAGATCGACGATCCCGGATCAATGTGAATTCGGTCTACCTCCATGGAGCCAACATACCTGGTGTAATAAAGAGGCCTGTCATGCTTGTTATGTTTCAACAACATGTCCTCTTGAGTGAAAGTGATATTAGGGACCACATCTATCACACTATGGCATTGAGGGCACGCCACAGGCTCTTTATCAGGAGACTTGAGCTGAGTCAAGCATACATCCGCCTGCATTAACGCTTTACTTAAGGCTTGACGAGTGTCTTTGGATAGCCTTAGGAGCTCAAAAATGGACAATATGGCTGGTGTATTAGCCAACTAGGCCAAGATGTCGAAGTTATATGTTTTTCTAAACCTTTGTTTTGAATATTCTTCAAAGGTTTATCAAAACGAACTTCTTTTTGCTTGCCCTTGTCCGCCGAAATTGGTCTAGAAGGACCTGCTTCTGGTATAATAGGTTCAGGCTCTGGAGGTTTGGCAGCTGAAGTTTTTGCCGTTGGTTCCTCCTGGCTTCCTCCATAGTCCTTGAGGTAGACCTTGCCTGACCGGGTCCCAGTTGCCAAAGTCTCTTCTTCTGATGTCGGGGATATTATAACCATATGGCATGGTTTGCATCTTGAGTTCTTTTTAGACTTAGCTTTAGTAGCTTGAGTCTCTTCCTTAATTTCTGACACCAGATCTGGATGAACCCACATAATCTCACCACGCTTTGTAGTTAGGGGTACCAGGTCATGATTTTGACCCCTGGTCGGTGGAAGATTAACAATGTTTATCATCGCCCTTGGAATAGGTACTACACCGTCCGGGACTTCTTGAGGGGGCAGATTGCCAAACTGGAGCGAGATCATGTTGGTTGTGACCGTCTTCTCACTATTACGCAGAGTGATGGCCTTGGCGTCGATTAGCTCCTGGATTTTCCTTTTTAATACATAACATGCCTTTGTGGGGTGATGTATGTATCTGTAGAAAATGCAGTACTTAGGGTTATTGGTACTGCCGACTTTATTGGGCCGCTTTACCTCAGGGAGAGTAAGCTTGCCACTTTTGACTAGACAATCGAATATGCTCGGAATATCGTCATCGTCAAGAGAATATTCTTCTTTAGGCCTGGAAGTCCCAGGATTTGTCTGCCTAGTCACCGGAGTGTGTTGCCTGGACGTGTTGATTGTCAGAGCTTCCTTCCCTTTGGAACTACGAACATGATCGTTATTAGAAGACGATCGCTTCCCTCTATCAGAGGTAGATATCATGATTCCATTGTCACGCGCCTTCCGACTGTTATCTTCAGCAGCTACCGCTGAGATGATAAACGAGGGCCAATCATGGAATTGATATGGTCCCGTGAACACTGAGATCAGTGGGAGAAGGTTCTTCCTGCAAATGTCCACCAAGGAAGAATCCGGAACTCCGGGAGGCATCTGCAAAGTAGCCTGACGAAAGCGTTCGATAAAATTACAAACGCTCTCCTTCTCCTTCTGCTTTACTTTGATAAGTGATGACATAGACATGTCCATCCCTCCTTCGTAGAATCGAGCAAAGAACAGAGTCTTGAGATCTTCAAAGGAAGTAATGCAGTTGTCCGCAAGACTACGGTACCACTGATAGGCCAGTCCTGACAGACAGCCTTTAAACACTCGAGTGAGAAGGGCGTCATTCCCTTGCAACAACACCGTCATCATGCTAAAGTAGTTCATGTACTGGCTCGGTGACGTCTTTCCCTTAAACAAAACCATAGCTTGTGGTTTGTATTTAGGTGGGAAAGGGATCTCGTCCCAGATAGCTGGGTATGGCTGGTTGATTCCCAACTTTTTGAGCTGATCCTTATACTTCAAGGCATCAAATTAGGCTTTCAATTCCTGAACTTCCTGCATCGGATCTTCAGCTGGGAGAGGGACCGCAGAGTGGTGAGAGATCGGTTGTATTGTAACTCCAACAGGAGGCAATACATTCTCTGAGTTAAGAAGTTGAGGAGTCGCTGACTCTTGATTTAGAACAGGCTCCTGGTTTGCATTGGATTGTGGTAGGTCCACCCCCACACGTAGTTGAGTCGGAGGAACCGATGTTTGAGCTATTGCAGCTGCATGTTGAGTCACCATCATATGACGCATATTCTCCATCCTGGAATGTATCTCTTTAAGTGATGCTTCCAATACAGCGATGCGTTGGTCAGTACTTCCTGATGGGGAAGCCTCTTTGTGTTCATCCCCAATGGCATAGACTCCCATTTCTCTAGATGCTCTTGAAGGATTAGTATAGATCTCTGTAGAGATCGAGTCTATACTTTCAGCATCCGATTCGGGAAACTGACGACCCCCAGTGTCGGAATCAGAAGAATATGAAGCCGGTTGTCGTGACCTCGAACGGGTGTTTCGAAACACACCTGCTTTAATATTCTCAAGGAGTCTGTCGAATCTCCTTTGGCTTGGAGTTCTAGAGGGATGACGTCTTGAATTTGACCTTCCTCTAGGAATGTGTAAAGCCATGTTCACTGATGTGAATGTCGGCTCTTCTTTCTGTAAAGACAAAAAGTAGTTCAACCGGTCAAAAACTGACCATTTTGCCTTAGAACAGCAGTAGTTAACTAAAATTTTATGACTATTACAACAATGCTCCCTAGGGGGTGTAATAGACATGTTAGAAGATCCCCTGTCTTTACGCTTCTGGATCAAGAAATCACACAAATCAGGGGGATTAACAGAAGAAGAAAAAGAAGAAGAAGGCTTATTCTGCCTTTTTACATCAATAGGAGCGCGGATATTGGGAACCATGACCCTCTCTCTGCCATAAGTATACATCAGTTTGCCTATGTGAGTGGCATATGATCCATCATCCGTCTGGGGAGTATATTTCTCCATGAAGAAGGTCTTCTTTATGCGGATGGGCTTATCCTGGCGTAATTTGGAGCTTTCTACAGATTCGCGTAAAACAAAAGTCTGCATAATCTTCTCCTTTTGGTGGCGTACAACTCTGGGGATCGGGAGATTTGCCACACGTTTTCCCTTGATGTGATCCAAGGGTCCCTCGGATACCTACGCGCAAGGCACATTTGAATTTTCTGTGCGGGCACTGAGGCCTTGTCAAAAATTTTGTCTGCCGCGTCACGGACGGAAGACGAAGTTTTACGCGCGGGGCGTGTTGGAAATTTCTGAATTGGCGCTGAGGCCTTATCAGAAATTTTGTCTGCCACGTCACAGACGGGAGATGAAGTTTTACGCACAGGGCACGTTTGAAATTTCTAAATTGGCGCTGAGGCCTTATCAGAAATTATGTCAACCACATCAGAGACGGGAGACAGGTTTTTACGCACATAGCGTATAGGCTGCGATGTCACAACCTTGTTGGTCAGAGAGAGAGAGCCTGCAGGAAGGATAGAGGATGTCCGAGGCATCCATACTTTACGCAACTTTCTATTGTCCGAGACAGAGAGGGAATGAGAGTCACCCCCTGCGCGAAGTATGTCTTCATAAGCAGATTGGTCGAATTGGACGACCAAAGTCTTCTTCGTTGCTCCTACGGATACAGCATCGTGTTGAGCAATGACTTTCTCGTCAGAAGAGAAAGTAGTCCCCAGTAGAGTCGTCATCTTGTGTTTGATAATAAACGAAAGAAATCGAAACTAGGTTTATACGAAACCCTTTCTTTGTTTACAAACAAGAAAAAGAAGTACAATTAATCCTATACGAGGATGTTAAGTACAAAAATTTGATTCTGGAGAAATATTGCTATAGGAGTCTGATCTACGATCGATCACTTTGTCCCTTGGACCACACACGATGACGAAGAAGTGTTGTAAAAGAAGAAAAAGAAGCTTCAAAGACTGTAGGGAAGGTTGAACTATCGTTGCCAAAGCTCTCTATAGGTGCTTTCTTGACCTTGACCTCTGTCTGTGACTCCTGGATTCTCTCCACCTTGGATTCGACCTCTCTTATCTCCCGCTCATCCCCCCTTTACTCATGTGGCCGGAAGTCTCTATTTATAGAGTTTGGTCACAGTAACTGACCAGTCGGTGTAGAAACCGAACAGCGGGGAGAGCTGCACATTTTATGCGGCGGTTATAATAACTGCTACCCACGTATGAATAATCTCCTGAATTGGCGTGTGACGCGTGTCCCATTATGAGGTAATGCGTATAATCGCTCGTCGAAGATCACGGCATGCAAGCCACGTAGGTAACTGCCCCTCGCGTAGAGAAGGTTGGCATAAAGGCCAAATAACTGTCTCGTTTGGCGTAAAAGCCAAATAGTTATCTTGTTGGCGTAAAGCCAAGTAGTTATCCTGTTGGCGTAAAAGCCAAGTAGCGGTCTTGATGGCGTAAAAGCCAAGTAGCTGTCTTGATGGCGTAAAAACCAAGTAGCTGACTTGATGGCGTAAGGTAGGTAACCAGCGTAAACTAGCCAATTATCCTTCCTTGACTGAGGTCTTGAGCGTATTTTTGGCCAAATAGCCTTATCACGCACCTTTGCAAATATAGCCTGAGTCGGCATATTTCGAGGAGATAGCATACAGCGTGCTCCTATAGTTGAAAATGGCCTGAGTTGGCGTATTTGCAGGGATGGTGATGTGGACGTATTAGCCCTAACTTTAGCTCTCCCAGTCAGTAGAACCAAATCTCGTGCATTAAATGCAGAGATCTGCCCCCATCTCGCGCATTAACTGCAGAGGCGTGCCTCGAGTTCTGTACGAAGAACAGCTTTTAACGTAGCGGTTGGTTTCGTCTCATCCTGAGCGTAAAACTCATCTCTGTCTGTGTAAAATAGGCAGCGTATTCCTTGAATGCATAAATGTCGTCTTATATCAAGGATTATGTCACTAAACGACAGTCTGGGGTTTTGTGCAGAATTATTATAACAGCCGTCCTCTCGATCGTCGTGCAGTACTCTTTGTCAAAAGTTAGGTTCACTGTTTCGTCTGACAGGTTCATTCGAGGAATACGAAGAGTTCCTCGTACAACTTCCCGCTGCATTAAAAGCAGACAGGTTTTACGCAACAGTGTGGAAGGACTGCTTTACGCGGGTTGTTATGGAGCTATGTTTTACGCCGAATAGCGTTGAAGCTCTGCTGTACGCCGATGGCTCTGAAGTCATGTTTTATGCTACACAGTGCTGGAGCTCTGTTTTATGCGGGCTTCCTGCATATTGAGGATTTTACGTGTATGATTCCCCAGCGTATTTTTCATGCTTCTACAGCGGCAGCAGCGGTTTCAATAAGCGACAGCTTATTGATAAGCTGGTAAGCAGTAAGTTAGTATATATATATATATATATATATATATATATATATATATATATATATATATCATGTATACATATATCTACTAATTTACTAGCTTATCAATATAAATTAGTAGATATATGTATACATGATATATATATATATATATATATATATATATATATATATATATATATATATATATATATATATATATATATATATATATAAGATTAATTAGTTTATATTAATAAGCTAGTAGTTTATATATATGTTGAAAATAAGTTGGTATATATTATATATACATAAGTACTAGTTAATATTAGTTAGTATTATTTCTAGATTACCTTGGGGTACACCAAGGTAATGAGAGTGGAGATATCTTGGGTACGGGTATTGAATATCCGAAGGGGTATGTTAGTATATAGTTTAGTATAGTATTGTTATAAGTTTAAATACGTATTAGTGTATAATGAGGAGTATAGGTATTAGTAATATGTTAGATATTAAATTACCTTGTGATACCAAGGTAAAGTCAAGGTATTGGGTTTGAACATCAAGATGGGAGTGTAGGTGGTGTGATACTGCTTTTGGTTCAAAGCCAAGGTATCCACTTAGCATTAGTTTAGTTAGTAGTATTATATATTATTTTTTGTATACATATTATAATATTTTCATATCTAATAAATTGCGTATCTTATGATACGGTATCTTGTTGGTTTTTTAGTATCCTAGTATAGCTAGTATGACCTAGTTACATAGTGTATGGACACAATATCCTAGAGAGAGACTCATACAACCTAGAAATAGCTAGTTTGACCAAGTTTGACTGGTTTAACCTAGAGTTGACCTAGTTTAACTATTTTGACTTAGAAATGGCTTTATGATCTAGAACTTAACTAGTTTAACTTATATTTATTCTAAAACCTTATATTGATGTAATATTCCATATTTAGGTCTTCGAGGCACCGTAGCAAACATCTTTGATACTATTCACCGGATTTCAGACGAGTACATTCTCTGATAGCTTCTCATTTATGATATCCTCTATGTCTCTTGTATTTATTTTAGATATTCTTGATTTTTTGACACGATGGTTACACGGATTGGTATATCGAGATCTCGTCATGAGATATTATTCCTTAATATTTATGGTGTATCTTGTGCAAGCCTTATTTCTTGTTCTTCTTGTACCTGTACAGACATTGATTCTTGGGGAGACTTGCTACCTACCCAGAGAATCTCGTGTTATAACGTACCATAGTTTGATCCATTATACCAGTCGGGGGCGGAAAGTATGTAGTGTAGATATATGATCATACCCTCCTTGTGCATATCTTATTCCTTGAATAGTGTTAATCATACACCGCACATATGATTAACCAGGCCATAATCCTTGTGCAAGTTCCCAAGCCGATCATATGTTAAAGCTGGTACTCACTCACTTAGTAGTAGTATTTCTTGTGCATTCCTATGATGCTCATTCTTGTATTTATTTCCAATATTCCTTTATTGCATATCTCTTATACTTTTATATTGTATCTTGTATATTCGCTCTATTTATTGTTACATAGTTTAAATCATTTATTAGAACTGTTGTTAGAGATGTACTTTGCTTCTTTCCTGATTGGATATATTTTTTCCAGATGACACTGAGGAGTGGTACCCCACTCACTACGGGCCTTAGGGTATCGTAGGCTTAGAGCCAGAGACCTTGGCTCAGGAGGGTCTCATCCCGACTGAGACAGATGACCCAGGACTCGTAGCACAGTAGTTAGACTCTTTTCTACTGGATTTGTCTCCAACATATTGTTATTAATATTTATTTGATATGACTCATTGGATATTATTTGTCTCGTGAGCTGTATGTGACTCTTCTGTTCTTTTATCTTATTCGTGCGATTATTCCATCTTATAGATCTATGATTGAGTATTCATTTTACATTAGTGGCATATTTATATCTTGATTGCTAGATAGATAGTTTACCCAAACAAAGTTCTACCGTCGATGTTGCAGCGTAGGCTGGGCATTGTTCACTACTCGTACCCCTACACCGGGTGCGGGTCGTGACAATGATCAAGCCACCCCACAAGTCTAAAAAGAAAGACAGACCTGCATGGGCCACCACTAAAATCTTTTCATGCACCAAATCTAAAATACTGGAGAGCGAAAGAATGGCTCAGCCAACTGCACTTTACAGAATATCGAAGTAACCCGCAATGTGTTAAGGTTGTCTAGAGATGAGGGTATGCATACTACAATCAAGTCTCCTAGGATCAAGAATTCGATATCTCAATCATTCAATCAAGTAATAATAACATAGAATATTTCATAATAAGCTGTAAGGCATTCCAAATGTCACATCAGAAAGTTTTAGAGTTCTAGCAATATAAGTTGATATGCCAAATATAATCACGATAGTGCGTTAGCTGTAGTCTGAGTATAAATACAGTCATATAGGGAACTAGTGTCCAGATTTACCGGCTAACATATGCCGGTTGGCTAAATGCCCAAAAGAATATAGTTTACAAAATACGAGCAGTGAAACAAGAAACCCACTCGTGACCCTCAACAACCATCCTTCTGGTGCATGCCATTAGTGAGGGAGAAGTAAGTTTGATCCTCCGGTGTTGGCTTTAAACCTGGCCATGCAAAACCATTGGAGTCAGACCCCAATTAGCAAGTACCATAAAAGAAGCACGAAATGAAGAAACAAAACCAGATCTATAGCATGAGATGCATGAGCCAACAATCAATGGCATATATCCCATCCATGACATGATATGATACCCCTTCACTAAACAAGGATAGGAAGTGCCATATCATATCAAGAAAGAATACGCCCCATGATTATGATCAAGCCAAAATATTCTGCATCGTAGTTTCGGTCCACAGTTTATCGTAACACAACAGCGCAACCCAATAACCAAATAGGGACATGAGTTGAACTATCATGCAACAATAGCATGTATCCCTAATTCTACTCAACAGAAGGCACAATACATATGCATAAATATAATAAGGAGAAATAATATAGCTTTAGTCCATAGAGTATCGTAACACAACGATGCAACCCAACAACCAAACAAGGACACGGGTTGAATCATTATGCCACGATAGCCCACTTTCATAGCTAGGCACCTATATAAACAAATTAGACGACCAATCATGTATTATGACTTGATATGTGATCTCTGGGTTATCCCAGTAATATAATATATGAGTATCCTCATATCATGCCATAATCGAGCAGGGTTGGCTAAACCAATGATATACAAGCAAGAATATATATAAATGATACGCCAGTCCCTCGCAAGGGCCCTGAGCTAATTAATAATCAGTAAGATTAGATACTATACTCCACTAGTGCAGATGATATACAGTATCCGTGGTGGCCAGCCTTTACTCTCAGCTAATTTAGGGTGGTTCGACATACACGATCTCGAGATACCGATCCCTTCCAATGCTCTACAATTAAGTTGGTGCACAAACGATCAAAACTAGGTTGGCACACTTTGTCAAGTAAACCAACACAGTGCACTTGACAAAAGTGCACGGGCAAGAATAAAGCGTGCTTTCAAGGGAAGTGCGCGAGCAAGCTAGAAACAAGACAAAACACACAATTCAGGGTCAAAGTTTGATAGTCAAAAAATTCGTCAGTCGAGGAGCACACATATCAATAACACAAAAATCGAGAAACCAACCAAAGCTTTGTCCCTAAGGAAATGAAGAGGGAAAGTGCGAGAGCTACCAAACGTAAGCAAAGTACGTCGGCTGATGAAACATAGATAAAGTGCGCCAGATTGCCAACTCGAAGAAAGTCCATGGACTGAATGTGGCACACTTTTCCTTGGTTTTCCAAGGAGCACTTTGTCACTACCCCATTTCCTGAGCCGGGTATTTTTTTATTTTAATTTGGTTAATTGTGTATTATTTATAATTAATTATATTTATGTGGTTGTATTATTTTTATATTGATTGTTTTAGGGTTTTGGCTAGCCTGGACCCATGTCAGACCCTAGTAGACCCATGTCCGACCCAGCCAACACCCCTGTAAGACCTATTTTTGGGTTTAGAATATTTATTATATTTTTAGTGGGTTAGTTTGAGAGATTGGGAGTTAGTTTGAGTGCTTTTGGAACCCAAAATCCAAACCCAAGTTAGAAAAGGGCATTTTGGGTATTTTGGACATTAGGGAACCCTTTATTTTAGTGTGGCCGGCCTATTCCCAGCCCCATTCCCGCACACCAGCAGCCCCAGCCCCCCATTTCTCTTCTTCTTCACTTCTTCTTCTTCTCCACTCCTTCTTTCTTCTTCTTTCCTTCTTCCAAACTCAAGCAAGTAAGTTTTCTCCATTTTCTTTCCTTCCTCATTTCATTTCTTCTACTTATGTGAACCCTAATCCTACATTTTCCCCTAACCTAGGTGGGTAGAGCTTAGATTTGGTGTTGGAGCTTGGATTGGAAGCTTGGGAGCTTGTTGTGGAGGATTTGGAACTTTTTAGAGACTTTGGCTTGGGATTCCAACTCCCAAGAGGTAAACCCTGATTTTTCCCCTTGTAATTACTCTTATATAGTGTAATTAGTAGTTTAGAATCTTCCTAGACCCTTAGGATACCGTAGAAGAAAGTTGGAACAAGTTTGGTTGGGTTTGGAGACTTTAACTCTAGGTTTTGTGTCAATTTTGGGTGGAATCCGAAATTGGCCCAATTTTGGGTGATGTCCTAGGTTAGATGGACCAAGGTAGACGTTGTCGGGTGTCTTGAGGGTGAGTGTGTGTCTCCGTTCGGACACGTGAAGTCGTGTCACGGAGAAACGGGCGTTTCGGGCATTTTCGGGATTTTCGTCGTCGTCGGTTCTAAGTGCGTGCGCGTTTTCCCCACGGGCCTAGAATCGACGGGGTATTATTTTTTCTAGGATTTAGATATCGTTTAGAACCCGTGGGTAAATTTTGGGCCGATTTCGAGTTTGATTGGTGTGCGTTTCAGGAGGTTTTGTGAACCGCACACCACGTGTTCGTCGAAATGACCGAACGGCCATTTCGGCGTGGTTTTCTAGTTTCGGGCTTGTGCGCACGTTGGGTTAGCTTCGGGAAGTATGTGCTAGAGTTCTCGGATTATATTTTATATATATATTTGTGTTTGTGCGTGTAGGGGTCGTTGGGCGTGCGTTGGTGGGGCGTTGTGCGTTGTGTTGTGTGTGTGTTATGTTTATATATATATATATATATATATATATATAGATAGATATTTGTGTGTGTGTTTCTATATATATATATATATATATATATATATATATATATATATATATATATATATATATATATATATTTATATATGTATGTATTTGTATATGTGAGTGTGTTTGTGAGTGTTTGTGTGAGTGTGTGTTGGTGTTAGTGTATGTGTAGGTGAGTGTGTGTGTGAGTGTGAGTGAGTGTTTATATATATATATATATATATATATATATATATATATATATATATATATATATATATATATATGAGTTTGTGTATGTGTGTATATATATATGTATGTGTGTATGTGTATATATATATGTATATATGTGTGTGTCTGTGTATGTGTGGTCGTGTGTGTGTGGTCGTGTATGTGTGTGCTTGTGTCTAGGTGCAGCAGAAGAGCAGGCAGCAGCAGACGCGGCAGCGCCGTGGCAGCAGTTCGCTCGAGCGCAGCAGCAGCAGCAGCCGCAGCGCCGCGGCAGTGCCGCAGCAGAAGTTCGCTCGAGCGCAGCAGCAGAACAGCAGGCATCAGTTCGCTCGAGCGCAGCAGCAGCTCCTGCAGCGCGGCAGCAACAGCTCATGCAGCGCGGCATTGCTTCAGCAGCGCGTAGCAGCGTATAGCAACACCAGTAGCAGCTAGGAGAGAGATATGAATAGATAGATTTATAGATAGATGGATTGATATCTAGATATATAAATAGATAGATAGATAGATAGATAGATAGATAGATAGATAGATAGATAGATAGATAGATAGATAGATAGATAGATAGACATAGATAGATAGATATTAGATAGTTAGAGAGATAGATTGATAGATAGCTAGATAGATAGATAGGTAGATAGATAGATAGGTAGATAGATAGATTAGATAGATAGATAAATAGATAGATGGATAGATAGATAAGTAGTTAGAGTTATATATTTAAGCGTTATGTGTTTATGTGTGGGTAGATATATATACATATAGTTATGTGCTATATGCCTATGTGTATGTATATATATACATATATATATATATATAGTTAGATAGATAGATATATATCTATATGTATAGGTATATATACATATAGCTAGACAGATATATGTTATAGCTAGATATGTATATGTTTAGGTAAGGGATATATATATATGTATTGTGTTTGTGGATATATATATATATATATATATATATATATATATATATATATGTAGATACCTAGGTATATGCATATATGTATTAGATATATATATTTTAGCCTAGATTATTAACTAGGTATATATCTATATTCATAATAGTTAGCTAGATGGGTAGTAGGGTTGAGTTTAGAGAGGTATCTCAATACCTTGAGATATCCAAGGTATTGAGTTTCGAGCGGGGTTTTTGAGCAATTGCCTAGGTTTGAGTTTAGAGATAGATTTTTATGTATATGTGTATATATTTACGCGTGCTAGCATAGGTTTTAGTGGGTTTAGGCGGGGTGTGTAGCCTAGGTCGAGGTATCGGATACCGAAGGTATCTCAATACCTTGAGATATCCAAGGTATTGAGTTTCGAGCGGGGTTTTTGAGCAATTGCCTAGGTTTGAGTTTAGAGATAGATTTTTATGTATATGTGTATATATTTACGCGTGCTAGCATAGGTTTTAGTGGGTTTAGGCGGGGTGTGTAGCCTAGGTCGAGGTATCGGATACCGAGGGTATCCCAGTATCTCAAGGAGGCAAGTTTGAGGGTTTATTAGCTTAATGACCTAGTTTTGACCTAGAATTTCAGGGGCACCCTAGTTTGACCTAGAGTTGACCGTAGTTGACTCAGTTGACCGCCAAAGTCAACTTTTGATCTAGATTTGACCTAGAGTTGACTTTTTGGACCCAGAGTTGACTTTTTGACCCAGATTTCACCGGTTTGACCCGTTTGACCTAGAACGACCCTAGAAGCCTATTTTTAGTTATTTTATATCTGTTTAACTCATTAGAAACCTGTTTAATCTTGTTTTTCGCAATAGGTCCTTGCGATACCAGTTCGGATCGCCAGTTGCTCAGGACGTCAGGCGAGTACATTCTCTGATAGTTTTCATTATCTGATGATTATTATGATTCAGCTTCTAGTATAGTATCATCTAATTTTTTTAGCACAACACGGGACATGGACTAGTATTTCTGGATTCATTTACTTGCGACACATATTTTTTATGTTTCTGACCTCTATTCTGGAATCACCTACTGGCATCACTCATATTTCAGGCTGGACTCATACTTGATTTATGTGTCGGGTCTTGGATTCACTTGTATTAGTCAGGACGGAGAAATACTCGAGTAGACATATAAATATTCCCATCTGGAATTATCAGGAATCACTCCCTCTGGTCTAATTTGGAATGATAACAGCCGCGCACCCAGTGCGCGGTGAGCCGTACTTACCCCTAGTCGTTTATATGTCGAAATAAGTATTTCAAAGACATCAAGTTCATTCTTTATAGTCTGGACTCTCTTGCATTTCTTGCTGGTCTCACTTACATGTTTCTGGACTTGACTCACTACATGTATTTCATGCTGGACTCACTACACGTTCATGTGCACGGACTTGATCTTAGCTTAGATTTCTTGCACCTTACAGTTATTACTATCTGGCTTCTGATATCCATGCATCTTTATCTTTATGCACCAGTGATATGTATATTTTTTGTTCCATACTTTATTTCATTCTTCTTGCTACTTGCTATAACTATTTTATAGTTTTTATTATTTAAATGGAACTGCTGTTAGAGATATACTTGCTCCAGTCCTGACTGGACATATTTTTTCAGAGTATCCGAAGGATTGGTGTCCGACGTTTTATGGACCTGAGCCTGTCGATGGTGCAGACAGGGACCCTCTAGTTTATGAGTAATTTCCGGGTTGGTAGCCGGGATCACTAGGATCTTGTTATTATTTTTATTAGCCTTTGGTACCGGATTTGTCTTCGGTTTTGGACTGAGACCTTGTTTTGTATATGATTTTGGATATTGTTATATTATTATTATTGTTGTGGTTGTTTTTAGTAGCAGTTGTTTAGACTTTATAGTTGTTAGATTTCTGTGTTATCTTATCGTGCTTAGATTCGTGATTGAGTACATTGTGAATATCGTTATGATATTGATCCTCCGTTTGGAGTTGAGATCTTGACAGGTTTATATATTGATTGCGTGAGATTGTTATCTAGATAGTTGAACTAGACAGCGTTCTACCGCCGATGCTGCGGCGTAGGCTGGACGTACCCATGACTCATGCCCGATTTTCCAGGTACGGGTCGTGATACACTTTGATTTAATATGCACCAAAGTGCGCCAACTGGATTTTCTCTCAAAAGTGCATCACTGACTCAAGGAGTGTAACTGGCGCAGTTTTGCTAGGAGACTAAGTACAGTATGATTAGTACGCACGAGGAGTTAGGATAGCACAGCAATGCGCCCAAAGTGAAACATACATATTTCTACGTCAAAGGGGTTCTCTTCCATACTCTTCACAGAGCACTGTTCTTCTTCTCAAGTAAGCCATTTGGTATACGTATTATATCAAGTTTCAATACTGAACTTAGCTGGACTCGAAAACAAGCACGGCCAAAAGTAAAGTTACATAAAATATGGTACACTACACTATGAGATAATTAGTTTTATAAAACACAAAGTTTTGGAAAATCAATCTCCAAGAAAACAAAAGTGAACCAATAGACCCAAACTCTGGTCCATGCAATTACAACCAAGAAAATCATGAATGACAAGTATTAAAGATGAAGGGGTGCCCAATCCCAACAACATGAGCTAGAAATAAATATAAATTATTAAGAATTAAAAGCATGTATAAATCTATGGTTCTTCTCTTGTGCAAGATGTACTTACCTACGGAGGGAGAGAAAACCTAAGAGAGAGAAACGTAAAGGAAATAATGAGCAGAGAGAGAGAGAAATGAGAATATATAGGTTTAGGTTTAAGATGTGGACCGTTGGATAACTCAAACCCATCCAAGCCACACATGCCACCAACCCAACCCAACCCACTCTTCTCCACAAATCATGAGTCTGGTCTAAGCAAAGACCGGGCTAGCAACCAACATGCGCCAAAGACAACATATGCCAAAGTGCGCTGGGAAAGGGGGATGACAGGTAGGATCCCTGGGTCCGGCATCAAAGCGTCTAGGAGCTGGTGGGAGGCTAGGGTTGAGTTCCTGCGGCCTGGCGGGGACATGTTAGTCGCATTATTGGGGCTGGCACTTGGCGGCTAGGGGGGCTTCAGTTTTTGCAACAGCTTGAGCAAGAAATCAATCGCAACCCGATTGACGGTAGCTTGGACTGTGACAGTTGGGTGTGGTATGGCAGCCCAACCGAAAATTTTGTATTCTAACTAGTGCTTGGCTAAATCTGTATGGCTCAAGACAAATGGGAGCATGCTGACATTGTATGGTATAAGGGGATTGCACACAAGTTTCAATATTGTTTGTACAATTTCTACTTGGTAAATTGCTTACAAAGGACCGACTTCACATGTTTTGGGTCCAACCTATGAATTTGAGGTGTGTCCTTTGTGGACATGGCTAGGAATCGATGATTGTAAAACCCTATATTTTTTTATATTATATTTAATTAATTAATCATTTAGAATTATTGTACAAAACTACTATTTTATTTTAGGAATCTCTGTGGAAGAGTAATAGATTTTTTTAGAATTTAATTTGGGTACAAATGTATACTTTTATATACCTCAAATATATACGTAAATAATAAATAGTTATTAAATATGCTAGTAATAATAATAATTAGTTATAATAATAATAATAATAATAATAATAATAATAATAATTGTTATAGTAATAATAAGAAAAAGAAAAGAGAAAACAAAGAAAAGAAAAATAAATAAATAAAAATAACGTAAACCCTAACCCTTAATTAATTCCCTTAACCCCACTAACCTGCTTAATAACTAAGCCCTAAACCCCCCTATCTAACCCAGCCCCCGCTCCCAGCATCAGAGCCGCACAAGTCCTTCCCTTGCCCCCCGCTCTCTCTCTCTCTCTCTCTCTCTCTCTATATATATATATATATAAACTCATACAAACCCTAACCCTAATCTATCTCTACCCTCCATTGACCCGACACCGCCGACATCCAGCATCGGGTCGTAGCCCAGCCACCGCCGGAGAACCGCGTCCACTCCTCGCGTCCGCCACCGTGCGAGCGCCGTGCAGAATCTGACTTCGACGACCCCAACTTCATGTCCTATTTTCTGCTCCATCTTGCGACCAAATTCGAACCCGTCTTCACCGGTATGTTCACGACATATCCCTCTTCCAACTCTATATACTAGTTTCCATCGTACAGCGTTAAACCTAGGTAAAAATCGAGACCAAGTTGGAGAAAAATCACAACTTTTATACTACAAAAAACTGTTGTGACCACCCTATTTAAGAACTCATATCTCCCACCATAGACCTCCAATCTTATATTTTCATTTTGCAATGTGAAGACCATATAACCGAGATTATTTTCTGTTAATTAGATTAATTTATTTGGTGTTATATGCAGAATTAAACTGGGTTAAAAATCATGAAAAACTGTGTTCGAAACCTTCAAAACTTATGATACGGAGCGTGCCCCGCCAAACGGGACCGTCTCGTTGCATACCAATTGCACCGAAAGGCGCGTATGATATGTCCTGACGTGTGGACTTTCGCAGAAACTGATTTGAACGTGTATGTGCGTCGGAATCACCCCGTATCCGTAAAAAGATCCCGTATCGCGACTTTTATAAAACACCGCACCATTTAGCGTACGCTCATCAAAATATGACAAAACTTGCGCCATTGGATTCGTGGTATCACGCTGGTCCTGTGACCCAAGTTTCACGCGATTCTGAGATAGTTGACCAAGCTGCCGATTTGCAGGCCCTACGGTTGACTTTTTGGGCAAATTTGTGTTTGGCTCACCGAAATCCAAAATTGGACGTACTGTTGAGTCCGTATTAACTTTTAGAAATTGTTTGACCTATAATTTGTTTCATTTAGAGACCTTTACCTCTGGCACGCTTTTCGGTGCAAGGTGGCATATATGGAGCCCGCTTTGACCCAAAATTACTATTTTGCCCCTGTATCTAAATTGGACGAAAGGGTAGAGTTTTCTAGCTATCTCGCTTATTCTGGGAACGTTGGTGATGTTTATTTCAGTATCCGGAGACGTTCATTCTGATGTCGTAGTTTTTGATCCATTGTGCCTGACGTCTGGACGCTTACACTTTGCAGCTTTCTTATTGTCACGCCCCGGCCCCCATACCGAGGGGTCGCTCGGTCGGACCACCGCCTGCCTCGCCCCCGTAGCCGGATTGAACCGGACGCGAACCACCATGCCTCGGCGCCTGTCCCGCGGGTGCGAGGAAGGAATGTGTGGCCCGTTCGATTACCGGGACGTGATGTCGTGCGAGCCTGGGGTTGTGCCCGCATAAGGCTTCATCGTTTAAGTTTGTTGGCTATCATCGCATCAATCGAGTAAGCAGCAGAAAGGGACATTATTGTAATGTAATGCATTTAGCCAACTGAGTATTTCGGGACAAATCGAGGGATATGGGTTTCCTTTAGCAAGGCATCGTTCCATACATTATGCCCCCCTATACGATATCATCTCGGGGCAACAATCGAAACTAGGATTCTGGATCTTAGGGACTGAGGTACGCCTATCGCTCCCTCGGATGATCAGTACCTGCGAGCAAGTAAACTGTTGGAGGATCAGCACTTTTATAAGTACTGATGAGATAAAACAACTAAACAGAAACAAGCATTCACTAAAACCAACACTAAGTAATCATGTTATAAAATATTACATTACTAGTGATCTTTCTAGTTTTACCTATGTTCGTTTCATGCAGCAGAAGAACGAAGTCATATTACATTATTTTGGAAACATCTTTTAAAACAGAGTTTCATATGCGATATATAAGCAAGCAAGTCGTTCATTCTGTTTCAGGGTGTGCACAGCGTGTCTCGTGAGACTCCAGGGACAAATGCATAGCTAGACACACATGCACATCTTAGGGGCAGTCCATCTATCCAAGCCAACACGATGAACTTAGCTATATGCAGGGTGGTCCCCGAGTAACTCAAAATCGGCAGCTGTTGGACCAGCATACCAATGACTCATTATCTGGTGCTAATGGCAGTTGTGACCCATGGTGGCTAATGACGCATGCAGTTCAGCTCTCTACCAATAGCTATTGTCCGACCGATGTGAATGCATGGAACACTATCAAATAAACTCTAGTATGCAGACGAGACGAACCATCAAAATAGTTATCGTTGTTGTGGGGCAAGCCGACTTATCATTTGAACACATTCAGGCACGATATGGTTCTCTCGGAGCATAGGCGATAGTGAACATGTTCATGCACTCTTAGACAAGCGTTTCAGGATTCTTCATTAAGCAGACTTATTCATTTCAAAGACAAGCTAGGTGAGTTCGTTCATTAACATGCAAGGCAGGTTATATCATTCTCTTATGAAAATATTATAAGCAAAAACTCAGATTATTATTAAGGTGTGCAAGAATCAGAGAACGAAGTTCTGCCCACTCACCTTGATACATAATGCCGACGCGGAGCGGGGCATTACATACTTACCAACCAACAAAAAGTTTCCTCCTCGAAACTTCAAGGGTAAACTTCTAGATATTCCGAGCAGCGATAGTGCCATCCCTCGCCATACTCAATCGAAACAATCAAGCAATTCAAGTCCTGAAAACATTTACAACTTTGAGGATATGGACTTATTGTATGGAACACTTTATTGTAATACCATATCGATAATATCTCAGAGTCATAGCAACGGATTGGGCCAAGAAATCGATTCTGCTCTTATACTATTCTGTCATACCCCGGTCCCCGTACCGAGGGGCTGCTCGGCCGGACCACCGCCTGCCTTGCCCCCATAGCCGGATTAAACCGGACGCAAACTACCGTACCTCGGTACACCGGACACGCATCACCGCGCCTCGGCGCCTGTCCCGCGGGTGCAAGGAAGGAATGTGTGGCCCATTCAATTATCGGGATATGATACCGTACGAACCTGGGATTGCACCCGCACAAAGCTTCATCGTTTAAGTTTGTTGGCTATCATCTCATCAATCGAGTAAGCAGCGGAAAGGGACATTATTGTAATGCAATGCATTTAGCCAACTGAGTATTTCGGGATAAATCGAGGGACTTGGGTTTCCTTTAGCAAGGCATCGTTCCATACATTATGCCTCCTTATACGATAGCATCTCGGGGCAATAATCGAAACCAGGATTCCGGGTCTTAGGGACTGAGGCACGCCTATCGCTCCCTCGGATGATCCAGTACCTGCAAGCAAGTAAACTGTTGGTGGGTCAGCACTTTTATAAGTACTGGTGAGATAAAATAACTGAACAAAAATAAGCATTCACTAAAACCAACACTAAGTAATCATGTTATAAAATATTACATTACTAGTGATCTTTCTAGTTTTACCTATGTTCGTTTCATGCAGCAGAAGAACGGAGTCATATTACATTGTTTTGGAAGCATCTTTTAAAACAGAGTTTCATATGCGATATATAAGCAAGCAAGCCGTTCGTTCTGTTTCAGGGTGTGCACAGTGTGTCTCGTGAGACTCCAGGGACAAATGCATAGCTAGATACACATGCACATCTTAGGGGAGTCCATCTATCCAAGCCAACACGATGAACTTAGCTATATGCAGGGCGGTCCCCGAGTATCTCAAGATCGGCAGCTGTTGGACCAACATACCAATAACTCATTATCTGATGCTAATGGCAGCTGTGACCCATGGTAGCTAATGACGCATGCAGTTTAGCTCTCTACCAATAGCTATTGTTCGACCAATGTGAATGTATGGAACATTATCAAATAAACTCTAGTATGCAGACGAGATGAACCATCAAAACAGTTATCGTTGTTGCGGGGCAAGCCAACTTATCATTTGAACACATTCAGGCACGATATGGTTCTCTCAGAGCATAGGCGATAGTGAACATGTTCATGCACTCTTAGACAAGCATTTCAGGATTCTTTATTAAGCAGACTTATTTGTTTCAAAGACAAGCTAGGTGAGTTCGTTCATTAACATGTAAGGCAGGTTCTATCATTCTCTTATGAAAACATTGTAAGAAAAAACTCAGATTATTATTAAGGCGTGCAAGAATCAGAGAACGAAGTTCTGCCCACTCACCTTGATACATAATGCCGACGCAGAGCGGGGCATTACACTTGCCAAGCAAGATACCTTACCAAATTGCTTATAGTACTTTGCATGCTTATTATATTTTTATTTATTTATTGCATGTGTGTTTTTTTTTCGTCATAATTATATACTATATATATGTTGAAACATACTTGACACATAGTATCATGGGAGGGGAGGACAATCAGTAGGCGTATGGGCTATAACCACTCTGGTAAACCGTAGTAACTAGCACGTACTATGGTAGTCGTGTCATATGGTCTCTACCCTCGTGGTATATTGGCTGATGGAGTCACGATGGTCGCTACCCTCGCGGTATGACGGTTGATGATGTCCCTGACGTGTGTGTGAGTTGTGAGATTAGATAGAGTAGCCTACCCATGCCCATACGTCGAAAAGTTGTCCTTATTATGCATTCATATAGATTGTCTTGTACAGCGTACTTCTGTATTTTCTACCTATTATGCATGTTTACTGTATTCAAATTGGCATGCTTCTATGTATCTTGCTACGTCTCTCTGAGGATCTGGTCCCTTTCCAGGTGTAGACGATCATGACTATTTGCAGGAGTACAGATCAGGACTTGCTAGTTCGTTATCTTTCGAGGAGATCTTCCCTTCGAGCCTCTCTGATCATTAGATGATACTCTTATTGTGGTTACTTTTATATCCTAGTTTGGTAGTGGATTTGTCTCCACCCAACTACTGGTTCTTAACAAGTACCTTATACTTGATTTAGTTATATAGTTGATTGGTTATTTATTTATATTTGATTTTGTGGATGAGATTTAGTTATGCCATGTGACTTGTGACAATATATATACCACATGTGAGTTAATATTCATATTACAGCGTACGTATGCATTATGGTATCCATATATTGGAGTTGTCATATACATACGGCTGGCATGCTTACGTATTCCTAGTCCTACGTATTTTGGGACTGGAGCGTGACAATGATTCATCTATTCTTTGAGTGTGGTAGTACATGGGAGATAAGATAGTGGCATGCAGCACTCCTTAAACTACACGGTGATGGGGACATGGGTATAACATCGATCATTCGGAGTATCAGGGGATCTCGTAGCCGGGGAGGTCTATGGTCCAGGGAGGCATGCACCAAGCTAGCGTTGGTTGTATGTCATATCTAGAAGGAGAGAAACAACCAGATCTTTGAGGGACTTTATACTGATAGAGCTGACATTCTTCACAATATAGAGTTTGATGTGAATGGGTTAAGAACAACTAAGACTCCTACCCGACGGGAAGTTGTGATGTAACATATTTTTTTATTTATAAAATTACCTTTTTCCAATATATATATATATATATATATATATATATATATATATATATATATATATATATATATCAGGATCCTCGTATTCTTACATCACCAAAACATTCCCATGATAACAACCGTTGGATCTTGTTTAAGTCATATAATCTTAATCATTTGTTTGAATGGTTCAAATCAACGATTAAGATTAGATGACTTAAACGATTATTATCATGGGGATGTTTTGGGGATACATAAGAGTGGGGATCCCGATCCCTCCTCTCTCTCTCTCTCTCTCTCTCTCTCTCTCTCTCTCTCTCTCTCTCTCTATATATATATATATATATATATATATATATATATATATAACTCCATAGACGGACTTACATGGGGGCAAGTGAGGACAATCGACCCCATTGAATTTTTGCTTTCAAGTTAAATATTCATGTTCTTTTTAAATTTTCTTAATCAATTTTATGTTATGCACTTTCCGAAATTTTAAAATTTTAATTTCTATATACATGTTTACATCATATTTTTTTTCTTCATAATTTTTATTTTTGTTAAACTTGAGATGAGGTTGGATAGACATGGAAAAAATAGTTAAGAATATTATGCATCAAATCTTAATTTAATAATATTAAGCAAACTTAGGCAATTGCATGACAAAACATCTAATTTCTTAATAAAATTTTAATGTAGCTAATTTTATTTACGAAAATTTTGAATTTTTTACATTTGAAATTGATCCCTATTTTAAATAATTTGCTTCCTGTGGGATCCAACTCACCCAGTCATCACAAAAGAGTTAGGCCATTTCTATAAGCACTCCAAAATTACTTAGACTAGCCCAAATTTTTGGTTTAATTATATACAAGTTTGCCATCGAAAAAATTGCTTCAGGCTAGTCCAATTTTTTTAGGACTGTCAAATAATTTGACAGTCTTCCCACTCCTTCAAAAAAATTGACAGTACTAAAAAATTAGGACTGTCACAAATTTGACAGTCCTTCCTGATTGTCAAATTTGTGACAGTCCTCGACGGCGATTGTGGTTCGAGGAGGAGGAGAGGGAGAGGCAACGGCGACTGGAGAGGGGTCGCAGAAGAGGGAAACGTCACTACTACATTTTCTAGGAAAGGGTATTTTAGTATATTCATATTTAATTAAATATTGTGCATGATAAATAATTATTTGTTGTATTATTTAATTATTGTTAAATGTTAGTTGTTTATTTTAGACTTGTGTTAGGGGACCTAACTAGTTTAGTTTAGACTCATGGACCAACATGTATTAATTGATAGAATTTAGCCCATTTAGAAAGCCCATTGTTAAGGAGATGGATTAAATTAATTAAACCATTAGACTAGAAGCTTCTCTCCTTAATTATTTCTTCATGAGAGGCCCCAAGGGGTATATTAGACAATTTATAGTAGCTTGAGGGAGGGGAAAGAGGGGCCGGCCTATATAGAGAGGGGGAATAAATTTCTCTCTCCTCCTTTCATTTGAAAATTAGATCTAAAAATTCCCTCAACCAAATTCCTTCATTCCCACTTTATTTTCCTACCAAATTTCATTCCAATTTCTTTCCAAATCACCATTGGAGACTAGTGGAGCAAGGATCTAGAAGGAGGAAGCAAGGATCTACAAAGAGGAGCAAGGATCTACAAGTTGGAGGCCAATTTCATCACATTTGAAGGTTTTATTGGAAATCCATCTCCCAATAGGTATAATTCAGTTTTTCCCCTTAAATTAGGTTCTAAATCTGAGATTTAACCATGGAAAATCAACCCATATGCATAGGTTACCCATAGGATTTGGTTTTGTGTTCATAGGAGGCCTATTGTGAAAGTTATGGTACTTTTTGTGTCAATTTTAGGGAAATTTCGAGATTGACATTTGTTGTGTGTGCCAATTGGTCCTATAGATCAATTTGACATGTGCTTGTATGTTTGGGACAAGTGTCGTGTCCACGATTGGGTACATTGTCACTACCACATTTTCTAGGAAAGGGTATTTTGGTAATTTCCTATTTAAATAAATATTGTGCATGGTAAATAATTATTTGTTGTATTATTTAATTGTTGTTAGTTATTATTTAATTATTTTAGACTTATTTTAGTGGACCCAACTAGTTTAGTTTGGACCCATGGACCAACATGAATTAATTAGTTAGACTTGGCCCATTTAGAAAGCCCATAGTTAAGGAGATGGATTAAATTAATTAAATGATTAGACTAGAAGCTTCCTTCCTTAATTATTTCTTCATGAGAGGCCCCAAGGGGTACATTGGATATTTTACAATTGCTTGGGGGAGGGGCTATGGCCGGCCTATTAAAGAGGGGGGGAATTTCTCTCTCCTCTCATCTCATTCCAAATCTAGATCTAGAATTTTCCCACTACCAAATTTCCTCCATTCCCAATCCAATTCCCTACCAAATTCATTCCAAATTCTTCCCAATTCACCATTAGAGAAGGAGGAAGTAAGGATCTAGAAGAAGGAAGCAAGAATCTACAAAGAGGAGCAAGGATCTACAATTTGGAAGCAAGTTCATCTCAATTGGAGGTTTCATTGGGAATCCATCTCCCAATAGGTATAATTCAGATTTTCCTATTTAAATAGCTTCTAAATCTGAGATTTAATCATGTAAAATCAACCTATATGTATGTAGTACCCATAGGACTTTGTTTTGTGTTCATAGGAGACCCATGGAGAAAGTTATGGTGCTTTTTGTGTCAATTTTGTTGGAATTCCGAATTTATATTTTGTTGTGTGTGTCAATTGATCCTATAGATCAATTGAACATGAGATTTGTGTTTGAGACTAGTGTCGTGTCCATATTGGGATACTTGTGGTTCGTATCCCAACTATTTGGTGATACGTGTCATTTGGGGGTTTTCCTCCGACACGGGGCTTTGAACATGTCGTATTTTGACACGGACACATAGATCTACTTTTGACGCTTTGATTTGTTCATAAATATTATTTGTGATTTGTTTGTGTCCTTCGGGGTGCATTTGGTTGTGTGTTGGACTCGTGTCGCATGCGTATCCTAGATCTAGTGGGATACGGTGAGATACTCTCCAATTGTGTGTATTTTTGCATAGATCTAATTAATTGTGGTTCAATTCTTCATTTATAATTAGTATATATATATGGATATTAAATATTTATTTTGTGTATTTATTATAGTAATTATTGTAGCATAGATCTATATTTTGGGTGTGCTAATATAATGTACAATATAATATGTAGCTTTCTTGCATGCAAATATATATGTTACTACTTGTTAAATAATATAATTTATACATAAAATATTTTATAAAATATATTTGTATGTTTAATTGTGTAATTATATTATTTATAATTATTATGTAATTATTTGGATATTAATGTAAATATTTTAGGTGTGCTTCTAGCCATGTAAATTATATGTTCTTTGTTAAATATTTGAAGGTATAAGTTTATGTGTATATTAATATATATATGTACATTTTTGTATTAATGGTTTATATATATATATATATATATATACTGTTTTATATATTCTGTTTATATATATATATATATATATATATATATATATATTATTTATATATTCTGTTTTTATATATATAATTATATATATACAACTTGTTTTAGTGACAGTGAATTAATGACAGTAAAAAACTGTCATTAATTAGCCGACTAATAGCAGCCGCTGTAGCCTTCGGGCAATTAATGACAAACCTGTCATTAATTGCAGCAGCGGGAAACAGCAGCTTTTCTGCGACGCTTTTCCGCGACAGTTTAACTGTCAGCGAAAACCAAAGCAGTGGCTGTTTATTATTTGGGTTTCGGTGACAGTCCTTCGGTGACAGTCCCGACTGTCACTATTTAAACTGTTTTAATTTAATCATATTTTATTCACTGTTTTTCAATGACGCTTTGACAGATTTAATGTATATATTATATATTATAATTGTATATATATATATGTATATATATATGTGTTTTGTGAGGAATAATAATTGTAATAATATATTATGTTATTTATATAAATGTTGGGTTGTATATATATTATTTTAGGGTATATATTAATTATATTATTAGTATACTTTGTGTGAGTTCTTTTTGAATCTAATTTGATTCCTAAATTATTGTAGTTTATCTCTATATTATTTTATAGATGTCTTGTGAGGTTGACTTTGGGTTTGACCATGTTTGACTTTAGTGGACTTTAGAGTTGACCATAGTTGACTTTTGACTTAGAATTGACTTATTGACCTAGAAATTGCCTAGTTTGACTTGTTCTCTTTCCGGGACCTTGTATTAATGTGGTATTCCATATCTAGGTCTTCGAGGCACCGAGTCAGACATTTGTGAGACTGTTCATTGGACTTCAGGCGAGTACATTCTCTGATAGTTTCTCATTTATGATATCCTCTATGTTCGTTGTATCTAGTGTAGATATACATGTTCTCTTGACACTATGGTTACACGGATTGGTATATCCGGATCTCGTCATGAGATGTTATTCCTTGGTATATGGTGTATATGGTGCAAGTATTGTTTCATTGGTTATCTTGTACATGTACAGACACCGATTCTCGGGGAGACTAGCTATCTTCTTGGGGAATCTAGTGCCATAACGTACCGTGGTTGGATCTATTATACCAGTCGGGGTGGGGAGTATTTTAGTGTAGATATGTGATCATACCCTCCTTGTGCATGTCTTGTTCCTTGTGAGTGTTGATCATACACCGCACGTATAATCAGCCAGGCCATTATACTCTTGTGCAAGTTTCTAAGCCGATCACATGTTAAAGCTAGTACTCACACACTTAGTCATTAGTATTCTTGTTCTATCAGCATATTGTTCATTATTGTATTTCTTTCCAGTACTTCCTTATTGTCTATACATTTCTTGTATCTATTTATGCATCTTGTTTATCCACAGCTACTTACTGTTACATAGTTTTTATCATTATTTGAGAACTGCTGTTAGGGTTGTACTCTGCTCCTTTTCTGACTGGATATATTTTTCCAGATGACACTGAGGAGTACCCTACCTATTATGGACCCCAGGATGTTGTGGGTTTAGATTCTGAGACCCTGGCTCAAGAGGGACTTATCCCAACTGAGACAGTTGACCCTGGAGTTGTAGCTTTATAGTTTTGTAGTATTCTTTTGTACTGGATTTGTCTCCAGCATATTTCTGTATTTTCTTCAGACTCATTGATGTATTATTTTAGACTCATGAGTTATATTGTGACTATTCTATTCTTATCTGATTCGTGTTCATTCTATCTTAGTTCTGTGATTGAGTACACTATCTTTTGGTGGTTCATTATATTAGATAGACTTTCTAGACAGCGTTCTACCGCCGATTCTGCGGCGTAGGCTGGGCGTTGTTTCCGACTAGTACCCTTACCCCGGGTGCGGGTCGTGACATACGTGTAGGTCGTATCCCATCAATTTGGTGATACGTGTTGATTTGGGGGTTTTTTCTCCGACATGGGACTTTGTACATGTCACATTTTGACACGAACACGTAGATTTGTGTTTGACTCTTCGTATTATTCATAAATAATATATGTGACTTATTCGTATCCTTCGGGGTATGTTTGGATGTATGGTGGACTCGTGTCACATGCGTATCCTAGATCTAGTGGGATACGATGTGATACTCTCCATGTGTTTGTGCAAATTGTATGTAGATCTATTCTTGTGTTCTTATTTCATGGAGAATAGAATTGTATATATATATATATATATATATATATATATATATATATATATATATATATAAGGTGGTGTATATATATTTATGTAATTTTGTGTCTTAGATCTATGTATCTATGTATATATTATAGGTGTATATATTGTATGTAGCTATTCTTATACATGTATACATAATTGTACATGGTAGCATGTATAAATATGCATATATAAATAGATATTTATGGGTTGTTATAATTATAATTATATATTGTGTGTTATATATGGTGAATGATTATATATATATATATATATATATATATATATATATATTATGGGTTATATATATATGTTATTATATATATATTGTATATATATATATATATATATATATATATATATATATATATATATAATTAGTGACAGCGGGCAAGAGCGTCGCAACAGCAGCAGCAAATGCCAACAGCAGCAGCGGCCGCAACAGCAACAGCAAGCGTCGCTGAAAGGCAGCAACAGCCGGCAGAAACAGCAGCAGCAGAAGAAACAACGACAGCAGTTGGCGACAGTTGCAGCAAATTGTCGCTGAAATAGCAGCAGTATCAGCAGCGTATCAGGAGCTTTAGCGACAGCTTTGGCGAAAGTTGCAGAAAATTGTCACTAAAACAGCAGTGTATCAGCATCAACAACAGTCTTCAGCGACAGCGGGCAGGGTTTTAGCGACAGTTTGACAGTTTTCTATTATTAGATATATATATATATATATATATATATATATATATATATATATATATATATATATATATATATATATATATATATATAGTATTTAATATATATGTAAATACTTCCTATTATGCTAATAGTATTTATTGTATACTATGTGTGTGATAAATAAGTATAGTGTATATGTATATTACGGGTAGTTAGTATAAACAAGTTTGGGGTATTACCTTGAGATACCAAAGTAAGTACCAAGGTAATTGGGGATACCCAAGGTATTGGGTTTGGGTATCAAGATTATGGGTTTATGTTGTGATACCAAGTTGGTTCAAAACCAATGTACCTATTTGATGTTTGTCTTTGAGATTTTATTTAATAATAGTGTTTTGGAATTTGTTTGTGATATTTTACCTATGGATTTACGTATCCGGAGATACGGTATCCTAGTATTTTAGGATATGGTTTTGTGACCTAGACTTTAGTATTTGAACCCAATATTTTTGTGTTAGACTTGTGCAACCTAGAATTAGACAGTTGACCATAGTTGACCATAGTTTGACCATAGTTGACCTTAGAGTTGACTTAGTTTGACTTTTGATTTAGAATTGACTTGTTGACCTAGAAGTTGACTAGTTTAATTTATTTTCTTTTCGAAACCTTATATTGATGTTGTATTCCATATTTAGGTCTTCGAGGTACCGTATCAGACATCTGTGAGACTATTTATTGGACTTCAGGCGAGTATATTCTCTGATAGTTTCTCATTTATGATATCCTCTATTTTCATTGTATCTAGTATAGATATCCATGTTTCTTGATACGATGGTTACACGGATTGGTATATCCAGATCTCGTCATGAGATATTATTCTTTGTATATGGTATATCTTGTGTAAGTCTTGTTCATTGATTATCTTGTGCATGTACAAACACTGATTCTCGGGGAGATTTGCTACCTTCCTAGAGAATCTCGTGCCATAGTATACCATGGTTGGATCTATTATACCAGTCGGGGTGGGGAGTATTTAGTATAAATATGTGATCATACCTTCCTATACAAGTATTGTTTTCCTGTGAGTGTTGGTCATACACTGAACGTATGACTAACCAGGCCATTATTCTTGTGCAAGTTTTCTTGTGCAAGTTCCCAAGCCGATCACATATTAAAGCTAGTGCTCACCCACTTAGTCATTAGTATTCTTGTTCATTGACATATTGTATTTATTCCAGTATTTCCTTAATGTGTATCTCTTGTATCTATTGTTGCATCTTGTATATTCACATCTATTTATTGTTAAATAGTTTTTATCATTGATTAGAACTGCTGTTAGAGATGTACTTTGTTCCTTTCCTGACTGGATATATTTTTACCAGATGACACTAAGGACGGGTACCCTACACATTATGGACCTCAAAATATTGTGGGTTTAGAGTTTGAGACCCTGGTTCAGGAGGGACTTATCCCAATTGAGACAGATGACCGAGTTTAGTAGCTTCTTAGTATTTTTTTTGTACTATATTTGTCTCCAGCTTATTTGATAGTACTTCTTTCAGACTTATTGATGTATTATTTTAGACTCGTGAGTTATATGTGACTATTCTATTCTTTATCTGATTCGTGCTATTTTCCATCTTAGTTCTTTGATTGAGTATATTGTTATTGTTGGTGGCTTATTATATTGCTAGATAGATTACCCAGACATCGTTCTACCGCTGATTCTGCGGCGTAGGCTGGGCGTTGTTTCCGACTTGCATCCTTACATCAGATGCGGGTCATGACACGTTTTTAGTGGTGGCACATGCAGGTCTAGCTTCGCAAGTTATGCGATGTCGTGGTAGTACGATGATTTAGTTGTACTACTGCGAGCCTCCGATAGGATATAGGCTATAGGCTGAGAATACTCAATCACATCTAGGAAAATTCTTTTAATTCATTCAACTATTCTTCTTTGATATTTGATACTTGATCTCTTAAACTGTCCTTTCCTTGAATGCCTTATATCATTTTTGATTCCTCATTTCGTCTTTTTATGAGACATACTCGGAGATACTTGCGGAGGCACGCAAGGTTGAGTGGGAGTTGGGTTTGGAGCCCAAGAGAGACCATGATTCTTTTCTGGGGGTCAACGGCAGTGCAGTATCTGCCAAATGTCCTCATTTCCAGTCCAGATGTAAACCCCCTCACCCAAAATAGATATTTTGTGTGTATTTTATATTATTATATTTATTATGGATGTTGAATTTTTGTAGAGTATTCTCTTAGTTAATTAGAAAATAAATTTCTTGATATATTTACTTATATAAATATTTATTTAGAATCATTTTTAGGCTATTTCAGATTTTTGGAGATTTTTCTAGAATTTTTGGTAATTAAAACCTAGAAAACATAAATTTTTAGGACTTTCATGATTTACTATGAGACCATACTTGCATGTTGTTACTACCAAATATTTAATTTAGGGTTAAAAAATATTTAAATATATTTTTTGTAATTTATTTAGAATTTTAAGGAATTTATTTGGATTTTTGGAATTATTTATGATTTATTTTGATATATAGTCTTTATATTAGATACATGCTAATTTAGTATTAATAGATATTAATAAGATTATATATAAACCATTTGTGTTATCTTTAATTCTATTTAAGATTATAAATTATTGAGATGAACTCAAACTCTATTTTAAATTAATTCAAATCCTGAGCCTACTAGGAAAACAACTTCATGCATATCCTATCCTTATTTAAACTGATCCTAATCATATCCAAATTAGCCAATCCTAGTCGTATTCAATTAAGTAGTCTCCATCATTATAAATACCTACATCTTTCATATTTTTCTTCCCCAAACTCCTCTCCTTTTCGTCCAAAAATAGTCAAAATTCGTCATAAATTCAGCCTCATTTTCTAGTAGTTATGATGACTTAAAAAGATGATATCTCCTAGCTCTGGACTCCAAACGTGCTCCAGTTTTTTTGTTAGAATCATATAAATGTTAGTTTTCTGAATATATAAATTATTTCAGTAATTTCAGAACCTATTTTTCCAGAATATTTCGAAAGTGCCAGCTGTCCGAAATCAGACGCGTTTTCGTATTTTTGAGATTTTGGGAGATCCCGAACTCTGATGAAATTCCAGAAAAGTATTTTTCCAAAATTTAAAATATAATTTTATTCTACTGTAAAATTCGTGCAACATAGACGTAAATAGGAAACCACCGAAAACTGTCATCTGTGCGCCCTTGTGGCCATAACTCTTTACCGATTTATGATTTTATGAAACTGTCGATTCCAGCGTTCATGTAGCATTGAAATCTATAAGATTCCACACACAAATCCATGATTTGAGTTGGTTGACTTTTTGGTCAACAGATTGCCTCGATTTGCATACCATGGATCACAAATCCGTAAAATTGACTTTTTTGGGACCAAAATTAGAGTTTAACAATAAAATTAGATTATAATAAGATTAAAATACTATTTTATTTTATTTTATTCAGAATTAAAATAGATTAAAATGGAGGAACCTATTCACCCACTTTTGTAACCTAATTTGTTTAATTTATGTGACAGGTAGATCGGACGACGCCTTGAGTTGTGACTTCATCCTTTTTCAAAGCAGGCAAGTATACCTTGCCATTGTACTGTTATTTATATTCTATATATTGCATGTATCTTTATTTTCTGTCTTTAGTTCATATATTTTAACTGTTATATAAAATACGCGCGATGGTGTCGTCGCGATATATTTTTATTTATGTATTTGCATTGACCTTGTTTATGAGACTACCCCATTATCATGTAGCATCATTAGGTTCATTGGCCGTGACACAGTTGTTACACGAGTGTGAGTCTCATATAGATCACGGACTGCGTGACAAGTCTGACCAACTGTACGTATGGGCCGTGCGTTAGGGATAACTGCTAATAAAAACTTTGTATGCTAGAAGACTTAGCAGTTATTAGAGGTCTATGGACATAGCCTATTGTAGTACGGTGGCCCCATCCTTGTCCTTGTTTGGTTGCAAGATTGGGCTAGGGTACTAAGAATAGGCTATGAACCAAATTGTGTCATGGATGTGACAAGCTTAGAGCATGGGGTAGGGAGAACAACAAGTACCGCATTTGGGCTCTTTTGTACTTTTTTCTTCTGTAACCCGGAAACTCCGCTGGAGATACGGGCGGTGATGACCCCTATACTACTTGGCGGCCTCTGCCGTTCAAAAGACGACATACTTTGAGGCCCCTAATTCTCCGAGAGAATCATGCCAATCCCAGTTTTCAGCCAGATAGCCCACTTGTGGGGAAAGTTGTTCTTAAATTGCATTCACTTAGACGGTTAGGCGTATCTGTTCATGAGTATTCGTAGGACCTGTGATTGTGAGCTGGTATTCTTATATTGTGTACTGTATTGGCATATTTTTATGTATCTTGTTACGTCCCTCTGAGGACCTGGCCCCTTCCAGGTGTATCTGTTCATGAGTATTCGTAGGAGCGCAGATTCGGATGGTTACATAATTTCAAGGATGTCTTCTTTTCGAGCCCGTGATTGTGAGCTGGTATTCTTATATTGTGTTTATTGTGTTGTACTTTTCCATTCGAGTTGGTAGTGGATTTGTTTCCATCCAACTAGTATCTTTAGATACTTTGTATTGAGATCTAGATTCATAGATATTGGTTATTTATTTATATTTGATTTTCGTGGATGAGATTTAGATTATACCCTGTGACTTGTGATAGATTTATATCACTTGTAGATTTGATATTCATATTACAACGTACGTATGGGTTTGGTTTCCATATATTAGAGTTTCCATATCCATGCGGCTGGCATACTTACGTGTCCTAGTCCTACATATTTTGGGACTAGGGCGTGACACCAGACCTTTCCAGCAGCCTCAACAGCACCAGACTCCAGCTAGGGCGCCTTTTCACCAGGCACCACAGCAGCAAAGACAGTTACAGCAATCTTTCTGCCACTTCTGCAAGAAGCCTGGCCATATCTGGGAAGTTTGCAGGAAGAGGTTGGGAGTTTGTTTGTATTGTGGTACTGAAGGGCATCAGATGAGAGAGTGTCCTCGTCGTGCAGTTCAGGGAGCAACTTCAGCTCCGAGGGCACAGACGAGACCACCTGCAGTATAGCCGAGGGGACCGCTTCTGATACAGCAACAACATTTTGTCCAGCATCAACAACAGGGAGGTGCATGTCAGGGACGAGCATTTTCTATGACCGTCGAGGAGGACGAACCCACCGGAGATGTCATTGCAAGTTCTATTCTTCTTGATTCTATTCCAGCTTTAGATTTGTTTGATAGTGGTGCTTCACATAGCTTTGTATCTATTTCTTTTGCTCTGAAGCATGGGTTGGTAGCTAAGACTTTGCTTAGGACTTGCAAGATCATGACCGGGGGAGGCACTATCCTGGTTAATGATATTTGCAAGGATCGGAGAGTTATTCTGGGAGGCCGGGAGTTGAGTGCGTGTCTACTTGTAATGCCACTTCCGAGCTACGATATTGTACTCGGGATGGATTGGTTGAGTAGGCACCGTGCTAGCAAAGATTGCAGAGGAGGTAGAGTTTTGTTTAGTCCAGCAAGAGAGCCAGAGTTCGAGTTTGCTAGAGGAGCTGCGGAGCAGGGAGAAGGCATTATTTGTGGAGCTATGGTGGAAGACAAGGAGTTGCCGCATCCGTTGATAGCAGAATTCTTGGATGTGTTTCCTGAGGAATTACCAGAGTTGTCGCCAGATCGAGATGTTGAATTCTCTATAGACTTGGTGCCAGGTACAGAACAAATTTCGTAACATGTCTATAGAGTAAACAATAGCGAGCTGGTCGAGCTGAAGAAGTAGGTGGACGAATTGCAGGATAAGGGATTTATTAGATCGAGTTCTTCATCATGGGAAGCCCCGGTATTGTTTGTACCAAAGAAGGATGGATCGGTGCGCATGGGCATTAATTACAGGGCATTGAATACTCTCACTATCAAGAATAAGTACCCTTTGCCACGGATTGATGATCTGTTCGATCAATTGAGTGGTGCCAAGGTGTTTTCTAAGATAGATTTGAGATCAGACTACCATCAGGTGAAGGTGAAGCCGGAGGATATACCGAAGACTACTTTTAGAACTCGGTATGGTCAGTACGAGTTTATGGTGATGCCGTTTGGATTGACTAATGTACCGATGGTATTTATGAACTTGATGAACAATGTTTCCATCAGTACATTGACAAGTTCGTGGTGGTGTTCATCGACGACATACTTATATACTCGAAGACACCGGAGGAGCATGAGGAGCATTTGAGGATTGTGTTGGATGTGCTGAGGAAGGAGAAGCTATATGGGAAGCTGTCCAAGTGTGAGTTCTTCTTGGACAAGGTAGAATTCTTGGGGCATGTTAGACTGGTGATGGTATTTCAGTGGATCCGAAGAAGATCGCAGCAGTGGATATTGAAAGATTCCGAGTTCGGTAGTAGAGATCAGGAGTTTCTTGGGATTGGCAGGCTACTACAGGAAGTTTGTGCAGGATTTTTCGAGGATTGCCGAGCCGATGACCAGACTCACCAGGAAGGATATAGAGTTTGTTTGGACGAAGGATTGCCAGGTTGCTTTCGAGAAATTGAATAAAAGGTTGACGTTTGCTCCTATTTTGACGTTGTCATCAGGGTCTGGAGGTTTCACTATTTATAGTGATACATCGGGGAAAGATTTGGGTTGTGTTCTTCAGCAAAATAGGAAAGTGATTGCTTATGCATCCAGGCAATTGCGTCCTCATGAAAAGAACTATCCTACCCATGATTTAGAGTTGGCAGCAGTCATCTTCGCTCTGAAGTTGCGGAAATATTATTTGTACGGAGAGCGTGTGGAGATCTTCACAGACCACAAAAGCTTGAAGTTCACGCAGAAGGAGTTGAACATGAGACAGCGTCGGTGGTTGGAGCTGATGAAGGATTTTGATATATCTTTGCAGTATCATCCTGGAAAAGCTAATGTAGTTGCCAATGCTTTGAGTAGGTATCCGGTAGCTATATTCTTGACGCAGGATCGATATTTGTTGGAGGACTTGGAGAGCTTGGACATTGAGGTGATAGTTTCTGGTTGTGGTATGCAGATGTAGGGATTGCAGATACATTCAAATTTGATGGACATGATTAAGGTAGCCCAGTATGAGGATGTATCTCTGAGGAGTATCAGAGCTCAGGTGAGAGCAAGATTGGAGGATGATTTCACCATTGTTGATGATGGATCTTTGAGGCATGGAGTTAGATTGTGTGTGCTTAGTGGGGAGCTACGTGAGGAGGTATTGCAGGAAGGACGTCGCTCTCAGTATTCCATGCATCCAGGTGCCAACAAGATGTATCGGGATATGCGAGAGAGTGTGTGGTGGTATGACATGAAGAGGGAAGTGGCACAGTTTGTATCCAGATGCTCAGTGTGCCAGTAGGTGAAAGCCGAGAGGCAGAGGCCAGGAAGTTTACTTCAGCCATTATCCATTCCAGAGTGGAAGTGGGAGCACATTACTATGGATTTTGTGTTCGAACTTCCACGATCTCCAGGAGGGAAAGACGCGATTTGGGTCAACGTTGATAGGTTGACCAAGTCAGCCCACTTTTTGCCTTTCAAGGTGGGTTTGTCTATGGAGAAGCTGGCAGAGATGTATGTGAAGCAGATCATTAGGATACATGGAGTTCTCGTCAATATAGTCTCGGATCAGGATAGTCGTTTTACTTCTCATTTCTGGAAGAGTTTGCAGGAGAGTTTGGGCACTCAGCTCAAGTTCAGTACTACATATCATCCCCAGACAGATGGGCAGTCAGAGAGGACTATTCAGACTCTCGAGGATATGTTACGCACTTTTGTACTAAATTTCGGGGGTTCTTGGGAGGACCATCTATATTTGGTAGAGTTTGCTTATAACAACAGTTACCATGCTAGTATAGAGATGTCACCTTTTGAAGCTCTATACGGTCGGAGGTGTCGTACTCCCTTGTCATGGGACGATGTTGGAGAGAGGGTTTTGCTTGGTCCAGAGATGGTTGTAGATGCAGCAGAGAAGGTTCGGTTGGTCAGAGACAGACTTCGTGTTGCACAGGACAGACAACGGTATTGGGCCGATAGCCACCGAAGACCTTTGGAGTTTGAGGTATAGTTTTAGATTTTGTTTTGTGCTTGTTATTGGTTATTTGTTATAGATTAAGTTCTTAAGGTTGTGTTTTATTTTAGGTGGGTGGTTTGGTGTTTCTGAGGATTTCTCCAACACGAGGCACGATTCGCTTCGGTGGAGGCGGGAAGCTTAGTCCGCGATTCATCGGACCTTTCACTATTCTAGAGAGGGTCGGTGCAGTTGCTTATAGACTAGAATTGCCACCTGCATTGGAGGGAGTGCACAACATATTTCACATGTCGTAGTTGATACGGTACGTGGCAGATCCTAGTCATGTATTGGATCACTCAAAGATAGAGGTGGGGCCTACTCTTAACTATCCAGAGCAGCCAGTTGAGATTCTGGATCGGAGAGAGAAGGTGCTGAGGAACCAGACTATTCTTTTGGTGTGCGTCGCATGGAGGCATCACTCTCCGAGGGAGTCTACCTGGGAGAGAGAGGATGAAATGCGAGAGCGTTATCCCTATTTGTTTGTGCCTTGAGGTATGTTATTTCTAGTTAGGTTCTGTTCATTGTTATGTTCTTTCATAGTTAGTTCTGATCTTTAGTACTGTCCTTTTTGTGATGTTCTGGGGGTAGTTTTCGTCTTTGAATTTCGAGGACGAAATTATTTTTAAGGAGGGTAGACTTGTCACTACCACATTTTCTAGTAAAGGATATTTTAGTAAATTCATATTTTATTAAATATTGTGCATGATAAATAATTATTTGTTGTATTATTTAATTATTGTTAGATGTTATTTATTTATTTTTGACTTGTGTTAGTGGACCTAACTAGTTTAGATTAGACTCATGGACCAACATGTATTAATTGATAGAATTTAGCCCATTTAGAAAGCCCATTGTTAAGGAGATGGATTAAATTAATTAAACCATTAGACTAGAAGCTTCCCTCCTTAATTAGTTCTTCATGAGAGACCCCAAGGGGTATATTAGACAATTCATAGTAGCTTGAGGGAGGGAAAAGAGGGGCCGACTTATATAGAGAGGGGGAATAAATTTCTCTCTCCTCCTTTCATTTGGAAATTAGATCTAGAAATTTTCTCAACCAAATTTCATTCCAATTCCTTCCTAAATCACTATTGGAGACTAGTGGAGCAAGGATCTAGAAGGAGGAAGCAATGATCTACAAAGAGGAGCAATGATCTACAAGTTGGAGGCCAATTTTATCACATTTGGAGGTTTTATTGGGAATCCATCTCCCAATAGGTACAATTCAGTTTTTTTCCCTTAAATTAGGTTCTAAATATGAGATTTAACCATAAAAAATCAATCCATATGCATAAGCTACCCATAGGATTTGATTTTTTGTTCATAGGAGGCCTATTGTGAAAGTTATGGTGCTTTTTGTGTCAATTTTGGAAGAATTCCAAGATTGACATTTGTTGTGTGTGTCAATTGGTCATATAGATCAATTTGACATGTGCTTGTATATTTGGGGCTAGTGTCGTGTCCACAATTGGGTATGCGTAGGTCGTATTCCATCAATTTGGTGATACGTGTTGATTTGAGGGTTTTTCCTCTGACACGGGACTTGTACATGTCATATTTTGACACGGACACGTAGATTTGTGTTTGACTCTTCGTATTGTTCATAAATAATATATGTGACTTTTTCGTGTCCTTCGGGGTACGTTTGGATGTGTGGTGGACTCGTGTCACATGCGTATCCTAGATCTAGTGGGATACTGTGTGATACTCTCCATGTGTTTATGCAAATTGTATGTAGATCTATTCTTATGTTCTTATTTCATGGAGAATGTAATTGTATATATATATATATATATATATATATATATATATATATATATATATATATATGGTGGTGTATATATATTTATGTAATTTTGTGTCTTAGATCTATGTATCTATGTATATATTATAGGTGTATATATTGTATGTAGCTATTCTTATATATGTATATATAATTGTATATGGTAGCATGTATAAATATGCATATGTAAATAGATATTTATGGGTTGTTATAATTATAATTATATAATGTGTATTATATATGGTGAATGATTATACGTGTATATATATATATATATATATATATATATTGTGGGTTATATATATATGGTATTATATATATTGTATATATATATACGTATTAGTGACAGCGGGCAAGAGCGTCGCAACAGCAGCAACAAATGCCAACAGCAACAGCAGCTGCAAGAGCAACAGCAACATCAAGCGTCGCTGAAAGGTAGCAACAGCAGGCAGAAACAACAGCAACAGGAGAAACAACGACAGCAGTTGGCGACAGTTGCAGGAAACTGTCGCTGAAACAACAGCAGTATCAACAGCGTATCAGGAGCTTTAGCGACAGCTTTGGGACAGTTGTAGAAAACTGTCACTAAAACAGCAGTGTATCAGCATCAACAACAGTCTTCAGCGACAGCGGGCAGGGTTTTAGCGACGGTTTGACAGTTTTCTATTATTATATATATATATATATATATATATATATATATATATATATATATATATATATATATATAGTATTTAATATATATGTAAATACTTCCTATTATGCTAATAGTATTTATTGTATACTATGTGTGTGATAAATAAGTATAGTGTGTATGTATATTACTGGTAGTTAGTATAAACAAGTTTGGGGTATTATCTTGAGATACCAAGGTAAGTACCAAGGTAATTGAGGATACCCAAGGTATTGGGTTTGGGTATCAAGATTATAGGTTTATGTTATGATACCAAGTTGGTTCAAAACCAAGGTACCTATTTGATGTTTGTCTTTGAGATTTTATTTAATAATATTGTTTTGGCATTTGTATGTGATATTTTACCTATGGATTTACTTATCCGGAGATACGGTATTCTAGTATTTTAGGATATGGTTTTGTGACCTAGACTTTATTATTTGAACCCAATATTTTTGTGTTAGACTTGTGCAACCTAGAATTAGGCAGTTGACCATAGTTGACCATAGTTTGACCATAGTTGACCATAGTTGACCTTAGAGTTGACTTAGTTTGACTTTTGACTTAGAATTGACTTTTTGACCTAGAAGTTGATTAGTTTAACTTATTTTCTTTTCGGAACCTTGTATTGATGTTGTATTCCATATTTAGGTCTTCGAGGCAGCGTATCAGACATCTGTGAGACTATTCATTGGACTTCAGGCGAGTACATTCTCTGATAGTTTTTTATTTATGATATCCTCTATGTTCATTGTATCTAGTATAGATATCCATATTTCTTGACACGATGGTTACACAGATTGGTATATCCAGATCTCGTCATGAGATGTTATTCCTTGTATATGGTGTATCTTGTGCAAGTCTTGTTCATTGATTATCTTGTGCATGTACAAACATCGATTCTCGGGGAGATTTGCTACCTTCCTAGAGAATCCCGTGCCATAGCATACCATGGTTGGATCTATTATACCAGTCGGGGGTAGGGAGTATTTAGTATAGATATATGATCATACCTTCCTATACAAGTATTGTTTTCCTATGAGTGTTGGTCATACATCGTACATATGACTAACCAGGCCATTATTCCTGTACAAGTTTTCTTGTGTAAGTTCCCAAGCCGATCATATGTTAAAGCTAGTGCTCACTCACTTATCATTAGTATTCTTGTTCATTGACATATTGTTCATTATTGTATTTATTCCAGTATTTTCTTATTGTGTATCTCTTGTATCTATTGTTGTATCTTGTATATTCACATATATTTACTGTTACATAGTTTTTATCATTGATTAGAACTGTTGTTAGAGATGTACTCGGCTCTTTTTCTGACTGGATTTTTTTTCCAGATGATACTGAGGACTGGTACCCTACACATTATGGACCTCAGGATGTTGTGGGTTTAGAGTCCGAGACCCTGGTTCATGAGGGACTTATCCCAATTGAGATAGATGATCGAGTTTAATAGCTTCTTAGTATTTCTTTTGTACTGGATTTGTCTCCAGCTTATTTGATAGTACTTCTTTCAGACTCATTGATGTATTATTTTAGACTCATGAGTTGTATGTGACTATTCTATTCTTTATCCGATTCGTGCTATTTTCCATCTTAGTTCTGTGATTGAGTATATTGTTATTGTTGGTAGCTCATTATATTGCTAGATAGATTATCCAGACAGCGTTCTACCGCTGATTCTGCGGCGTAGGCTGGACATTGTTTCCGACTTGCATACTTACATCGGGTGCGGGTTGTGATAGGAAAGGAGCTTCAAGGGGAGGGGGGGGGGGTCGGTGGAGGGGCAGGGGGCGAGGGTGCGGAGGGGGCCTCGACGACGACGGTGCGCTCCCACCACCTCCTCCTCCTCCTCCTCCTCCTCCTCCCACCGCTGCCTCCTCCTCCTGTTGCTGCTACTATTGGGATTAGGGTTAGGGTTAGGGTTTGGCATGGGAGAGAGTGAGGGTTAGGCTGTTCTGAGTAAATTTAGGACTGTATTGAGTAAAAATTGTAAAAACATGGACTGTCCTGAAGTAATGGACTTTACTAAGCAATTTTGGAATTGCCTATAAAATTAGCCAAGAGTTACTATATCTCGACCTGCAAAACCTATCTTATTTTCGGCCTTTGATAAATGCACTACAAAAAAAGACTCGGGACTAGCCCAATATTGGTGCTGCCTAGTTACAAAGAATTTTTACTCAGGCTAGTCCAAATTTTATTAGGGCTGCCCATCTCTCCTCCTCCCGCTCCTCCCCTACCCCCATAGGCCTCCGCACCCGTGCCCCAACCACCGGATGCGCTCGAGCACAGCACGGCCGCCACATATGCTTTTGCCGCCGCCACTTCTGCTGCTCGAGGAGGAGAAGGAGGAAGATGACAAGGAGGAGGGAGAAGGAGGCAGAGCTGTTCGAGGAGAAGGAGGAGGAGGGAGAAAGAAGACGACGAGGTGGAGGAGGAAGACGGCCGTCGCCGCCGCTGCTCTTCCTCCTCCTCCTCCTCCTCCTCCTCCTCCGACTCTCTTGTCTCGTCTCGTGCAGACACCCTCCCCCTCCGGACTGTCAAAATTTTGACAGTCCTACCAATTTGACAGTTCTACCAATTTGAAGGACTGTCAAAATTTTGATAGTCCTAAAGAATTAACATATTTTTTTTAGAACTGTCAAAATTTTAAAAGTTCTTCCAATTGAAAGGACTGTGAAATTTTTGAAAGTCGTTCCTACTAAAAAAAATTTGAACTTACGTGCTCAAATTTGAGAAATTGTAAACTTATAATTATCTAATTTTTTTTTGAACTATTAGTTTTTTTTTTAGTGCCTTTACCCTTATTTTCCGATAGAAACCCTCCTCTCGCCTCTCTCTTTTCTATTTTCTCCTCTTCTCCCCTCCCTAGAAAGATGCAACGGAACGCTCAATCCATCCTCAAGAAATCTCTCTCCCTCTTCTCTTCTTCTACATGTCCTCCATCCAAACTGAAACCCCCTCCTCCAAGAAAACTCATCTCTCCTCGCTCCTACGCCCCCAAATTCCCCTATCTCCACAAACCCATCCGGAACTTCAGTGGCGGCGGCGGCAGTGGCAGCGACGACCCCACGAAGGCGATCGACGAGATCAACCTCAAGTTCGCGGAGGCCAGGGAGGAGATCGAGTCGGCGCTGGAGTCCAAGGAGACCGTCTACTTCGACGAGGAGGCCGAGTGCGCCCGCGACGCCGTCAAGGTCGTCCTCGACAAGTTCGACGGACTGCTCGCGAGGCTCCCTGAGAAGGACAAGATGGCGCTGCAAAGGTCCATGGGGCTCAAAATCCACCAGCTCAAGGCCGAGCTCGAACAGCTCAATGAATAAATTATTCATCCATTAGGTCAGCCCTTTTATTTTCAATTTTCTCCGTCTTCTGAATAATTTTGATTGTCAGAAACACTATTATCTCTATCTCCATACGTTTCTTGTTGATGCTATTAATAGAGGGTGTGCTCCTTATAACTCTGAATTGAAGAAAATGATTATGATTCGAGTAGCTGCGCTAAAATTTGTTGGGTTTAGTCCATTGATGACACGGTGCCACTATTCCATTTTGGGACAAATTCCATGTGTTATTTCTATATTTGATCACTCATTTATCTTTTACATGTGTGTTAAGCTCAAGTGGCTAGTTTGGTGGATTTTTTTATTGGACATGGTTCGAATCCCACAACAAATATTTGTTTTATCACCATTAATTAGAGAAATCTCTTCGGAGCTAGGCCCTGAAATTGGGTGCGGACGAAGGGCGCAAAGTGACGCACTATTCGTAGTGTCGTTGCGTAGCTAGCCTCGATGTTGGCTGTTCGGTTCTCGTAAAACGCCAAGTCTGAAAAAGCAAGGTAATTCAAATGTTAAAAATAGTTATGGTTATGATTAGATTCCTTCTCCGATATGGATATCTTCTCCTACTCCTATCTGGATACAGATACGTTCTCTCTATATATCTCTTCTCCTACTCCTATTTGGATACGGATACGTTCTCTCTATATATATTCGTAGTTGTATAACTTTTTATATTATCCAATAATAAAATTAATATTGTTGATTTGTTTCATAGTATTAGAGCCTAGGATTTTTCAATCCTAGGATCGTTCAGAGCGATCCATCCGCTTCATTGTCTTCACCGACCAAACTCAAGGTCGTCGTCTCTAGGCGTTGCCATTAATTTTTTCGGTTACAACCGCATAAACCGACCCGCCTTCGTTAGTTTATCATCAAATCGCAACGTACGATTTACATCGTCGTCAGTCGCTGCCACTTCAATCCTAGAACCGTCAGAGTATTTTTCAGATAATTAATATTGTTGATTATCTCATTTTCCTTGATATCTATTCCGTCGTGTTGTCCAAACTTCTCGCCACCGCTGAAGCGCTGAAGAACCCTTGCCAACACCGCCGTCGTTGTGCAACAACTCCGGATCCATATTAGCCAAAGGTTACAAAGGTGTTCCAAAAAGGCTTCATGTTTTATAGCTCCGAGATCGCTCAAGATTCGCTGTAGGGACAACTCAAAGGTTGTTTCAATTAATTAATACAATTTCTGCTGGAGCTACAAGGGACGCAACTTGGAGAGGAGTTGCTACTTCATTAATCAAGTTAGAAAACAATGATAACCATAGTACTTTTCATGCACAAGTCCACAAACGCATATAAACTACCATTGTGAGGTTCAATGGTTTGAACGTCAATAACAACCTATTTGGAGCGTGGCCCTTCTCTCTTTCCTTCTTTCGTTCTTCATTGCCTTTTTCTTTTCTTTTCTTTTAGAAAGTTTGATTTTTTGGGGAAGATAAAGGCTCGACTAGTTGCCCGGGGTTTTACACAGGAGTATGAGATTGACTATGATGAGACCTATGTACATGTTGCTCAGATGACCACAGTTTGTACATTACTAGCTGTTTCTGCCGCTCGTTAGTTGCCACTCTATTAGATGGATGTGAAGAACACCTTTCTTCACGGTTCTTTATCTGAGGTTGTCTATATGGAGCCCCCTCCAGGTCTTTCTATTCTACCAGGACATGTTTGTCGCCTTCGTCGTGCTATCTATGGTCTCAAGCAAGCTCCCCGAGCTTAGTTTGAGTTTTTCTGGAGTGCTATATTTGATGCAGGTTTTCAGGAGTGTTCTCAGGATCATTCTTTGTTTGTGCGGTCGTCACCGTAGGGACGAGTTCTTCTTTTTACTGTATGAGGATGACATGATTTTGACTGACGATGATTCAACAGGGATTGCAGCTACTCAGAGGTATCTTCATCAACAGTTTCAGATGAATGACCTTGGCAATCTTCGATATTTTCTTGGACTTGAGTTTGCAGAAGGTAAGAGAGGGATACTAGTTTCTCAACTGAAATATACTTCAGAGATTATTTCGTCTGCTTGTCTATCGGATAGTCGTACAGTTGATACTCCTTTAGAGCTTCATGTGAAGCTTCGTCACACAGATGGTGAGCCTCTCACAGATCCTACTCGCTATAGACGGTTAGTGGGTGAACTTATGTATCTCTGTTTGACCAGGTCAGATATTTTTCATGCAGTTAGTATTGTTAGCTAGTTCATTTCCACGCCTTGATTAACTCACTATAGTGCCTTACTCCGGATTCTCTGATATCTTCATGGTTCTATTACGCGCTCATTATTTATGTCTTCTACATCTACTCTACAGCTTCGAGCATTTTCTGATGCAGATTGGACATGAGATCCGACCACCAGACGATCTACTATAGGATTCTATGTGTTTCTTGGTAATTCGTTGATCTCATGGCGAAGCAAGAAACAAGACGTTGTTGCATGTTCTTCTATTTAGGCAGAGTATAGAGCTATGACTGCCACCACTAGGGAGATCGTTCATGTATGTAGATTGCTCTCTGATATGAGCATTGCTCCTACTTGACTCCTACTGGACCTACGTATCTTCATTGTGACAACAAGAGTGCTATACAGATTGCAAACAATCCGGTTTTTCATGAATGGACAAAGCACATTGAGATTGATTGTTACTTCGTCCGTGAGCATTATTTGAAGGGCAATATTTCTCTACTACACGTGACTTCAGTTGATCAGCTGATAGATTTCTTTACAACGTTACATCCTACACCGCGATTTCAGTTTCTACTGGGCAAACTCATGTTGTTTGATCCACCATGAGTTTGAAGGGGGGTGTTAAGAATAATTATGGTTATGATTGAGCATTGGCGAGCGACAGTGAGGAGGAAGTGACGGTGTTCTCAATCGGCGATGCCTCACACCCTATTTATTTCCGTCAAGAATTAACCTACTATATAGTTCTTAACTGACTCCTTTTTGTTTTCGATCGGAAGGGATCAGAAAAAAAAAGAATATTTCCAAAAGTTCTTCGAACGAATCGACGAACAACGGTTGAATCTCGCTTTAAGCAATGATGATTTTGACCACCCCAACAGACTATTATTCTAACTTGATTAACAAACAATTATAACAATTTTTCACTGCTTAACTCCTTTAAAACAAATTATTCTACTTAGCAAATTTCATCATCGTTTTCACTACCCCTCGTGGTCAACATATTTGAAACATTGGTGGAGGATGGATGGGACAATCAAGTTAGAGTGAATCCAATGGCGTCCAAACAGAAGGTTATATGACGTGTCAGCATCAATCACATAACATGTCACCTCCATTTCCAGATCTGATATTTGAGACGGATGTTAACCATGCGGCTACTACTGTCAAAATTGAAGCCGTGTATGGCAATGCAGAAGCCTCTTGGAGATGATGCTTAAAGCAGACCCCGGGTCAACTTGTATTCTTTCGATACAAACTGAGCCGATATTCCATGTATAGTACAGAGATCGATTGTGCTGGTTGTCATTGGGGAGCATATCTGCAGGGGTGAAAATAGTGCTCGGGATCTTCTATATCACCGTGTGATGGTGAGGACATAAAGTTCCGCATTCAATGGTGGTGCTGCACGCACTTAGGCCAAAAAAGACTGAATCAACAAGTGCATCCCTAAGTGCTTCTATTGTCTCCTTTGATAAATGGAGCATCCAGTGCATGGTAATTCGAGCTGGAATATTGGCAAGCTGAGCCAATATGTCGAAGCGGTAAGGAAGATTCAGTCCAAGAGAATGATTCCTTTTTAATGTTTATCGAACCTCACTTCCCTCTGTTTACCATTATCTAAGGGTTGGGTAGGTGCAGGAGACTGAGCAGGTGGAGCGCTTCCCAATGTTGTTGGCTGTTACGTCTTATCGAGTGCCTAGTTGTACTGTCATAAGTATGGTCTTTCAGAACATGTGCCTATTGGCCGAGTCACAACATATACTACCAAAACATTCACTTCTCCTTTAGAGTACGCGAGAGAGTTTGCCAGAGATTCGACTTATCTGGTGATAAAGAAATGACGCTGCACGATTTGCCCTTATTTTTGGTAAGATTTGGACTTGGGATGGGTTGAAGTCTATTGCTCGTCCTTAAGAATGTGAGGATGAACCAACATGATTTCTCTGGACTTAGTCGTCAAAGGAACGAGGCCCTTGATATTCTGGTCATCCGAAGTTAGGTTGAATATCTCCATTTTCCTAGTTGGGATTGAAGTTAATCCATCTTGAACAGCCACCTTCAGAAGGCTCCCAAAGGGCCCAGACTGGAGGATACCATGTTTGTAGTGAACTTCTGCATTGAACGCATGGTCAATGTACCAGCATATACTAATGCATGGATCTTATCTTTGAGGATGTAACCCCTTAAAGTTGGATGGTAGATCATCTTGTGGAACATGCGGTAGTTAGAATCATTAGTCCACCCTACTTTTTTAGGGCGGTTAATCGGCAATTTTAACTTGTGAGACTATTTCAATATTGGATCACTCATTTATTTGACTTTTACATGTGTGTTAGCCATGGTAGTCAAAGGCGTGTCTCGCAGCAAGGCGCAGTAGCTGTGCCTCTCACCTCTGCGTCTTGCACCTCACTAGGAAATGCCCCTTTCTCCAAGCGCACCCAAGGCACGCCTTAGTGTGCCTTTCTGCAATGCACAACCAAGAAAAGGTGCCCCTAGACGCGCCTTATGGTTTCTTTTATTTATAAAAAAAACTTTGAGGTAGGGAGATAACCCTTACCTCATACAAGTAGTTGGTTACAATTTAACTGAAAAAACTAAAATTTACTAAAAGCGTGGTAGAGATAATACAAATTATTGTTAGTTCTGTTGACTACTACTATTGCTCTACTAGTTTAGTTGGTTATGTTTTAACATTTTTGTTGGTTTTAATATGTTATTTGACTTTATTTCTTACATTACTAATTTATTTATCTATGTATATTATTATTTTTTTTATATTTACATTTCGTTTCGCTCGGACTCGCGCCTCAAATGCGCCTTGGGGATATGGACCTTTTGCGTCTCGAGTGCGCCTTGCGCCTTTGCTTACCTTGGTGTTAGCTCTAAGTGGTTAGTATGGTGGGTTTTTTTATTGGGCATGGTTCAATTTCCATGACCAATATTTGTTTTTATCACCATTTATTAGAGAAATCTCTTCTGAACTAGGCCCCGAAGTTGGACGCGGACGAAGGGCGCAAAGTGGAGCACTGTTGGTAGTGTTCCTTCGTAGCTAGCCTCACTATCGTTGTTCAGTTCTTGTAACCGACTGCATACGTTCAAGAGTTACTTACTTTTTAGTGCTGCTATTTATAGGAAAAGTTTAGTTTTGTAATTGACCAAATCGTGACTGCTATCCTATTTATAGGAAGCACCAACTATTGACAGAGGGTACAATTTCTGAAGGAGAAAAAAAAAGAGATTTCTCTAGAAGCAACAAGTGCTTTGTTCCAAGTGGTTTCGCATAAACGCATCAAAGCTAAGTCTGAAAAAGGGAGGTAATTGAAAGAGCATTCAAGAAGTTATTTAGAACTTACTGGTTTCTGGGAGCGAATCGACGGACAACTGTCGAATCTCACTTTGAGCAACGATGGTTTTGACCACCCCAATGTGCTGTTCTGCTAACTTAATTAACAAACATTTATAACAATTTTTCACTGCTTAACTCTTTCAAAACAAATTATTCTACTTAGCAAATTTCACCACCGCTTTCACTACCTCTCATGGTCAACATATTTGAAACGTTGGTGGAGGATTGATGGGACAATCATGTTAGAGTGGATCCAATGATGTCCAAACAGAAGGTTATATGACGTGTCAGTGTTAATCACATAACACGTCACCCCCATTTTCAAGTCTTCGATCTGATATTTGAGATAGATGTTTTCCATGCGGCTACTACTGTCAAAATTGAAGCCGTGTATGGCAGTAATAGTCGACGACAACCTGTGTACCAGAATACCAAGGAAACGAAGAAGCCTCTTGGGGATGATGCTTAAAGCAGACCCCAGGTCGACTTGTGTTCTTTCTATACGAACTGAGCCGATGTACCATGTATAGTACAGAGTTCGATTGTGCTGGTTGTCTTTGGGGAGCATATCTTCAGGGGTGAAAGTGATGCTCGGGATCTTCTATATCACTAAGTGACAGTGAGGACATCACATGAAGTTCCACATTCAATGGTGGGGCTGCAGGCACTTAGGCCAAAAATGACTCTGAATCAACAAGTGCATCCCTAAGTGCTTATATTGTCTCTTTAGTTTTGGTAAACGGAGCATTCCGTGCAGGGTAATACGATCTGGGATTTTGGCAAGCTGAGCCAATATGTCGAAGCGGAAGGAAGGATTAAGTCCAAGAGAAGGATTCCTTTTTAACATATATCGAACCTCACTTCCCTCTGTTGAGTAGGTGCACGAGCCTGAGCAGGTGGAGCACTTTCTGATGTTGTTGGTTGTTATGTCTCATCGGGTGCCTGGTCGTACTATCATAAGTATGGTCTTTCAGAAGTCAGAACAGGTGCCTACCGTCTGAGTCGCAACATGTTATACTGCCAAAACAGTATCTTCTTCTTTAGAGTATGCGAGAGAGTTTGCAAGTGATGCATCCTTATCTGGTGATAAAGAAATGACATTGCACGAATTACCCTTCTTTTGGTAAGATTTGGACTTGGGATGGGTTGAAGTCCATTGCTCGTCATTAAGAATATGAGGATGAACCCACATGATTTCTCTGGACTTAATCGTCAAAGGAACGAGCCCTTGATATGCTGGTCATCCGAAGTCAGGTTGACTATCTCCATTTTCCTAGTTGGGATCAGAGTTTATTCATCTTGAACAGCCACCTTCAGAAGGCTCCCAAACTGGAGGATACCATATTTGTAGTGACCTTCTGCTTTGAACGCAGGGTCAATGCACGCATGGATCTATCTTTGAGGATGTAACACCTCATAGTTGGATGGTGGATATCTTGTGGAACATGCAGTAGTTAGGATCATTAGTCCACCCTACTTCTTTCAGGCGCTTAATCTTTGCCAATTTTAACTTGTTCCTTTATTGAGCGAGTTGAAGATTGTGACAATGTGCTCGTCCTTAAAGGAGTACTGCATTTGAGGCCTCGACCCTGAAGCATTGTTGAAATTAACCTATCTTTGGCTTAAGATGGGATAATGTAGACAGTTCGACAACTAAAGTCTTTCCCTTTGGGTCGGGAAGACAGCCGGTGTGGGAGTGTTGCTCCCCATTTGCACTTTGTGTTGCGGGAGTCAAACTTTTTAGTCGATTTCTCGGCTATCACAGCTTGGTCAATGATCTCTTTCCAAGTATTAATCTTGACGGACTTTATGCGGATTTCCACCACGTTAAGGAAGTTGTGCTTGCTAGTTTGCTTTAACATGGAAAAGGCATGCCAACAGGGGTATTGAAAAGAGACGATAGCAAACATCTCTGTGTAGTCCTTGATAGGTTCATCCTCCTTCTGGACTGTAGATAGGAGTTTGACCATAGTGACCTCGGTATCATCCTTATAGAATCTGGAGATAAACCGAGTCTCAAGGTCTGCCACGTGGTAATGAAGCCCGCATGGAGGCTTCTGAACCAGTCAAATGCTACCCCTTTGAGGGTGCCAATGAATAGTCTGGTCATTACGACATCATTTTCTTTTACGTTGTCGATTTTGGACCATAAGTAATATTACGACTTCAATGTCGGTGGCTTGAATTTGGGTGCGACCCCCCACTTTCTTCAACTCGTCCCTTTGTGCTAGGGGTGTAAGTTGGTTCTGGATGCCTTTCAGGACTCCAGTACTAACGACAAATGTTCATGGTCTGTCCCTTTTAGGGCTGGAGATGTGAGGGACTTGCTCCACGTTGTTATTATTTCGTTGAGCCAGGAGCTCTCATCATATGCTGAATGTCATTGAGGCCTTCCTGCTGAACCCTCATGGCGTGCTCTTATACTTCTATACGTCGAAGGAGGTCTTGAGAACTGATCTCGGCCACGTGAGCGGATGCTAACCTTTTTTGGACAGATCTCATAGTGTTGGACGAGGCATAAGCATAATCTTCTTCCTCGTCATTTGACCAAGAGGCAGATGAGGAAGATCCCTCGGTTGGAGAAGGCTGCTCGTAGTTATAGGGTATTGCTACCCTAGATCTGCTACCTTGAAACCAACAATCACATTTGACCAGGATCTGACTCAGACCAGGACTAAAATCAGCATTTGACAAGTCTTGATCTATAGAAAGTACCCCCTGTCTTCTTCTTCAAGAACTTTGTGTTTCTCTGCTCGTCATATTGGCAGGGGCTACTAGAAGATTGTGGTCTCTTGGCAATTCCTCTTTAGAGATCTGTGTCTCTTAGAGAGTTTAGCCATAGCTGGAGATGGCTGAGAGGTAACAAACAGACGGCTGATAACCGACTGTCTATGCTGTGAGCAACTATAGGAGTAGCTTGCGGAGATCAATCTCGAACAACAATGGATAACGTGAACTGTCACATGATGGCACAAGCTCGTCCATACCAAGGTGGAGAGGATTCAGTAGCCTCAATGTAGCAGAGCTTTCACTTTTTTACTTAATTGATCCCTCAAGTCCGATGAGGGACGATTGGCTTTGGTGGCATGGTTAGCCGGACGTAGACGACCCATAACAGTAGTTCGTTGATGAGGCACTACCGTCTTTGTTTGACTTGTTAGCTTCATGAGAAGCTTTGGGATCATACTCTGTAGAAGAGGTTGACAACTTAGCCTTGTTGAGGTTACATTCTTAACTTTTGAGAGAGCTAATTTAGCCTTCCCGTAGGCTTTGCTTTTAGCTATGTATGGGCCACTATCGTCTTTAAATGTGCGGATGGGTTAATTAATTCCGTCTGATGCTATCTTGAGTCTATCCTCGCCATAATCTTTTTTGGCATTAGCCTTGCCATACGTGTTGGCTTTAGCCCTGCGTGGGCTTTGGCTGCATTTTTAGCTCTATGGGAGCTTAGGGTTGGCTTTAACTTCACAAGAGGAATTAGCCTCGCCTTAGGCTTTTTTAACTTTAGACTTGCCGTGGGCTATGAGAGTAGCCTCGCTTTAGACTAATCCACAAGGTTTAACTTTGCCATAAGCTAAGTTAGCTTCGATGGAAGCTATGGTGGTTGCGTCGATAAGCGAGCACTTTAACCTTAAAAAAGGCTGTGATTTTAGCTCTGCAAAAGCTAGTGTTAGCTTTAGCACTGCCGAAAAAGTAAAGAGTTAGCTATGCCAGATATTATCCTGGACCTAGCCTCGTTGTCGGTTGATCCAAAATGGTTAGCTTTGTCGGAAGCTATGTTAGCTTCATTAGAAGCTATTGTAGCTTTGCCAAAAGCTATTGCAACTTCATCAAAAGCTTTTGTAGCTTTGCCAGAAGCTAAGTCAGCCACAGAAGTGGCTATGGCCGAAGCCGTAGAAGACTACAAGGAGACGTTTTTGTATTTGCATACTGAGATATGACTTGTCTTGCCTTGAGAGATGTTTCTCGATTTTTTTCGGTCAAATTCGATGACCAAGGTTTTGGTAGTAGAGACCTCAGTGACAGGTTGCGAGACTATCTTCTTGTTGGTGGAGAAGTTTGTTTCCATCAGAGTCGCAATTTGTTTAAGCTTGACGAATTAAACTTTTGGAAATTGTAGAAATTACAAAGAACACACTTAAAAAAAGAGTTCACAAATGAAACTTCTATCAATAATTCTGGAAAAGTGTGCTGATGAAAGTCTGGCCAACGCACAATTTCTTTGTTATGTTGACGATCCGACAATGAGACTGGATCTTCTTCTGTTTTGCTTGTGAGGTGATAACCTGTAGATCCCGCTCATATGCTTGCTCAAATGCTTTGGAACCGTTGAGGTTGAAAGAACTTATTAATAGAATTATCCAAAAAACTATCAGGGTGTTCAAACCCTTTTTTAGTCTATAAGAACATAAGAGACGACAAGTAGCTTGTAAACAAGCTAACATGTTAGGAAGAGCAAGTTGTTAAATTGCACTAGAAGCGAAGGGGATTTCTCTCTTTTCTTATGCCAACAACCAATAATCCAACCTCCCTATCAGCCCCTGTAGGGGCTATTTTTAGAGTTTCTAAGGATATGGTCTCCCCTCTAACCACCTATTTGACGAGTTAGGAGCCTATGGTGAGGCTAGGAGCCTATGGTGAGGCTAGGAGCCTACGACGAGGCTATGAGCTCAACGAGGCTAAACTGGTAGATTGCGAGGCTAAACATAGTATGCTTGCCTTCATCCCCATTAAATTCGGGAATTATAAGTATTATAACCCATTAATCAAGACATTAACATCCTACTAAAATAGTGGGGTGTAGTCCTAAAATCTTGCTCATGGGGAGGGGAATAGGTTGAACGTAACCGCTATTTACTTAATGAGGTTAGCGTCTGGCGACGCTAGGTAGCCTTGGGGTAAGGCTAAGCCCACGATAAAGCTAGTCTTCCTGGCAAAAATCTCGCATGCACGGTTAATCTAGCAAACTTGGTTAATAGCTCGCCTGTACAACAGAGCTAGCCAACTTGGCATAAAAGATCACTTGTACAGTAGAGCTAGCCAATTTGGCAGAGAGATCGCCTATACGACGGAGCTAGCTACTTTGGCTGAAAGCTCGCCTGTGTGGCAGGGCTAGCCAATTTTCTAAAAATTCGCTTGTGAGACGGAGCTAGGCTTCTAGGCTTATCAAACTTCACATATATGACAAAGTTAACTTATATTAGGCTTGTTTGACCTAGTTTGAGCTTGGATGGGTCATTGGAGTCCAAATGACCATTTTATCCTTCGTAGGCTTGCATAAGCCTGGCAATGTGCGAACTTGGCTGACGGGTTGTCCGGGAATTGACTTTTTTGAAGTGTTAACAATAATTTAAGCTCGTGCAACCATGGAGCAATCTCCAAATTCTTGTAGGTGATAAAGAGTCTAGACGAAGAGGTAAGATTATAGAATTTGCTACAGGAAATTTCACTAATCTATCACACTTTAATGCCAAAGAGGAAGGAATAACAATCCTAGCCTTCAATACATTCATGCTTATAGAAAATGAATAGACAGGAGTACACGACATCCTCTTAACACAGGAATACAATATGGTACACAAACGACAATTTACAATTGATGGAATTATGGAATGACAGCACCAAACGAAAGCCAATGACAGTGCTCCTTTTGTTTTAAGATATCATGAAACATGCCTCCCTAAAAATAAGTTGCACATGAAACAACCTAATACATTCTACCTTTGGGATACCATGAACCTTAAACCATCGAGGGATCCATCTAGAGTATTGTACAAAGAACATTTCCATGTCATCAAAGGCGATGATTATTCATTAACAATCTACTTAATATGCTATACTAGGCTTGTTGTAATTAATTCATTATGGCCAATAATTCATAACTAAATATGACATTTGAAAAAGGATTTATTTCTTAAGGGCCTAGCCCAAAAATCAACTCAAGTAAGCCATCAACCAAAGCAATATAAAGGAGGGCCTAACCCATAGGAATTAATTAATTAATTGATGGGTCTCTAGGGTTTGAGCCCAAGCCCGATAAGATTAAGTTAAATAGGTATAAGCATGGTGTTAGAGTTATTTTATTTTGTTATTTATCATATGAGGGTATAATAGTAATTGTGGGTGTATTGCATATCAATATAAATAGACATGAGATGCAACCTAGGGTTGAAGGCCCTTGCAATCTCCTTTCTCATATTCTCTCTTCCCCTACTTCCCCTTCTCCTCTCTATCTCTAAACTTAACTTGGTATCAGAGCATATTTTGTAAGTACTGTACATCCCATCCCTGACAGGGCCGATCGAACTCGGCCGTGAGTTCGACAGGGGTTTGGGGGCGGTAGCCCCTGATTGCAGGGTTCGGGGCGGCAGCCCTGGAAATTTTTTTTCGGCTGTTTTTCGTCTACTTTTCATGATTCGCCGTTCGTTGTTCGTGGTCGTTCGTGGTTCGTTTATGAGATCTAGGGTTTCTACAGATCTCCGTTGGTTATTCATCGTCGGTTGAGGTTCGTTGTGCGATCTAGGGTTTCAAAGATCTCGTCTTTCTGTTGCATCTGCAAGTATGGTGGGGACCGAATCTTCTAGCGAGGTTAATAGTGGTGGTGGTAGCGGAGGTGGTTCTCCTTTTACTGTTATTCATAATGATGAATTGGGAAAGTCGATTACAGCGGTGAAACTCAATGGTGCGAACTATCTTGCCTTGTCCAAGTCTATCAAAGTGGTGTTAAGGGCGAAGAAGAAGAAGTTTTTGACCGAAGAACCCCTGCCTGAAACGTCCGCTGAGTATGAAGATTGGATGAGTGCAGATGCATACGTTATGTCGTGGTTGTGGCATAGTATGGAACCACATATCGCTGCTAATGTTCAGTGGTGTGAATCAAGCAAACAGATTTGGGCATCTCTGGAAGAATCTTATTCGCAGAAGCGAAACATTGCCCGTATCTATGAGTTGTACGAGTTATTGTTCAATACAAAGCAAAATGGGAAGCCTGTGAATGAATATCTGGCTTCAAAGAAGGCTTTGTGGGAGGAACTGCTTCAATATCATCCTGTTACTACTGATTTGAAGGAAGCTCGGAGACAGAAGAAAGAGTTTCATGTTTCACTCATCCTAGCCGCCTTGGATCCTGCGCTCGAACCTTATAAAGCTCAAATCCTTGCTGGAGAGCAGTTACCTACGGTGGTAGATACTTTCTTCCATCTCAATCGTTCCTTTCTGGGACAGAGTTCTGTGGTGCCGAGTACTGACTCTTCTGTCCTAGTTTCTAATGCTGTTGGTCGTGGTGGTGGACGTGGTATTGGACGTGGCGGTAGAGATGGTGGTCGTAGTTTTGGTCGAGGAGGAGGCCGTGGTGGTAGAGACAATGGTCGTGGTGGTGGTCGCGGTGGTGGTGGTGGCCGCGGTGGTGGTGGTGGCCGTGGTCAACCACGAAAGTGTAACTATTGTGGAATGCTCGGTCATGTAGAAGACTATTGTTGGGACAAATGGGGCAAACCAGAATATGCACATCAAGTGCATGATGAAAATATGCAGTCCCAGGATACCACTTCTGCTCCCAGAGATGATACTTCGGGTTTCAATCAGACTTCAACGTCCGATACCTCATCTCCATTTCAACAGATCCTCCAGAAGTTGAACGCGCTTGCTAGTACCACCTCCCAACCTACTGCAACCATGGCACATATAGGTAATCCTGCTTTTGTGGCAACCCAGTCACCATCCACCTCTTGGGTCATCGACTCAGGAGCAAGCTCTCACATGTCTGGTATAACATCTATCTTTCATAATCGTAGTTCCATGAAACATAATATTATCTTGGCTGATGGGTCTACTCGTCCTGTGCTTGGGAAATGTGTCATTCACCCTACTCAATCACTATCATTATTTGATTCATTGTATGTGCCTAATTTTCCATTTAATTTGTTATCTGTGAGCCAGTTAACCAAATCTCTTCAATGTTCTGTGACATTTTCTCTCAATTCGTGTATTTTTCAGGACATCAGGACGAAGAAGACGATTGGTTCGGGGCATGAAAAAGATGGATTGTACTACTTGGATCTACCTGGAAAGGCCTTCACTTCTGTTTCTACTTCTCCGTTGCAGTGGCATTATCGTTTGGGACATCCGTCTTTGGCTAAGTTGCGTCAAGTTGTTCCTAGTTTGAGTCATGTTTCTAGTCTTGAATGTGATGCTTGTCAGTTAGGCAAGCATCACCGTAGTTCCTTTCCTCGTCGTAGTGAGAGTTGTCAATTAGAGTCTTTTGATCTTGTTCATTCTGATATTTGGGGTCCGTCTAGAGTCAAAAGTCCGAAAGGATTTCAGTATTTTGTTATTTTTATTGATGATTATTCCAGAATGACTTGGTGTTATTTAATGAAAGAAAGATCTGAGTTTCCAAATGTATTATCTGTCTTTTATAATGAAGTCTATGTTCAGTTTAATAAACGTATCAAAATTCTGCGTTCTGATAATGCTTTGGAGTATACTCAATCTTCTGTGAACAGTTTCTGTGTTGATCGTGGTATGATTCATCAAACCAGTTGTGTCCACACCTATCAACAAAATGGTATAGCCGAACGCAAACATCGACACATTTTAGATGTGGCTCGAACTCTCATGTTCAATATGCATGTCCCCAAACAGTATTGGGCAGATGCCGTTCTTACTGCATGTTATCTTATTAATCGCATGCCATCATCTGTATTAAATAACAAAGTTCCATTTACTATATTACATACAGATGTCGCACCCTTTTCCTTATCTCTTCGAGTGTTTGGCTGTGTCGCTTTTATTCATAACTTGGAACCTAATCGAGATAAGTTGGCTCCTAGATCTCTGAAGTGTGTCTTTCTTGGTTATCCCCGTACTCAAAAAGGTTATCGTTGTTACAGTCCACAGTCACGCAAATATTATGTCAGTGCGGATGTTACATTCTTTGAGTCTACCCCTTTCTTTCCTCTAGGAGACCGTTGTATTCCTTTTACAACAGATTTGATATCTTCCATACCACTTTCGGTCATTCCTGAATCAATTTCTGTCTCCATTCCCCATTTACAGGTTTATCAGAGATCCAAGGACAGGCCAGTGGTTCTGCAAAATTCAGCCTTCAACCAATCATCTTCCGTGCCTGAGGTTTCTGCTCCCATCACTACAGATCCAGATGATCTTCCTATTGCTCTCAGAAAAAGACAACGCCTTTGTACCACAAAGAATAAGCATCCCATTTCTAACTATGTTTCATTACACCGTGCTTCATCATCTTTTCATGCATTTGCTGTTTCATTGTCTTCTACTTATATTCCCAAAACTTACAAGCAGGCTATGTCATCTTCTGGTTGGAAAAGTGCAATGGATGAGGAGATGTATGCTTTACATCAAAATCAGACTTGGGAGCTTACATCACTTCCTGTTGGAAAACAAACAGTGGGTTGTAGATGAGTGTACACTGTTAAGTATCATCCTGATGGTTCTGTTGAGCGCCTCAAGGCACGGTTGGTTGCTAAAGGGTATACTCAGACATATGGCGTGGATTATATGGAGACTTTCTCTCCAGTGGCTCGGCTGAATTCAGTTCGGATTCTTATTTCTGTGGCGGTTAATCACCGATGGCCTATATATCAGCTGGACATAAATAATGCTTTCTTGCATGGTGACTTACAGGAGGAGGTTTATATGGATCAACCACCGGGATATGTTGTAGCAGGAAATAAAAGACTCGTATGTCGATTGAAGAAAGCATTATATGGACTGAAACAGTCACCTCGTGCTTGGTTTGACAAGTTCACTTCAGTTCTCATTCAGTATGGCTTTCGGCGTACCACATCAGATCATTCAGTGTTTTGCCATTCTTCCTCAGCAGGTATTATCGTGTTGATTGTTTATGTTGATGATATCATTATATCTGGGAGTGATCATGCTGGAATTGCGGACTTGAAGGCCTACCTTAGTCGTCAGTTTCATACTAAGGATTTGGGTCTTCTTCGATATTTTCTTGGAATCGAGGTTGCTCGATCTAAGAAGGGGGTGTATCTGTCACAACGCAAGTATGTTCTAGACTTGCTTTCCGAGACTGGGATGTTGGAGTGTCGGCCAGTTGAGACTCCTATGGATTATCATGACAAGCTTGATGCTGACAGGGGAGAGTTATTTGAGGATGTTGGATATTATAGACGTTTGGTTGGCAAACTTATATATCTTACTGTTACTCGACCAGACATCACATATGCAGTTGGAGTAGTTAGTCGGTTTATGCATGCCCCTCGGCAACCACATTGGGAGGCTATCTCTCGCATTCTTCGATACTTGAAGGGTGCACCTGGAAAGGGTTTGTTGTACAAACTTTCCCAGTTGCTTACGGTGACTGGGTTCAGTGATGCTGATTGGGCAGGCAGTCGCAGTGATAGGAGGTCTACTTCTGGCTATTGTACGTTTGTGGGTGGCAATCTTGTCACGTGGCGTAGTAAGAAGCAGAATGTTGTGGCTCGTTCTAGTGCAGAGGCCGAGTACCGTGCGATGGCTCATACAGCTTCTGAGATGATGTGGGTGCAGTCTCTTCTTCACGAAATGGGAATTATGATTCCTATTCCGATGGAGATGTATTGTGATAATCAGTAGGCAATGTTTATCGCAAGTAATCCGGTGTTTCATGAGCGCACGAAGCATATCGAGGTGGATTGTCATTTTGTTCGTGATTTGTTGCTGAAGAAACAGATTGTCACTCCTTATGTTCGGTCAGAGGATCAATTAGGTGATATCCTCACCAAACCACTTGCTCGCGGTCCATTTTCTGATTTATGTAGCAAGCTGGGCATGTCTGATCTATATGCTCCTGCTTGAGGGAGGGTGTTAGAGTTATTTTATTTTGTTATTTATCATATGAGGATATAATAGTAATTGTGGGTGTATTGCATATCAATATAAATAGACATGAGATGCAACCTAGGGTTGAAGGCCCTTGCAATCTCCTTTCTCATATTCTCTCTTCCCCTACTTCCCCTTCTCCTCTCTATCTCTAAACTTAACTCATGGGTTTGGGCTTGAACAAATCTGTGGGTTCTACACCCTCTTTAAGGGCTAGGGTTTCTGTTCCCTCACCCAAAACAACTATCGTCACTACCGAAAAGAAAAATAACGATAGTGGCTTAGGTCAATGTCGTCGGCCACACAACACAGTACGGTGGTGCCATATCTCTGTGGAAGCCATAGCTTACTGGTAGATAAGTTAATATAGGGTTTCTTCTAAGTCTGTAAGGACCAAGTTCAATGTCATGACTCGAAGAGGGAGATGATCAAAGTCGTCATTGGGTCACATCGTAACTGATCGAGTGAACCAACTTCTTCAAATTGTTCGGTCACCAATCCTTAAGTGGCAATATAATGGCATCCTTCATCCTATGAAGATCCCATTAATGTAGTTTTTTTTCCCTCTGGACCATCATCTACACCTTCAACATGTAGGTCTGCTAAAATTTTCCTTTGGACATTAGACAAAATTTTGCAATGTGGCATATTGTTTTTCTTACTATAAGTGATATTACAAAAACATTGTTTTGTTGCATGTATTTCCAAACAACACAATGATGTAGGTGCAATTACGCTATTTTTTCTTAAAGAAGTTGCTAGTAAAGACTTGTCATTCACCTTCTGAATCAAGTGAATCAAGTGAATCAAGTGACTGAGACGTGTACTCATGTTGAGAAACAGTTTGAAAATAGTTATCCAGATTTTTTTTTTTTTTTTAACTTTCCATTTATCAAGTATACACTAATAGAGATTTTATTATTTAAATTATTTTGTCATATATAGCACATAGCACATGGAATGCCATATTCTTCACATAATAGGATACAAATGAGAATGTAGAAACAACACAACTTGTTGATTTGTTAATCAAATTGACTTTGCCTAACTACCCTACTTTTTTGGCCGGCACAACTACTAATGGAACATAATAAAGTTAGTAATGTACATGTGCCATGTTACCTCTTATTTTGTAAATGTCAAAATGGAACTATAGTGTGTCCTACATATGTCAAAAATGGAGAACGCAAGGTGTAACAAGAAAGGCATTACATGTGCCTTGTAAGACAAAAACGTTTAAATTATAAAAGCTCTATAAATATATACTTGATAAAATGGAAAGCATAAGAAAACAACCAATTGTGCATTAACTATTTTGAAGTAGCTTCTCAACATCAGTACACCCTTGAATCACTTGATTCCAAAGGTGAATGACAAGTCAATATCGACAACTTTTTAAAAAAATGTAGCATAATGCTGCTACATGGTTGTGTTGTTTAGAAATACATGCAACAAAAAAATGTATTTGTAATATCACTTACAGTAACAAATGAAAGCAACTTGTCACATTGAAGGATTTCATGTCTAATGGCCAAAGAAAAAAAACCCAGAGTTAACCTGCAGGTTGAAGTGTGGGTGATGGTCCAAAGGTAAAAACTATATTAACGGGACCTTCGTGGAATGATGGGTGCCATTGTGCCTGCCACTTAAGGATTAGTTGCCAACAAGTTTCAAGAAGTTGGTTCACTCGTCCTGTTATGATGGGACCCAATGAGGATGTTGATCCTCTCTCTCCGAGTCGTGATATTGAACTTGGCCAATACAAACTTAAAAAGAACCCTATGTTAACTCCTCTACCAATCTCGTATATCCTCTTCCCCTATTTACCTATGGAATATACTTGTATTTTGAAAATTATTGTTTTCAAGTTAGCCCAATTTTTGAGAGGAAAATTGATGAATCATGCTCGATTTTAACTTTTTCTCCAAGGAAAATATCAGTTTATACAACATGTTATTTTAACCTTATCGGTATAACGGTATAGATACTGACCTCACTAGTATTGATGGATCAGGGTCACCATGTTATTATTGGGTTTTGCATTTTTGATAGGTGAATGGAAGTGGTATATTGGCTGGTATGAACCCGTCTATCTGATGGACTACTATGAGGTTAAGATATTCTTTTTTCAGGACTTTTTGTAGTTAGTGCTCCCTCGAAAATTAGAACATACCAGTGGAAACTTTTTTTTTTTTTTTTTGCTTTACGCAATTAACATGACAGCTCCCAATATTTTCTTGATTATCTCCTTAATATAACCCAAAATTACTCATTGAAACTTGAATTATGCGACCTGCACAGTTCATATGACCATTCCAACTTTTTCCTTGTCGCTCTACTACTGGCTTACAACTCTTAGAATTGTTCTCTCATATTTTATAAATCCTACTCGTGTGTGTGCCTTTCTATATTCGCAAAAGTAATTTCGTAGCAATCATACACAAGAAGGGGGTCAACTTTAGTTTTTTCTTGCTTCCTCAAGTAGGATAGAAAGACTAGTATCTAAACCTTATCAGACTTTAAGGGATTAGTTACCTCTTTATCTCCTAGGCATACTGTAAGCAAACTTTGTAAGAAGGTGATTTTTTTTTTAATAGGTTGATTAAGTTGGGCACCTTGGTGCCCTAATGGTAGCCGTCTAGGTTGTGAACAAGGTTCATGATATCGGATATCGGTTATCGGTCCCATACCGATTGAGGGTTTGTCATACCGGATATCGGATACCTGATGATATACCGGACATACTGGGATATATGACACCATAATAGAATAAGATAATAATTTTCTTCGTATATGCATTTATGATTACAACTAAAGCATTAATATAAAACTGACAAGTATCCTTAAATAATTCTAATAATTAAACAACTAAAAAATATCTTTCAAACTATTAATTAGAAAAGTTTTTGTCCATAAAGTTCACCAAGTATGATAAATAAAATCATCTCAAAACGAAATTTAAAACTAGCTACTAAGATACTATTAAAAGACACCGTTCTTCATCTCCAAATTTAACGTTATTATATCCTGAAGCAACTTTAATATATGAACTTAAAAATGTGTCATAAAGTTCAACTTTTTTTTTTTTTGAAGTAAACCTTTTTATTTTTTACTGGAAAATAAATTTGAGTAAGCAAAGGTCTCTTTTTTGTACAACAAAACAAAGTTTCAAACACATTGCAAGAATTTTTTTTATAAATAAATGACGAATTTTTTTTACCGGTATGGCCAAACTAAAATGCCGGTATATTGAAATTTCGGCCGATATTTCATGGACCGTTTTTTTTGAATCGGATATGTATACTATATCGTTGGTCCATCGAAAACGGTATACTGTAAACTATATCCTTAACACTAGCTATGTTATTCGGACTCTCCACTTTAGGAGAAGTATTCGTGTCTACCCGGTAGAACATGGGTATGGATATGGAATCCGTATCCGATCCTCCATAGTGACAATCGGATCCTTCATGGTCCTTTATGGTGGCAATCAGAAGACTACTAGTGAAGTAGATAGTTTATTTTAATGTGGTAGTGAAGTAGATAGTTTATTTTAATATGGTGGATTGGTAGTAAAGTTATGAAATCTTACAAATTTAATTATATGATGTCTTTTTATGAAACCATGCAAATTTAATTTTAGCTTAAATATATGAAACAATGCAAATTTTATTGCAACTGTATCTTTTTATGAAATCATACAAATTTAATTAGAGAGTATGTCTTTTTATGAAACATGCAAATTTAATTACATGTCTTTTATGAAGACATACAAATTTAATTACATGATGTGTCTTTTTATGAAACCATATTCAAATGTATTTATTTTAATAGTCATATTCCCGTACCAGTATCCAAAATTTGGATCCTTTTTAGCCGAGTCTGTGTGTTCTTCAATTATGAGTTTGAAGGACCCGACTCTTGGATATGTACCCGTACCCGACACTCGTACCCGAGTTCAGGTAACATAGAACACGGTCGCAAAGTAGTGTACTGTTCGCCAAGGCTCCTGTGTGGCTTACTTTTGAAACTTTTGTAAATTGTCACAAAAGTTTGACAAGAAAACTAAATTACTGACTAAGAAATTGTAGCTGAAAACTGAATTATCTGTTATCAACGAACTCTTAGATTCTTAGTTGAAGAAATTAGCAGGGCTGAATATATCTATGATTACTGAAGTTATACTATATTCGTAGTTTACATAAGGTGGTAGTTTACATAAGGTGGTTGGGGAGGGTGTCTATTGGAGGTATGGATTTGTTGTGGTGGCACTGGGAGTGGATTGTCACAGCCACAAGTAGATCATTGGTAGTTAATATGGTGATAAAATTAAGTATCCATGATAAATGCTATAGTATGCATTACATATACTAATCAATGTTCTGAGAACTGGACTGGTCATCGGACCGGAAAGGTAGCAGTTTAAGGTTCGAGGTTCGACCGGGGTCGAACTGGTGGTCAAACTCGACTTCAAAACATACCTATAATTTATATAAGACGAAAATAGGCAGCTAATTCATTTTTATAATGCTATTAGTTTACTACTTATAAGATGGCACAGGAATATAATTATTATTCTTGAAATATTTAGTATAATTAATTAGTATAAAATTAATATTACGATATTATGCATGATAAGTTGGGATTAGTGTCAATGCCCAAGTGAAGTGAAAGTGCCAGTTTTTTGTTGTACTTTTACCACGTTTAATGTTTGGTTACAAGCAAGTGGAGCATGATTCTTACTTTTCATTTATGACATAAAGTGGGTCATGTCTCCTTAAAGATGTGAATGTAACATCCTCTCTTTCAAAGTTTCTAGTCCAATGTGAAATGAAAGTGGAATTAAATAACTTTTTTACTTACCAGTCATTATTCAGTAAGTGAAATGTGGACTAATCCACACTCGTTAAGTTATTTTACTTACATACTACCAAACAGATAAAGCGATGGAAGTGATCATTAAATGAGGACAACAATTTTATAACCAAACGACAGATCCCAAAAAATCACTTAAAAAATGTTCTTTTATGAAATCACTTTTTTCACTTCACTCCACTTGCTGGCAACCAAACAAATCCTGAGTAAAAGAATTTTTTTTTTGGCATAGCATGCAACCATGCATCCCAAGTCCAAAGCAATAGATTAACATTTACACGAACGGTTCATGAACCGGTTTGGACGGTTTTCGGAGTGGTTTTGCGGCATCATAGTGGTTCATAACCAAAATGGTAATGAGCCTTTTGAGAACCGGCAGACCGGCTAGTTCACTGTTTTTCGGGTTGAACCGGCTGATCGGGTTTTCAGAACACTGATACTAATAAACATGTAGCAAAGTTTATTTAAAAAAAAAAATACTATTACTCAACAAATGCCTTGACCTTGAATTGTTAAATGATACATTCAGAGATTGTTAATTGGGCCTCCGAACTAGTAATGCAACATCTGGTGCCTGTAGGTATTCTAACATTATTAGATATAATGTCATTATCTCATTTTGCTACACATAGCAAATCAATTCTTTAGATTTTATTAATGAAACATGATTTTAGTAGTTATAAGGAACAAAAAGGTCTGATACATTGAGGTTTCAGGGAAGATCTAGGAGAAAGTGGACTCATGGAGGGTAGGGACAATCACACATGCAAAAAGTGGCTGATGCATATAAAAGGATTTATACATTATGATAGTAGGTTATCGGATGATATTAAGGACATTCATGATTAAGTAGTCCTAGTGTGACAACAATTGGAGGTGACATGTTTCCTATTGCCACAAGCTTAAATCAGTGGTCTTAATTTATGTCATTACTCTTTGGATTTGTTATATGTGGACTTATGAGTAACATGTGGCGAGGGTTTTTATTGTGTATATTAATTGAATAATTTCAAGCTAACTGGTAGACTATAGGACTATTTTCAAACTTGAAAAATTAGAGAGAAGCTTGAGAATATTTATGATTTGGAATTACTAGGGGAACATAACGTACCGAACCATGAAACAAGGGAGTAGTTCACATTGTTTACCATGACCTAGCTAATAGTGATCATATTCCTCACTTACGATTCATCATTCATAGTGATAGGGAAAATGAAATTAGTTTCTCATATAACTAAAATGTGACGATTGAAGTAGACAATTGCTTACGGTCCTATGTACCATAAGATACCCTTGAAGTTAATGAAAATTTTATGCTGAACGCTACAAGTCTTTTGCCACAATCGTGAGAAACTAATAAAGAACTAGTTCATAAAAATTGTTGCTAATCAGACTATCGAGTAGTTAGTGTTCTAGATGTTGGTCGATATGTCGGCCGTCATGTCGGTTTTGAGGGGAGAATACCATATATATACAGCCAAAATATCCTTGATGTTGTTTTGTAAAAAATCGGCACATATTTTGTGATTTTTTCGACATTTAGCCGAATCCGCTATTTACAAAATTCGGCTGACGCTTAAAAAATCATTTTTTATTTTAGCAAGGTTCATAGAATCGGTATTAGGGATTAGGGGTGAGCAAACGGTCGGTTCGGTTGAACCAAACCGATTTTTTTTCCAAACTGAACTAGCAACCGAACCGACATAATACAGACCGAACCTAACCGAAATTATTATTTCGGTTTAATCGTCCATGTGCTTTCGTGGGCTTTACAAAAAAGGCCGGCCCAAATCGCATCCAAAAAGAGTGCAGAATTCAAAAAAATTGCATTTTCCATAACACTGCAGAATCCAAAAAACTGCAGAATTCAAAAAATCGTCCAAAAAACTGCAGAATACAAAATTCATGTACAGAATGCATATATAAATTTGAATTTCCCAGAACACAAAAATTTGAATTTTCCAGAACACAAAAAAACTGCAAAATCACAAACATTCCATAATCCAAAAATTTGTAGACAAAAAATAGAATACGTATATAAATTCCAGAATACAAATATTCAAATAACATCACAAACATTCAGTAATCCAAAAAATTTGCAGACCAAAAACAGAATGCATATATAAATTCATGTTCCAACTAGACAAATTCTTTGAAGTCTGCAACTTATACATAATACATATACAAATTTGCAGAGGTAAAAAAAATTACATAGCCACCAATTTTTAGTCCATGGACTACTGGATATTGTTCCAACTTCTAAACATCATACATAGCCAAACATTATACATAATACATATACAAATTCAGCTTCCAAATTCCACTTATACAAATCCAACTACATATACAAATTTCCATTGGAGCCATGGTACATCACTATTATACAAATTCAGTTTCCAAGTTCCAACTTATACATAATACATATACAAATTCCAGGACAGAGAAGACAATAGTCCAATCCATGCTAGCCAAGTCTACTAGAAACACACAGGCTCAGAATCTGTAGTAGTAGTATCTAAAATTGTCTGCATATACAGTAACTAAAAGAGAGGAATAAGAATAGAGAGGCTCATAATGACTTTTCATGCATCATTAAAGATGCAGTGTAGTATCATGCCAAATCATTATCGCCAATTCTTATCGAAAATGTTAATAACATTTTAATGTATTAAACAAATTTGTGAATTTATGAAATATCACCAATGGTTGCAACGAGTGCTTCGCCATTCGCCACTGGCTGCAACGAGCACCTCGCAAATGGCTGTAACGCGTGCCATGCCACTGCACAACAGAAGACATCCAGCAAATACACAAGACAGAACAACACCATGGTTTAAAGTATCGGCCGATACCGATCCGATACGGCCGATACCGATACAGTTTGGCATGTCCCGATCCGATACCGACCGATATCCGATACTGACCGATACCGACATTAGAGGTCTCTTTTCCGGTTAATTCGGCAAAAAATATTGAATTAAAAAACCAATTAGCAAGGGTGTAAAAGCATAGTAAGGTTGTAAAAACATATGAAAGAGGAAAATTTATCTATCGCATATAAATCAATCGACAAGGATGACTACTATTTCATTCAATATCAAAAATACAAAGAAACAATAGTGGAAATACTTTAAATTATGCATAAATGTATAAAATATATTCTCTAAAATGTTAATAATTTACTAATAGTTGTTTGCTTTCCGATACCAAAAAATCCGATACTCCGATCCGAAACCGCCGATACTACCAATACCGCCGATCCCGATACTCATAGGAATGGTCCGATACCGATTCCGATACCGATACTTTGAACCTTGAACAACACTTTAAATCCAGCAAATACACAACTACAAGACATAACAGCAGCAATTATACAAGACATTGCATATATTTGAACATCTGTGCAGACACAAGCATGTGTGTTCCCAAAAAATATTAGACAGAATCCAGATATTAGAACAGCACACAGAATGACAGAAACATATCAATGCAAAATATTTGAACAACACAGAAATTAAAACAGCAGTGCAGATGCTGTATGAAATCTGCATGTCTCCAAAACAACACACAGATATTAGAACAACACACACAGATATTAGAACAACACATCTGCATGTCTCCAAAACAGAATGCAGTAACATCAGTATCAAATCTGCAGTATCAGAACAGTAACAACAGTATCAAACCTAGTGCAGAATGCAGTATCAAATCTACATGTCTCCAAAACAGAATGCAGTAACAGCAGTAAAGAGAATATTACAGCATGTCTCCAAAATATTACAATATCTCCAAAATATAAGTCTAACAAAGTAATCAAACCTCGCTTGTAGATGTTGATTCTACCGTTTAACTTATCCAAATCTAAATGAAAGAATGAATCAAAGAGTAAGTTAAAACAAAACAAAAAAAAATCCAAATCTCAATATAAATGTAACAATGAATTTTAAAAATATCTATTTCAACTTTGTAGATGTTCTCAATATTCTTTTCAATAATAGATACAATGGCTCGATCACATGGCCCACGAAACCCATCTTGAGAACAAATTAGAGCTTGAACAATTTTTAGAGTCAAAGAGCTCCTATATGCATCAAGCACACGACCACCCGTACTAAAAGCGGACTCGGAAGCTACGGTAGATATGGGAACGATCAATACATTCCGAGTCATATTCAAAAGAATAGAAAAACGAGAAGAATTAAGCTTCCACCATCCCAAAATATTAAAATCATCTTTATCTCCATCTACGGTACTCTTATCTAATTATCGATCAAACTTCGATTTAGTATCACCACCACCCAATTCCATCTTATGTTTTTTGAATTTGGCTTTCATAAACTTCTTCAATTGCAAGGGGTTCGCCGGTTGATTTTCACTAGAATGTTCAACTCTTTCACTAGTAGTAGTGGTGTCACCACTTTGAGAAGTGCTTATGTTTTTGTACTCATTGAATATAGAGTATGCAATACTTTTCACTTTCTTCCTCATAGAATCACTCTTCTCCTGACCATAGAGATGATCAAGAGCATATTCCATATACTCCAACTTATGCCGGGGATAATGAATTGATGCAATAAATCACCATATTCATTTTCTCAATGTTACCCCAATGCTTTTGATACTTCTCTCATCTTATCGGCCATGATTGATAAGTCAAAGTCAACACTCTCCTTGGAAGTGCGCAAAAGAATGTCAATAGATGTGATTTCATCAAAGAAATTATTGTAAGTGACATACAAGGATCCCGAGATACGCAAGGTAAGTTCATAAAAGTGTTATAGGAACGTGCACAATCTTCTTGAATTAGCCCAATCCTCGTTAGGATACCCACCATTCTCCGATAGCTTTACTTTGAACCAAGGATCTTGTCCGACGAACCTCTCAAATGCACTTTCAAACCTCTGTGCCGTATCCAACATAAAAAATGTAGAGTTCCACTAGGTGCTCACATCAAAGACATCTTTTTGCTTTGTATCTTTTCGGCTTCAACACACTCCTTAATTTTTTGAAATCGATTAGGAGAATGTCTTACATATCTTACCGCATTACGAGCACGAACAACCGATGGAGACATCAATTTCAAAGTCGTCAAACCAACCACAACAAGATTGATGATACGAGCAATGCATCGCATGTGTAAAAATTTGCATTGTAGAATGCTATTTCTTTAATTTTGAATCTTCTTGTTTAAATAAGAAATAGCAACATCATTGGAACTGGCATTATCTAATGTGATAGTGAATATCCTATAAATATCCTACTCAGGCAAGCACCTTTCTGCAACTTTTTCGATGGCCTCACCTTTATGACTTGAAATTGGACAAAAGTTTATTATTTTTTTCTTCAATTCCCAATCCTCATTTATGTAATGTGCCGTAAGACATAATTGATTTTTTGCAATGATGTCCATGTATCCGTTGTAAGACACCATTTGCTTGGACGATTTCAAGTATGTTTTCAACTTACACTTTTCAATAGAGTAAATTTCATAACAATCTCGTGCCACATTCCATCTTAAAGGAATACGAAAGATGGGAAATGCAACACTCATAAAGGTCTCTAAAGCCTTCACACTCCACAAATCGAAACGAAAGTTCATCAACAATCACCATACGTGAACGCCTTTCTCACTTCGTCTTGATTAAATTTTCAACTAGTGAGTACTTTATCCGTGCCATTTGCATTTGATTGCGAGTTTAGTATTGATTGTTTAGAATCATGATTCCTTGGATTCACCGGACATACATTCCAATGATTTTTCACACTAATTGTCCCATTTAGTTTACTATGGCAATAATACTCTTTCCCACAATGCTTACAACTAGCTTTTGGACGACCTTCCGCATCAACAATCGTATCAAAATCTACCCAATACGGAGCTCTCTTCTTCATAGGTTTTCTATTGACACGAACCCTCGAATTAGGATTAGAAATTGGCTCATTAGTACCTTGAGAACTAATTGTTGGTTGAGCAGGATCACCTTCTAGCGACATCTAAAATAACAATTGTAGATTTCAATAAATGAACTATAAATAACAACTTGCAATAAAAATGAAAAAAATACGCACATTGCATAAATATGAAGTTGGTTTGATGCTACCTATTAAACATCATAGAATGAAGTGAGTCACCTAAGGCTAAGCTAACAAACCAGACACCTAAGGCTAAGCTAACTAACCAGTCTAACCCTTACCCAAACATCACACAGAATGACAGAAACATATCAATTATAAATTATGTAAGAAATACTAATACATAAGCAGTCCAGCATGTAAAGACACTTACAGGTTCTAATACTAATACATAAGCAGTATCAAATGTAAGCAGTCTAGCATGTAAAGACAGGTTCTAATACTAATACATAAGCAGTATCAAATGTAAGCAGTCTAGCATGTAAAGACACTTACAGCTTCTAATACTAATACTGTAATACATAAGCAGTTTGATGCTACCTACTAATACATAACAGTATCAAATACTAATACATTAGCAATATCAAACATAAATTATGCAGTATCAAATGTAAGCAGTCTAGCATGTAAAGACACTTACAGCTTCTAATACTAATACTGTAATACATAAGCAGTTTGATGCTACCTACTAATACATAACAGTATCAAATACTAATACATTAGCAATATCAAACATAAATTATGTAAGAAAACAGTATCAAATGTTAGAAATACTAATACATTAACAATATCGTATCAGGTTCTAAATTTTTTATTCCTAATCATCAAAAACATATGTTCATGAAAAAGAAGAAGAAATAGGCTAACTGTGCTCAAATAGCCTTAACTAAAAACCATACTGTGCTCAAAGAACCCAAAGAAATTTGATTACTTAATCATAAATAGAATATTGTTCGTAGCCTAAACAAATGCTATGAGAATCTTAACTAAAATTATATATGGGATCATTGGGATGTCAGATTTATACTAGTGAGAACGTCAGAGACAAAAGGCCAAGAAGGCGAGAACTCGAGATTGAGAATATAGTCCAACTGAGAAATCTGTCAAGAAAAAAATTAATACAACATTTTTTTTTTTTATTTTTGGCTCAAACATTAAAAATCTAAATTAACACATAATTTTCAGAATATAGAAATAGGCCAAAAAAAAAAAACTTACCAAAGCCAGAGAAAGACGTGCTCGAGTGAAGAGTCGAGAGCTTTAGAGAATGGGTACTAAAGACCGGAGAAGACGAGACTCCCAGCCTTAGGCCTGTAGATCTAAGCTTAGTTTAGATCTGGAATGTAGATCTGGCATTTCATCTTCGGAAAAGTGTAGATGGAGAGGAGAGGACTCGTCTCTGGGTTTGGGAGAGGGAAGAGGGACCGGAGGAGATCAGAGCGTGGAGAGGAATTGGTGGAGAAGACGAACAGGGAGTCTCGTCTCCGGGAAAGTGGAGTGGGAGAGGGACTGGAGAAGAGATCGAAACCAAAGAGCGGAGAGGAAGAGCAGCTGTAAAACTTTAGAATCTAGGTTTAGATGAAAGAGAAAGTTAGGGCAACAATCCCTTGCAGAGAAACATTTATATGGAGAGGGGGGGGTGGTGGTAAATTTGTAACTTCATATGATAAAATCGGTTTTCGGTTCGGGTCGGTCCACGAACTCCAAAACCGTAACCCAATCTGAAACCCGAAATTTCACAACTCTGGAACCAAATTTCGAACCGGTTTAAAAAACCCGAACCGCAATTCAAATTCGGTTCGGTTTGGATGGTTTTCCGGTTTCCAATCGTTGATTGCTCACCCTAGTCGGTATCAAACATTTCCTATGAGTATCGAGATTGATGGTATCGGCAATATCGACATTTTCGGATCAGAGTTTTGAATTTGTTGGTAATGGAAAGTAAACAATTATTAAAATTTTAGAAAAAAATATTTTAAACATTTAGACATAAATTTATGTATTTTCTGTGTTGTTTCTTAGTAGTTTTGAAATTGAATGGAATAATAGTCACCCTTGCTGATTGGTTAACCTGTAATAAATAAGTTCGTTCATTTACATGCTCTTACAACCTTACTATGCTTTTACACTCTTGTTGAATGGTCTTTTTTAATCAATTTTCTCTACCTAATTGACTGGAAAAGAGATCTCCAATGTTGATATCGGTCAGTATCGGTAGCGGTTGGTATCGGTTTAGGACATGCCAAACTATATTCGTATAGGCGGTATCGTATTGGTATCGACCAATATTGTGAACTATGGATTTTAGATCAAGTTCGATTTACAAAATGGGTTGAAACCATAATCAATAACTAATCCCCAACAAAATCCTAACCTCTTTCTTTCGTATCTTGATTTCTTGTCGCTCAAACACATGCCAGTCAAGACTCTTTCTTGCCGCTCCAAGCTCCACTCCGAATTGGCATACACCATTCTTGGAATTACTATTAGAATTACTTTATCTTATATTATTCAATATTTGTATTAGAACTTAAATTTATATTAGACATCTAGGTTATATAATATATAAAATATTACATATCATTGATATCCGACATTTTAAAATGTTCGTGACATGTCCCCGACATTCGACATCCGACATTAAGTAATCCGATCCAATATGAAACCAATATACGATATCTACAATCTTGATTAAGAGACTATGAATTAGAAGATAAGGATAAGAAACGAGTCTTTGTAGGAAGTATGTATATATGTGAAGCTAAAGTGCTATCCATTTAGGACAAGACTAGCAAAAATATTTGAGATAAAATGTGGAACAAAGAAAGATGGATGCATCGTTCAGGATTTAGGATTGCAATTATTGTTGGGAACGCAACGTGAAAACCGTTTTCCCAAACCAAAGAGCCTGCGGGAGAACCGAAGAAAAGCAACACAAATCAAACGCCAACAATCACAAAAGAATCAAATGCAGACAATCATTTTTACGTGGAAAACTCTTGCGAAAAAACCACGGGACGATCGGAGTCTAACCTTGAAAAGCCTCCACTATTGGAAAAGAAGATTACATCCTTTACAAACTCTTCACCGATCCAAACGGATCATCACACTTCTCGGAAGATGAAAAATATGATTACAAAACTCACGAAGAATCGAAGATGACGAGTAGAGTTACCCGAAGTGATCTTCTCCTCGAAATAGCCGTAGATCTCCTTTCTCTTCCCTAAAGTGTAAAGTACTCTTGCCACATTTTCTATCTTTCTTGCTATTGTTCTTGCTTTGGATTAGGGTTAGGAAATCCCTAATTTATAACCCCCAATCTCGCAACTAATCTGGACCGCGCGATGCGATCCAACGGTGAATAGAAGTCACCAAAAAAATCAGCTTTTGCCTCCGACATCGAACTCGGCTGAGTCGATGTTTGCGAGTCTTTCGAGACAGTAAGCTTATGTCCCCAACGGACCGAACTCGGGCCGAACTCTGCCTGGGGACCGAGTTCGGGCCGAACTATGCCTCGGCTGGACAAAATGCTCCTCGCTGCTCCCAAGTTTCTTCGTCCTCCCGAATGACACTCGTCGCCTTCCAGAGCTTCTCCGACACACGGATGACGCTCGTCGCACTCTGAGGTGTTCTCCACGTAGGTTGGGAACCCCATCCACTCCAATAAATCTCTCCGTTCATAACTAGGTGGAGGAGCTTGTCATACCGACGATCCGTTTGCAGTACTCAAACTTCCCTCTTGGTAGAACCTTCGTGAACATATCTGCTCCATTGTCATTAGTATAAACATTCTCAAGCGCCACGTCCTTCTTGTTAAGCACATCCCGTATCCAATGATACCGAGTCTCAATATGTTTAGACCGACTATGAAATCTCTGGTTCTTTACAAGGTGGATCGCACTTTGGCTAACACAAAGCAAAATGTACTACTGCTCTTGCTTTTGCCCCCCATTTTCTACAACATATTCTTCATCCACATCAACTCTTTGCAAGCCTCCGTCGCCGCAATGTACTATGCCTCTGTCGTAGACAAAACACACTTCTGCAGCTGCGATTGCCATGATACCGCTTCACCAGCAAACATTATCACATAGCCCGAAGTCGATCTCCTCGTGTCTGCATCTCCAGCCATACCAGCATCAGTATATTCGACTTGCTTTGGCTCGTCACCACCAAATGAAAGCCTCAAATTAGTAGTGCCCTGAAGGTACCGTAGAATCCACTTCACCGCACTCCAATATATCCTCCCAGGATTGGAAAGATACCTGCTAATCATGCCAACTGTGTGAGCGATGTATGGCCTTGTACACACTATAACATACATAAGACTCCCCACTGCTGAAGCATATAGAACCGTTCCATATTTTCCTTTTCGTTTTTGGTAGATGGACACTGCTCCGCAGTAAGCTTAAAGTGAGCCGCAAGGGGGTTGATCACTTTCTTTGACCCGTCCATCCCGAAACGCTGAAGTACCCGGTGAATGTACTTCTTTTGGGACAAATAAAGCAACTTGGACTCTCTCTTTCGACTGATCTTCATCCTAAGGATAGTCTTCGCTGTGCCCAAATCCTTCATAAAGAAGGCCGCACCTAGTTGGTGCTTCAACTCCGCTATTCTGGTAGCATTCCGACCCACCGATAGCAAATCATCTACGTAGAGCAGTAGAATGATGAAATCATCCTCGACAAAGTACCCCACAAACACAGTGATCCGACGTCGTCCGTGCATAACCATGCTCTCCCATAAACGACTCGAACTTCCTGTACCACTGCCTCAGAGCCTACTTCAGACCATAGTTTGAAGTATCGGCCGATACCGATCCGATACGGCCGATACCGATACAGTTTGGCATGTCCTGATCCGATACCGACCGATACTGACCGATACCGACATTAGAGGTCTCTTTTCCGGTCAATTCGGCAAAGAAAATTGAATTAAAAAAGACCAATTAGCAAGGGCGTAAAAGCATAGTAAGGTTGTAAGAGCATATAAATGAGGAAAACTTATCTATCGCATATAAATCAATCGACAATGGTGACTACTATTTCATTCAATTTCAAAAATACTAAGAAACAACACTAAAAATACTTTAAATTATGCATAAATGTATAAAATATATTTTCTAAAATGTTAATAATTTACTAATAGTTGTTTGTTTTCCGAAACCAAAAAATCCGATACTCCGATCCGAAACCGCCGATACTACCGATACCGCCGATCCCGATACTCATTGGAATGGTCCGATACCGATTCCGATACCGATACTTTGAACCTTGCTTCAGACATACAGACTCTTCCTCAACCGATAGACCAAGTATGACTTACCTTCTCACAAAATTCCTCTGGCTGTTCCATGTACAACTCTAAATCATCGTGAAGGAACGCCGTCTTTACGTCCATCTTCTCAACTTCCAAGTCGAAATTGGCTGTCGATGCTTGCACCACCCGAATTGATGACTGCTTGACGACTGGTGAAAAGTTCTCATCGAAATTCACGTCCTTCCGCTGACCGTAGCCTTTAACTACCAGCCTTGTTTTGTATCGAGGGCGAGTAGCATCCTCCGTCTGCTTCACTCTGAACACCCATCGATTCTTTAAAGCCTTCTTGCCCTTTGGCAACCGCACCAGCTCATAAGTATAGTTAACCTGTAGGGAACTCATCTCCTTCTGCATGACCTCTATCCACTCCTGCTTGTGTTCGTCTTCCATAGCCTCTGCAAAACTTTCAGGCTCTCCCCTCTTCAGTTAATAGTACATACTCATCTAGTGAGTATCTAGTAGATGGCGGACGATCTCTTGTGCTCCCTTTCAATGGATCCTCTGGTGCTAGTTGTGTATAAACAACCTCCTCCCCTTCAGGAAATGCCTCATCGGCATGCTCATTCTCCTGAGAGTCACCCTAACCACCATCAGCAGGTTGATGATCAAGGTTGGGAGCATCTCCATGTACTGGCTCTCTCATAACTGGATCCTCTGCAATGTCATCTGGAAACGGCTCGAAGCGAAATAACTCTAACTCAGGCAATTCCTCAGCCTCGGAAGGCATATCAAATCCTGAATGTTGGTCATGATCTGATACTCGACGAATACTACGTCCTGCTTCTGTAGAGCTTTCTTCTCACCGGGTCGTAGAATCCATAGCTAAACTTATCCCGACCATAGCCGACAAAGATGCATTGCCTTATTTTCGGCTCAAGTTCGGATCTCTCATCCTTCGGTACATGTACGAAGGCCTTACAACTAAACACTCGAAGGTGGCTGTATGACGGCTCCTTGTCGTACCATACTCTATCAAGCACATCACCTTGCAAAGGAGCATTATGAGACAAATTAATAACATAGGCATCAGTGTTAAGAGCCTCACCCCAATAACTGTCCGACAAGTTTGCTTCAGACAGCAAAAATCTACCCTCTCCATCGGTGTCATGTTCATGCGCTCTGCTACACCATTGAGCCGAGGTGTCGTTGGCGGAGTCTTCTAGTGTCGTATCCCTTGATCTCTGCAATGCGCATCAAAGGGACCAATGTATTCGCCGACATTGTCGGACCGAACACATATCAACTTCTTGCCCATCTCTCTTTCAACAGAGGCCTGAAATTCTTTAAAAGTGGGTAACACCTGATCCTTGGCCTTTAAAGTATAGACCCAAACTTTCCTGTAACAGTCATCAATAAAAGTTACAAAGTAAGTTAGTACTACCAATAGATTTTACCTTCATAGTACTGCAGACATCCGTACGAATCAACTCGAGCAACGCCAGCTTCCTTGAACTTTGGTGACTTTTGGAAAGACATTCTATTTTGCTTTCCCGTCAGATAGTGTGCATCTCTCCAACTTTGCAGGCTTGAGCCTCGGAATCACCTTCCTGTTCAACAAGTAGCTCATTCCTTTCTCGTCGATATGGTTGAGTCGTCTGTTCCACAACTCGGTAGACGCATCAGTAACTGTGTTCACCTCCTGTGCCCCACGTGCGCTCCCTTATATATATTAGATACCGGACCTTTTGCTTTCTCTTGCAACCATCATCGAACCTCTGGAAAGCTTCCACTGACCGTTCCCAAAGAGAGTGAAAAATCCCTCATCATCCAGCCTTCCAACCGACACCAGGTTGAAACGAATATCGGGGACATGGCGAACATCCTTGAGAACAAGAACCGCACCTGTTTTGGTTCTCACATGCACATCTCCAATAGCAACAGCCTTCGACATATCTCCGTTGTCCATCTTCAACACTCCACAGTGCACTGTTGTGAGATACGTGCACTGAAGCTCCCGAGTCCACCAACCAAAAATTGTTATCGCAGACGAGGTTCATAAATACCTCATCACCTACAACGATCACGTCGCCTCCATGTGTCGAGGCAGTTGTTGTCGTGTTCTCACTCTGCTTTCCCTTGTCGCCCTTCTCTCTTCCAAGCGAAATAGTTCAGCTTAATGTGGCCCTTCTTGCCACAATGGTAGTACTCCGAGTTCTTGTACTGATCCTTGGACTTCCCTTTGCTCCTGTTTATGCCACCGTCCGGACCCCTGCTTTTACTCATTCCGCGACTCTCTGAAACTAGCATCTCTGAATGGGATGAAGAAGATGTGCCCTGAGATTTTCCTCCGCATCTCTTTATTCAGCACCCCGCTCTTGGCGAACTCCAGACTGACCACGCCTTCTGGAGCAGAAGCGACCATGGACACTCATACGGTCTCCCACGAATCTGGCAAAATACATAGCAACCATAGTCCCTGAACTTCATCGTCGAACTTGACTCCCATCGAGGATAACTGGTCAACTACTCCTTGGAATTCACTCAAGTGATCCGTGATGGACGTACCATCTTTGTATCGAAGACCCATCATCGTTCGGATCAGGAATATCTTGTTTCCTCCAGTCTTCTTCGCGTACAAAGATTCCAGATTCTCCCAAAGTGTCTTCGCGTGCTCTATACTGGCAACGTACATGTTCTCGTCAACAAACTGCCGTATGTTCCCACACACCTATATGTGTTCGAAATTCCAGTCCTCTTCAGATTTATCACTGGGCCCCTCGGAAGCAAATACAGGAAGATGTAGCTTCTTGACAAATAACAAATCCTTCATCTTGCTCCGCCAGTAGTGGTTGTTGGTACCGTTCAGATTTACCATGTGCGCACCACCGGCTTCGCGTCCATCTCCTCTTTGGTTTGATTGTCAACCCTTTACACCAACTCCTTTGAACCCAAAGCTCCGATACCATATGTTGACATCAGCAGAACAAAACCAATGCTCTGATGTCATGTGTTGGGAACGCAACACGGAAACCAGACCGTACGATTGCAATTATTAGTTAAGTTGCTAATATAATGAAGTCCAGTTGGAAGGAGGAAAACAATTCACGAGCTGAATACGATAGGGATAATCACTTCACCTGTATATATGTGATAGCTCCAAACTATCTTCATGGTAGCTGAATCTGCCGTAGATATCAGTATCATCATCCATGCCTCTTCCCGTCAGAACATGAATGGATTCTGTTCTATATTCCTTGATATTTGTTCTTGTACTTTCTCTCTGTTTAGTGTTTTCGTCTTTTCTTTTCTTTGTCTTTATTTTCTTATTTGGTTATATTTGATCCATAATATTGATTAGAAGAATAGCTACACTGCTAGATATTTTCAGAATATCTGATTCACTACTTTTCAGATCTGATTTTGGGATACTGATTAGACTTTGGATTGGAATCATAATATATCAGCGTAACTAATCTTACACAATCTAAATTTGATTCTCTCACATGCATGCCAAATTGAGTAACCATATTTCATAATTTTCATTTCAAGCAAACAATTTGATTTTATTTATAACTTGATATTATTTGTGGTTAAATAAAAATGTTAGGAACCATATATTTTATCTCACCTCATACTAGAAACCTAATAAAACTTTGTATGATGTAGCAGAGATATATAGAATGACTTGGAATGAAGAAAAATAGTTTTTCCCATACAAGTGAAGTTATTTGCACATTTGCACCTGGTATTGATAGTATTAAAGATATTTTTGATACAACTTATTATAAAACTATTCTGACCTTTTATTTGTAATTCTTTTAGGTTCTTTTTAGGGTTTTGTCAGTGCTAGTGGAGAAAGCAGTTGAAGATTATTTTGACATGCAAGAATAATGTGATTCACATAGCAAATAAACAGTGTAATGTCATGTTGGGAGCATCTGACTCTTGCAATATTTTATGTTATTGAAATATTTATGTTTATGTAGCAGTAGTTACCAATTAAGAATCAAATAGAGCAGCAGTTTTATGTTTGCCATTATTGGCTTTACCTAAGAAGCAATGATGGTTTTTGCGATCCAGATGATGTTTTCTTACTGGGTAGGCAAAGGGATGGATTTCAGGTAGCGAAGAGTTGTTTTCTTAGCTGGTAATGTTCTCTGATGTATTTATTATTGACAACTTTAATCATACGAATATGCTTCTTCTTCTCTTGTTATGCACTGTCGTCGTATTCTTCAGCAGTGTTTTACATACCGGACAGGATTGAAAAGTCAAAATCGTCCAACAATAACTTTAAACGTTGAATTTGGTTAAAGTTGACAAAAAGCAGACGGAGGGGACTCGTATTCACTTGAGATTTGATGAAATTTTGAACATTTAATAATAATAAAAATATTTGGGTGACCTATTTAAAAATATAAAAGATTTAAGGGACTTATATACAAAAGTATAAAATGCCGTTAAGCAAAAGTTGCTTCTATCCTTCCCACTTTCGGAAAATTTTAAGTAGAAGCAAAGCAACTTTCATAAGCATTCTTTATTTTAAAAAATAGTGACAAAAATAAACTAGCTTGTCAACAAAACAAGCCTAGCAGCTCTTACCATCTATATTTACCTATATTTACTAGTGCGGAAAATAAGCAAAAATACCAAATACGAGGTTTGGTGGTGTTACTTTTCAAAATATAAAAGCAGATTTTGGAAATATTACCTTTCTGGGCCGGTCTGGAGATTTAGATCTACAGAAAAAAAAAAAAAAAAAAAAAATTAAAATGATGTCCCCTGTGAAAAGTATATTTAATTTTTTTTAGAGTTCTTAAAAGAACCACTAGACTTTAAACCCTTGTCCTTTTATATAGGAGATATAAGTAAAAATCAAAGTAAGTCATTATATTATATTGTATGAGAACTATTATTTAAAATAATATCAAAGGTTATATATATATATATATATATATATATATGGGTTGGGATCATGATCCACCCCCTTTTTTGTCCACCCCAAACATCTTCCATGTTAACATCGTTGGATGGGCTTAAGTCATCTAATCTTAACCGTTGATAAATCAACGGTTAAGATTAGATGACTTAAAGTCCATCCAATTGTGTGAATAGGGAGGATGCTTGGGGTGGACAAAAAAGGGGATGGATTTTATCCCTTCACTATATATATATATATATATATATATATATATATTCTTTTTGATGTCCCTCAAGGTTTTAGGTCCAGGACGGTTATCCGATTTGCCCTGGGTTAGGGATATCCATGATACCCTTGATTTTGAAAGCTGTTTGAATAACTGTAGAAGCATGAAAAATTTCAAAGACCCCTATGCGCCTCAATCCCAATGCACCAAAGATCAAGTGACGCATAATGCCTTGGACGCATAGAGACATCTCAGTCAAGTCATTGCATTTATGACTATGACAGCAATAATGGCTCTTAACGTCTCGATTCTGATGCTAACAGTTGGTGCCAGTACTCACGTCACCATCATTATTACTTTTTGTCCGTATGCAGCGGAAGCATTCCATGCGTCTCTGGCCCTATGCGTTCCAAACTTCATGCGTTCCATGCATCTCTGGTCCTATGCGTTCTATACTGAATGTGTTCCATGCGTCTCTGTCCCTATGCGTTCTAGACCCCATGCGTTCAACATGACAGTACCTTTTCAAGCCAAAATCTTTCTGTTGCAATTGAGGAGATTCTTTACGACTAAGTGCAAGCCACACGTCGAGCTGACCAAGTCGTGCACACCAAGGATGGGAACCAATCATATTTTCAGCGACATCGGATTTTAACAAAGACCCCACATGGCAACTCAGCCGTGACCTGCGTCCATAGTGGCAGTTGCATCCTGTTAAGGATGAAGACGTGGCAGCTTCAATATCCATGTGCGCATAGCATATGCGCGCGCATAGCCCATCCGTATGATGGCTATAAATAGCAGGGTAGCATACCCCAACACACACATGGACAGACATAGACTATGGTGGCCCATGAAGGTCAGGATTCGCAATTAGTGCGATATCGTGTTAGTGCCACGGGCTAGTTGTACTACTACGAGCCTGCGATAGGATATAGGGTATATGATACTAGGATGAGAGAATACTCAATCACAAATTAGGATTCCTTAAAAGATTTTTTGGATGACCATTGAGAATCTTATTTTGAATCTATTTCCACTTGCTTCGTTTCACCTTCGCCTTTGAACCTGTTCGTTGTTGAATTTGACCCTTGTATCGAGATGAATCTTATGTACTAAGTTGAGGTATATTCTGATAACGTAAATGGATAAGAACAATATAAAATGTAACCGTCTGTCTTAGTTATGGAGTCTAGAGTTTATCGCAGTCATATTAGCTGACGTGGAGAAGACATAGAGTCTGACTTTGGATATATTTCTCTTGGTTATGGAATTTAGAGTTTTCGCAGCTAAGCATACGGCAGGACAAATTTTATAGATACCATGATTCTAGAGGTATGTACCTTAGTTACGGACTCTATAGTTTATCGCAACTATGCTTACTGGCGTAGCGAGGATTCTGGGTAATATAATTTTAGATAGACGTATATGATTATCAGATTGTATCTTAAATTGGTTCTTAACATATCGTCTCTATCATTCAACCTTATCATCATTAAATTATGTTCCATCACCCTTACTAGCTTAGGATAGAGATATCTTTAGTTTCTCTAGTTAGTTCCTTATAGGGCTTCATCTTCATTAGTTCCTGATGAAGCTTCTTTGGATAATATAGTAGTTTGGTAACTTGTAGATAGGTTGTGTCAAGTTGAGTATTGGTAATGATTATTGGGAGCGTAGCTAGTGAGTCTGAGAGTGGTTCCTAGTTTGGCAGGTGAGCATCAGATATCATTATATAGGCCAAGAAGTAACTCATAGTGTAGTACCCTTTTGTAATAATAGTTCTAAGACAGGTGTCAGAGTATAGTTAACAATGGTATCCTAGAGTACTAAGCATGTATAGTTATAGAGTTAGTGACCGTGTACCAATGGTGTCTTGAATTAGCAAGTGATCAGAGTGTATCAAGATGAGTGATATGTGGAGTGTATCAATTTAATATCAGTATAGGATAAATATATGGTATGTAAGGGAATATCATGAGAGTAGGTAGGAGTGAAAGAGTTCCAGGTAGTGAAAGAGGGGTCCAACTAGGCCACCTGTGGAACATCAAATTATCCCGCACCAGCAGAGGGAGACACCCCAGTAGGGCAGGGCTTTTGCGATGGTGGTCGAGGAGACCGATGCTGCAGGTGATGGGTTAGTAGGTACTGTTCTGTTCTGTTCTTTCTTTCTATCTATTGTTCCATGTGATTCTTTAGTACCTTATAGATTGTTTTAGTAATCCTTGTACTATAGTATAGTAGTAGGATACCCTTGATAGAGATTGCAATATCATGATAGATAGAGACCATAACTATGCATGTGATGATAATTGGTGATTTCTTTAATTGCATGATTTAGGTTGGATTAAGGGTTTGACCTAGAAGGGGGTACGACCATATTTACATTTTGGGAACAAATTTTTTTCTAAGGGGAGTAGGATTGTAACTACCACTTTCCACCATAGGGATATTTGGGTATTTTGCATGTTAAATTTTTTATATATTATTTTATATTAGTGATTGTATAAAATTATATTAGTGATAGTTAGTGGCTAGCCAATTAGAATTTGCAAGTGTTAGTTAGTGCTAATTATTGTTAGTCATGACTTTAGCAATTTGAATTAATTAAGTTTAGTGTCATGAAAGGAATATTCTTTTTAGTTGTAGAGATTCATTACTTTAGTTAAATTAGATTCTATTCATGACAAATGGAGAGGAACTTTTGAGTCATATCAAACTATTCATAAACCTAACCATAACCCTAAGAGGAAGCTTATATAAGCCTTCATTATTCATTATAGCCTCCATTTGCTTTCCTAATTAGTTTATTCCCAAATTGACAAGAAAACCCTAATCCACCCATTCCCAAATCTTATCCCTCTTATTTTATTTTTCAAGGAGGCTAAGGAGCTTGTCATTGCTAGAGGAAGCATTGGAGGGAGCTTTGCAAAGAGGATTGTGTCTAACCTTCATTTGTGTCCATTTGGTGGCGATACATTGGAAATCTATCTTCCAATAGGTAAGTTTCCATTTCCTTATTAATTCATGGTTAAAATGGTTTATTAGACCTATATGGACATTCCTTTGGCTAAGGGCTACTCATAGGAAGAAGAACTAGGTTCATAGGAGGCCTATGGTGAAAGTTACTTTAAGTTTTGTGTCCATTTGGGAAAACTTCGAGTTGGCACACCAAGTGTTTGATGGAATGCCTAGTGTGTCATTCCCCATTATTTTGTATTATATTGGCATTTTAGGTGTGTTCTAAGTATTAGGAATGGTGGTATCAAGGTTGAGAGTGAGTATCATATGAATACTAGTGTGTATCATAAGAATCCCACTTTTGCACCATAGGTGTTTGATGAAATGACATTAGCATGCTAAGAGTATGTTTATATATATATATATATATATATATATATATATATATATATATATATATATATATATATATATATAAAATTTATGTATATATATTATATAGTATGTGTGTGTGTATGTGTGTCTTGAAATATCAGTGATGGTGGTGATCTGTATTGGTGTTTGTGTAATTGGTGGAGTGTATTAATGTTGAGGTTAAGGCTGGGTTAGGATGCTAATGTGTGTGTGATACTCATGAAATGAGTATCAGTTTGCAGTGAAGTGGTCTGGGCTTGCAACAATGGCTACAACATCAGCTATATCTGTTGTTGCAGAGCGTGTACTGCCTTTAGCAGTTGCTAGATCTGTTGTGCCTACGGACATGGGGGAACTGGGTTTAGTCAGGTTCCTATGAAGTATCAGAGCATGTAGTGCTTGTGGGGTGTATGGTGTTTGCCCTGAGCTCGGGTATTGGTACACCAGCACCTGGAGGCAACATGCTTGCTGTGTGTGAGTAAGTAGAGGGAGCTCTGTTTACTGGATACAGTGTGTATGAGTGAGTATAGTGCCTTGTGTGCTAGTGTGGGAACTTGTGTTGGATGTGATATATGTATAGGTGTATTAATATTGAGGGAGAGGCTCAAGTATCAGTTATTAGCAGCAGTAGCTCGAGTGAGCCATAAATCCATGTGAGTATCAGTGAAGGAGAGTGACTTGTGGAGATCTGTTGTCTGTGCAGCAGCCACAATGCTGCATAATCTGGAAGTTTGAGCAGTGGCAAGTGCCAACTATTGTGCACAGCACTAGGTGTTCGAGTGGAATCTAATACGAATTGGTACATTGGAGTGAGTATCCTATATCTGAGGGTAATCTATGTGCAACCAATGTGCAGTGAGGAGGTTACATGTGTGGGTATGGGTAGACAGTAAGATGTGAGTGCGGGTTGGAGTTATGTATGCATAAGTGCATAAAAGTGTAGGTACTCCAAGTATTCGAGGGGGTAGGATGATGTGGAGTGTGAGCTGTGTACAGTTAGAGAAGGAAGAGTCCTAACCAGGCAGTGGGTTTAGGCTTGCAGCAAGCTACAAGTTAGTGTACTTTTGGGTGTGTTGCTGCTGATAACACAACAAGATGTAGCTAATATTTCAAGTGTAACATTAGTGTATGTGAGCATATAGGAGACAAGGTGACTGTGTTCCAAATTTTAGGGTGGCAGTTGGGGTAGACACTGCCAATTGGTGCAGAGTGAGAGAGAGAGAGAGGAAATAATAACAGTAGGTTACTAGTGATTGGAACATCTAGGTGTTAGAGTATTGAAATTCATGTATTTCCCTCAGTTAAGTTACTAAAGTCAGAGTTAAGAATATGTAAGATATCCTAATTAGATAATGAGTATTGTATCATGGTACCCGTTCTATTAAGTAGGTATTAGATACTAAATGAGTGTCAGGGTATTATAACTAAGTGAGGGCTGATATTGGGTAATGGTATTGGAGTTAGTTGTATGTAATGGTGTTGGTGATGAGGTAGGTATTGGTAGGTACCACATTAGTGTTAAGGTATAAATATACATACTGAGTTAAAGTTCAAGGGTTAAGGAGAAGGTGAGTATCAGTTGGATGGTGAGATATTAAGGTATTGGTAAGATAGAGATCTGGTAAGGTATAGTCTTATGATAAGGTGGTAGTTATATAGTGTGGGTGATTAGTCTAAATACTAAGGTAATACTAGATAGTAAATATAACTAGTATATATATAAGTTATATGTATAGACATTGGTAATATTAGCTAGTATAGCTAATACCTTCAAGGCATGGACCTAGAAAGATAGGTATAGCCTAGTATCACCTAGTATCAACCCGTTTAGCCTTGTTAACCCATTTAGAAGCTATTTGGAACCTAGAATCAAGGTATTAACCTGGTTTGACTAGTATGGCCTACCTTGAACCTAGAAATCATATTTTAGCTTATTTTAGTATATTTATCACTTCATTACACCAAATGATATATAATCTTATATATAGTTTTGTGTGACACCAGTTCGGACATCGATTTGCATCGTTTGCTCAGGACCACATGCGAGTACATTCTCTGATAGTTTCTATTATTTGATAATTACTATATTTCAAGTATTTAGAAATGTTACATCTGATCCTTGACACGATGGTACACAGATTGGTATTGATATTGGATCTTCAGTCATGAGATGTTACCTTGACTCATCACAATGATATCAAATACTGCTCCTCGTTTGGTATTGGATAACATTGGACAATATTGGAAAATTATTGGATAATATTGGATAACATTAGATACATTGGCTAGTGACGTGTCATAGTTGGATCTATCATATCAGTCGGGACGAGGGAAGTACTAGTTAGATATGTGATCAAGAACTATTGGAAAGTAGTGTAAATCATCAGTTACTAGCTAATCATACACTTCACGTATGGTTGAGCTAGCTTATCCTTAGTGTAAATCATTAAATCTTCCAAGCCAATCATATATCTAGATAGTATTTCAAAACACTTAGTATAGTTGCAATTCTTCATATTCAGTTCATAGATTACATTGCATTGTATATGATATTGTAGTTCCTTTTTCTTTTATTTCACATATGCACTGGCTATACCCTATTGCTTACATTGACCGTCTCTCTTTATTATTTCTATTGCATCAGATTATTTTTTCCTCTTTGTATATAACATCATCTATTTTACTATTTTATAGTCTTTGTCAATTAACTAGAACTGCTTTTGGGTTGTACTTTGCTCCAATCCTGACTGAATATATTTTTCAGATGACTATTTAGAGGACCCCTGTCCTACATTTATGGCCCATAGGACGGAGAGCCAGCTGAGGTAGAATACCCTGGTACAGGATTATCTAGTACCAGTCATCGAGGAGACTCGGCTAGTATAGCAGACTTAGTTATTTCCTTTATTGTACTAGATTTGTCTCCATCTTGTAGACATTGAGATGTTACTTATATTTAGATTTGTATTGATTGGATATGAGTTATAGTTAATCTAGTTGTGCCTTCATGATTTTAATTCTTTTGTTTTGATATCGTACCGTTATCTACCTCTAGTTATTGTTATTGAGTATCATAACATTACTACCATATTGTCCTCCATTTGGAGTTTAGTATCATTGACATGTTTTATATATAATTGTGTGAGATAGATAGTATTGTCAATCTAGACAACGTTCTACCACCGATGCTGCGGCATAGGCTAAACATACCCACGTACTCGTGCCCTTACATTGGTGCGGGTAATGACCGAGACAGATACACGAACAATCATATGAGAGAGAACAGAAGAGAGCATTTTTCCTTCCCTCATCAGATCGTCAACGGAGTAAAGGAGTCACTACAGTACTCGATCTCCATCGTCACACTCCCTAGAATTAAAAAATATTTTACTTAGATTTTCTATCTAGGATCTCTTTGTATTCTTTAGTTTGTTAAGAAAAAACCTTGTTCAACTTTTACATCAATGGCAAACAAGGTGGTGACTCTGCTGGAAAAAAAATCCTTTTCCTCCGAAAAGAAGGTTGTGATACAGTCTGATGTGGTAAAGCTGGGATCAACCCAGAAGATACTGGTTGTACACTTCAACCAACAGGCTTTCAAAGAAATGCTCTCAAAGGGTAGTGCTAGTCCTTCGCCAAGGCTAGCTTTCACGCCCCAGTCCCAAAATACACGGGACCAGGTCACGTGGAAATAGCCAGCTACGTATCAAGTGGGCTCTAGTCTAGCTCAAATACGTATAAGCTGTCCAGTAAGGGCCACTATCTAGATAACATAATGAATACTTCTATGTCTCAATCCACAAGAAATATAAAATATAAGAATGGGCAATTGGTATCATGGAGTGCACCCCATACTACCCCTGTCTGAATAAACTCTGAATAAATAATACGAGTCTATAAACACTAGGCTATAAAAGCAAAAAATAAACAGTAAGAACAAAATAGATAAACTACGGAAGATATGATATAAGTACCTACTCACAATACCTGTATACCAGGAAGATGCTCATCAGCAGTTCCATAAAACTTAATGACAATCAACACTGCAAAAACTGGAAGGGAACCAGGTCCTCAGAGGGACGTAACAAGATACATAGAAATATACCACTAATGATACAAAATACTGAAATAAATAAAGGGTGTACCAAATTAAGTGTAAATGCAATGAGAACCACGTTCGACGTATGAGCTGTAGGCCAAATGAGATCGGCATAATTCTCTGGGGAAAACAGAGGCCTACTACAATATAGCATCGTGGACGCCAGAGGTCGAATCTAATACATTATATATCCATGGTCATCATACCCGGTACACCGACGGAGGCGGCGGGTTACAAAGAAAATGTGTACATAGCCCATACGTCTAGCGAGTATCCTCCCCACCCAATGCTGTTGTATCGTGCACCACAGTCACGCCATGATTCCGTAGAATCGATAGTCGTCCCCTGGGCGTGATGTCGTGCGTGCCTAGTTTGTGCAGCGCACAAGGCCAATATATTTTATATAACGAGCACATATTCAAAGTACGCAGATAATTGAACACATTATTAAAACATGAAAAGTTATCTTTATTGATAATGGACATCTTTATACACACTCTTGAACGAGCCGAAGAATTGCCGTACGTGCTTACAAAAGTGGACGCAAAATGAGATAACCGTCCTGTATATTACATCATTTTACTAAAACTTCAAAGCTATAGATACCTTCGGGCTATCGTCTTTTCACGAAGCTAAATAAGTTATGTGCACGAGCTCCTGGAACTTGTAAAATATACTTCAAGGCATGAACTGGACGTGCCGGTAGGTGGACTGAATTGGAAAATCGTTTTAGCTTCTTGCAGGATCTCCTTAGAGCAGGGAACCTGTTGTAATGAGGGTCCGTACATCGAAATGCACTGGTGAAGGCGAGCTTACCCAACTATACCAATCAATACGTTATTTATATGAAGCATGGAAGTTATTATATGGTCTTTCTATCTTGCCTTAGTTTATTTTACAAGCAATCATTAGATATGGAAGTTTACTGAAATAAATATGCCACCGTTCGGTGACTTTTACCTGCCCGTTTAAACCACCTGCACAATACTTACCATGACCTTCCCTGATCATGAAGACATAGTTAGCTTGCACAGTTTAAATATATGAGGGGATCACCGGCATGTTGCCATAAAGGACGAGTTATAGTCTCGAGATGAGAATGGTATGCAACGCAGGTGGCGAGCCCCGCTACGTGATATTCCGTCCATAACAGACGTCTATACAGATCGTTCCGTCCGGATCGGATCGGTCCCAGTGCTCCGACGACCGTCCGCAGGAACCAGAAACCTTGTGCACAAGTTATTCATGACCAAACAACGTATAATACTATGTTATCAAATGATATGGTTTAAGGAAACACAAGCGCGATACAAGTTACATGGCATGATCTGTTTTGCATAGTCTTCCTGACCAGTTTATTGCATAGCAAGGTGTATTCTATACATAGCACAATCATAGAAGAAGTATATATAAATTTTAACTAGAATTGAAGCATGATGAAGAATATTCTAAATAAACCAGCATACAACAAGGTAACCATTCATAAGTTGATTGACAAGCATAAAGTAATCCAAGTCTATTTTATTTTATCTTGACATCTTTTAGTTATTATGGCATCGTTTAATTGGGACAATCAAGAGAGAATTTTTTTAGATATGAAGACTTGGAAGAAGGGTCAACTAAATCAAATTATAGCCACTCACAAGTAAGTTGGAGAGAGAAAGGGAAAGAGGTGCTTCAAGACTCCGCTCGCATGACGTCTTCTGCATGATCACCTGCATTGCCACGAACAGATGATCAATACCTCTTATATTCTTTCTAAGCTCAGAATAAAATATAGTTCAACGAATGAAAGAAATAAAATCCATCAAAACCGTTCAAGAAAATGCAAATCCGAAAAGCAAGGCGACATCAAAAACTAGGCAAGAAAACTTGCAGCGGAGAGGTCCTTCTTGACTCTGCCGTTAAGTCCATCCTTGGGACACGGTCCACTAAATATGGAAATCGATTCTGAAGAAGCAAATCCAAAATGAGCAAAAGATCTTGATTCAATCTATCCCGATCGAACGATACCGAAAGTATTTATTATTCGCGCTCCCCACGAAGGGGGAATGGGGCACCACATTCTAACCAACAAAAAGAAAGTTTCATCCACGAAACTTAGGAATAGAACCTATTACTATGGAACAATAAAGAAAACTTTTCCTTTATCTCAGACTCAAGCTCCCAGGTCAATTCTTCGATCGAATGATTTTTCCAAAGCACGCGCACGAGAGGAACCGAATGACTTCGAAGCAGCTTCTCCTTGTGATCCAAGATCCGCATGGGGTGTTCAACATACGTCAAGTCCTTCTTCAAGTCCAGTTGATCAAGATCCACCATATGACTCAGATCATATACGTACTTCCTATGCTATGAAATATGGAAGATATTGTGTACTTCAGATAGTGTCGGTGGTAGGGCAATCTGATATGCGACTGGGGTGACTCACTTACGTATTTCGAACGGGCCGACGAATCTTGGACTTAGCTTCTCTTTTGCTCCAAATCTGGTAACTCCTCGCATGGGCGAGACTGAGAGAAATACTCGATCGCCTTCTAAGAACTCAAGAGGTCGACGGTGCATGTCTGAGTAACTTTTCTGACAGCTTTGTGCTATCTTCAGCCATTCGCGGATCAAACGGATCTTTTGGACAGTTTGTTCTACGAGCTCCGGGCCAAGAATTTGTCGTTCACCAACTTTATCCCAATAGATAGGGGATCTACACTTCCTTCCTATAATGGCTAATACAGCACCATTTGAATACTAGATTGATAGCTATTATTGTATACAAATTCGGCTAACGGTAGATGTATGTCCCAACTTGACTTCAAGTCCAAAGCACAGAGCCGTAGCATATCTTCGAGAATTTGGTCTATCCACTCTGTTTGGTCGTCTGTCTGAGGATAGTAGGTGGAGCTGAACTTCAACTTCGTACCCATTGCTGACTGAAGGCTCTCCCAACAGTGTGATAAGAATCGTCTATCTCGATCGGAGACAATTAATAAAGGCACACCGTGGAGTCAAACGATCTTGTTGAGGTAGATATACGCCAGACGGTTGGCACTCAAAGTAATTTTGATAGAAAAAAAGTGATCTGACTTGGTGAGTCGATCGACAATGACCCAGAAGGCATCATTTTCCCGTTCTGCCTTTGGCAAACCAACAATAAAATCAATCGTTATGTGTTCCCATTTCCAGTCCGGTATAGAAAGGTTTTGAATCTCTCCGCCCGACTTCTGGTGCTCGACCATTACTCGATGACAAGCCATGCATTGTAACACGAATAGTGCTATATCCCTTTTCATGCCGTGCCATAAGAATATCTTGCGGAGGTCTCGATACATCTTTGTGCTCCTTGGATGTGAAGTGTAACTCGCATAGTAGGCTTTAGTGAGTTTCTCTTTTCTGAGGTTTGCATCGTTAGGAACACACAATATTTTCTTCACCTACATCATTCCATCCGTGCTCACCGCAAAGTCGGTCGCCTTTTCCGCTGAGATAAGATTTTGCATCTTCTGTAGGAACATATCATCCTTTTGAGCGGACTTAACTTTCTCCAATAAGTCCGGTTCGAGGTACAACTGAGCCACATGTACCCCCTTTTGTACCTGATTTGGTGTGTAATGCCCAAACTTTTGAGATTCCTTCGTAGCCTATCATCGATAGCTAAGCTCCCAACAAACACTCGACTCAGTGCATCAGCTACAACGTTGCCCTTACAGGATGTATATCTGGTCATCAAGTCGAAGTCGCTAAGAAGTTTAAGCCAACATCGTTGCCTTAGATTCAAATGCTTTTGAGTATAGAGGTACTTGAGGCTTTTGTGATCCGTGAAAATTTTACACGGTATGCCATAGAGGTAATGCCGCCATAACTTTAATGCGAACACCACCGCTGCAAGTTCCAGATCGTGCGTTGGATAGTTCCTTTCATGAGGCTTTAACTGCCTCGATGCAATGGCTATCACCTTGTCCCTCTACATAATAAAATATCCCAAACCCTTTTCTAAAGTGTCGCTATAGATCTTAAAACCATCGGGTCCGTCCAAAAGGGTAAGAATCGGTACTGAGACAAGTCGTTGCTTTAATTCTACAAATGAAGCTTCATAGTCGTCCGACCATGCGAACGTTACTCCCTTTCGAGTGATATGAGTCAGAGGCGAAGCGATCCTTGAAAAATCTTTTATGAATCTCCTGTAGTAGCCTATTAGACCATGAAAGCTTCGAATGTCGCTGGCCGACTAAGGTCTCTTCTACTTCACGATGGCTCCAACTTTCTTTGGGTCGACTGAGATTCCCTCCGCAGAAATGATGTACCTGAGGAAAGATATGTTGTCCAACCAGAACTCGCACTTGCTTAGCTTTGCCAACAACTTATTGTCTCGGAGAGTTTGAAGCACCATCCGCAGGTGTCCTGCGTGTTCATCCTTATTCTTCGCGTACACTAAGATATCGTCTACGAATAGTACTATAAACTTATAGAGGAATATTCGGAACACACGATTCATCAAATCCATGATTGCGGTAGGAGCATTCATCAGTCCGAATGACATGACAGAAAACTCATAGTGGCCATAGCGGGTGCAAAATGCTGACTTTGGCATGTCCTCTAGCTTGATCTTTAATTGGTGGTATCCAGAGCGAAGATCTATCTTCAAAAACACCGATGCCCTTGTAGCTGATCAAAGAGGTCATCGATCCTGGGCAGGGGATACTTGTTTCGGATAGTGACCTTATTTAGCTCACGATCGTCTATGCAGAGTAGCAATGTTCCGTCTTTCTTATTTATAAAAGTACAGGCGCGCCCCGATGAGACACACTCGGACGAATGTACCCACGGTCAGTTCTTGTAGTTGGCACTTTAACTCCTTGTTCAGCATAGGCCATTCAATACGGGGCCTTGGAAATTGGTTGGGTATTTGGGAAGGTATTGATGATGAACTCGATTTCTCGGTCGGGTGGCATCCCAGGTAGTTCGCTCGAAAATACATCAGGAAATTCTGCCATAACGGAAGAAGGCTCAACGTTTGCACAATCTAGCTGCGTGTCCCGAACCGATGCTAAGTATCCCTCGCATCTAGAGTGTAGCATCCGCCGAGCTTATATTACAGAAATTACCATGCATGTCTTTAACGCTTCTATTGCTGGACCACTTGTATAGCAGAATTCGGCCTCTCCAGGTGTAGATGGAAGATGACCCATTTCTCTGCACATTCGATAGTTATCGAGCAAGCACCGAGCCAATCCATCCCCAAGATGATATCGTAATCACGAACATCTAGGACTAACACATCGAGCGAGAGTTTTCTTCCCCCAATACAGACGTGACCGCCCTGACATACTGAACAAACATGTATCTTCGTACCCAATGGGGTGCTAACACTAAGGTCTAGATATAATGATATCATTTCTATCTTGTTTTCTATGGCAAAATTCGTGGATATAAAGCTATTCGTAGCACCAGAATCAAATAGCACGCGAGCAGGTAAGTTATTGAAAAGCAATATACTTGACACAATGGTGTCCGATGCTAGGGCCTCTTCCCATGTCAAAGTGTACATCTGGCCTTGAGCTTGACAACGCTCATGCTGAGGCACGGCTCGGTTGGCTTGAGGTACTATAGCATAATTTGGATGTTGGGGGAGAAGCTTAGAGGGGAGCGGACAGTCCTTCGATATGTGGCCTTGGCCACCACAGTTGAAGCATAACTTGTTCTTGAGGTGAGATTCGTTTGCTGTGTGCCATGGCTTGTTACAGCGTGTACAACGTGTCCCTGTATTTCTATTTTGTTGACTGCCGTTATTTGGACTCTTTGGAGCGTTATTTTCGCCCGCGTTGCTATGGAGCTTGTGATTGGAAGTATGCACATCACCGGCAGCAACTGAAGGATACTGCGGTTCGAGGGAGAGGGCATGATTGAGAACTTTTTGCATAGTTAGATATTGGAGAATGACCATGTACGTATGGATGGAAGATCGTAGACCACCTTCAAATCGTCTTGCATGACTCGCCACATCAGGTAGGTAGGAACTTATAAATTTGGCGAGTAGATTGAATTCAATGGAGTACTGCTTCACGGTTATATTGCCTTGCCGAAGCTGCACGAACTCGTTCTCCTTTTGCAAACATACGGGAGGGGGTATGAACTCCTCTTTGAACGCGCTACGGAAGGTAGCCAATACAATCATCTCATCATCAATGTCTGGAGAGAGTGATATATGATGTACAACCCACCAATCGTGCACATTCAAACAGAGCTATAATTTGGCACACGTAACACGCTTCTCCTCAGGTACCTCTAACAATTTGAAGTGATCCTCAAGCTCTGCCAGCCAATCTAGAGCCACGACCGGATCCTCAGTCCCTTTGAAAGGCGTGTTGCAGACCTTCTAGAAGTCAAAAAAGTCGAAGGTAGTCACTTTCTTCTTATTTGGAGTTTGAGGTATTTCAACTTCAGGCGTAGGTCACTCCACCGATGCCGTTGCTGTAGTCGCAAAATGGTTGGAGGCCAAGGTCTAAATGATCTGTTGTAGGGCATCTACTTGCTTCTGTTGGACTGTAAATCAGACTTCTAGATTGCCTTTGAACTTGCTCTGTCGCTCTTCCGCCCGCTTCTCGGCTCGCTCATAGCGAGCCTCATCTCTCTGCTGGCTTGCATCAAGCATCCGCATCATTTACTCAATTGGGTCGACAAGGGGCATGGATCACTGGCTTCTGGAACTTTCCAATATGCCGGAACTACTTTTCTGGGCTTGTACCTCTCCAGGTGCTAGCGTTGATGCTTGCGCTTGAGTCATTTCTTTAAAAGAAAGTAACTTGCATCAGGCTCATAATATATTATGGACTCACTGTATGAAACGTATATCATTTTGGCCAAACAAGTTCAAGAGTTCGCATAGGGAATAGATCGTTAAAGGAACTTTTTTAACACGAGGGTCAAAGGAACTTGAAGCTGTGTTCTGATACCAATTTGTCATGCCCCAATTCCGTAGTATCGATAGTCGTCCCCCGTGTGTGCCTATGTTGAGCAACGCACGAGGCCAAGGTATTTTATATAACGAGCACATATTCAGAGTACGCGGATAATTGAACACAATGTTGTAACATGAAAAAGTTCTCTTTATTGATAATGAACATCTTTATACAAACTCTTGAACGAGTCAGAGAATTACCGCACGGACTTACAAAAGTGGACACAAAATGAGATAACCGTACTGTACATTACATCCTTTTACTAAAACTTCAAACCTATAGATACCTTCGGATGAAGCTATCACCTTTCCACGGAGCTACATAAGTTATGTGCACGAGCTCCTGGAACTTGCAAAACACACTTCAAGGGCACGAACTGGACGTGCCGGTAGGTGGACTGGATTGGAAAGTCACTTTAGCTTCTTGCAGGATCTCCTTGGAGCGAGGAACCTATTGCAATAAGGGCCAATACATCAAAATGTACTGGTGAAGGCGAGCTTACCCAACTATATCAATCAACACATTGTTTATATGAAGCATGCAAGTTATTATATGATCTTTCTATCTTGCCTTAGTTCATTTTTTAAGCAATCATTAGATATGGAAGTTTACTGAAATAAATATGCCACCGTTCGGTGACTTTTACCTGCCCGTCTGAACCACTTGCATAATACTTACCATGACCTTCCCTGATTAGGAAGACATAGTTAGCTTGCACAGTTTAAATATACGAGGGGGTCACCAGCATGATGCCATAAAGGAAGAGTTATAGTCTCAAGACAAGAATGGTACGCAATGCAGGTGGCGAGCCTCGCTACATGACATTCTGTCCCTAACAGACGACTATACAGATCGTTCCATCCGGATCGGATCGGTCCTAGTGCTCCGGTGACCGTCTGCAGAAACCAAAAACTTTGTGTACAAGTTGTCCGTGACCAAACAGTGTCTAATACTATGTTATCAAACTGTACAGTTTAAGGCAACACAAGCATGATATAAGTTATATGGCATGATCTGTTTTGCATAGCCTCCCTGATTAGTTTATATCATAGTAAGGTGTGTTCTATATATAGCACAACCATAGAAGAATTATATATAAATTCTTACTAGAATCGAAGTATGGTGAAGAACATTCTAAACGAACTAGCATGCAACAATGTAACCGTTAATAAGTTGATTGACAAGCATAAAGTAATCCAAGTCTATTTTATTTTATCTTCACATCTTTTAGTTATTATGGTATCGTTTGATCGGGACAATCAAGAGGGCAAGATTTTAGATGTGAAGACTTGGAAGAAGGGTCAACTAAATCGAATTATAGCCACTCTAAAGTAAGTAGGAAAGAGAAAGGGAAAGAGGTGCTTCAAGACTCCGCTCGCACGACGTCTACTACACGATCACCTGCATTGCCACAAACAGATGATCAATACCTATTCTACTCTTTCTAAGCTCGGAATAAATTACAGTTTAATAAACAAAAGTAATAAAATTCATCAAAATTGTTCAAGAAAACCCAAATTCGAAAACCAACTCAAAAGCACGAAAGCAACAAGGCGACAACGAAAACTAGACAAGAACATTTGCAGTGGAGAGGTCCCTCTTGACTTTGCCGCTAAGTCCATCCTTGGGGCATGGTTCACTGATTATGGGAATCAATTTTGAAGAAGCAAATCTATAACAAGGAAAAGAACTTGATTTAATCTATCCGATCGAACTATACCAAAAGTATTTCTTAGCCGCGCTCCCCGCGAAGGGGGAACGGGGCACCATAACCACGACATGTCCAGCTCATATTCTTGAGCCAAGATCATAGTATCTATATGATGTCATTACTCATCTCGATTGTACCAGTGATCAGTCAGTACAAGAGTCTGCATCCATACATGAAACTCTCTCTGTCATATATGTGTCATGGGCATACGAGAGATTGGGGTATCTCTTACATAAGGGGTTCGCCTTCTAAATACTAAGTCACGCGTAATCGGACAATGCCGACTGCACCCAAGTGATCCTTGGACGTGCAATATCGTTCAACCAAAAATAAAATAAATACAGTTGCAGTATTTAAGGATTGTAAACAAGAGTGGCAAGGTATACTTGCCTAGAAGCCAGGCAAAAATTCGAACACAAACTCGCCAAGGAAGTAGCAGCACATAAAATAAACTGGAGTAGATATCTCCGAATGCTGTCACAATTATTACCAACAATCCCAGAATGAGTGTGATTCACAAAAAAGTATATACATACATCCAATTTGGACACAGGGGCAAAAAATATAATTTTTAGTCAACACGGGATCCATAGGTAGGCCCATTTTGTACCAAAAAATATGTCAGGAACAAAGGTCTCTAAACTTAGCATATTATAGGTCAAACAAGTTTTAAACGATGATACGAACTCAACGGTGTGTCCAAATTTGAATTCCGATGAGACGGTCACAAAAATGCCCATTGGAACGGATCGTGGGGCCCGCAAAATGGTAATCCGGTCACTTTCTCAGAATCAGGCAAAACTTGGGTCACATGACAAGTCAAATGCTGTGAGTCCAATGGTGAAAGTTCTGTCATGATACGACGAGAGTGCACAAAGTAATTGGGGAATTAAAAAAAGTTACGATACGGAAATCTTTGACGGATACGGGTTCGTTTCTTTGCGCACACGCGATCGAATTAAATTTTGTCAAAGTCCACATATCAAAAAATGCCATACGCGACTTTCAGTACAATCGGTACACGATGAGGTTGTCCGATTTGACTGGACCAACTACGTATCAAAGATTTTTGAGTTTTATAAAACTATTTTTCTTCGATTTTGGAACTTAAATTACAAACAATAGATAGTAAACTAAATTATTCTAATTGAAGGAATTGAAATAGGGTTATACGGAGAGTATACCAGAGAAAACAGTTCGGGAATCGGTTGAGCGAGGAGGGAGGTATCGCAGCATAAAATGAAGGTGTTGGTTTGCTCTATTCTGGATTGGGTCTGCTCGGGTCTGCTGTTGGAGGTGTCGGGGATGGTTCAATTGCTGTGGGGGGGGGGTGCTCCGGCCTGAGGGGTATTCTAGCCGGAGGGGGTGCTCCGGCCTGGACAACTAGGGATCGTCCTTGGGAGGTGTGCTCCGATCTTTTGTAGGGTATAGTGTACCTTGCTTACTCGGCACAGCAACATGCAATACTGCAATGACAGCATCAAGGAGATGGTCTAGTAGCAACAAATGCAATAGCAACAATGTTTAGTAGCAATGGCAGCAGGGATTACTGTCGAGGAGGAGGGAAGGAAGGAGGCTGGGGGTGGTCGTGGTTGATGCTGGTGGTCGTAGTGGTGTGGGGGAGCTCGGTTGGGTGGAGGTGTGATGGTGGTGGTCGTGGAGATGATGGTGGTGGTGGTGGCTGTCGTTGGTGGTGGTGGCTATGGTCTTGAGGGTGGTGGAGGTCGGGTATGGTGGTGGTAGAGGAGGAGGAGTAATGAAGAAGTGAAGAAGAAGAAGATGATGATGAGGAGAATGCAATAATTGAAGGAGGGAGTGAGAGTGGTATTTAATGGATAAAGAGAGGGGCTTAGGGATTATGGCCGGCAAGGTTCTCTAGGAATATACATGGTGTTGGGTGTTCTCATGAAGGAATGAGTGCTCGTGATGGGTTGAGGTTTGAATGGAGGGTTGAGATTTAGTGTAGGTTAAAAAGTATCATGCAAAAGAGGAGGGAGAGAAGCATATGACTAGTCAAGCCCTTAAGAATGGGTTTTTTCATTTGCTCCAACTAATAGGAGGTGGACACCTAGCTAGTTATTTACATCCAAGTCCCTAATAGTTTAGGATTTGCACAAAAGAAGAGAATTTAGATTTGATGTGGGTAGAAGCCATGTTTGGTGTATTGTAGTGGGGGAAATTGGTGTGTGGTATTTTGTAGGAGCCATGAGGGTGTGAGTGTCAGGACCCGCACCCGGTGTAGGGATGCTAGTAGTGAACAACGCCTAGCCTACGCCGTAGTATCGACGGTAGAATGCTGTTTGGGTACTATCTATCTAGCAATCAAGATATAATATGCCACCAATGTAAATGAATATACTCAATCACAGATCTACAGATGGAATAAGCACGAATATAATAAAAGAATAGAAGTGTGACAAATATAACTCATGAGACAAAATAATATCCAATGAGTTAGAGAAATACTAAAACAATGCTAGAGACAAATCTAGTATAAAAGAAAACTAACTATGAAGCTACGAGTCCTGGGTCGTCTGTCTCAGTCGGGATGAGATCCTCCTGAGCCAAGGTCTCTGGATCTAAGGATACCATGTCCTGAGGCCCATAGTGAGTGGAGTACCACTCCTTAGTGTCATCTGGGAAAATATATCCAGTCAGAAAAGGAGCAGAGTACATCTCTAATAGCAGTTCTAATAAATCATATAAACTATGCAACATAAAATATATGAATATACAAGATGCAATATACAGATACAAGAGATATGCAATAAATAAAATACTGGAAATAAATATGAGAATGAGCAAAAATAGAAATGAACAAGAAAAACTAATGACTAAGTAAGTGAGTAACAACTTTAATATGTGATTCACTTGGGAAATTGATACAAGAATTATGGCCTGGCTAATCATACGTGTGGTGTATGATTAACACTATTCAATGAATAAGACTTGATACAAGAAGGATACGATCACATATTTACACTACATACTCTCCGTCCCCGACTGGTATAGTGGATCCAACCATGGTACGTTATGACACAGGATTCTCTGGGAAGGTAACAAGTCTCCCCAAGAATCAGTGTCTGTACATGTACAAGAAGAACAAGAAAATAAGGCTTACACAAGATATACCTTACATACCAAGGAATAACATCTCATGACAAGATCCGGATATACAAATTTGTGTAACCATCGTGTCAAGAAATCAATAATATCTATACTAGATACAAGAGACATAGAGGATATCATAAATGAGAAACTATTAGAGAATATACTCGCCTGAAATTAGGTAAACGGTATCAAAGATGTCCGGTACGGTGCCTCAAAGACCTAAATATAGAATATTATGTCAATACAAGGTTTTGGAATAAAAATAAGTCAAACTAGTCAACTTCTAGGTCAAAAAGCCATTTCTAAGTCAAAATAGTCAAACTAGGTCAACTCTAGGTCAAACTGGTCAAACTTGGTCAAACTAGCTATTTCTAGGTTGCATGAGTCTATCTATAAGATATTGGGTCCATACGCTATGTAACTAGGCCACACTAGTTATAATAGGATACTAGAAAACCATAAGATACCATATCCTAAAATACGCAATCAGTAGATATAAAAATATCATAGTACGTATATAAAATCAACAATATTTAATATCCCTAACTAAACTAATGCTAAGTGGATACTTTGGCTTCGAACCAATGCGGTATCACACCACTACACACCCATCTTGATACTCAAACTCAATACCTTGAATATCCATCAATACCTTGACATTACCTTGGTATCACAAGGTAATGTGAATTCTACATATAATTAACTACCCAAACTCTAAACTATAACTAACATGTATTTACTAATACAATACTACTAACTATACTAATATATATATATATATATATATATATATATATATATATATATATATATATATATATATATATATATACAACTACAAATCACTACTAGTACACAAGTATATATATATAAATATCTAACTAACTAATATATATATATATATATATATATATATATATATATATATATATATATATATATATATATATATATATATATATATATATATATATATATATATATATATTAGTATATATATATATACTAATATATATATATATATATATAAATATATATATATATATATATATATATATATATATATATATATATATATATATATAACTACATAATACAATAACTAACTAAACTACTAAACTAAACAATCAATAGGCTAACTAATAAATCAAATGACTAACTAACTAAACTATCAAATAAACTAGCTAACCTTTAACTAAACTACCCCCTTACCTGCTCTGTAGCTGCTGCCCTTGCTCTTGCCTTTGCTGCTCAAGATGCTCACTGATACTCATGCTTGGCTACTGCTCTTGCTGTTGATCATTGCTGCTGCTGCAGCAGTTGCTGCTGCTGCATGCTGCTTGCTGCCTACAACATGCTGATACACTACATGTTGCTACTGCTGCAGCTGCAGTTGCTGCTCTCCTTCGAGATGCTCATCTCCATGCTGTTAGCTTGCTATTGGCTTCAGTGCTCATGCTGTGGTTGCTGCTACTGATATGCTGCTATTGCCGATCACTGAAACTCTGCTGTGCATTGCATGCTGTTGCTGCTGTTGCTCATGAAGTTGCTGCTGTTGCAACATGCTGCTGCAACTGCAATTGCTGCTAGCTTATTGTTGGCTGCTGTTACTGCCTATGCCTGCTGATTCTATGCAGTTGGATCCCCCCTAGCACACACATACACATCCTCTATGCACACACACACATATATAAACACACACACATACATATATACAACTCTCTCTCTCTCTCTCTCTCTCTCTATATATATATATATATATATATATATATATATATAAACATACAATTTTAATACTCTAATAGCTATAAACAATTATAGTGAACTGCAAAAAAACAAACACGTGGAGTGCATCATACCCGTATCACACTAGATCTATGATACGCTTGCGATACGAGTCCACCACACAACCAAACGTACCCTGAAGGACACGAGCAAGTCTAAAATAGTAATTATGAATAATACGAAGAGTTAAATACATATCTACGTGTTTGTGTCAAAATATGACATGCTCAAACTCCCATGTCGGAAGAACCCCCCCAAATCAATCCGTATCTCCAAATTATCGAAATACGGCCTACACGTATCCAATTATGGATATGACACTAGCCATACACAATCAAACACATGTCAATTTGTCTAATTGACAATTGACAAACACAATGTGTCAATCTCTGAATTCTCCCAAAATTGACACAAAATATCACATTACTTTCTCCATAGGCCTCCTATGAACCTAATTCCAATTCCTATGTGTAGACTTAGCATATGTGGTGGTTCCTAATGATTAAAATACAGATTTAGAGTCTAATTAGAGGTAAAAAACTAAATTATACTTATTGAAAGATGGATTTCTAATAAAACTTCCAAATTGTGTGAAAAGAGCCTCCAACTTGTAGATCCTTGCTCCTCCTTGTAGATCCTTGCTTCCTCCTTGTAGATCTTTGCTCTACTAGCCTCCAATAATGATTTGGAAAGAAATTGGAAAGAATTTTGGGTGGAATTTGATGTGGGAATAAAGAAATTTGGAAGAAAAAAATTGTAGATCGAGATTTAAAATAAAAAATAAAGAGAGAGAAATTTCTCCCTCCATTTAAATATGGACGGCCACTTGACCTCCTCCCCAAGCTACTAGGCAATATCTAAAATATCCCTTGGGGCCTCTCATGAAGAAATAATTAAGGAGGGAAGGTTCTAGTCTAATGGGTTTAACTTAATTAACCATCCTCCTAATGAATGGGCTTATAATTGGGCTCAATTCTAACTAGATTTAAATGTTGGTCCATGGATCTAATTTAAACTAGTTAGGTCCACTAACACAAGTCCAAAATAATAAACTAATATCTAACAATAAATAAATAATAAAATAAATAATTATACAACATGCATAGTATTTAATTAATTATGAAATAACCAAAATACCCTTTCCTAGAAAATATGGTCGTGACAAGTCTACCCCCCTTAAAATAATTTCGTCCTAAAAATTCAAAGATGAAACTACCCCCAGAAAATAAAAATAGAACAGAACAAAATAGAACAAAACAGAATCAGGAAAGAACATACCTCAAGGCACAAACAAATATAGATAACGCTATCGTATTTCATCCTCTCTCTCCCAGGTAGACTCCCCTGGAGAGTGATGCCTCCATGCGACGTGTACCAAAGGAATAGTTTGGTTCCTCAGCACCTTCTCTCTCCGATCCAGAATCTTAACTGGCTGCTCTGGATAGCTAAGAGCAGGGCCCACCTCTATCTTTGAGTGATCCCACACGTAACTAGGATCCACCATATACTGTCTCAACTGTGACACGTGAACCACGTTGTGCACTCCCTCAAATACAGGTGGCAAGTCTAGTCTGTAAGCAACTGTACCGACCCTCTCGAGAATGCTGAAAGGTCTGATGAATCGCGGACTAAGCTTCCCGTCTCCACCGAAATGAATCGTGCCTCATGTCGAAGAAATCATCAAAAATACCAGACCACCAACCTTGAACAAAATACAACCTTAAGAACTTAATCTATAACAAACAACCAATATCAAGCACAAAACAAAAATCTAAAACTATACCTCAAACTCCAAAGGTCTCCGGTGGCTATCGGCCCAATGCCGCTGTCTGTCCTGCGCCATTCAAAGTCTGTCTCTGATCAGCTTAACCTTCTCCGTTGCATCCACAACCATCTCTGGTCCTAGAAAAACTCTCTCTCCAATATCGTCCCATGATAAGGGAGTATGATATCTCCAACCGTATAGAGGCTCAAATGGTGACATCTCAATATTAGCCTGGTAGTTGTTGTTGTAAGTAAACTCTACCAAATAGAGATGGTCCACCCAAGATCCCTCAAAATCTAGTACACAGGTGTGCAGTATATCCTCGAGAGTCTGAATAGTCCTCTCTGGCTGTCTATCTATCTGGGGATGATATATAGTACTAAACTTGAGCTGGGTGCCAAAACTCGCCTGCAAACTCCTCCAGAAATGAGAAGTGAAACGACTATCCCGATCCGAGACTATATTAACGAAAACCCCATGTATCCTGACGATCTACCTCACATATATCTCTGCCAGCTTCTTCGTAGACAAACTTACCTTGAAAGGCAAAAAGTGGGGTAACTTGGTCAACCTGTCAACGATGACCCAAATCGCATCTTTCCTTCCCAGAGATCGTGGAAGTCTGGATACAAAATCCATAGTAGTGTGCTCCCACTTCCACTCTAGAATGGGTAATGGCTGAAGTAAACCACCTGGCCTCTGCCTCTCGGCTTTCACCTGCTGGCACACTAAGCATCTGGATACAAACTGTGCCACTTCCCTCTTTATGCCATACCACCACACAATCTCTCACATATCCCGATACATCTTGTTGGTACCTGGATGTATGGAATACTGAGAGCGATGTACTTCCTGTAATACCTCCTCACGCAACTCCCTACTAGGCACACATAATCTGACACCATGCCACAAAGAACCATCCTCAGCAATGGTAAAATCATCCTCCAATCCTGCTCTCACCTGAGCTCTGATGCTCCTCAGAGATACATCCTCATACTGGGCTGCCTTGATCCTGTCCATCAACTCTGAGTGTATCTGTAACCCCCATATCTGTATAGCAAAACCAGGAACTATCACCTCAATGCCCAAGATCTCCAAGTCCTCCAACAAATACCGATCCTGCATAAAACACATAGGTACCGGATACCTGCTCAAGTTATCGACAACTATATTGGCTTTTCTAGGATAATACTGCAAAGATATGTCAAAATCCTTTATCAGTTCCAGCCATCGATGCTGCCTCATGTTCAACTCCTTCTGAGTTAAAACGTACTTCAAGCTTTTGTCTGTGAATATCTTTACACCCTCTCCGTACAAATAGTATTTCCATAACTTCAGGGCAAATATGACTGCAGCCAACTCCAAATCATGGGTATGATAGTTCTTCTCACGAGGACACAATTGTCTGGATGCATAGGCAATCACTTTTCCATTCTACTTAAAAACACAACCCAAACCTTTCTCCGATGCATCACTATAAATAGTGAAACCTCCAAACCCTGATGATAATGTCAAAATAAGAGTAGACGTCAACCTCTTCTTTAATTCCTCAAAAGCAACCTGACACTCCTCTATCTAAACAAACAATGCATCCTTCCTGGTGAGTCTGCTCATCGGCTCGACAATCCTCGAAAAATCTTGCATAAACTTCCTATAGTAGCCTGCTAGACCCAAGAAACTCCTGATCTCTGCTACTGAACTCGGGGTCTTCCAAGACTCCACTGTTGTGATCTTCTTCAGATCCACTGAAATTCCATCACCAATCACAACATGTCCTAAGAACTCTACCTTGTCCAGGAAGAACTCACACTTGGAGAGCTTCCCATATAGCTTCTCCTTCCTCAACACATCCAATACAATCCGCAAATGCTCCTCGTGCTCCTCCGGCGTCTTCGAGTATATGAGTATGTTATCGATGAACACCATCACAAACTTGTCAAGGTACTGATGCAACACCTTATTCATCAAATTCATAAATACCGCCCGGGCATTAGTCAACCCAAACGGCATCACCATAAACTCATACTGGCCATACCGAGTCCTAAAAGCAGTCTTCAAAATGTCCTCCGGCTTCACTCTCAACTGGTGGTAGCCTGATCTCAAGTCTATCTTAGAAAATACCTTGGCACTACTCAACTGATCAAACAAGTCATCAAACCGTGGCAACAGATATTTATTTTTGATAGTGAGATTCGTCAATGCCCTGTAATCGATGCACATTTGCACCGATCCATCCTTCTTCGGTACAAACAATATCGGGGCTCCCCACGATGAAGAAACTGGATCTGATAAATCTCTTATCCTGTAATTCATTCACTTGCTTCTTTAGTTCGACCAGCTCGCTGTTGTTTACTCTATAGACATGTTGAAATTAGTTCTGCACCTGGCACCAAGTCTATAGAGAATCCAACATCTTGATCTGACGACAATCCTGTCAATTCCTCAGGAAATACATCCAAGAACTCTGCTATCATCGGATACAACAACTCCTTGTCTTCTACCATAGCTCCACAGATAATGCCTTCTCTCTACTCTACAGCTCCTCTAGCAAACTCAAACTCAGGCTCTCATGGCGGGCTAAACAAAACTCTACCTCCTCTGTAATCTATACTAGCACGGTGCCTACTCAACCAATCTATCCTGAGTACAATATCGTAGCTCGAAAGTGGCACTATAAGTAGACACACACTCAGCTCCCGACCTCCCAGAGTAATCTTCGATCCTTGCAAATATTATTAACCAGGATAATGCCTCCCTCGGTCATGATCTTGCAAGTCCTAAGCAAAGACTCAGCTACCAAATGATGCTTCAGAGCAAAAGAAACATATACAAAATAATATGAAGCACCACTATCAAACAAAGCTAAAGCTAGAATGGAATCAAGAAGAACAGAACCTGCAATGACAAATTCGGTGGGCTCGACCTCCTCGACTGTCAAAGTAAATGCTCATCCCTGACGTGCACCCCCCTGATGCTGGTGTTGGGCATAATGCTGCTGCTGGATCGGAAGCGACGGTCCTCTTGGCTGCACTGTTGGTGGTCTCGCATATGTCCTCGGAGCTGGAACTGCTCCCTGAACTGCACGACGAGAGTTGGAAGGAAACTCTCTCAACTGATGTCCCTCGACACCACAATACAAATAAACTCTTAATCTCTTTCTGCAAACTTCCCAGATGTGGCTGGGTTTATTGCAGTTGTGGCAGGAAGCTTGTTGTGACTGTCTCTGCTACTGCGGTGCCTGTTGAAATGGTGCCCTAGTTAGAGTCTGGTGCTGTTGCGGCTGCTGAAAAGGCCTGGACTAGAAATGAGAACGCTTAGCAGTCACTGTGCTACTATTAGCCCCCAGAAAAGAATCACAATCTCTCTTAGGTTTCAAACCCAACTGTCGCTCAACCTTGCGTGCCTCCATAAGTATCTCCGAGTAGGTCTCATAAAAAGACAGAATAAGGGTCTTCACTTTCCAATTTAGACCCTCGCGAAAACAGATAGCTCGAACCTCTGGCTCATTCATCAAATACTCCATAAATCGTCTTAGCCTACCGAACTCTGTGGCATATTCCTCCAAAGACTTGCTCCCCTGAATAAGGCTCCCAAACTACCTCCCCAAGTCTAACATGTCTGCCCGAGCAAAGAACTTCATCTTGAAGAGGTCCTTGAACACCTCCCAAGACTGCCCCGCATCTGCAAGAAGTGGCTCATTCCTGAACCAAGTACGAACAATATCGAACAGTTGAACTCCTACTGCCTCAACCTTCAGATCCTCAGCAAGACGGGATACCCTCATGAGATGCTCAATGTCCTCGAGCCAATCATCAGCGTAGACAATGCCCTTTGTCCCCTTGAAGATTCGAGGTTTCAGCTTCTTGAAGTCCTAAATATTGCCTGACCGAAGCTGGGCAACCTACGGAGCAACCTGCTGCTGAAACGAAGCTCCTATCTCTACTACTGCAAGGACAAGCTAATGAGAACTCTCAATGACCTGCCATAACACATAGGTCTACCTTTGGTGTGCCTCGGACTGAGCCCTCTGAGCCTCCAATATCTTGTAAATCAGTGTGAACACCTGAGTCGCATCTGTCGGCGCGGAAGATGGAGGTGGAAGTCCCTCAGATACATCCAAAACAGTCCTCTGAGTTGGAGGTAGACCCCCGAATGCAGCTGATACACCAATCACCGGAGAAGTGACTGGTGCAGGCCCTCAAAAAGTCACAGATCTCTCAGAAGCTGCTTCTCCCGCTGTAATCTAGTCTTAGGCAGCATCCCGAGACAAAGCGAAAGAAAAGAATCAATATGGCACATGATATAATACATTCATGGAAGGACAGTTAAAGATCAAATATCAATATCAAGGAAGAACAGTTGAATTGAGTCAATAAAGTTTTTCCTATATGTGATTGAGTATTATCAGCCTATAGCCTATATACTATACCTAAAATAGGCTCGTAATAGCACTCAATTCAGAGCACTACTACAAATCACACTAATTGCAACCTCGAAGACCTATATGGACTACCACTAAAAATGTATCATGACCCGTGTCATGCCCCGGCCCCGCGAAGGGCCGCCCGGACCACCGCCTATCCCCCGTCGGAACCGGACGCGAACCACAGTGCCTCGGCGCACCAGACGTGAATCACCGCACCTCGGCGCCTCCCCGACGGGGCAGTAAATGGCCATACTGGTCCGTTCGATACCGAGACGTGATGTCGTGAGAGCCTGGGGTTGCGCCCGCACAAGGCTTCATCGTTTAAGTTGTGTTTGGCTATTATCGCATCAATCGAGTAAGCAACGGAGGGACTTTATTGTAATGCAATGCATTTAGCCAACTGAGTATTCAGGATAAATCGAGGGACTTGGGTTTCTCTTAGCAAGGCATCGTTCCATACATTATGCCCCTTTATACGATAGCAACTCGGGGCAATCGAAACCAGAATTTTGGGTCTTGGGGACTGAGGCACGCCTATCACTCCCTCGGACGATCCAGTACCTGCAAGCAAGTAAACTGTTGGTGGGTCAGCACTTTTATAAGTACTGGTGAGATAAAACAACTGAACAGAAGCAAGCATTCACTAAAACCAATACTGAGTAATCATGTTATAAAATATTACATTACTAGTGATCTTTCTAGTTTTACCTATGTTCATTTCATGCAGTTCGATAGCAGAGTCATATTACTTTGTTTTGGAAACATCTTTAAAAACATAGTTTCATATGCAATAAAAAAGACAAGCCATTCATTCCGTTTCAGGGTGTGCGCAGCGTGTCTCGTGAGACTCGAGGGACAAATGCACAGCTAGACACACAATGCATATCTTAGGGGCAGTCCTCTATCCAAGCCAACACGATGAACTATCTTATATGCAGTACGGTCCCCGAGTATCTCAAGATCGGCAGCTGTTGGACCAGCATACCAATGACTCATTATCTGATGCTAATGGCAGTTATGACTCTTGGTTGCTTTCCACTATCTCTGTAGCAGCCATGACACATGCAGTTCAGCTCTCCACCAATAGCCATTGTCCGACCGATGCGAATGCATAAAACACTATCAAATAAACTCTAGTATGCAGACGAGATGAACCATCAGACTATAATCTTGTTGCAGGGGCAAGCCGCCTTATCATTTGAACACATTCAGGCATACGATATGGTTCTCTCGAAGCATAGGCGATAGTGAACATGTTCATGCAAACATATATTCTTAGACAAGCGTTTCAGGGTCTCTTAGTTAAGCAGACATATTCATTTCAAAGACAAGCTAGGTGAGTTCGTTCATTAACATGCAAGGCAGGTTCTATCATTCTCTTAAGAAAATATTGTAAGCAAAAACTTAGATTTTTATTAAGGCGTGCAAGAATCAGAGAACGAAGTTCTGCCCACTCACCTGATACATAATGCCTACGCCGAGCGGGGCATTACATACTTACCCACCAACAAAAAGTTTTGTCCTCGAAACTTCAAGGATAAACTTCTCGATATTCTGAGCAGCGATAGTGCCATCCCTCGTCGTACTCAATCAAAACAATCAAGTAAATAAAGTCCAGTAAACATTTGCACTTTTAGAATATCTATGGACTTATTGTATGGAACGCTCTATTGCAATACCATATCGAGCAATATCCCAGAGTCATAGCAACAGATTGGGCCAAGAAATCGATTTCGCTTTGATACTATTATGTCACATGCAGTTCAGCTCTCCACCAATAGCCATTGTCCGACCGATGCGAATGCATGAAACACTATCAAATAAACTCTAGTATGCAGACGAGACGAACTATTAGACTGCAATCTTGTTGCGGGGGCAAGCTGCCTTATCATTTGAACACATTCAGGCACACGATATGGTTCTCTCGAAGCATAGGCGATAGCGAACATGTTCATGCAAATACATATTCTTAGACAAGCATTTTAGGGTCTCTTAGTTAAGCAGACATGTTCGTTTCAAAGACAAGCTAGGTGAGTTCGTTCATTAATATGCAAGGCAGGTTCTATCATTCTCTTATAAAAATATTGCAAGCAAAAACTCAGATTTTTATTAAGGCGTGCAAGAATCAGAGAACGAAGTTCTGCCCACTCACCTGATACATAATGCCGACGCGGAGCGCTGCATTACAACCCACACCCGATGTAGGGATGCAAGTAGTGAACAACGCCCAGCCTACGCTGCAGCATCGGCGGTAGAACGCTGTTTGGGTACTATCTATCTAGCAATCAAGATATAATATGTCACCAATGTAAATGAATATACTCAATCACAGATCTATAGATGGAATAAGCACGAATATGATAAAAGAATAGAAGAGTCACAAATACAACTCATGAGACAAAATAATATCTAATGAGTCAGACAAATACTAAAACAATATTGGAGACAAATCCAGTACAAAAGGAAATTAACTACGAAGCTATGAGTCCTGGGTCGTTCTGTCACAGTCGGGATGAGACCCTCCTGAGCCAAGGTCTCTGGCTCTAAGCCTACCACGTCGTGAGGCCCGTAGTGAGTGGGATACCACTCCTTAGTGTCATCTGGGAAAAATATATCCAGTCTAAAAAGGAGCAGAGTACATCTCTAACAGCAGTTCTAATAAATGATATAAACTATGTAACAATAAATATATGTGAATATACAAGATGCAATATACAGATACAAGAGATATGCAATAAAGGAAATACTAAAAATAAATACGAGAATGAGCAATAATGAAAATGAACAAGAAATACTAATGACTAAGTGGGTGAGTACCAGCTTTAACATATGATCGGCTTGGGAACTTGATACAAGAACTATGGCCTGACTAATCATACATTCGGTATATGATTAACACTATTCAATGAACAAGACTTGATACAAGGAGGGTATGATCAAATATCTACACTATATACTCTCCGTCCCTGACTGGTATAGTGGATCTAACCATGGTATATTATGACACGTGATTCTCTGGGAAGGTAGCAAGTCTCCCTAAGAATCAGTGTTTGTACATGTACAAGAATAACTAAAAAATAAGGCTTGCACAAGATACACCATACATACCAAGGAATAACATCTCATGACGAGATCCGAATATACCAATCAGTATAACCATCGTGTCAAGAAATCAAGGATATCTATATTAGATACAATAGATAGAGAGAATATCATAAATAAAAAACTATCAGAGAATGTACTCGCCTAAAATCTGATAAACAGTATCAAAGATGTTCGATACGGTGCCTCAAAGACTTAAATATGGAATATTACATAAATACAAGATTTTGGAATAAAAAATAAGTTAAACTAGTCAACTTCTAGGTCAAAAAGCTATTTATAAGTCAAAATAGTCAAACTATGTCAACTCTAGGTCAAACTGGTCAAATTTGGTCAAACTAGCTATTTCTAGGTTGCATGAGTCTATTTCTAAGATATTGGGTCCATACACTATGTAACTAGGCCACACTAGTTATAATAGGATATAGGAAACCATAAGATACCGTATCCTAAGATATGCAATCAATATATATGAAAATATCATAGTATGTATATAAAATAAACAATATTTAATATTCCTAACTAAACTAAAGCTAAGTGGATACCTTGGCTTTGAACCAATGCAGTATCACACCACTACACACCCATCTTGATACTCAAATCCAATACCTTGAGTATCCACCAATACCTTGACATTACCTTGGTATCACAAGGTAATATAAATTCTACATATAACTAACTATCCAAACTCTAAACTAGAACTAACATATATTTACTAATACAATACTATATATATATATATATATATATATATATATATATATATATATATATATATATATATATATATATATATATACTACTACTACTACTAACAATATGTATATATATATATATAACTACATAATACAGTAACTAACTAAACTACTAAACTAAACTATCAATAGGCTAACTAATAAATCAAATGACTAACTAACTAAACTATCAAATAACTAGCTAATTATTAACTAAACTACCCCCTTACCTGCTCTGTAGCTACTGCCCTTGCTATTGCCTTTGCTGCTCATGCTTCTCACTGATACTCATGCTTGGCTACTGCTCTTGCTGCTGATCATTGCTGCAGTTGCAACAGTTGCTGCTGCTCATGCTGTTGCATGCTGATGTATAAACAATTATAGTGAAATGCAAGAAAAAAACACGTGGAGTGCATCACATCCGTATCATACTAGATCTATGATACGCTTGCAATACGAGTCTACCACACAACTAAACGTATCCCGAAGGACACGAGCAAGTCTAAAATAGTAATTATGAATAATATGAAGAGTTAAATACACATCTACGTGTCCGTGTCAAAATGTGACATGCTCAAACCCCCGTGTCGAAAAAAAATTCCCAAATTAACCCGTATCTCCAAAATATCGGGATACGGCCTATACGTATCCTATTGTGGATACGACACTAGCCACACACAATCAAACACATGTCAATTTGGTCTAATTGACCAATTGACAAACACAAGATGTGTCAATCTCAGAATTCTCCCAAAATTGACACAAAATATTACATAACTTTCTCCATAGGCTTTCTATGAACATAATTTTAATTCCTATGGGTAGCCTTAATATATGTGGTGGTTCATAATGATTAAAACACAGATTTAGAGTCTAATTAGAGGAGAAAAACTGAATTGTACCTATTGGGAGATGGATTCCTAATAAAACTTCCAAATTGTGTGAAAAAGCCTCCAACTTGTAGATCATTGCTCCTCCTTGTAGATCCTTGCTTCCTCCTTATAGATCCTTTCTCTACTAGCCTCCAATGATGATTTAGGAAGTAATTAGAAAAAAAATTGGGTAGAATTTGATGTGGGAATGAAAAAATTTGGAAGAAAAAATTATAGATCTAGATTTGAAATAAAAAAGAAGAGAGAAATTTCTCCCTCCATTTAAATATGGCGGCCAGTTGACCTCCTCCCCAAGCTACTATACAATATCTAAAATACCCCTTGGGGCCTCTCATAAAGAAATAATTAAGGAAGGAAGGTTCTAGTCTAATTGGTTTAACTTAATTAATCATCCTCCCATTGGCTTATAATTGGGCTCAATTCTAACTAGATTTAAATGTTGGTCCATGGATCTAATCTAAACTAGTTAGGTCCACTAACACAAGTACAAAACAATAAACAAACATCTAACAATAAATAAATAATTTAATAAATAATTATACAACATGCACAATATTCAATTAATTATGAAATGACCAAAATACCCTTTTCTAGAAAATGTGGTAGTGACAGTGAGTGTGGGGTTTGGGTTGGTATTTGGTCTAGTTTTGGGTTAGGTTGAGTCGGTTGCCCCAAAGTAAATATAAATCGCGTCCTAGGTGTTCTTTAATAAATTAGAAGTATATGGGTTCTAAATTTAGGATGACGCAAGTGTCATGGACGTAGTAGACTTGTAATAGATTATTATCATATATTGGGTTACAAGAAACAGATTGATGTTGTGTCTCCAATTTCGATTGGAATGGATATAGGTACAAAGTTTGGGTTTAAAATTAGATAATTGTGACGAATATTGCGCGAATAAAATAAAGCACAAAAGAGTATAATTATGAGCAACATAAATATCAGGATTGAAGATTGGCTTATCTAGGTCAAGGATGTAAAATTTGTTGGAAGACAAAGGCTCGTGTAGTGCTCTAAATATTGAAGCAACGGTAAGGTGCACAAAATGATACAAGAATAAATATATTTGAATTATGACTCTAATTATTAATCAAGAAAAATTCTAAATTAATCCCTAAATCTAGATTTTGGGTCAGAGGGTTTACAATCTATCTACCTTAGAAACTTTTGTCCTCGAAATTCAAAATTTATCTCCCCAACGACGAACTTAACATATCTCTAAATATATAAACATAACTTATCACTTGGTCCTACTCCACTCTCTTAACCTTAAACTTTCACATGTGTACAGTATAATCATCTAAGGTATTTGGTCCTCTAAACATCTTCTCACTATCATGAATTGTCTCATCATTGTTATCTTGTTAATCATTATCTAAAAAATTGCTACCTATAAGCATAGATTACTCAAGGATGCCAAAATACAACCTCACTTTGTAACTTTTAATATCTATAAGGAAAGTGATATCATTCTTTTACTCTAGAAGGAGTGCATTGGGTTAGGTACTAAAATCCAACGAGCACAAAATCCTCAAGGCCACCTATATAGTATCTTAATTCCTTGTTTTGTAGCTAAGATAGTTACTATCTCATCATTATTTACTAGGTACAACGTCATCAACCTATAATATCCATAATGAAATCCTGCCACCTATCTTCTCATAATCACTCTAAGCATCAACAAGTCTAATCTAGCCAATCAATCATACCTAGTCTAGAAGCTCAACTCAATTCAATTTCTAGGAGAAATATATATAATGGAATATAACATAAACCTCTACTCATATACATAGCTATATAAAAAAATAAATTATGTATTAAATATGTATTCTAACATTCTAAATAAAATTATACCATATATACAATAATAAGAATATGATTCCTAGAATTCAAAAATCTATCGACTAGGATAAATTGGAAATAGGGTCCCATAACATTACCTACTACTAAGGATTTGGTCCAACAAGCTCATACCCTATTAGTTAAAAATCTAATCCCTGGCCCTAAGCAGTTTATGTGTAATCTTCAATATTCAACTAGCATTCGTATCAGACTTCTATCTTTCATTTACACTCCCCTACTCAGGTGTCAATTTATAATCTAAGGGTCTTGTGGTAATCTTCTACGGAGTGGCCAATGAGTCAGCATGTGATCTAAACATGTGTTTAGTTCCTTAAAATTTGTATCACTTCGAGTCTGATCAAGAATTTCTACCCGCGCTAAATCCTCAAAATTTCAAAATTATTATAATTCATAAATACTAAAATTGTTATTATCCCTCAAGTCCACATTATAATTCCTTCTCTTTGGATGATGCGACCATTATATATTTCTCTTATCATTTGTTTCCTACACACCTCCATATCCTTCTAGAGAATTAATCTTGTTTTTAACTATAAGCTTCACCAATCATGGTCCAGTATTTTTCGCTTCGTAGTATCGATTTTTGAGGCACTATCGAGTGATAATTTTTTTTAGCCCTTCCCAGACCTTTCTCTTAATTTAAAATGCTCAAGGTTAGGTACTTCTCGCGAATCTCTTCTAGTTGTCATTCTACCTTCTTCACCTCGAACCTGAGGTTTCTTCTAGTTTATTTCATGCATACCCTTCAACCAAATTTACGGGTAACATCTTGTTATAACTTGCCATCCATTATAGGTAGTTCACTATATCTAACTCTACACTATAACATATGTCAATACTTTCATCCTTCAATCCATTTGCTCTATCTTAGATACTAGCTCAACTACTCAAGTTATCAAAGGTGAAAACCATGAGCCTAATTAATATTGGCTACCTGGTAACCAAGTACATCTACTATGTTTCCAGTAGCTACACCCCTATTACCCAAGTTATCAAGTCACTCAACAACATATCTAGCAATCTACCTACCTATTTTAGCCCAGTCCTATAGTCATCAATAATTTAAGGGATTAAGATCTAGGTTTGATACTAAAAGTCATAAGGCGACTAGAGATCTAACTTCTATAGCCTGCCACGTAAAGTGCTCCTTTCTTAAAGTTATAATACCATTCCTTACATCACCATAATGTGCCATAACTAATCTCTAACATCTAGCTATGTATTCAATAAGGTATTCCATAGCATTAAAATCAAACTATCTTTCTAACTTCTAATACTTCCAAATTACTGTTACCTTAAGTAAGGGTAGGGTTAGTTCTAGGCCTCTACTTCTATATCTAATTCTTACGCCAATAACCTATACTAGCTCTAGCGTCTGGAAAGAACCTATAAACCCTTCTCTACTATAGCTAACCATCTTCTCATGAATATTATATCAATTAGGAAATCATCGCCTATGAGCATCCATCTCTCAGGAATAGGGAGACGAGACGATAAACAATAATAATGATATTGACAGAGAAGGAAGGAATACAATTTTGAAGTCCAAGGGCGATAATCAAATATAAGAGGAGTTTTAAAATTATTTATGGATTGATATCTTATTCAATATTAATCCTAACTTGCAGGCTCGTTCGGTACAATGACGTAACTGAACGATATGCTCTAACATGCATGGGCTACCACAAAAACCATGTCACGCCCCAGTCCCAAAATACATGGGACCAGGTCACGTAGAAATGGCCAGCTACGTATCAAGTGGGCTCCAGTCCAGCTCGAATACATATAAGCTGTCCTGTAAGGGTCACTATCTAGATAACATAATGAATACTTCTGTGTCTCAATCTACAAGAAATACAAAATATAAGAATGAACAACTAGTATCATGGTGTGCACCCCATACTACCCCTGTCTGAATAGATTCTGAATGAACAATATGAGTCTACAAACACTTGGCTATAAAAGCAAAAAAATAGTAAGAATAAAATAGATAAACTGCGGAAGACATGATATAAGTACTTACTCACAATACTTGTATACCAGGAAGATGCTTATAAACAGCTCCAGAAAACTCAAAGACAATCAACACTGCAAAACTGGAAGAGAACTAGGTCCTTAGAGGGACGTAACAAGATAGATAAAAATATGTCACTAATCATTCGAAATACTATAATAAATAAATGGTGTACCAAACTAAGTATAAATATAATGAGAACCATGTTCGACGTATGAGCGGTAGGCCAAATAGGATTGACATAATTCCCTGGGGGAAACAAAGGCCTACTACAGCTTAGTGTCATGGACGCTAGAGGCCAAATCTAATACAGTATAAATCTATGGTCATCATACCCGATACTCCGGCGGAGACGACGGGTTACAAAAAAAATGTGTACATAGCCTATACGTCTAGCGAGTGTCCTCCCCAACCAATGCTGCTATATCTATCGTGCACCACGATACGTCCAGCTCCTATTTCTGAGCCAAGATCATAGTATCTATATGTTGTCATCACACATCTCGATTGTAAGAGTGATCAGTTAGTACAAGAGTTTGCGTCCACACATGAAACTCTCTATGTCATATATGTGTCATGGTCATACGAGAGATTGGGGTATCTCTCAAATAAGGGGTTCGCCTTCTAAATACTAAGTCACGCGTGATCGGCCAACGCTGACTGCACCCAAGTGACCCTTGGACGCACAATATCGTTCAACCAGAAATAAAATAAAATAAATATAGTTACAATATTTAACGATTGTGAACAAGAGTGGCAAGGTATACTTGCCTGGAAGCCAGGCGAATATTCGAACACAAACTCGCCAAGGAAGTTGCAACACATAAAATAAACTAGAGTAGATATCTTCGAATACTATCACAAATATCACCAACAGTCTCAAAATGAGTGGAATACTCAGAAAAGCATATCCATACATCCAATTTGGACACAGAGGAAAAAAAAGACAATTTTTAGTCAACACGGGGCCCAAAGGTAGGCCCGTCTTGCACCAAAAAACGTGTCAGGAACAAAGGTCTCTAAATTAAGCATATTATAGGTCAAATAACTTTTAAACGATGATACAAACTCAGCAATATTCCCAGATTTGGATTCTGATGAGCCGGTCACAAAAATGCCTGTTGGAACGGACCATGGGGCCCACAAAACGGCGATCCTGGCACTGCCTCAGAATCAGACAAAAATTGGGTCACAAGACAAATTGAATGCTGCGAGTCCAATGATAAAGTTTTGTCGTAATACAACGAGAGTGCATAAACTAATTAGGGAATTACAAAAAGTCACAAAACAGGGATCTTTGATAGATACTAGTTCGTTTTGTCATGCACACGCGACTGAATTGAATCCCGTCAATGCCCACACATCGGGAAATACTGTATGCACCTTTTAGTGCAATCGGTATGCTACGAGGTTGTCCGGTTTGACGGTACCAACTCCGTTTTAAATATTTTTGAGTTTTATACAACTATTTTTCTTTGATTTTGGAACTTAAATTACTAACAATAGATAGCAAACTAAATTATTCTAATTGAATTGAAAGAGGGTTATGTAGAGAGTATACCAGAGAAAATGGTTCGGGAATCAGTTGAGCGAGGAGGGAGATATCACAGCATGAAGTGATGGGATTGGTTTGCTCTGTTTTGGATTGGGTATGCTCGGATTTGCTATTGGAGGTGTCAGGGGTGGTTCGTTTGCTGCGGGGGGATAGGGGGTACTCCGGCCTGAGGGGTTGCTCCTGCTGGACAATAAGGGCTCGACCTTGGGAGAGGTGCTCCGGTCAGCTGTGGGGTGTAGCTGTACCTTGCTTGCAAGGCACAACAACAACACAACAATGGCAGTAGTAAGGAGAAGGTCCAACAGTAGCAAACACTGTAGCAGCAAGATTTAGTAGCAAAGCCAAAGAAGACCCATAGGACATGGGTAGCAAAGGCCGCTGTGTCTCGTCCAACTGTGGAGCATGCGCTCTGTGTCTCTTTCCCTGAAGACGCGTATCATGCGTCTACTATGTTGTCCCTGTCCATGTATAGTCATGTCTGATAAGAAGACTGCTCAGTACACAAGCTCTGGCAAAGGAAAATATGATGATACCAGAAGCTTGGGTGTTGATGCTCGATCCATGCATCCACAACAAGGGGCACTGAAGAAGGACCATGTGACACTAAACTCCTGGCACAAGAAAACAATTGCATGTGGCCCTTACACCATCAAAGGCTTCATCTTCGATAGACTCTTATGCGGTCTCGACTCCATGCGCCACCTTGACTAGGGGACAAACTTGGACTCTTCGTACTATGCACCAGCACGTGCTAGGACAAAGAAGTCTAGGGAAGTGAGGGCTCATCAAGCTCAAGCAACTGCTCAGTTGACTGACCGTCAGTGTGTGCCGCTAACTATTATGCATGCCCCTGACGGAAAGTTATACAAGACTGACCCATGCACCCAGCCCGCTGTGGCACGGAGCCAGGGTCAGTCTAAAAAGTCTTCTACTAGTGACTTGGGCAAAGTTCTAGTACAAACCCCAGGTTAAGGAGCAAAAACCTCGCTTATACGCCTATGTTTTCGGTCTACCTGTGTTCACAATCAGGGTGCAAAGGTGAATCATCCCTCGTCTGACTTGCTTGACGTGATAAATCACAAGCGCAAGGTAAGGGAGACGAATACGACATATGAGATATCCCCTCCTGGATACCACTGTGCCCACATCATCATTAAATGTTGTTGTGCTAAAGCAGTAGTACCTGCAAACTGACAGTCAGTATTGAATCGACTACAACCTAGAGCACCCGTCCGACAGTGCCCCAAAAAATAGGTGCAAATAATAGAAGATAGGAGTTGCCTTTCGCCTTATGTTGTTCAGCTTGGAAATCTCCTTCCATGAGGGAAGGCCGAAAGTCCAGCACCTCCAATCCTCTACTCTCAGCTAGTATATCGAGGGGCCGGAGGTAAGCAGCGATACTGATAAAAGGTGTTTTCTTGGGCACCCGCTCAAAGACAAAACTATCAACAACTAGGGGTGGTACTTTCTACAGATCCAAGATGACCCCGCAAGATGGGGTAGCAGTCCTCTAGAATTCTTCAACAAACTGTCGTTCCACAAAGACATCAATTCTCAAGGAACAAACATGGAAATCATTGGGGGTAGTGTTTTCTCTAAATTTGAGGAGGATACGACACAACCAATCTTCCCCGAGGACTACTCGATATAAGAGTCTGAGGCAAAAAGTGAGAGGTGCACCATCCCATCTACCTCTCCCCATGTCAGGACATTATATATGGCTGGGGAGGACATTGAAGGCACCAATGACCATCAACGCCTCGACACTCTAGAAGCGATGATGCACACTAAGAGTGCCTCACTGCAACCTTTGACCCAAACAAAGCTGGAGATGAAGATGAACATGGTATCATAATCGCCGAGGACCTTTGTGCAAGCAAGCCAGGACCCTGGGACCAATGGAGACTCAAACTCAACTGCCCCGCCCGCTGATAACAATCATACTCTGCCAGTATCGTCTGCTCCTCCCACAACAGATGAGGCCAGGGAGGCCATACAAAAAATATAAGAACTTTGAGCCCACCTGGACTCGATGGGAAATCGGGACACATTGCGTGTATTAAGTTACTTTAAGACAGCCACGGGGCATCTACCCTGCAGCGAAACTCTTCTCAGTAAGATCTTCGTCGGAGCACTATCCGGGGTAGCTTTTGACAAGTTTTGCAGTCTTCAGGATAATTGCATCTTGTCCTTCCTGGTAGACATTGCCCAGAAAAAAAGCATGTACGGAAATATATAGAGCGATACAGGCAAGCTGCGCTAAATCTATCCACTGACAATCCTGAATCTACAATAATAGACACGTGCCAAAGAAATCTACTTCCAACAGTAAGACTCTGGACCGGTGCTACACAGTTCAAAGATTGGATGACATTCATCATCATAATTATCGCTGTTGAGAAGAATGTGAAGGACGCCTGGCTACTCGGAATCTAGATCCCCGTCACTGACGACAGGGGAAAGCATTCTTACAACAACAATATCAACAACAACAATAATAATAATGGCAACTGAGGTCGTGACGGCAAAAGGAAACAGGCCCTTACCGTCAACTTGGCCAAGAAATCTTCTACGTCAAAACAGAAGCCGGCTGAAGTTCCAAAGCTGAGGGAGACCTACTCCTTCAACAAAGATGACATCATGCCTATCTTTGATGTGATGATAAAGGGCAATAAGCTTCAGCTGCATGAGATCAAGCGACCTGATGAGGCAGATAAGTTCGACAATCCCAAATATTGCCACTATCATCGGTATGTCCATCATCCAACATAAGATTGCTGCATATTGAAATGATACATCCAGTGCCTGCTCGATTCCAAGACCCTCACTTTGGACTTCGATGACAAGATGGTCGCTGCCAACATGGTGTCTCTCTAGTTTGGTAACTTCCCAGCAAAGGAGGCCCAGGATGGCGTTGTCCTAATTCCAAGGGTAACAATAGAGGTTGTTAACCTCCCTCTAGCTCGCAATCTAGCAACCAGGCTGGTACCTCTTAGCATACCGCAAGGTGAGGTCATGTCTAGGACATGACACAGCAAGCGTCGTCTTCTACCATAAAGTCCAAGGGAAAGAAATAAAAAGCTTGCTACATGGTTTCCTCCTCCCCGAAAGAAGCATTGACAGGAGCAACAAGGTAGGGGCTAGCCTACCAACGCAATTATAATGCTCCCGAAGACATCATTTCTCCAACCACGACACCTGTTGCAACTGACCTAAGTCCACCTCAGCCTCCTGCAGTAGACAAAAAAAGCAGAAGGATACTCGCTTCGACAAATCATTGCAGAAGGATATGACACAAGGGTTGGAGAAGCCCTATAATTTTGACATATTGGCACAACTTGCCAATACTTCAGCGAAGTTGTCACAGTTTGAGCTTCTCTATCTCTCCAAAGATACCAGTGATGCTCTAAGCGAGGTATTGCAGAACTCCAATACCTATCTGGCCCAGGTCAAGCCGCCGACCGAAGATCCTGCAGTGTGTCCGCACTGCAATACTGTGATGGAGGCGATACCCAATATCACGTTGTTGCAATCAGACATGTTGCTAAAGAATAACAAGTATGGTTGCCCTCTATACTACACAGGGTATATTGGAGCCAATAAAGTGGATCGAATGCACATTGACCCTGGTTCATATATCAGTATCATCCTACAGAGTCTACTTCAGACCCTAGGAATCCCAATGCATCGGTTGGCAGCAACCAAAACTACCATCAGCGGCTTCAATGCTGGAAGGAGCTATCCTTTTGGAAAGATTTATCTAAAGTGTCAGATCGGCGATCTACGAACAGAGGTCACTTGCTACAGGATAAAATGGGAGAATATATGGCCGCTTATACTGATGTACCTTCTCTTGATGATGTAATCCTTAGGGACAATATCCCGTACTTCATTAATAAAGGGTTATCTTTAAAATACTCTGATATTGCATATTTAAGCAAAATGTATTCCTTAGAGCACGGCCTAGGCCTACAACTACATACATAGGTGACTACCACCTACACAGTGAATTGAATTCTCCCCAGTCAAAAATTCTGCTTTATAGTCCTACCAAGGAGAAGGGAAGACAAACCCATCATCTTCGGCAGGGTATAATATCCTTAGTCATTGATCCCAGATGAGCAAGTACCCAAGCCTGAAGGAGGAATGATGCAAGTATACCGCTATAGTTCACAAGCCAAGCATATTATCTAGAACATGTGTTATGATCTTAACACCAAGGCCTGAATTCTAGCAAAGGTCGGTTGCTGCCTCTGCGGCTTCTCGCTCCTACAGGCAAATTCGAGGATTACTACCACAAGACTCGGCATAGTCTGGGGTACGTCATGCCTCCATAAACTCTTGAAGGTTCGGACAATAAAGGCAAATTGTATTCTCACTCTTCACAGTCCTTCGATTGGGACTCCGATACAAGTATTGGAGAATTGCTCAAGAAAATACTATTTGTAAACATGGCGTCAGCACAACCTGAAGAAGACGACGAGGACCCACCTGAACCCTTCGAAGTTGAGCCAAGGGACCAATGCCTAGACGCACTGTGAGAGCTGCGGTTCAAGCAACAAGAGCCTTCCAATGAGGATGAAGTCGTATAGGTTGATCTGGGTGATGAATCCGCTCCTAAACCTATCTTCATTAGCAAATATCTATTCGACAAAGATCATAAATCCTTAGTACATCTCGTAAGGGAGTATATCGACGTCTTTTCCTAGAGCTATAAAGATATGCCAGGATTGGACCCCCAGATCATAGTCCATAAACTCAACATCCTGCTAAATGCTAAGCTAGTGAAGCAACAACCATGATAATTTCATCCGGATATCATAAAAGCCATCGAAGCTGAAGTAAATAAACTGCTAGCCAGTGGCTTCATCCAAGAAGAACATCCGAATTGGATGGCCAACTACGTGCCCGTCATCAAAAAAATAGAAAGATCTAAATCTACATAGATTTTTATGATCTAAATGCGGCATGCCCAAAGGACGAGTTTCCTCTTCCATTACCGACATAATGATCGATAACACATGTGGCTTCAAGCGTATGTCATTTATGGATGGATTCTCGGGCTATAACCAAATCAAGATATTTTCAGACGATGAGAAGCATACGTCATTCCGAACGACGATAGGGGTGTATTATTACACATTCATATCATTTTGCCTAAAGAATGCAGGTGCTACATACCAGCGAGCTATGAGCACCATCTTCCATGAACATCTATGCATGACAGTTGAGTGTTATGTTGATGAGATCGATGTCAAAAGTTGCTTCCAAGACGACCATCTCCAAGGCCTGGGGACCAAAATCCTTTCTAGGAGTATCCAACGGCAAGTTCTTGGGTTTTATCATCACTTTAAAGGGTATTCACATAGACCTTGAAAAGACTAAGGATATCCTCGACATGATTCCTCCAAAGAAACTGCGAGAGATTTGGGGTCTGCAAGGAAGATTAGCATATATCAGGAGGTTCATAACTAACCTCTCTGGACGTTGCCAACCTTTTACTTATTTTATGAAGAAGGGAGTCTCCTTCGCCTGGAACAAAGAATGCCAGCAAGCATTCGACAAAATTAAGAAGTATCATACAAATACTCTAGTCTTGGTGGCCCCTGTTGTGGGAAGACCCTCTTACTGTACGTACGTACGAAGGATCACTCTCTCGGTGCTCTACTCGTCCAGAAGAGTGATGCAAGACACGAGCATTCCATTTTTTACCTCAACAAAATGATGGTCGATGTCAAATACAGATACAACCCTGTTGAGAAGGAGTGTTTGGCTCTGGTCTTTGCAATTCAGAAAACCCGACATTATGTGTCGGGGTAGACCATTTATGTGATTTCGCGAGTCAACTCCCTCAAGGTCCTCATGGCCAAGCCAGGGGCACTCAACTCTCGGTTAGCTACGTTGGTGATACTACTGTCACCATACGACATGGTATTTATTCCATAGAAAGCGGTCAAGGGCCAAGCATTGGCCAACTTCTTGGCTGCCGATCCGATGCCAAAAATGTCAAAACTCTACGATGAGATCCCAGACAATGTGGTAGATTCTAATATGACGAGCGTGAAGGCCACTTAACGGATATTCTTCGACGGTGCTTCAAGAACAGGGCCAAAAGGTGATTCGTCACTGGAGTCGGGATAATGCTTATTTCTTCAGATGATCTAGTCATCAACCGTGCTTACTCTCTCATGGAGTCGTGCTCCAACAATGTGGCAGAGTACAACGCTCTTGTTATCGGGCTCCAACTCGTTAAATAAATTGGAGTCGACTACTTAGAGGCCTACGACGAGTCCAAGCTGAGAGTAAGCTAGGCCCGGAGTGAGTACGATGTCCGGCTTGAGGATTTGATCCCTTATTACCAAGCCGCGCTTAGTATAATATTCACTTTCGACGGGTTCTTTATAGAACATGTACCTCGACTATTGAATATTGAGGCCGATGCCCTGGCCGACCTCGCAGCCTCTTTGGCTGTTCGGGTCAATACTCATGAACTCATCACTGTGGTCGATCAAGAACTAGTCTCCCCAAAAAATTGCCTCAGCATGTGCCTGAGCTATTTAGTGGAGACAGACACCAGCATCCAAGACCGGAGACTCCCATTATTCGACTACGCCATCTATAGGATTTGGCCTGAGGACCCTAAGGAAGCTGCTTTCATCAGGAGACGTTTCCTCCGGTTCTATTACTATACGGCTACTAAAATCTTGTATCGTCGTTCCTATGATGTGCTTCTGCTATGATACCTATTGAATGCAGAGGCGAAGCATGCACTCCATGAAGCTCACAACTGTGTTTGCGGCATACATCAACCTGGTCCAAAGTTATAAGATCATCTTCGGAGGATGGGTTACTATTGGCCAATAATGGTAGCATATACCGTCGACTACGTAAGAAAATGATAAATTTGCCAAATCCAAGTAGACTTTATCTACCAACCCTCAGAATTCCTGCACCCAACGGTAGCATCTTGGCCGTTCAAAGCATGGGAAATGGACATCATTGGACCGATTAGTCCACCTTTGTCTAAGGGGCACCGGTTTATCCTTGCCCTCACCGACTACTTCTCCATGTGGGCAAATTCTGTGCCACACACTGAGGTGAAGACCTCAAACAACTAGAGTGTTGGCCAGCTGTGCCAAGATATCAAAGTTGTAGGGCTTCTCCAGCCCTTGAGCCATTTTCTTGCGCAATGACTTGTCAAAATGAGCCTCATTTTGCTTGGGTTTATCTGTTGTTGGAGGCTGGGATGGTCCTAGATCAGACACAGTAGGCGCAGTGGGTGCAACTGTTGTAGAGCACTTTTGTCAGGAGTGTTATACTCCCACTCGTAGGTCAAGCCTGACCTAGTAGCTCCTTCCATAGCTTCCTCAGTGGTGGGGTACACCATATGGCAGGACTTGGACTTATTACCTTTGGACTTTATGGCAGGAGGTGTCGTCGACTGCGTCAAGTCTGGAACAAGGTCCAGATGGACCCATATAACCTCTCATCATCGTAAGGGGAGAGGTATTAGCCCAGCCTTTTGGTCTTGAGCCGATGGAAGGTTGACAACTTTTATAGTTGCCTTGGGGATTGGAATTACCCCTTCTTGGGCTTTTATTGGTGGAAAGTTGTCGAACTATAGTGATACCATGTTAGCGGTAACTGTCACATCGTCAAAATCCAAGGATAAAGCCATGGTGTCGATCAAACACTGGATGTACTGCTTCAAAGTATAGCACTCCTACGTCGGGTGGTGGACGTAGCTGTGGAAGTGGCAATACTTTGGGTTATTCATCTCTGCCGCTTCCGGTTTGCGCTTGACGTTGGGGAGGTGAATCTTACCTCCTTGCATCAACATGTCAAAGATGGGGTTGACATTACCATATTCAAATGAGTAGGTCTCCTTTGATTTTGAAGCTTCTTCTTGCTTTTGCTCAGGCTTCTTAGTTACGTTGGCGACCATAGCCTTCCTTTCCTTTGCATCGCGGCTGCTGTTTTCGCTGTTGCTGTTGTTAGCGAGATGTTTGCCTTTTTTCTCAGTTGTAGGGATATGGATTCCCAAGTGCCGAGCATCTTTAAACTTCTTTTCAGCGTTGACAACACTTATAATGAATGTTATCCAGTCCTTGGACTAGCTCTTGCCCACCCAGAGGCCGACTTTCGAAAGCATGTTTTTAGGTACATATCCATTAGTGTGGCCTCGGGATTGCCAGGGGACAACCTTAGCGCCGCCTGTTGGAACCGCTCGATATAATTTCATATTGGTTCCTTTTTACCCTGGGCGACGTCCATAAGAGACAACATCGTCATATCATTTCCAGCCTTATAGAATCTGTTGTGGAACAGACGCTAGAGGTCATCAAATGATGAGATACAGTTGTTTTCGAGACTGTAGAACCAGTCGAAAGCTATCCCAGACAATGACCCAACAAAGAGTCTGGTAAGGATAACATCGCTGTGGGGTAAGTGTCCCGTTGTGATCTCGAAGTAGCTCATAAACTGGCGAGGGAAGGACTTCCCGTCAAACGGGTTGATGTTGAAAGGCTTATACTTGGGTAGATACGGTGTATCCCTCTATTCTATCGGGTATGGTTGTCGTATCCTAAGATCACGGAATGAGTCCTGATTGCCCATGGAATCTAGGCGAGCACGGAGTTGTCGGACCTCTCTCATTGCTTCTTTGCCCTCGTCTGCCGCTGATGAGCCGGACAGTGGAGGATTATCACCCACTGATGGGGCATTTGTATTTGAATCCCAGTTGGCCCCGGGGTCAAACTTTGCTTGCCCAAAGGCCCATGCTGGCAGGGAATCCATGTTTGCCTTGATTTCCAATATTGTCTGGGTCAAGGCTTGCATCGATGCCCTTATCATATACATTATGGCCTCAAGAACCTCGAGGCATTGTCGGTCACCAGGGCCTTCAAGGTCATCGCCGGCCATGTAAACCATCCTTATGTGGGAAAAAACTTACGGGGCAGTAGAGGCCGTGCCCCGTATTTCATACCCTTGTAGTAAGTATTCTTTACGGAGAGCTGGTGAGGTTATATCCTCCTCAGATTCGGAGGGGATATTACCTCCAGCGTAGAAGATAATGTCGTCTTGATAAGGGTAGCTACCCTCAGAGATCTCGGGATCCATCCCATGGGGATCGTTGTCTCCTCAGAATGTCGAATTATTGCGTACATCCAGGGGGCACTACCCCCAGCTTGGGCCACCCCCAGGGGTTCTGAAGAAGAACAACCCCCAAGTGCTGGCAGCTTCCTTCTTGAGTGGGTTCTCTGGAAGACGCCTTCCATAGGTGCCATTGTCAGCCCTTCGGGTAATCGCCTTCGCGATACGGTGGTAGAGAGCGTCGGACTAGACGTATTTGACTGCTTTTTTCCTTTGGTAGCGGAAAGCTTTTCAGTTGAGTAGCATAAGGCGAAGGACAACTTCTCCTCCTATGATACTTGCACCTGATCTCCGGGTTGCTGCTGGGTAGGTGCTTTCTGGTGTAGTCACTAGAAGGCCGACTACCTGTCTGTGAGTATAGTTGCTTTATTGCAGCAGCAGTTGTAGAAGCATAAAAAATACGCTGGGAGGATCTACGCAGCCTCTTGATGCAGAGCAGCGTAAACAGAGGCCTTCAGTTTCATCAAGCGTACAACAGAGCTTTTTCCACTAAAACACAGTGTGAAGAATAAGCTTAGAGGACCATCCGCGTAAGTGCAGTACGTCCAGGCTGCTCCAGCGTAAACAGAGTTTTTTATCGCCTCCATGGCGTAAAACTCATCCGCTCTCAAAGCAGTGTTAAAGCGTACGAGGAACGCTTCGTCTTCCCCGAAATGAACCTGTCAAGTCACGCAGTGAATCTGACCTCTGACTCCTGACAAAAAGTGCTACACGGCTACCCAGACGACGGCTGGAAATGATGGCAGACCCCTTGGGACGCGCCCCACAGTATGATGGCGAATCTTTACATTTAATGCAGAGGATTTGGTTAAAACATCATCGAACCGTCGTTTACTGGAGTCCCCTCAGCATAAACCGCTCTTTCGCGTACAAAGGAATACGCTGCCTTATTTTACACAGGCAAACATGAGCTATTTTACGCTCTGCAGTAGACAAACCGCCTGCCACGTCAAAAGCTGCACTTTGTACGGGACTCGAGGCACGTCTCCATGTCTAATTGTACAGAGCGGTGACAGTTTCTCTCAAGGCACGTCTCTGCGACGGATGCACAGAAGGGCTGCATACCTTCAAAACACGCCTCCGCATTTAATGCATAAGATGGTGGCAAATCTCTGCAAGAGATTTGATTATATCTTCAAAAGCCGTAATTCCGGCTAAGACGTCTACATCAACACTCTGGCACGGTACGCAGCGGCTTCTACGCCCATTCAAGGTCTGTGCTCACGCGGCTTCTACGCCCATTCAGGCACGGTACGCAGCGGCTTCTACGCCCATTCAGGATCTGTGCTCACGCGGCTTCTACGCCCTCTCAGTCTCTACGACAACTCAGTCTCTACGACCACTCGGCCTCTACGACTATTCGGCTTCTATGCCTGTTCGACTTCTATGCCTACTTGGCTTCTACGCCAGGGTGACAGTCATTTGGCTTCTACGCCAACCTTTTCTACACAAGGGATACCTACCTACGTGGCTTCTACGCCGTGATCTTCGCAGCAAATATACGCGTTTTGTCCCCTTAGTTGGACACGCGTCACATGCTCACTCAAAAGGTCATCTATACGCAGGCATTGGTTATCTTAACCGTTGTGTAAAGGGGTGATGTACTTCCCACTCCTCGGTTTTTACACCGATGGAGTGGTCACTGTCACCAAAACTCTATAAATAGAGACCCCTATCAATGGGGAAAAAGGTCGAAAAACTAAAAACTTGAAGATCGAACAAGGTCGAACTTCCCAGAAAGATCGAACCGGAGGTCAAGAGAAAGAGAGAGAGATAGAGAGAGAGAGAGAGACCAGAGCTCAGGCAAAGAGCAGGGATCGACGACTTTGGCATCGTGCATCCACCCTCTCCTGCAACCTTCAAAGCTGCTACCTGTCTTCCACGGCACTTCTTCAACATCGTGTGGTCCAAGGGCTAAAGTGATCGACTGCAGATCAGACACCTATAGCAATTTATACCTAGATTAAATAAATTGTACTCCCACATCCTCGTATAGTATTACATTGTACAAGTTTGTTTGCAAACCAAAGGGCGCGGATTTCGCATAAACCCTGTCATTGAAATACACTTTTATTCTTTCGTTTAATACCACAAACAAGATGGCGACTCTGTTGGGGACGTCTTTCTCTTCTGATGAGGAAGCAATTGCTCAACACGATGCGGTATCCGTGGGATCCGTGAAGAAGACACTGGTCGTCCAATTCGACCAGTCCGCCTACGAAGACATGCTTCGAACCGGTGGTAGCTCTCACTCTCTCTCCGTCCAAGACAACAGGAAGCTGCGCAAAGTATGGATGCCCAAGACATCCTCTACCATTCCTGTGGACTCTTCGATCTCTCCGACCAATGAGGTGGTAGCATTGCTCCCTCCGTGCCCTGCACGTAAAACTCAGTCTTCCACTACGCGCGGTACAGACAAAACTTTGGGCAAAGCCTCAGCGCTGACCCAGAAGTATCCACTGCGCTCTACGCATAGGAATCAGTCTCCCGCTACGTGCGGTACAGACAAAACTTTGGGCAAAGCCTCAGCGCTAACCCAGGAGTATCCACTGCACTTTATGCGCAGAAATCAGTCTCCCGCTACGCGCGGTACAGACAAAACTTCAGATGGTGCCTCAACGCCAAATCGGAGGTACAGATCACGCTCCACGCGCAAGACAACATCTGACCTCTACGGTAAACCAGATGAGCGCTGTGATCTCCGCGAGGGGAAACAAGCAGGCGAGTACGCAACTTCTCGGCCTTTACGCCAGCAAGGAAACAATCTGCCTACCCTCCGGATTACGCGAGAAGCCGATGGCCGACTGAGGGCCTCTCCAACTTTACGCCAGATTGAGCGAATCTCCAATTTACGCCAGGCACAGTCCCTCGGTGTAAAACAAGCTCAGATTGCGGAAAGGCATCCCCCCAGGGGATTATCCGCCGCCCAGATAGCCAACCTGTTGTACACAGCTGGCACAGGGAAAACCGGGGTGCCCAATATCCGCACGCCCGCTGATGGAAGAAACAAGCCTTCTTCTTCTTCCTCTACTCCTCCTGACCTGCGAGATTACCTAATCTAGAAACGCAAGAACGAGAGTCATAAACGGACTTCGGTTCCCCTGACAGTCAAATGCGGGGAAATCATATGGGAAGATACGTCAACATCTGATGTTGTCATAACAGGTGGACCACAGGAAGACTCCATCTTTATCATTCCACCAACCCATGACGATCAGCGTCCGATAGTCTTCGGCAGCAGGCGGAACGCCCCAATCGTGCAAGAGGAATCACGCGAGTCTGAATCTAGCAGAATACAAACCCACAGATACAGCCCACAAGCATTAAATATTATGCAAAACATGGGTTACGACTTAAAACTAAAACAAGGTCTCAACTATGGGAAAGGTAGGCGAACGCTGGTGCATAGTAATTCTCACTATCGAGAAGCTCGTTTCGGGTTGGGATATACTGCGTCTCTCTAGAGACCCAAAATTCTGAAGTCCAGTCCTATACAACCAGAGGCAGTTCTTGATGGATCAGTTTCTGTGGCCAGAGACCACGGCATGTCCGGGGGTAACTTACCTCGACAGAACAAGGGGACGTCTAGGGCCGGGGGTAGAATCCCCTCAAAATCCGAAAATGATGCAACAACAATGATCTCCCTGCAAGACCGTAAAATTCAGGCATCAAGAGCCCGAAGACAAAAAGGGACTTTTTCCTTCAATGAAGACGACATCGTTGAGATCTTTGATATATTAATGAAAGAGCGCAAGCTCCAGCTACCCAACATCAGACATCCTGAGAGGGCTGGCGACGCGGATCACCCAGATTATTGTCTCTTCCACCGATACACTCATCACCCCACAAAGGCGTGCTATGTGCTAAAAAGGAAAATTCAGGAGACGATCGATGCCAAGGTCATCACTTTGAATCTGTGAACAAAGGGACGGTCCGTACCGATCGGATTTCCATTCTTTTCTTACATAACGATTTGCCCCTTTCAAAAGTTTGTCATGCTCATATTACCTCTGAATAAACTTTCGACCGTCAGTTATCATGTCCATATTACCTCTGATATCGATTGTCGTCTACACTTGACATCCGTACTTAACTCTAAGTACGCTAGTGGTGTTAAGTCCATAAAAACTGCCATGTCCATATCACCTCTGACCAGATGTGTGCCTCCATCCCCGATGGAAGTCACAATCACAAAAGTTTGTCATGTTCATATTACCTCTGAATAAACTTTCGACCGTCAGTTACCATGTCCATATTACCTCTGATATCGATTGTCGTCTACACTTGAAATCCGTACTTAACTCTAAGTACGCCAGTGGTTTTAAGTCCACTAAAACTGCCATGTCCATATCACCTTTGAGCAGATGTGTGCCTCCATCCCCGATGGAAGTCACAATCACAAAAGTTTGTCATGTTCATATTACCTATGAATAAACTTTCGACCGTCAGTTATCATGTCCATATTACCTCTGATATCGATTGTCGTCTACACTTGACATCCGTACTTAACTCTAAGTACGCTAGTGGTGTTAAGTCCACCAAAATTGCCATGTCCATATTACCTCTGAGCAGATGTGTGCTTCCATCCCCGATGGAAGTCACAATCACAAAAGTTTGTCATGTTCATATTACCTCTGAATAAACTTTTGACCGTCAGTTATCATGTCCATATTACCTCTGATATCGATTGTCGTCTACACTTGACATCCGTACTTAACTCTAAGTATGCCAGTGGTGTTAAGTCCACCAAAACTGCCATGTCCATATCACCTCTGAGCAGATGTGTGCCTCCATCCCCGATGGAAGTCACAATCACAAAAGTTTTTCATGTTCATATTACCTCTGAATAAACTTTCGACCGTCAGTTGTCATGTCCATATTAGCTCTGATATCGATTGTCGTCTACACTTGACATCCGTACTTAACTCTAAGTACGCCAGTGGTGTTAAGTCCACAAAAAACTGCCATGTCCATATCACCTCTGAGCAGATGTGTACCTCCATCCCCGATGGAAGTCACAATCACAAAGTTTGTCATGTTCATATTACCTCTGAATAAACTTTTGACCGTCAATTGCCATGTCATTCTCACCTCTGAGCAAGTATGTACCACTCCCCGTGACGAGGTAGAATCCATAGCACAAAAATTCTTGGAAGCTATAAACTCCTACCGTCCGTATGTCTGGGAAGTAGCGTCATCATCCAACATCATCACAACGTATGGACCCCATGAGGATTCTATCTTCATTGTCCCGCCTACCTACAGCAGTCAGCGTCCAATATTCTTCGGCCGCATGCGCAATCAACCGGCTAACCAGGAAGATCCTTTCGATGACGATACCGGGAAAATGCAAGTTCATCGATACAGCCCGCAAGCGCTGAAGATCATGCAAAACATGGGCTACGACTTGAAGCGGAAGCCAGGCCTCAACTACGGAAGAGGCAGACGAACGCCGCCGCGCGGCGACCCCCGCTATCGACAAACTCATTTCGGGTTAGGGTATGCCACCTCCCTTACGACTTCCAAGTCAGACGAGGACATATTTTCCTTCTCCCAGAACGGCTCGTCGCCCCCCGACTCACCTGATGCTCTCGAACAAACACTATCAGTAAATATGGTGGTGACAGATCCCTCAGGAGCAGATGAACATGATTCTGAGACGTTTGAGAATGACTCTTGGGCTCAACAAATGGATACGCAGTTGGAATTCTGCTTCGAGCAAAGAGAACCTCCCACCAAAGACGAAGTTATCCAAATCGATGTTGGGGGTAAACTTTCGCCAAAGCCGATATTTATCAGTGACAATCTTCCCCCTGCTGAAAGGGAAGAAATCATACAGCTGATAAAGGAATACGTCGACGCCTTTGCATGGGATTATGGGGACATGCCGGGCCTAGACCCGAAGGTGGCTACTCACAAACTCAACATATTGACCGACTCAAAGCCTGTGAAGCAGCACCAACGCCGGTTCCGCCCAGACATGATGGACGCCATTGAAGCTAAAGTCAAGAAGCTGATAGCCTGTGGTTTCATCCGAGAAGAACAACATCCCGACTGGGTCGCCAACGTTGTCCCAGTCATGAAGAAAAATAGGAAGGTACGTATCTGCATCGACTACCGAGATCTGAATGCGGCCTGCCCCAAGGAAGAATTCCCTCTTCCTATCACGGACATCATGATCGACAACACCTGCGGCTTTGAACGCATGTCTTTCATGGTCGGATTCTCAGGATACAATCAGATCAAGATGCATCCAGAAGACGAGAAGCACACTGCCTTCCGGACACCATTGGGGGTATATTGCTATACGGTCATGCCCTTCGGATTGAAGAACGCCGGGGCTACATACCAACGGGCTATGAGTAACATATTCCACGAGCATTTACGCAAAACAGTAGAATGTTACGTAGATGACATAGCCGTCAAGAGTCGCCTTAAGGGTGATCACATTCAAGACTTGAGGACGGTATTCGAGTTAATGCGCCAACATCAACTCAAGATGAACCCTACGAAGTCCTTTCTGGGTGTATCGAATGGCAAGTTCCTAGGATTTGTTATCACCGCCAAAGGCATCCAGGTGGACCCCGACAAAGTCCAGGCAATCGTGGAAATGCGACCGCCCCGTAATCTGAGGGAACTCCGAGGATTTCAAGGCCGTCTGGCTTACATTCGGCGATTCATATCCAACCTCTCGGGAAGATGTCAGCCCTTTTCTTATCTCATGAAGAAAGGTGTATCCTTCGTATGGGACGAAGCCTGTCAGCAAGCGTTCGGAGATATCAAGCACTACCTCACCAGTCCGCCAGTTCTGGTGCCTCCCGTCATGGGAAGACCATTCTTGCTGTACGTTCGAGCGATGGATCATTCACTAGGAGCTCTTCTCGCACAGAAGAACGACATGGGTCATGAACAGGCTATCTACTACCTCAGCAGGATGATGGTCGGAGTCGAACACCGGTACAACCCAGTGGAGAAAGAATGCTTGGCTCTGATGTTCGCTATCCAGAAGACGCGGCACTATGTCGCCGACCAGACTATTCATATCATCTCCAGGATCAACCCTCTTCGAGTACTGATGAGCAAGCCTAGTGCTCTTAATTTTTGACTCGCAACTTGGGCGATGCTATTAACACCATATAACATGGTGTACGTACCGCAGAAGTCCATCAAGGGCCAAGCGCTGGCTGACTTCCTAGCCGCTCATCCGATCCCGGAGGCCTCCAAATTATACGAGGATATTCCCGACGAAGTTGTAGAATGTAATTTCGCGATGGAAAGTGACGCGTGGCAACTCTTCTTCGATGGTGCCTCCAGAACCGGTCCTAAGGGAAACGTCGTTTCAGGAGTAGGAGTCGTCCTGGTCACTCCTGATCAGCTCGTCATCTACCGAGCATATTCTCTTAGCGAGCCCTGCTCCAACAATGTGGCAGAGTACAATGCTCTGCTAATCGGGATCCAAGTCGCCAAAGAGCTGGGGGTCGAGTCCCTAGAAGCATTCGGTGATTCTCTGCTTATCGTCAATCAAGTCAGAGGAATATATGAAGTCCGGAATCCAGACCTCATCCCCTATCACCGAGCGACAGTCGAGATAGCCATGACATTCAAAGGGTTCTTCCTAGAGCATGTACCTCGATCTCAGAATCTAGAAGCTGATGCCCTAGCCAGTCTAGCTGCAGACTTAGCCATCCCTATAAGAAGGCAGGATTCGGTAATCCTTCTTAACAGAGATTTATTCTATATGAAGAACAACTTTCACATAGAATGCAGCCACGCTGTGAACGCAGATCCCTCCAAAAGGGACTGGAGAAGTCCCTTCATGAATTTCGTCGCATACGGAATCTTGCCGGAGGACCCCAAGGAAGCAGTATCCGTAAAAAGGCGATCGTTACGCTTCTACTACGATGCATCTTCACAATGCCTATATCGTCGGACCTACGACGGACTGCTATTAAGATGTCTATCTGAAGACAAAGCACAGTAAATTATCCGGGAAGCTCACGACGGCGTATGCGGAGTGCATTAACCCGGTCCTAAGCTACAGGATCGCATCAGGAGAATGGGCTATTACTGGCCTACTATGATTGCAGATGCAATACGGTATGCAAGATAATGCAGAGCCTGTCAGGTTCATGCAGACTTCATACATCAACCGTCTGAATATCTACATCCTACGGTTGCGTCCTTGCCTTTCGAAGCATGGGGTATGGATATCATTGGTCCTATTCACCCGTCTTCTTCCAGCGGTCACCAGTTCATACTGGCCATCACGGATTACTTCTCCAAATGGGCGGAGGCGATCCCCCTCGCTGAGGTAAAGGCATCTAATGTGATCAGCTTCATCAAACACCACGTCATTTATCGCTTCGGGGTACCCCGGAGGATAATTCACGACAATGGGCCTCAGTTCATCATCCAAGCGTTTTATCGATTTTGCGATAAGAATCAGATACACAATATTTCCTCTACGGCATATTATCCAGCTGCTAATGGTTTGGCAGAAGCTTTCAACAAAACCATTATCAAACTCTTGAAGAAATTCGTCTCTTCAAACAAGAGAGATTGGAATGAGAAGCTGGGCCAATGTCTTTGGGCATACCGTACAACGATACGAACACCGACAGGTTGTACCCCATTCTCGCTGGTCTACGGGAGCGAAGCAGTTCTCCCCATTGAAATCCAGATCCCGTCACTCAGGATAGCCGTGACTAGTGAGCTGACTCGAGAAAAGAATGACCTGTTAAGGCTCCAAGAGCTAGAAGGATTAGACGAGAAACGCCTACAAGCTCAGCAGTGCATCGCGCTCTACCAAGCACGCATTTCCAAAACTTTCAATCGCAAAGTGAAGGAAAGAGAGTTCAAAGTCGGCGAGCTAGTTCTAGCCGTACGAAGGCCGATGATTCTCACCCACAAAAGTAAAGGCAAATTCCAGCCCAAGTGGGAAGGCCCTTATGTGATCGAGACAACATTCTCGAACGGCGCCTACCGAATAGCCCAGCCTAATGGAGACCTGTTAGTGGCTCCTATCAACGACAAATTCCTAAAAAGGTACTATGCTTAATCTCCCCGGCTCGAGTAGAATATAGCGAGGATCTCAATTCTGACAAAACTACTTCCAGAACGCAATTAGTTGGGTTACATTCTATCATGTCCGTATGACCTCTGAACAGATATGTCCCGCTAAAAGTTTATCGAGAGCCTATCATCAGATATTACTCTCGCCTAAAAAAACTGTCATTTACATTCCGAAATGATGGGTCCACAAAAGTCAGAAAAGAGTCGCTTTTATTTATTCCCAAAAGAGAGCAGAATTACATCGGGGGAAGCAGAAAGAGAAAGGATACATCATGATGGCGGAGTAGTCAGATTGTGAATCAGTCGCTCCAGCGCAGCTATCCTCTCATTCCTAAGAACCAAGGCATCGGCGCGAGCCCGCTCCAGCCGTGCCTCGGGGGTATTCATACAGGACAGCTCAGCCCTTGCCCGAAGGCAGCCCTCGCGGGCAGCTTCCGCACGGTCCAAATCCCGTCGCGCCGCGCTCAATCGCCCAGTCGCTACGTCTAGACCCGCCAACGATTGAGAAGCCCACTCCTCTACCCGAGCGAGTTTTTCCTTCAGCTTAGAGACCCTCGCTGCATTCCCTTCATGCTCTGATCGGCACTTCGTCTCAAGAGCGAGAGCCTCTACCACGACAGCTTTTCTTCTATCCATCTCCAGCTCATGTGTCTTGATGGAGTTGTCTAGGCTTTCCAGCTTTGTAGTGAGCCGCGCAGTCATATGGTCGTACCTGGTCTGGACCTCAGCATCGAAGCTGCCCCGAGTCAGCTGCAAGTATTCGTTAATGGGTTGCTCTAAACCATTAACCACCGCCTCCAGGGCGTCAGCTACCCCAGGATCGCCGAGCTTCCTGACGGCCCCGATCGAAAACTGAGAAGTCTTCTTCAGGCGCTCGAAGTCGAGACTCTTCGCCAACACCATTGATATCATCATTTTCAAACCGGTGTAAAAGAGGCTGGTATGTTGCTCGGTCAACGCAACTAGATCCGACTGAATGCCAGGAGTGGTCGCGATATCAGCAAGCCCCTCTCCAGGGATAATTGCAGACGAGGTGGCCACAACCGCCGCCTCGACGCGTGGCGCGACCGAAGAAGGTGCGACGACAATGATCGAAGTCATCGACATACTCGCAAGAGGCGAGGTCACGATGACGGGTTCGTCCTCCTCTTGAGACGACGAAACCACTCTGGACGAGCTAGCCCCCGAGGACATTTCCTCCTCGAAGTCAGGCGCCTCCACATCATCGCCAGGAGCCAGAGCAGAGCCAGAAGGCGCTTCAACGCTGTGCTCTCCATGGACGCCATCCCCTGAGAAAAGGACAAGAAAGTTGATATCAGTATGATGGTAATCTTTCTAAAGGGAGACATAAAGATGACATTTACCCGGAGCCAACGGCATATACGACGCATCTGCAGCCGATGTAGCTAAACCACGCCTTAATGACGCAATGCGAACTGTCATACTTGGAGAAGGAGGTGGGCCGACCGACATCGCCAAGAGTTCTGTCAAGCCTTCACCAAGACGCGGTCGAGGTTCATCAGCTGGAATCTCGCCAGACGTGCTCGCTGACACGACAGGAGTTTTACCCGCTGCTGACCTCGGGAAAGGTTCTCCCATCTGCCTCGGCCACACAGGCAATCTCGCTCCGCTACCTGGAGCAGTAGCCACGACAGCAACCTCTAGCGAGGATTCTCTGGCGTCGCCGGCCGGAACTGTAGAAGGTCCCTCTCTAAAAGGCGAGGAACCTCCAGCCAAAGAATTATCCCTGATATGGGAAGATGCAGGCTCACTCCCGGGAGCCTCACTACCATGAATGCGGAGAGGACAAGCAACCGTCTCCTTCCTCCTCTTATGAAGAGAAGCTTCCTTCGGAGCAGAAGCCCGTCGCTTCCCAGACGAGACTACTAAAGCCCCCGCAGGCGGAGGTACTTCACACCTCGGCACCGACACTAGAGGCTCATCCGGAGTACCAAACTCCTCACCCTCGTCCGAAGAAACCGAGGGGACATCGACTCTTCCCCCAGGCTTGGGAGAAGGCACCCAGAAGCTTCCACGCATGTCAAAATCGCGATGGAAGGTGTTAATCGCCACATAGAATTGGGCGTAAGAATGGAGAATGCGAAGCTCCGTGGAGGTTGTAATGACCGGCACGATAAAGGTTGCTCCCGTACAACCCATGATGAAATATCGCCACCCTCTAGCTCCATCGATGAGTCCGCCCCTGGACCTGAAGCTGGTGACGGCGTTGCCCACGTGCAACTGATCGTACCCGAACTGCCTGGCAAACCGACTAGGCAGGTAGGGCTCGAAGAAGCAATGGTCTTCGCTCCTGTACAGCAAATGGGAGGGCCTAATGCAGACCAACCAATTGAAAGCTTCCGGAGAAAGATCGGTCTTCTCTCCACCTGAATCCTCAAGCCTCGTCCCTGATTGATTGCGATGTACAGGAGGGGGAGTACAGAGGAGCTTCCAGCCGTGGCTGAGGTTCAACACCAGCCGACAGTCTAAAACTGTGCTCATATTCCAGGGAGAGTCCTTGTAATTCAGCAAGAATATACCCCCCAAACTGCTACCGGAGCCAGGAGACATCACCCGGGGATTGTGGAGAATTAACCATCCCATCAAATACAGGTATGGTAATTCCACCCGGGGAAAACTCTCACGCCGAGCTTCATCAACGAGCAACCCGTCAGTCATGGCCCTCAGGCCAGCCTGTATACAGCACACCATGGCAGGAAGTAAGCCCAGTCTTGCCCCGAACACCAGGCGCACTGCCGGCCACAGGATGTTCCGGTGAATGCGGTCCGCGGACGCAGTACCAGGCACTACTACTCGACGCAGCCATATGGAGAGGAAACCAGCCAGCTGGGCTTCCTTAGACAGAGGCCTGCGACAGCGCCTCAAGTAGCTACAGGCCTTAATGCCTTCAGGGTACTTTCCTACCCCCTCGCCGAGAATCTGGTCCAGAGCTCTAGCCTCCTCCATAAGATCCTCTACGACCTGGGCACTAAGCACGCCCAAACAGTTCACGGGCTCATTCTTGCCCCCCGAGGCTTTCTCCGACTTGGCAGCCCTGGCTCGGTGGAAGAAGAGGTAAGACATCCACTTGGTGGTGTGAGCCAAATCAGAAGGCTCGTTATAAAAAGTGGTGCACGCGAAGTATTGACACATCAGCTCCTGATACACTTCCGCCACCCGAGGGTCCAAGTCCACCAACTCCCGGTTGGTGGGAACATACTCTTCATATGGGGTATCCCCCATCGACAGTCTCGAGACAACTTCCATCTCATGGAGGGCCAATCCCAGCTCCCCCAGTGGAGTGGCGAAGGTGTCAGTGAGCGAAATGTATCGCTCCATCAGTGCCAAGAACAAGTTAGGATTGGGAGGCAACCCGACGCTCGTCGCACTCACAGCGGCATACAGTCCAATGCCCTCCAGCTCTCTCTGGAAGTGCTTCAAGGCCCAGTCAACTAGGCATGTCCATCGGGAGTTTGTTGGGGCAATCCACCCATTGCACCGAGGATTCTCCTTGGGATACACCCCGCCTCGTCCTATGAAGTCATTGTAGAAGGTCAGCAATTGGACCGGCTGGATCACTGAGCTGTCTTCACTCGAGACACTGCCCGGGCACAGTCCCCTGAACAACGTCACAACGCCGGAAAGGCGACTGACAAACGACCCCTGGTCAGCTCCTTTCAGATGAAAGATCTTCCCCGGCTTGCCATGAAGATCAGGAGTCAGCGTCCACGACATCTTCCTGGGATGCGTCGCGTGGGAGAAAGCCGAGATGGGATAATCCCTCGGCATCGTTGGCAGGTACAAAACCAAATTCCCGGCAGGGAAAACCCAGGGCTCCCTCTTGGGCTTCGTCTGGGATTGTTTGTCAATCATGTCCCCAAAGAGGAAAGTCGACTTTATGTACTGCTCCCCGTCTACATATGTCAAGGGCTCGCCATTGATCATGCTCAGCAGCGTCCGCTCGCCCTGAACCGATATCAAAAACTCCCTTCCTTCAGGATACTGGGGTCCGGAGATGGAAAATGCCACGTGGGACAGATCCTCCAGGTAGTTCGAGTGCAGCATCCCTGCAGCAGAGCCCATCACCTCGGCCAGTAGAGACTCACCCAAATCAACTGCAAAAGTGCAATAAAAATATGTCATTGCAAATCTTGTACAAACATACAGACCAAAGAAACGACAGTCTGTGCTCTACGCAGGATTGTACAAATTTGGTTATTATACGCCGGAAATCCCCTCCAGAAGCGTAAAACTCAAATTTTACGATATACGCCAATTTTCGGTAGCCAGAGCTTTTACGCTCAGAACTACGAAAATATGGAGCCTTTACGCTGGCACATTAGAAATGTGGGCGTAAAAGATAAAAACGTCTTCGTGCATCATCTTCCTCAAAAGAGGCTATCAACACAGAAGACGACCTAGCGCGGTCACGTTCAACGTGTGCGAAGGATTTTTCGTCGTTTTTATCACCCCAAAGGCTCTACCTCTAAGACCGGGTGCGCTGCTCGTCGGTGGGATACTTCGCTCAGAAGAAAGTTCCCCTTGCCCGACCGAAGACTCCCTCGCTGGGGCGAAAGAATGAGAAGAAGAACCTATACTCTTTTTCTTAGCGGAGGGGGTTTGTTTCGGCGCCATCTCTGAAGATTTGAGGTGCTCGGAGAAGGAACGAAGAAAAACTCGAACAGTCGAAAGCTCTCTTTCGCAGAAGACAGATAAAAGGTTTTTCTCTCAAAATCTTGGGATATATATAGAGTTCGGGTCGACTCCTCGAATCCTCGGACGGACTCCTCAAGACCCTAACCAAATCTCGTAATTAATAGTGGGTTATGATTGGATGCTACGTCAGCCCACTACCCTTGAAAGACGGACAGTCAGCAAATTTAAAAAGTTTTTCGTGCAGGACGGTTCAGCAGGTTCTACGCTAAAGGAGCTTTTCTATGCTCGACAGCAACAGATCTACGATTTTACGCTCGCAAGCTATAAGTCTATGATTTTACGTCCGAATGCCTTTGTGCTCGGTAGCTTTTATGCTCGAGAGGCCACAAACCTATGACTTTACGCTCAGCAGATACCAAATCGATGATCTCACGCTCGGTGGTGCTCAGTTTACGCTCAGAAGCAACAGATCCGCAAACTTCACGCTCGAGGAGATTTTTTTTCAGGAGCTACAGATATACAGTTCTACGCTAAAGGAGCTTTCTACGCTCGACAGCTACGAATCTACAGCTTTACGTTCGACAGCTATAAGTCTATGGTTTTATGCCCGGATGCCTTTGTGCTTGGTAGCTTTTATGCTCGAGAGGCTACAAACCTACGACTTCACGCTCAGGAACCACAAGTCTACGATTTCACGCTCGATGGTATTTTACGCCCAGAGGCTACAGACTGATGATTTCACGCTCCATGACTTTCCGTATATTCGAACAGTCCCCAAAGCGGTCAATTGCCAAGAGTTCACACAGAAGATACTCGTTCTTGAACCAGAGCATCCCAAGTACCCGAAGCATACAGAGTTCAAACATTGAGAAATTACTCTTCTCGGGTCCAAAATTGGAGGTTCATCCAGACTCCAGTCTGAACATCTCGTCTATCAAGATGGCAAAATCAGTTTGACAGCCAACACCTTGACCCTGTTCCAAGGGAGTTTCGAGAGATCATTCTTGAAGACGAAGTTTGAACAAAATTTTTGCTCATCAGAAGCAGCAGTTCAGAGCTCTACGCGGTCCCTCAGTCCTAGCAACAGGACAGTTCTAAATGTTCAAAATGCTTAAACACCATTCTATGGACTAATTCGTTATGCGTAAAGGACAGGGCCTAATACTCTTTCTATCAGAGTCGGCGTAAAGATTCAGACGTATCGAAGCTACACATATTCGAAGCTACACATATTCAGACTTCACAGCAACGTATGGCAAGATGATCATATGAAGAAGCAAGACGATCTTATTAAAGATTAAAGTCATATGAGGGAAATCCTGTCTACAAAGGTTTTTTACTTCATTTTTTTTGACTATATATGAGGGAAATCCCGTCTACAAAGGGCTTCCTCATCATCGTCATCGGAAGATCGCCCCCAGAATCCGTTCTACCGGGTTCTCGCATCGGTGCAGGTCTTCCTCTTCTTCCATGGCAGTTCATCGACCACCACAGTCATGAACAAGAAGATCGCTGGCGGGGGAATACAGAGCTGGGCCTGCATAGATTTTGCAGATCCCATGCTCCGTGCGCCGCTCAAGCCGGGACAGAGCAAGTCTGTCTGACTCTCGTCACCGGAGGCAACGAGAGAAGACAGCACTTGCAAGCTGTGTGGTCAAAGACGACCCTTCCTCTCTCCTGGGGCAACGCCATACAAAGTTGCTGATTATCTCGAGCAAGGGAGGCTAAGATATCCTTCCATGATCCATCGTTGCAGTGGACACTTGCTCGAAGACGCCGTCTTTTTTGGCTCCCTACATGCTGGAAGAACATGATCTCCTTCTTCCTCAGGTCGACCCGACGAACTCCGGCGATCATCTCGGCATGGTAATGGGAATGTGGGGAGAACAGGCTAACTCCCCCAGCCTTTTTATAGGCGAAAGAGATCACAGCGGTCCCCAATAAATCCGCCATAAAGTCAGTATCGACCGTTTCAACGCTCCATTCAGAAATGTTTCGAGTTACGAGGGGCCGTTCATGCTTCATTCAAAGCATTTTAAATTTTGAGGAATTTAAAAGCTTTGAAGGGGGTCTTGTAGAAGCATGAAAAATACGCTGGGAGGATCTACGCAGCCTCTTGATGCAGAGCAGCGTAAACAGAGGCCTTCAGAGCCATCAAGCGTACAACAGAGCTTTTTCCACTAAAACACAGCGTGAAGAATAAGCTCAGAGGACCATCCGCGCAAGTGCAGTACGTCTAGGCCGCTCCAGCGTAAACAGAGTTCTTCATCGCCTCCATGGCGTAAAACTCATCCGCTCTCAAAGCAGCGTTAAAGCGTACGAGGAACGCTTCGTCTTCCCCGAAATGAACCTGTCAAGTCACGCAGTGAATCTGACCTCTGACTCCTGACAAAAAGTGCTGCACGGCTACCCAGACGACGGTTGGAAACGATGGCAGATCCCTCGGGACGCGCCCCACAGTATGATGGCGGATCTTTGCATTTAATGCAGAGGATTTGGTTAAAACATCACCGAACCGTCGTTTACTGGAGTCCCTTCAGCGTAAACCGCTCTTTCGCGTACAAAGGAATATGCTGCCTTGTTTTACACAGGCAAACATGAGCTGTTTTACGCTCCGCAGTAGACAAACCGCCTGCCATGTCAAAAGCTGCACTTCGTACTGGAGTCGAGGCATGTCTCCACGTCTAATTGCACAGAGCGGTGACAGTTTCTCTCAAGGAACATCTCTGGGACGGATGCACAGAAGGGCTGCAGACCTTCAAAACACGCCTCCGTATTTAATGCATAAGATGGTGGCAAATCTCTGCAAGAGATTTGATTATATCTTCAAAAGCCGTAATTCCGGCTAAGACGTCCACATCAACACTCTGGCATGGTACGCAGCGGCTTCTACGCCCATTCAGGATCTGTGCTCACGCGGCTTCTACGCCCATTCAGGCACGGTACGCAGCGGCTTCTACGCCCATTCAGGATCTGTGCTCACGCGGCTTCTACGCCTACTCAGTCTCTACGACCACTCGACCTCTACGACTATTCGGCTTCTATGCCTGTTCGACTTCTATGCCTGTTCGGCTTCTATGCCTACTTGGCTTCTACGCCAGGGTGACAGTCATTTGGCTTCTACGCCAACCTCTTCTACACAAGGGATACCTACCTACGTGGCTTCTACGCCGTGATCTTCGCAGCAAATATACGCATTTTGTGTAACCTCCGATTTCCAAATTTCCAAAATAATTAAATTTAATTTATTTTAAAATATCAAGTTTTATAAAATATTTCTCCTTGAAAATTTTTATTTGAATTTGAACGATGTTTGATTGTAGAAGGTAATTTAAAAATCTTTTATAAAAATCATTTTTCATAAATGTCGCTTTCTTATAAAATAAGTAAATAAATAATAATATATATATTTCTAGTTTCAAATATTTATTGGCTTGATTCATAAAATTATTGTTTTAACTAAATAGTTATTTAAAAGACTAGTTGATAAAATAAAATAGATTTATAATTATTGGGATAGTAAATAAATAAATATTATACTTTCTAAGATTTTGCAAAATGTATTAATTAGTAGCTAATTTAAAATTTTGCTAGCTTTCCTTAAAAAAAAATATTTTCTGCAATTATAACCTTTGTTTTTATTTTACAAATTGCCATTTCCATTAACTAGCCCACACCCTTTCCCACATGAAGAACTTATTCATGTATTAATTCTGGGCCACTCATTATTGGGCCAACCCGCAACCCTTTATCCCTCACCATCTCTCCCTATTTAGGTTCTCATTCTCACATTTCCCTAGAAACCCTAATCTTCAATTCATTTGCTAGCCTCCATAAATTCCCTCAAGCCGAAGCCACCACCATTTTTGTGTGCTCGTGCCCGTGTGTCCATCATCACCGTGTCAGCCGTGATGGCCTCGGGTCCGACCCCGGGTGTCCCACCATATCCATTTCTTTTCCTGTGTCCAGATTTACAGTTTACAACCAGCTTTTCCGTGTCCGACACACCCGGACACATCCACATCCTCCAGTTTACAACAGCATCTCCGTGTCCGGCAAACCCGGACACGTCCACAGTAAAGCACCCATCGTGTCCTGCCCCGGACACGATCCACAGACCCAACCCCGACACAAAACCCAGAACCCTAACCCTAGACTCGAAGCCGCCGCCCGGAGTCGTCGTCGTCGTCGTCGTCGCCGCTGAAGCCGGTGGCCCGCCGCTGGAACGAAGCCGCCGTCGCCGCCCTGTCGCTGCCCTGGGTTGAACCGCCTGGGATCCGTCGACCGAGCTTCGCTGCCACCACCGCTGGAGCCGCCTCGGACCACCTCACCATCGAGCCCGCCTCCTCGACCAGACGCCGCCGTCGTCGAGATCCCGCGCCGACGTCTCCTCGAAGCCGCTGCCCTCAAGCGCCGAGCCCGCTGCCCTCGAGCGCCGAGCCCGCTGCCTCGAGCTCCACGTCGAACCGTCGCGCCGACGCCCTGGCCGGCCGACCTCGCCGGAAACCTAGGTGAGCCCCTTCTTCCTTCTTCCCCTTCCTCTTTCTTCGAGTGATTTCTGTGAGAAAAAGGTTAAGTTAATTAGTTAAATTAATTAATTAGTTAATTAGTTAATTAATTAATTAGTGAATTAGTTAATTAGTTAATGATTAATTGGTTTAGTTAATTATTTTAATTAGTTTAATTAATGTATTAGTCTAGTAAATTAAGTAGTTTAGTAATTTCCTATAATAAGTTTGGTAATATATATATATTAGTTTTATTGTTTATAATTTAGTTATTTATTATGTGTATAAATTTAGTTATGTAATATTTAAAAGGGTTTTGATTATGCAAACATATAATAATTTTGGGGTTTTTATAATTAATTAAAAATATAGTTTTAATAATAAAAATAAGATAAATTGGTTATTTGGACTGGTAACTGAAATAACTAGAGATATATAAATATGATGGCTTTTACATAAATTCTAGTTTTTATAAATAAACTTTTATTTGAAATTATTGTTCAAAATAATTTCGAAACGATTTATATACGTAAATACGCATTCCAGTGTATGTAATTGATTTGGTATATATGTATATATATTTTTAGTATATGTATATAATTATTTTGGTATATATATATGTATATATGTATATTTGGTATAACGATACATATATTTAATCGGTATAATTTCATGTAGTATAAGTGTAATAAAACGTATTTTTAATTGGCATCTGTACATATATATATAGTATAAATTTGAATTGGTAAATTAATATTAGTATATTCTAAAATGATGTTAACAAAATATATGTATATTTAAACAGTGTTTTTGCATATAAATGAGTATATGTATGGTTCAACTAGTATAAATCAGATATGTATTTAAAGGGCATATATATATATTGTAAATACATTAAAGTGGTGCATGTATAAATATTGTAAGTATAATAAGTGTAATGTGTATTATATACGTAGCCCTACTAGATGACCCTAGTTGACTAGTGCCATACTTGATAGAGCCTCTGAGTTCATATATTTGTAATGTGTTAGTGTAGCACCTGATGCAAATGTGGTTTTGCTTGTGATATGTTTATAGGACTGTTGGTTTACCCAGATGACACTCTGGGACAGGACATTGGTTTTACCAGCTAAGGACCAAAGGCGAGTACATTCTCTGATTAGTTTCTAATTTATGATATCTCCTATGTTCACTGTATCTAGTGTAAATATCCCTGTTCTTGACACGTTGGTTACACGGATTGGTATACACGGATCTCGTCATGAGATGTTATTCCTTATTCATGGTGTAGCTTGTACAAGACTTGTTTTCCTTGTTATCTTGTGCATGTACAGACACTGATTCCCGGGGAGATTTGCTACCTTCTTAGGGAATCCCGTGCCATAGCGTACCATGATTGGATCTACTATACCAGTCGGGGGTTTGGGGAGTATTTTAGTGTAGATATGTGATCATACCCAACTATCCATGCATCATAGCTCACCCCACATCTCACGTCGGGTGCGGCCTGACCATCTCCATGCCTCATAGCTGTTACGTGTGATTAGCCTGACCTCTCCATGCATCATAGCTAACCAACGGTTAGCCTGACCTTCCATGAATCATAGCTAATCACATGTAACCAGCCTGATCAAGTTCCCAAGCCGATCACATGTTAAAGCTAGTACTCACACACTTAGTCATAGAATTCTTGCTCATTGACATATTGCTTCTTTTCCTGCATTTACTTACAGTATTTCCAGTATTTCTTTCATTGTACATTTCTCGTACCTATACATGCATCTGGTATGTTTCCATCTAGAACTGCTACATAGTTTATGTCATTTATATAGAACTGCTATTTAGAGATGTACTTTGCTCCTTCCTGACTGGAAAATATTTTTCCAGACTGTGACCTTAGTGGACTTGTTCTGACACTGGGAGATTGGTTGTTACTGATTACAGGTATGATTGTTTTATCATTAGTCTTGTGTTGTACTCTTTTGTTCTTCAAATTCTTATCGTGCTGTAATTGTGATTGAGTATGTTGTTCATCTTTATAGTGTTATCCGTGTCTCCTTATGGAGTTGGATACTAGTGTGAGATTATTTAGATAGTACTTGACCTAGACAGCGTTCTACCGCCGATGCTGCGGCGTAGGCTGGACGTACCCACGCACTCGTGCCCCTAAACCGGGTGCGGGTCGTGACACGTTTTTAGTGGTGGCCCATGCAGGTCAGACTTCGCGAGTTGTGCGATGTTGTAGTAGTGTGGCATCCTTGTTATACTACTGCGTGCCTGCTATAGAATATAGGACATAGGATACTAGGATGAGAGAGGATACTCAATCACAAATTCTTGAAAGATTTCCTGGGATGACCCCATGAGAATCTTATTTTCAATTTAAATCTTTCCTTGTTTCCGTCCGCTCTCGCTTGTTGTTACTGAACTTGATTCTTGTTAAGCAGTTATTAAATTAAATTCTTGGTATCATTGTCGAGTTTGATTCTTGTTGACCAGTTGTTAACTTTAATTCTTGGTATCGTTGTTGAGTTAATTTCAAATTGAGATGAATTTTTACGGACTAGGATTTATGGTATCATCTGATGACATATATTGATGAGGACAGTGAGGAAGGTAAAATGTCTACTTTGGTTATGGAACCTAGAATTTATCGCAGCCATATTGGCTGTGGTGACGGGAACGTAGGAACCTGACTTGGATGTACATACTATAGTTATGAAGCTTAGAGTCTTTCGCAGCCATACCGGTTGGCGTGGCGAGGATTCTAGATGACATGATTATAGAGTTGCATACCTTAGTTACGGAACCTGTCGGTTATCGCACCTATGCTTACTGGCGTGGCGAGGATTCTGAGTGTCATGATTTCAGACAGACGTGTATGATTATCAGGTTGTATCCTAAATTGGTTCTTAAAATATCATCTCAAGACTTGTCTATTTCTGTTATTCCCGGACTTTGTTCCACCACTTCTTTCTTTACTAGCAGTAAAGATACCTTCTGTCCTCAATTCAGTCTTTGAGCTCCTATTCCTTGAGGATTTCTTGTTAAGTATGATAATTAGTGGCTTGTAATTTTGTTTGTGTCTTGTATTAGTATTGACTGTGTTGCTAGTGAGTGGTAAGTGTTTCTTAGTTGGACATGTGAGCAGTAGGCTTTAATCTAGAGTTAGCCCTTAGCATAGTACCTTGTACCAGTGATTCTAGGAGTAGGGTCATTAGAGACTGAGAGTTAAGGAGAGTATAGAGTATCAGTGATAGTTCTCAGAGTTAGTATCAGAGCCAATTACCCGTCCTGGATAATCATGATGATGTAATTGAGTGATCTATATAAACGATTAAGTATCCGGGAATTGTGTTAAGGATTTATGGAGCATGATGTCCAATTTGATGATTGATATCGGAAATGTTAAAGGCAAAGAGATATATACGCATAAAGTTAATGAGGTGTCATGAGTAGAGAAATATCGGAATAGGTAATGAAGATGGTGAAGCGTATCACGGATTAGTTTAATAGGCTTTAAAGGATTGAAGGAAATACATATACAACCATCGAGATGAGGAACCATACACATACCCATGAGAGTAAAGAAACATGAATGTTATAGAGGATACAGGTGATCATGAGTCTAATGAGCTTGATGAGATAATCCATTAATGCAGCTAGTGATATAATACCAAGAGTGCCGATGATTCTATATCAAGGATTATTGAAAATGGTGCTAGTAACAGTAAGCACTCGGTGTGGTGATAATTAGATGATATACCAGTTGACATAAATTGAAATTATGAAAGAAAACACAGTTGATGGTAACTTTGATCATTGGAGATAATAGTGCAAGTGATTCGGGCAGTACAAATTTAGTACACAGTTCTAGACAATATAGGTATTGAGTGCACCTTGAGTATAAGAGACCGTGAGCACTAATATGTACATTGAGGAGTTATAAATTAAAAGGTGGAAATGAATTTTAAATTTTCAAATTTTTAGGGAGTTGAGATTTTATGTTGTTAAAATATTGAGGATTTAAATTTGATTCAATAAACATAGTTAAGGCTACAAAGATTTTAGAAGTGATTAAATTTTATTTCGATGTGAAGTATCTAATTTTGAGGAGATATATGCATTTTATTTTAAGTTGATCGGGAAGTTAAACCTTGACGATTATTTTTGAGGATTAATTTTTGGTAGATGGGAGATATGAATATTAATATATGATTAGTTGATATGGGTACCAGTGTACATGAATAGGAAATTGTTAGTGTGCTAGAGTTAAGTGTTTGTTAGAGATAGTAGACACTACAAGTAATATGTTAACATGATCCTTCTTCCTTCCTAATGTTCTTTTTCTTTCACCTTTCGATTGATTGATTGATTTTCCTAGTACTGTGGTTCACATGCATGATTTTCTTGTTAGAATATAACTAGTAGTACCCCCTAACAGAGACTGAAATACCATGACAAGACACATGACCTATATAATTCCTCAAATTGCATGGCTGTAGGTAGAGTTTTCTTAAACCATGATCATTGGGTTTTGACCATAGCAAAGATCTATGACGAGGTTATGACTGACAAAAAGAGACAAGAGGATTGAATTTGTGAATGAGCATTAAAATTAAATAAAGAATTTAGGGGTTGTTATAATGGAGTTGATGGATCATTGATTTTATGGAAATCAAGGTATGATTGAAATTCGAGGACAAACATTAACTTAAAGGGAGAATTTAGAAATTCACAGAGCCAAAAATTTGAGGATTTATTAATTTTAAGGAGGTCTTGATATGATTGAATTGATTATTAAAAATTTAAGAGATTATCATTTTATCTAATTGATTGCAAGATAGAAATTTTATATAGTATGAATGTTGCATTGAAGATACTAGAAGCATCGCATCGTTGAGTATCTGAGGAAAAAGAAAAGCAGGAAATAAAATCGTAAATGGAATAGTGTCAAATTAAATTCTTGGGATGAGGAGTTAGATTGGAATAAGCATCAATTGAATTTGAGTTAGATGATTGATGAGTGTTTAAAGTTAAATTTTGGGATGCAGATTTTTAAGTTTTATAAATATGCATTGATTGGATTTCAACTAAAAGGGATTGGATAGTAAACTTTGTATTTAGTTATTTACTCAAAATTGAGGAGATTATGATACGACTGGAATTCAATTAAAATATTGAGGATTGGAGTATAAAAAAAAAAAAAAAATTTACATTGGGATAATAAATTCAGAGGATGAAAAAAAAAAAAAAAATATTAGTTCAAATTTCGGAAACATTTTACATACGGATAAAGAAATATGGAATGAAATGAAGCTCATGGTAAAGAAGATTATAATATAATTGATTATGGGAATCATATAATTGAAGGTCGTAAGGTAAGATCATGGTATATTGAGGTTGTGATTTAAATTAAATCTTGACCATGACAGTAACATTTGAAATCGAAGAAAATAATCGAGGTATAGTTGATGTTAAGATAAACAAACTCGAATTGGATGATAAGGATTTTGGACAGGTAATGAATTTTGATTCAGAAATTCTAAGATCTAATCTAATAAAGTTTGTGGAATTTGAAACTTTTATAAATATTAGTTAATGATGAATCACAAGATTGAGAAAAGTAAAATGAACGAGGATAAAAAGGAAGGATTATTTTCCAGATGGTATTAAAGACTATTTTTTCCTAGAAATTAAGAAAGGCAATTAGATGTCTCTTGATTACATTCTGAAAGATGTATTTAGGTTGCTTAAATCAAATTGTCGACCGTATCTTTCGAATTAGCTATAACTTTCATGTCTATGTCATTCATTATACTGGGTCTTCCTAGGTTTAGTTACTTTGAAAAGGTAACGTGCATTATTCAAATTATCTGTTTTTGTGATCGTGTCTACTTCCCAAACCTAAACTTTCTAGAGGATTCAAGGCCGAGCCATGATTCCTTCAAGTTACTCCTATCTTAAACCATATTTTCTTTTTCTTCATGTTTTCTGCTGTTTGGTAAATATTCTCCTTATAGAAATATTTTTTTCAATGATATATTCATCATTATGAACAACAAAAATTTTTTCTATCCTAGTCGTCCCTAAATTTCGAGGACGAAATTTTTCTAAGGTGGATAGACTTGTAACCTCCGATTTCCAAATTTCCAAAATAATTAAATTTAATTTATTTTAAAATATCAAGTTTTATAAAATATTTCTCCTTGAAAATTTTTATTTGAATTTGAACGATGTTTGATTGTAGAAGGTAATTTAAAAATCTTTTATAAAAATCGTTTTTCATAAATGTCGCTTTCTTATAAAATAAGTAAATAAATAATAATATATATATTTCTAGTTTCAAATATTTATTGGCTTGATTCATAAAATTATTGTTTTAACTAAATAGTTATTTAAAAGACTAGTTGATAAAATAAAATAGATTTATAATTATTGGGATAGTAAATAAATAAATATTATACTTTCTAAGATTTTGCAAAATGTATTAATTAGTAGCTAATTTAAAATTTTGCTTCCTTAAAAAAAAATATTTTCTGCAATTATAACCTTTGTTTTTATTTTACAAATTGCCATTTCCATTAACTAGCCCACACCCTTTCCCACATGAAGAACTTATTCATGTATTAATTCTGGGCCACTCATTTTTGGGCCAACCCGCAACCCTTTATCCCTCACCATCTCTCCCTATTTAGGTTCTCATTCTCACATTTCCCTAGAAACCCTAATCTTCAATTCATTTGCTAGCCTCCACAAATTCCCTCAAGCCGAAGCCACCACCATTTTTGTGTGCTCGTGCCCGTGTGTCCATCATCACCGTGTCAGCCGTGATGGCCTCGGGTCCGACCCCGGGTGTCCCACCATATCCATTTCTTTTCCTGTGTCCAGATTTACAGTTTACAACCAGCTTTTCCGTGTCCGACACACCCGGACACATCCACATCCTCCAGTTTACAACAGCATCTCCGTGTCCGGCAAACCCGGACACGTCCACAGTAAAGCACCCATCGTGTCCTGCCCCGGACACGATCCACAGACCCAACCCCGACACAAAACCCAGAACCCTAACCCTAGACTCGAAGCCGCCGCCCGGAGTCGTCGTCGTCGTCGTCGTCGCCGCTGAAGCCGGTGGCCCGCCGCTGGAACGAAGCCGCCGTCGCCGCCCTGTCGCTGCCCTGGGTTGAACCGCCTGGGATCCGTCGACCGAGCTTCGCTGCCACCACCGCTGGAGCCGCCTCGGACCACCTCACCATCGAGCCCGCCTCCTCGACCAGACGCCGCCGTCGTCGAGATCCCGCGCCGACGTCTCCTTGAAGCCGCTGCCCTCAAGCGCCGAGCCGCCCCCTCGAGCGCCGAGCCCGCTGCCCTCGAGCGCCGAGCCCGCTGCCTCGAGCTCCACGTCGAACCGCCGCGCCGACGCCCTGGCCGGCCGACCTCGCCGGAAACCTAGGTGAGCCCCTTCTTCCTTCTTCCCCTTCCTCTTTCTTCGAGTGATTTCTGTGAGAAAAAGGTTAAGTTAATTAGTTAAATTAATTAATTAGTTAATTAGTTAATTAGTTAATTAATTAATTAGTGAATTAGTTAATTAGTTAATGATTAATTGGTTTAGTTAATTATTTTAATTAGTTTAATTAATGTATTAGTCTAGTAAATTAAGTAGTTTAGTAATTTCCTATAATAAGTTTGGTAATATATATATATTAGTTTTATTGTTTATAATTTAGTTATTTATTATGTGTATAAATTTAGTTATGTAATATTTAAAAGGGTTTTGATTATGCAAACATATAATAATTTTGGGGTTTTTATAATTAATTAAAAATATAGTTTTAATAATAAAAATAAGATAAATGGTTATTTGGACTGGTAACTGAAATAACTAGAGATATATAAATATGATGGCTTTTACATAAATTCTAGTTTTTATAAATAAACTTTTATTTGAAATTATTGTTCAAAATAATTTCGAAACGATTTATATACGTAAATACGCATTCCAGTGTATGTAATTGATTTGGTATATATGTATATATATTTTTAGTATATGTATATAATTATTTTGGTATATATATATGTATATATGTATATTTGGTATAACGATACATATATTTAATCGGTATAATTTCATGTAGTATAAGTGTAATAAAACGTATTTTTAATTGGCATCTGTACATATATATATAGTATAAATTTGAATTGGTAAATTAATATTAGTATATTCTAAAATGATGTTAACAAAATATATGTATATTTAAACAGTGTTTTTGCATATAAATGAGTATACGTATGGTTCAACTAGTATAAATCAGATATGTATTTAAAGGGCATATATATATATTGTAAATACATTAAAGTGGTGCATGTATAAATATTGTAAGTATAATAAGTGTAATGTGTATTATATACGTAGCCCTACTAGATGACCCTAGTTGACTAGTGCCATACTTGATAGAGCCCCTGAGTTCATATATTTGTAATGTGTTAGTGTAGCACCTGATGCAAATGTGGTTTTGCTTGTGATATGTTTATAGGACTGTTGGTTTACCCAGAGGACACTCTGGGACAGGACATTGGTTTTACCAGCTAAGGACCAAAGGCGAGTACATTCTCTGATTAGTTTCTAATTTATGATATCTCCTATGTTCACTGTATCTAGTGTAAATATCCCTGTTCTTGACACGTTGGTTACACGGATTGGTATACACGGATCTCGTCATGAGATGTTATTCCTTATTCATGGTGTAGCTTGTACAAGACTTGTTTTCCTTGTTATCTTGTGCATGTACAGACACTGATTCCCGGGGAGATTTGCTACCTTCTTAGGGAATCCCGTGCCATAGCGTACCATGATTGGATCTACTATACCAGTCGGGGGTTTGGGGAGTATTTTAGTGTAGATATGTGATCATACCCAACTATCCATGCATCATAGCTCACCCCACATCTCACGTCGGGTGCGGCCTGACCATCTCCATGTCTCATAGCTGTTACGTGTGATTAGCCTGACCTCTCCATGCATCATAGCTAACCAACGGTTAGCCTGACCTTCCATGAATCATAGCTAATCACATGTAACCAGCCTGATCAAGTTCCCAAGCCGATCACATGTTAAAGCTAGTACTCACACACTTAGTCATAGAATTCTTGCTCATTGACATATTGCTTCTTTTCCTGCATTTACTTACAGTATTTCCAGTATTTCTTTCATTGTACATTTCTCGTACCTATACATGCATCTGGTATATTTCCATCTAGAACTGCTACATAGTTTATGTCATTTATATAGAACTGCTATTTAGAGATGTACTTTGCTCCTTCCTGACTGGAAAATATTTTTCCAGACTGTGACCTTAGTGGACTTGTTCTGACACTGGGAGATTGGTTGTTACTGATTACAGGTATGATTGTTTTATCATTAGTCTTGTGTTGTACTCTTTTGTTCTTCAAATTCTTATCGTGCTGTAATTGTGATTGAGTATGTTGTTCATCTTTATAGTGTTATCCGTGTCTCCTTATGGAGTTGGATACTAGTGTGAGATTATTTAGATAGTACTTGACCTAGACAGCGTTCTACCGCCGATGCTGCGGCGTAGGCTGGACGTACCCACGCACTCGTGCCCCTAAACCGGGTGCGGGTCGTGACATTTTGTCCCCTTAGTTGGACACGCGTCACATGCTCACTCAAAAGGTCATCTATACGCAGGCATTGGTTATCTTAACCATTGTGTAAAGGGGTGCTGTACTTCCCACTCCTCAGTTTTTACACCGACGGAGTGGTCACTGTCACCAAAACTCTATAAATAGAGACCCCTATCAATGGGGAAAAAGGTCGAAAAACTAAAAACTTGAAGATCGAACAAGGTCGAACTTCCCAGAAAGATCGAACCGGAGGTCAAGAGAAAGAGAGAGAGAGAGAGAGAGAGAGAGAGAGACCAGAGCTCAGGCAAAGAGCAGGGATCGACGACTTTGGCATCGTGCATCCACCCTCTCCTGCAACCTTCGAAACTGCTACCTGTCTTCCACGACACTTCTTCAACATCGTGTGGTCTAAGGGCTAAAGTGATCGACTGCAGATCAGACACCTATAGCAATTTATACCCAGATTAAATAAATTGTACTCCCACATCCTCGTATAGGATTATATTGTACAAGTTTGTTTGTAAACCAAAGGGCGCGAGTTTCGCATAAACCCTGTCATTGAAATACACTTTCATTCTTTCGTTTAATACCACAAATAGCAGTTGATAATGATGTTGGCACATCGGATCCTCGGAGAGGGCACGTCGCATGCCGTAGTGGTTTCTCTAGCTTTGTGCTTGTGAGTGATCACTTCACATAAATCATGCGAAGTGTGTTTTACCTTTGCATCCTCTTTGCGAGTCCAGGTATCCCAGGCACACGGATGTGTAGGCGATGCATTTGCTCCCAGACCTGGGGTTCGTACACGAACTTGCCCCGAGGTACTGGTGGAAGACTTTTGGATCAAAATATGTTTGTTGGTCCCTGTGGGTTGGACACATGGGTCAGTTCTGTACAACTTTCCGTCAGAGGCCCACGTAATAGTTAGCGATACCTGTTGGAGGTCAGTCGTATGAACAATTGCTTGAGCTCGACGAGCTCGCACTGCCCTAGACATCTTTAATTTAGCACTCGCAGGAGCGTAGTAAAAAGAGTCCAGATTTGGGTTTTTGCCATTCTTAATAGGTCGCATTGGCTATGCGCCGCGTGAGGTACGATCAAAAATAGAAGTTCTGTTGCTGATAGACCCGCATGCAGCTATCTTCCTGCGGCTGTGAGTTGATGCCGCATGAAAAATCTCATGCGGCCTCCTTCTTGTCCGCATAGGAATTGCCCCAGAATGTCTGGCATCGTAGTATTTTCCGTTGCCAGATTTCGGGTGCAGAGCAGTTCCTGCGACAGTTGAAGATGCCGTATAGACGTGGAATTCCTCGACAACAGATTGAGAGGTGGAGATCGCCTCCTCCGCAGTTGGGTGGGTCTTCTTAGGCTTGGCTTGCCTTAGTGAAGGATTTGTACTTCTTCAGAGAGCATTTTCTCGAATGCTTGCTGGTCGAAGTGAACTACCAGCATCTTTTGCATTGAGTGAAGCTTGGCCGCATCGAATTGCGTCACCAATTTCTCAATAAAGAAGAATTTGGTCCCTAGTAGAGTTATCATCGTGTTTGCCATTTAAATTAAAAGAAAGAACTAAAAGAACTTGATTTGATTAACAAACTAGAGAGTACAGAGAAGAGTCCAAAGAGACAATCTAAGTACAAATTTGTTTTGATTTTGGGGGTAACGGTGGAGGGTTAGGAGTGTAGGAACTTGTTTTACTCCGTGCATGATCCGCACGCAGAAGTTTCTCTCCTTGGTTTTAGTGTGAATTCGCAGATTGCCAGCCCTTTGCATGGGTGCAGTACCTTGCTATTTATACCCGCCCTGTGGACATGCTATGGGTGCCGCATATCTCATGCTTGGTGGCCGCATGGGCCCCCTTCAGCAGAATACGACCGTAATGGTAGCCGTATAGTGCGGGCAAGCCGCCATGTGGGTTTGGTTAGGATTTTCTGTTTGAAGAAATCTCGGGGCTGTTGTGTGCATAACTCAGTCAATTGGACACTTGGTCAACACTAACTGTGCAAGAAATTATCTTCGGTTGTAACAGAAAATCTTGTGAGTTGAGAGCCGTGTACGGTTGTAATCACATAGAAGTTCTCATCGGCCTTGGTCGAAATGACCCTCTGGCTGTATGTGGACGTGGTCGTATGGGTCTTGAAGCCGCATGTGTCCTCTTGTTTAGGCTAGGTCAGGTGGACGCTCTATCGAGGCCGCATGGGACTTGAAGCCGCATACGTAGGACATATGGCATGGCATGCCTATCGAGGCAATTAATGCACTGATGTGACTTATTATCTTTTCCTGAGTCATCGTCTATACGAATTCTGAAGTACCTCAGGATGATCAGTGAGGTTTTAGAGCTTCTGACAGACATCAAAATCTGTGTCAGGGGGTTTTATGCGACCTCCCTATCTGTGGTCGTTTAGGCCATATATGGCAACTGCATGGAGTCGAAGCCGCATGGGGCTAGAGACACATATGACACATGGAGTCTGGAACACATTGGGCCAGAGATGCATGTAATGCATGGAGTCTGGAATGCATTGGGCCAGAGACACATGGAATACATGGAGTATGGGACGCATTGGGCCAGAGACGCATGAATCTTTTATCGTTTTCTGTATTTCTGGAATTTGAACAGCCATATACTACCAAAAGTAATTATGATAAAACTGTCAGCACGGATTCTAATCAGCGGTACAGGATTCGAGGTGGTCAGAATGACTGTCTATTTTGTCAGAGTCATAAAGTCTCTGGTGTGATTGTAGGGACGATGCGTCAAAGGGGGGTATACGTCTCGGGATATCATGTATCCGATGGTGTCATGCGTCCACCATTTTTATGCGCTCACCGCAGTTATGCATACCATGCCTATTTGTTGACTGCAAACTGGAGCGCATATAGGGATTTTTATGCTTCTACAGTTCTGGATTCGATTTTTATCGCAAAATCGGTAGAAAGCGTGACTTATAAACTATGGTCCGTGGTCGTGGATAATCCTTCGATGTAGTTTGAAGCGATATATGACATGAAATTAATGCGCTAGGTGTTCTTTAATTAATTAAAAATAATAGGGGGGTCAAAATTGGGTGGCTCAAGCATCATGGACGTAGTAGGCTTAGAGTATAATAATATCATAACTTGGGCTAGACAAAATAGGTTGAGGTTGGGTCTCAATCTCGATTGGAACGAACAATGAACGTAAATTTACAATTAATTAAATTTACGTACGGACGTTTGTAACGACTTTTGTGCGACTAAAATTAGGCACAAAAATCAGTATCTGTGAGTCACACGAAGGTCATTATGGTAGGTTGGTATGTCTAGGCAAAGTGTATGGAATTTGTTTCAGGGTAACAACTAGTGTAGTGTCCTAAATGTCGGGACAATGGTAAGGTGTCCTAAGAAATAAAAGCATTGCACAAATAATAAAACTATGCATAAAAATTCTAATTAGCACCAAAATAACCCTAATCTCTCTATCTAAGTTAATTAATTTAATTTTTGGTCGAGGGGGTTTACAAAACTAATACAAATTGTCTAATCAGAATTAGTGTATTATGGTCTAGCTAGACATAGTGCACTTGGTTCGTTCTTCGCAATACTACTTTACGTAGGATTAAGATACATAGTTAACTAGTAGATGAATATACTTGTATTATATCACCTTCACCTGGAATTCTTTATTATTGTTCCCGCCTTCCCTTACTTCGGAAGGACAAAACTTCGTGCTTGGTATAAGTTGATATACAGATAGTACTAGATATACCCCGTAGGCCAATCATATTATCTGATGATTACTCCCCGTAATTAAAGGTATATCATAGGTGATATATTTTGTGCAACTTCGGAGGATTGAATAACATGGTTAAACAATTCGAGGAATAGTTTTCTTAGATATATAGCCTTATGTGATAGATGGGTAAATTCTAAGTTGGGTAAAAATTACATAAGGTGAATTCTTTTAAATTGTGATCAAGAGAGATTAGATAGAGAGACCCTACCCTATTTTAATTTTGAGGACAAAATTTTTATAAGTTGGGTAGAATGTAAGAACCCTAATTCTGAAAATCGTATTTCTCTATTATTAATTATTTAATTTATTTATATGAGTTAAATAGAGAAAATAGATTTTATTAAATTTTATTTGAGGTGTTTTTGCATCTAGGGGACTTATGGAGTCATTATAAATTTTTTCTAATTTATTCCATGTAGGAGACCCTTTGGACAGTTGCTAGCTCAACCGTATGCACCAATATAATTCTTAGAATTTCCTGTGAATAGATATGTGTATATATATATATATATACAATTCCTATTGGATATTGGATATCAAAACCGAAACCCAAACCCACTACCCGCTTGACCCCACAACCCGTTAGGAGAAGGACAATATCAAACAGCAGCAGTAGCAAAAGCCCACTTAGCTTCTCTCACCCGCGCGTAAAAAAAACTCCACCGCTTCTTATCTTTCATCTGCGCGTAAAACAACCCCGCGTATGACTCATCCCCCACCGCCTCTTTACCCATTATTACTAAAATCTCCCGAACCGAAACCAATAACCAATAAAAGAAAGAAACAACAGCAGCAGTAGTCTTTGAGACTAAGTATCCCCACTGCCTCTTGACCCTATATATATTACAACTCTCTCAAACTAATCCCACTTCTTCTTACAACAAACTTAAACACAATATTGGACGTTGCACTCTACAGAACTTTGCTCGGCAAGTATATCTTGCCATTGTACTATTATTTATATTCTAGCTGATGCATGCAAGCTTACATAGATGTTTATTTATGTAGATTTTTGGACCTACTTTATGAGACCACCCCAGTATTATGGAGCATCAGTAGGTTCATTGGCTGTGACATAGTTGTTACACGAGTTGTGAGTCTCATATAGATCCCGGACTACGTATTGGGTTGGCCTCCTGTACGTATGGCCGTGCGTTAGGGATGACTGCTGATAAAAACTTTGTATGCTAGAAGACTTAGCAGTTATTAGAGGTCCATGGACATAGTCTATTGTAGTATGGTGGTCTAATCCTTGTCCTTGTTTGGTTGTAGGATTGGGCTAGGGTACTAACGATATGTTATGAACCAAATCGTGTCATGGATGTGACATGCTTAGAGCATTGGGCGGGGAGGACTACTAGTAGGCGTATGGGATACCCACTTCCTCTATGCAGATTCCACACTCGACGGTTATTATATACATACACCCTTGTACTGGGGGCATATGTGGCATATACTAGCCAGTTGTCACGATTGGTGAATTACGTCAGTATATGTCTAGTCTACACTTTCCATACGCTCAAAGTGTCCTCAAGTTGCATTTCACTTAGACGGTTAGGCGACCCAGTGGATGTTTATTTTCAGTACTTATTGGCATGTTATTATGTATCTTGTTACGTCCCTCTGAAGACTTGGTCCCATTCCAGATATGGACGAGCAAGAGTATCCACAGGAGTACGGACCTGGACCTGACTCTACTTACCAGACTGAGGAGGTCTTACCCTCAGAATAACTATGATTATTTCCATTGTTTAGAGATTTTATTCTACTTCAGTATAGTCGTTTGTAGTGGATTTGTTTCGACCGGACTATCAGACTTGATACTTATCCTTGATATTCAGTTATTATTCAGCTCTTTATTCCTACTAATTATTTGTGCTGTGGATGAGGTATAGATTATGTGTGACTTATTGTGACAGTATATTACCACTGATGGATTGCATATTCATATACAGCGTACGTGTATATATGATTTCCTTATATTGGAGTTCATATACATACGGCTGGGTGTGTTACATATTCCTAGTCCTACGTATTTTGGGACTGGGGCGTGACATATCTCCCAGAGATTGAGGTAATATCTCTTTCATTAAATACAGACTTGACAGCCTGGCAGATTCATCCATGCTACTGTAAGAGTATGCGACTAACATACTAATTTAAGCCGAGTGAACTCAATGCGACAGGTAACCTATGCGTTATGAAGATATCTTTTTATTCTTCTTATTCAAAGTATTCCAAACTTATCTGTTTAAAAACTTTGAATGGGGTCTTGTAGAAGCATAAAAAATCTCAAAGACCCTATGCGCCTCAGTCCTCATGCACCAAAGATCAAGTGACGCATAATACCTTGGATGCATAGAGACACCTCAGTCAATTCAGTATATTTATGACTCTGACAACAATAATGGCTCTCACCGCCTCAATTCTGACGCTAATAGTTGGCGCCAGTGCTCACGTCACCACCATTATTACTTTTTGTCTATATGCAGTGGAAGCATTCTATGCATCTCTGGCCCTAGGCGTTCCAGACTCCATGCGTTACATGCGTCTCTAGCCCTATGCGTTCTAGAATCCATACGTTACATGCGTATCTGGCCCTATGTGTTTCAAAATCTATATGTTCCATGCGTCTCTGGACCTATGCGTTCCATACTCCATGCATTCCATACATCTCTGGTCCTATGCGTTTCAGACCCCATGCGTTCAACATGACAATACATTTTTATGCCAAAATCTTTCTGTTACAACTGAAAAGATTCTCTACGACTAAGTGCAAGCTACGCGTTGAGCTGAGAAAGTCGTACATACCAAGAACGAGAACCAACCAGATTTTCAGCAATAGTAGATCCTAACAAAGACCCCACGTGGCAACTCAGTCGTGACCTGCGTCCACGGTGGCAGTTGCATCTTCTTAAGGATGAATACGTGGCAGCTTAGCATCCATGCACGCATATCCAACACACAAACGGACAGACAGAGACAGATACACAGACATCCATAAGAGAGAGAACAGAAGAGAGCATTTCTCCTTTCCTTATCGGACCGTCCACGGAGTAAATGAGTCATTACAATACTGGATCTCCTTCTCCACACTCCCCAGAATAAAAAAATATTGTACTTAGATTTTCTTTCTAAGATCTCTTTGTATTCTTTAGTTTGTTAAAAAATAAAACTTGTTCAAGTTTTACATCAATGATAAACTATAACTAACCATCCTTCCTTATCTCAAAAGATCACCATGAACTACTATTACCAGGCAACTTTTGGTACACCTTGTAACTCCCTAATTCCGGGAGAGGTTTATTTTTTTTATTTAATAATATTGGATAATTATATTAGTAATAATATTTATCATTATTGTTATTAGTATTATTTATTATTTATTGTATTTTAGAGGGCCTTTGTATTAGCTAGTTAGTTTGGACTATTGCATGGACCTAGTTAGCACCTAACATGTAGGCCCATTATCTAATTGGTTAGTCATGACATGGTTAGTGGACTAGACTATTTATTAAACTTGGTGATAGTGGACCCAATTGGACTTGACATGAACCATGGACCAACATTTAAGTTAGATCCAACTAGGCCCAATAATTAGTCACCCTTTGATTAGTTAGTAATCTCATTAAACCTTCCATTAAGAGTAGAAGCTTTCTTCCTAATTAACCTACTTCATGATAATCCAATAGGGGTAATTATATCATTTTATATTTCTTGGAAGAGAAGTTAGTGGTCGGCCTTTTTAAGGAGGAGGATTTCTCTCTCCTCCTTCTCATTTTATTTCCTTTTTATTGCGGAAGGGGTTCTTCCCTAGTACCACTCATTCCTCCACCAATTTTCTTCCAATTACTCTTATTCTTCACTATTAGTAGATCTAGAAGCAAGGAAAAGGCAAGGAGCACCAAGGAGGAGGAGATTGAACAAGTTGAGCCCTTTTGAGTCCATTTGGAGAAGTACATTGGAAATCCATCTCCCAATAGGTACAATTCAGATTTCCCTCTTTAATTAGATTCTATTTATGCAATTTAATCATTAGGAACCCACCTATAGACTAGGACTACCTATAGGAAAAATAATCGGCCTCTAAGGACCTTATTATGATTGTTACATAGGTTTTTGTGCCCAATTTAGAGAAAATTCGAGATTGGTACACCATGTGTTTGTCAATTGATCAATTGGACCAAATTGATACTAGATTGGTTGTGTAAGACTAGTGTCATGTCCATAATTGGATACAAGTAGGCCGTATCATGATACTTTGTGATACAGGATGATTTTGAGGATTTTTTCTTCGACACTAGAGCTACACATGTCATATTTTACAACAAGCACTAGGATGGGTAGGTAGCACTTTGATTTGTCCTTAATTATAATATTAGACTTGTTCATAACCCTTATAGTGTGTTGGGTGATATTTTGATTGAGTATCAAGGGTATATCACAAGGGTATCATAGAGCTAGTATGATAATTGTGTGATGCACTCCTTGTGTTTGTTGAATTGCCATGATAGATATATTGTGTCATTATGCTCAAATTGTTAGATTGATATGTATATGTTATAATATTATAATTATATATATACTATAGCTTGATACATGTATTATTAGAATGGTGTTATGTAGATACTTATATGCTTGTCTGTATATTTATGAGGGTATCTTATGTGATTTATTTATGAGAGTGTATTAGTGTGTGTGTGTGTGTGTGTGTGTGTGTGTGTGTCACTAAGGTGAGTGACTATAATGCCTAGATGGGGGTTAGAGTGTATGTGTTTGTATATATGAATTTGAGTGTGTGTATAGTGGTTAAGAGGGGAGGTGAGTTCTGCCCAGACCTGGAAATACAAGAGCAACAACAACACACTAGCTGCTATCCTTGACAACAACCGTTATAACAGTTTAGCAACAATATTTGCGGTTTGCAAGAGGGGCTCGGGCATAAGAGGTTTCATAAGGGGAACTTGTGTGTGTGTATCAGGCTTGGGACTATTGATAGCAGGGGAGGGGAGTTTGCTGACCGTGCTCACAAGTGCACAGGTATTGGTTGCAGCTGCTACCTTGGCAGTAGGTCGGGTATGTACAATTGTGCACATATATGGAGAGGTTTAGGTGTATCAGTTGTTTTGGTTCTAGAAGAACGAGTATTGATACTCTAAGGTATCAGTGACTATAGAGCATGGGGTTAACATAGAATGACAGTTAGTATTTGAGGGGTAATATAATAGGGTGTGTTAGTATGTGTACATAAGAATGAAGGTATTTTTTCTATTTGATACTTGGTTAGAGTATCCTAATATGGGTATCCATGGGTTAGTTTGGTGTTGGGGTTACATCTGAATATACTACACTACAGTATTGAGTTGTGTGCAGACTCCTCTTATGGGGCAGTGCTAGTTGGCAGTGATCAAGCAAGCAACTGCTTGTAGTGCAATTGTACTATGGGTATTTGTAGACTGTGGCAGCAGTAGCAAAGCATGTTGCTGAATGCAACATGCCTTTTTTTGGCAACAGATGTTGCAGCATTGGTTAGTCACCAAGTGCAGGTGCATGTTGGAATTAGTTAGTAGAGTGTGCAGGGGTACCTGTGGAGTAGGTTGGGTTATATGAGGATAGGGAAGTATCAGTATGTGGGCAGTGGGGAAAGTCTGTCTCAGACTTGGGTAAGATTGTGGAGATGAGTATCTAGTGGGATGAGTGATAGTGGGTTATACTCTAGTGAGTATCATCAAGTTAGTATGGATTGAAAAGAAGTTAATGCAAATTTCTAGTGGGAGAGCTTGTGTATCACATAGGTAAGTTGGTATCAAGGTATTGTGGGTTACCAAGGTATTTGGTCCTAGTATAGTTAATGGGTTGTTGATATTAGATATCAAGTTAGATGTTGGTATTAAGTTATATTGTATATAGTATTGTATAATAGATACTAATAATATATTAATGAGTATAGGTATATAAGATTATATGTGTATTGTTATCATAAGGTATCCTAGTACCTAGTTTAGCTAGTATAGCTTGTATCCTCAAGATATCAACATAGAAACCTAGATATAAGCTAATGCAACCTAGAAATGCCTAGTTTGACTAAGATTGACCTAGTTTGACTGTTTTGACTTAGAAATAACCTAAAGACCTTAAAATTGACTAGTTTAACTTGTTTATCATTTTAAAACATTGTGTTGATGTAATATTCTATATTTAGGTCTTCGAGGCATTATTTCGGAGACCGTTGATACTTCACCCCAGATTCCAGACGAGTATATTCTCTGATAGTTTTTATTTATGATATATTTTATGTTTCTTGTATCTAGTGTAGTTATACTTGATTTCTGACATGATGGTACACGAATTGGTATATTATGGATCCCGTCATGAGATATTATTTTTTATGTGATTCATGTGCATGTCTTGTAAACCTGTGCATGGATGAGACACTATTTTTGAGAAGGTTGGCCCCTGCTCTGTGATTCATGTGTCGTAGCGTGTCATGGTTGGATCAATATACTAGTCGGGGGCGGGAAGTGTTAGTTAGATATGTGATCTTACCCCTTCCTGTGCATGTCCATATGAGTGTTAATCATACACCTCACGTATGATTAACCAGGCCATATTCCTGTGCAAGTTCCCAAGACGATCACAAGTTGAAGCTAGTACTCACTCACTTAGCTAGTTGAATTCTTGATTTTTGTATATGATACTCATTGCTCTTGTATTTATTTACAGTATTCCATATCTTGTATATTTCTTACTTTTGTTCTATTTATCTTGTATTTCTCTCTATTTACTGTTATATAGTCTTTATCATTTATTGGAACTGCTGTTAGAGGTGTGCTTCGCTCTATTCCTGATTGGATAACATTTTTCAATGATTGTTGTGATCTCCATTCCGAGATTTCAGAGTGATGTTATAGATATTACTGCTTTTACACAGTAGACTTGAGGTGACATTTTTAGAGATCTAGGCTAGTATTTCTTTTCCAGATCATGTCTAGTTTTATTTTTTTAGAATGTTATCTAGATTATCTTCTTATTCATTCTTCCTTTAGATTATTGTGATTGAGTATTCATATTGATATAGAGATAAAACTATATATTGTGAATTATTATTGGTAGATAGTATAGTAGACCTAGACAACGTTCTACCACCGATGATGCGGCATAGGCTGGACGTACCCATGACCCATGCCCGATTATTCGGGTGCGGGTCGTGATATATTTTTATGGTGGTCCATGCATGTCAAGCTTCGCAAGTTGTGCGATATCGTAGTAGTACGACGATTTAGTTTTACTACTGCGAGCCTGCGATAGGATATATGATATAGGATATTATAATGAGAAATACTCAATCACAAATTAGGACTTCTTGAGAGATTCCTGGGATGACCCCTGAGAATCTTACTATAAACACTACTTCAAAGTCTTTTTCTCTTATTTTTGTTCACTCTCACTTGTTGTTGAATTTGATTCATGATGTTCGTTGTTGATTTTGATCGTATATCGAGATAAAATTTATGGACTGAATTGAGGTATATTTGAATGACATATTTTGATGAGGACAGTAAGAAAGGTAACCGTCTGCCTTAGTTATGGAGCCTAGAATTTATCGTAGCCATACTAGCTGGCGTGGCAGAAATATAGAGACCTGACTTCGGATGTACATATCTTAGTTATGGAATTTAGAGTTTCTTCTGGCTATACTAGTCCGCACAACGAGGATTCTAGATAACATGATTATAGAGGTGCATACCTTAGTTACAGACTCTATCGTTTATCGCAGCTATGCTCACTGGCATAGCGAGGACTCTGAGTAACATAATTTCGGATAGATGTATATGATTATTAGATTGTATCTTAAATTGGTTCTTAACATATCATCTCTAACATTCTACTCCAGTTAGTATAGAATTCTATTTCATCACCCTTATTTGCTCAGGAATAGAGATACCTTCAGTCTAGTTCCTTATAGAGCTTTATTTCATTAGTTCCTGAGATTCCTTGGATAGGGTAGTAGTTTGGTAACTTGCAATTAGGTTTGTGTCTTTGAGTATCAGTGATGATTTATTAGAAGTATAGTTTGTGAGTCTATGAGTGATTCTTGGTTGGGCATGTGAGCTATAACATCAGTCTAGAGATAACTCATAGCGCAGTACCTTTATAGCAAATGTTCTATAGTAGGTGTTAGGCTGGCTAGTATTGGTACTAATGGTAGCATGGAGAGTAGAAAGTATTAGTTGTGATTCCAGGAGTTGGTATCAGTGTCGGCATGCATATTCTAGGTAGATATGAATTCATATAGTTGAGTAATCCATATATCAATTAAGTATCATAAAATTTGTGTTTGGATATCAATAGAGCATGATATTCCATTTGGTGCTTGATACTTGGTTGTATCATGAGTAAGAGGATGTATATTTAGGAGAGGTATTAGTGAGTGTGCCATGATAGAATGGTACCCATATGTGTATAGGTGAGTGTGACAGTATTAGAATGTATTATGATAGGTAGTAGGACTGGTGCTATATGTAGAAGTGGGGCATATATGAGTGTACCTGTATATTTTTACTGTGAGTGTATCACCTAGTACTTGGGAGTATTGAAGTAGAGATATGTGGGGAAAGCATGAGTGGTGAAGTGAAGACCCAGTTTATGAGTATCAAGGAGTAGGGGTTTAGTATTAAAGTACCAATAGCGTGCCAGTGGATATGTCAGTAGCAGAGAATATTAAGTGCATAGATCAAGAAAAGTTATGGAGTTAGTAAGTGTGATGGGGTGATCCAGTAAGTAAACTCGTGTTAAGAGCTGTAGTGAGTGTTAAGAATGTTATTATCCTAGAGCATTAAGTGCACATGTTATGTATAGTTAGGAAGCTAGTATTTCTATACCAAGAATGGCTAGAGAGTACCAGTGTCCAGGGTATATTAGGGTTAAGCTGAGTATTATGTTAGTGTCAGTGAATACCTTGTATAGGATAGTAGTAGATGGGTGTATTAGTTAATATATATGGAGGGATATTTTAGAGTAAGAGTACAAGTGTTCTAGGCAGTGAGTAAGAGGGGTAACCTGTATAGAAGTAAGATCAGTAGGCATAATACATTGCTAGTTTTTGGGAGTATAGAAGTGGTATGTATCATGGAATAGTATGATGGATATAAGGGTACTAGTGAGATATCATAGTGTCATAGTGGTTAGAAAATACTTATATATGTTATATTGATACCAGATATAGGTAAGTATCCTAGGGTGATTTCTAGGTGTAAGATATGAGTTTGTACCAGATACCAAGATAGGAGGAGTACCTTAGTGACAAGGTCCAGAGTACCTCAAGTATTATGGAGGTTTAGAATACAAGCATCATAATGGCTAGTGTACTGAGTATAGATGAGAGATATGAGTAACCTGGTATGAGAGTATCATCTAAGTACCATATATAGGGTTAATGCCTTATATAGAAAGAGTCAAGACTTAGGTAGGCGTCCTAGAGAGAGTATTCCAGACTAGTAAGGGTGTACCAATAGAGTATATGATGGTGGTGTATACAGGTATGCATTTGCAAGAAAAAATGGTAAGCAGTTTGTACGTGATTGCAAGAATTAAGACAAATAAAAGAAGATAGTATCCTAGATGCGTTAGTATAGTATCCTAGGTAGTGTATGCCAGTGAGTTAAGAGTATTCATGGCCTAGAACCATAGTGTCACGCCCCAGTCCCAAAATACGTAGGACTAGGACACGTAAGCATGCCAGCCGTATGAATATGGCACTCCAATATATGAAAACCATAACACACGTACGCTGTAATATGAATAACAATTCACCAGTGGAATAAACCATCATAAATCATAGGGTATAATCTAATCTCATCCACATAAAATCAAATATAACAAATAACCAATATCTATGAAACTAGATCTCAATATAAAATATCTAAAGATTACAGTCGGATGGAAACAAATCAACTGCCGAACTAGAATGAAGAATAAACAAGACAAATAATATAAATACAACCTCTAACCATCACGAGGATCGAAGAGTAGACCTCCCGCAATATAAGTAGCCAGTCCGGCTCTGTGCTCCTGTAAATACTCATAAACAATACACTTGGAAAGGGACCAGGTCCTCAGATGGACATAATAAGATACATAAATGCATGCCATAAAGTAAATACTGTAAAAACTTAAGGGTGACCTAACCATCTAAGTGAAATACAACTTGAGGGTATGGGAAAGTGTAGGCTAGACATAAGCTAACGTAATTCACCAATCGTGACAACTGGCTAGTATATGCCATATATGCCCCCATAGGAGGGCGCTCAGTAATAACGTCCATCTCCGAAGAGCATGGCATCAATATAGTATATCGTCCATATCGCTCCGAGGAACGTGGCATCAGTATAATATAACATCCATATCACCCCGAAGAGTGTGGCATCAGTGTAGTATATATCGTCCATATCACTCTGTCGATTGTGGCATTAGTGTAAAGGAAGTGGGGTGTCCCATATACCTACAAGTCGTCCTCCCCGCCCAATGATCTATGCATGTTGTATCCACCACACGCCTTAGCTACTATGCCTCGGCATCGTAACTCTGGCTCATAGTCTATTGTTAGAGCAATAGTCCATCCTTACAATCAAACAAGGACAAGGATGGGACCATCGTACCACGCTAGTCTATGCTCCGCCTACTAATAACTGCTAAGTCTTCTAACATGCATCACTATTAGCAGTTATACCCTATCCGTCGTACGACTTACACGTACAGGTGGCCAACCACATACGCAAGTTCGTGCCCTACATGAGACTCACAACACGTATAAGAAATGTGTCAAGGCCTGGGGAGTCATACCAATAACTCCATAACTTTAGGTGGGTCTACTAGACACTAGGTCAGACATAAGTCCTAACATTAACGCCTTCGTTGACTGCACCCGAGTCTCTCTCGGACGCGCACAGTTATATAATATAAATATGCAAATAATAATACAAAATTTAAACAGTATAACAAGGCAAGGTATACTTGCCTGGCAAGAAGCTGCAAAATGTAACGTCCAGATGTCCAACACACAGGACCTGAAGCTATGGCTTCAGAACAAATATCTCCGGATGCTGAAATAGATATCACCAATATTTTCAGAATAAGCAAAATAGCTAGAAAGTACTTCCCTTTCGTCCAATTTGGACATAGGGGCAAAACGATAATTTTGGGTCAAAGCAGGCTCGACATATGGGCTACTTTGCACCGAAAAATGTGTCAAGGGTAAAGGTCTCTAAATAGGACAAATTATAGGTTAAACCAATTCTAAATGTCAATGCGAACTCAACGGTACTTCCAATTTTGGATTTCGGTGAGCCGAACACAAATTTGCCCAAAAAGTCAACCGTGGGCCCCGCCAAAAGGCGACTTGGTCAACTGTCTCAGAATCGCGTGAAACTTGGGTCACAGGACCAGCGCGATACCACGAGTCCAGTGGCACAAGTTTCGTCACAATCTGACGAGCGTGCACAAAAATGCGTGCAGCTTTCGCAAAAAGTTACGATACGGGGATTGCCTGCGGATACAGGCTGATTCTGGCGCGCATACACGTCAGAATCAGTTTTCGTGAACTCTCACGTGTCCAGGTACACTGTGCGCACCATTTGGTATACTTGGTATATGGTGGAGCGGTCCCGTTTGGTGGGACGCACTCTGTTTCATAACTTTTGGAAATCTAGAAAAAGTGGGTTTTCGGGGTTTTTCAACGAATTTAATTCTGTCTACAGTAGTTAATAATCTAGGGTTATTTAATAAAAATTAAACTAGGTCAAGTGGTCTCCATATATCAAAAAGAACCATCGAATTTGGATCTCTGTGGTGGGAGATACGAATCCGGGAACATGGGTGATCACCGCAGTTTTCTGCGATCCCAGAAATTGGTCTATTTCTGCCAACTTTGGCGCTATTTTTGCCTTTGGTTACGCATTGTTCGAGGTCTACTATCATACAGATATGGAAGAGAGTTAAGGGATGATTGTACCGGTGAAGACGGGGTGGTGTTTGGTTGAGCGAGGCGACAAAAAATAACTCTGGAACACAGGTACCTCGCTGTAGAAATCTGTAGTGCGTGGGGTACGCGGGGTCGCGGTCGTCGGGATTGGTTTGGGCGGCCTGGCGTGGTTCTCCGGCTGCGGTGGCGGTGCTCTCTTGGTCTAGATGGGAAGAGGAAGAGTTTGGATGATCTAGGGTTAGGGTTTTGTTGAAATAAGTTATATATATATAAGTATATAAGAGAGAAGGAGGGGGTGTTCGCGGGGTGCGGGTCTACGTGTGTACGCGGGTTACTAACAAAGGGGTTGCTGTTGGTTGGCTCATAAGGGCTTGCTGCTATGCAAAGGGGGTGTGGGTTGGCTGCTGCTTCATGCAGCAAAGGGCTAGTAGATGGCTCACAAAGGGTCGGGTAGGATGGCTTGGTAGTGGTTTAAAATCTATTTTTTTTTCTAATCTCTTTTCCTTTTATATTTTCCTTATATATATATATATATATATATATATATATATATATATATATATATATATATATATATACTCATAGAAAATTTTTAGAATTATATTAATGCACACAATTAAGCTAGCAACTACTCAAGGGGTCTCCTACATGAAATAAATTCGAAAAAATTCCTAATGCTCCCATAAATTCCCTAAGTGCACGAATACCTAAAATAAAAATTAATAAAAATATATTTCTCCTAATTAGCCACTAATTACTATAATTAAATTAATAATTAATAAAAAACATATACGGTTTCTAGGAATAGGGATTTTACATTCTACCCAACTTATAAAAATTTCGTCCTCGAAATTAAAATTAAGCCACGGTAGAAAGTCGAGGATGGTATAAGATTTGCAGTGTTTAAAATACAAGGCCAGGTTTAAAGGGGTGGGCAATGTTGTGCGTTGCACATCCCAAAAAATCATGAGAAAATCCACATGAGCGAAAAATAGGTTTCTTCATGTGTCATGTCCAATGGTGTAGACACCTAAATGCTCTTTTACATAAAAGCGTCCAACAATTGGAAAATTGCACAAAGATGAGAATTGGATGATGGGCACGTCTAGGATAAGGGTGTGGAATTTGTAGGAGGGCAATGACTAGTGAAGTGCTCCAATTTTTGATGCAAAGGTAAGGTGCGCTAAGTGGTACAAATATTGGAATAAAAATACCGTGTTCTATTTCTAATTGGACTCAACTAGCCTTAGTCTCACTATCTAAGCCAAGTATGTCTAATTTGGGTGAGGGATTTACAATCTACTCAACTAAAAAAATAATTTTATTCTCGAAATTAAAATAAGACATAATTCGTTAATTCCTTCACGTTCGCATATAAGGCAAGTCAATCACAATCTCTTCCAAGATTTAAATATATTTTAATCCATCGCAATCACTCCAAGATTAAGACGATCATTGTTCCAATCAAAATTTAGCCTATTGTAATCTCTTCTCACTTTTCCAAATTATCAATATCCAAATTTAAATTAAATCTATATAACATCTTCAAGATTTAAATAACCCATATCAAATTTATATTACGATCTTCCTTTATCATAATCTCCAAAGAAAAATGATTCTAATCAAATATTATTCCAATTTTTCACTTAAGAATTTTTTTTTTACTCTTCAAATTTTTGTTTCAATTTACATCCTCAATATTCAAATAGGTAATCCAGCAATCAAAATTTAACTTTTAATTCAATTTATCAAATTGTAAAATTTTAAATTCAATCCACCAATGTTCAAGTCTGAAATTCTATATTTATCCTCAAAATTTGAATTGATGATTTACCTTTAATATTCAAACTTTAAATTATGCGCTCAAAGTATAGATATTTGGTCCTCACTATCAAGATTTCAAAATTCATTAGACCCTCATCATCTTAGTCATTCTTAAAAATTCTTCGCATATAAAATGACTTAATCTCATAGTCGAATCTTACTTGGTCACAAAATAAAAAAATTTCTCAAGTTGATAATGCAACTTCTACCCAACTTAGAATTTATCCGTCTATCATATAAGGCTATACACTTGAGAAGAATATTCCTTAATTTATTTTCTCATGTCATTCAATCCTTAAAACTTTAACACCGATTATCTCATATATGATATGCCCTTAATTGTGAAAAATCATCATCAAGTAATGCGGTTGGCCTATGGGGTACATCTAGTACTATTTGTATATCAAACTTATACCAAGCACGAGGTTTTGTCTTTCCAAAATAAGGGAAGACGGATAACAATAATAAGAGTTCAAGGGGGAGGTTCTAGAATAGAAGTATGGAGATCAAGGCGTTTAAAGAATTCAATAGGAATTGTCAAGGCAGTTGTGGATTGAAATCCTATTTTGGTAAATTCTTATTCACATGCTCATATCAGTACAGTTATGTAGCTGATACGATGTGCTCAGGCATGCCCAGAGGGCAAGTGCATTCGTCTACTAGATACTATATATCTCAATCTACGTAAAGTAGTTATGTGAAGGACGAACCAAGCGCACTAAGGTTAGCTAGACCTTAATACACTGATTCTGAAACGTATTAGTGTATGCATCCACTAATACATATGTTGTAAACAAGCTTGATAAAAGAATAAGCTTGCAAAACTAGGCTATAAAATAGTAGTATAAGTCAAGGTGGAAAAAATATAAATGCGCTAGATCATGATGAAATAAGGTACAAATAATTTAAGTTCACAAACAAAACAAAATGCAAAAATAAGACTCTACCATCTCTACAGTTGTAGTACTAACACCTTGTCTAAGCTGCTAGTCGACAAAAATAGGGGTACGGGCCTTTAAGTTCTACCATCAGAATAAATACTATTGTCTTATGCAAGCATATAGTTAATGTCATTCAATTATACTACAATAATATGTCAAGAGGACTATGTGTCACTAGGTTGTGAGGTATACTACCCAACTTATATAATTATCTAATACTGTGACAGTCTTAAGGGGATTCTACAAAATAATATTTTCCTTGTAAATAAAGCATAACTCTTATCGGGGTTTATGGGAAAATTATCCTATTGCATCATATCAGTAATGGTCACCTTAAGTCTCAATCATAGTGCTCATAGAACAATTGTCAATAGTAAGAATGGAAAAGTTACTAGTTCTTAAGTAAAAAGAGGATATACCTATTTTAGGTTATGGATACAGATTATGCAATTTAAAACTAAGGATAATCATCAAGTTATAATCTACCAGAATAACTCAAAACTATCAAATTCTAGCTACCAAGCACAGAAATTCAAAATTCAAGATAACAACCATAACCCTAGTAACTATATATCTAACATAGGATAAAATCACTCGGTCTACCATCAGTAGGGTCAGGTGGCACGAGTTGAAAGATGAAGAAAAAAGGAACGTAATTTAGTCGTTGCGCAATTTGCGAACGTTAAGGTTGCAGAGGAACAATATATGAAACATAAAATAGGGGCTCTAGATAGCATCATGGTTTCTTAAGGGGAAGGTAATATGCTAATCTCTGTGTCCAAGGTATGATCGAGGAAATACTATATTCATTCCTCTCGACTTCCTAGGGTACTTTCTGCTAATATCCAGCCAAGAATCTAAAGGTATAGTTCTATCATACTATCTCACTATAAGAGTTAGGGTTGGTCCTAATATTCCACCTTAGATTTCTATTGGTTCCTCAATGCTAGGGTAAAATAGTATGGTCATCTTTCTAACTAACTCTAGTAGTGTACATGCTACTTTCAAATCATTCATAATTATAGCAAGGGAAAATGGTAAACTAGTCTATAGATAAGGGGATGCTAGGGTTTACTGAATATTCTAAACTTAGTGAGGTATCAACAGTCTAGTGGTACTCTTAATAGGAAGGTTACCCTACTTATTATCTAACAACAGGAACTTCTATATTCTAGCAGGGACCATACTCAAGGAACTAATAGGGAAGTACATGAATCAAGCAGGATGCAATTATTCAAATAGAACGGATTAGAAGAGATACGAGTCATAGTCAATTATGGATGAGATCCTATACTCTAATCCTATCTGCAGGATTGCTCGGTACAGTAACGTAACCGAGACAATATACTCTCGACCTGCATGGGCCACCACTAAAAACATGTCACGCCCCAGTCCCAAAATACGTAGGACTAGGACACGTAAGCATGCCAGCCGTATGAATATGGCACTCCAATATATGGAAACCATAACACACGTACGCTATAATATGAATAACAATTCACCAGTGGAATCAACCATCATAAATCACAGGGTATAATCTAATCTCATCCACAGAAAATCAAATATAACGAATAACCAATATCTATGAAACTAGATCACAATATATATCTAAAGACTACAGTCGGATGGAAACAAATCCACTGCCGAACTAGAATGAAGAATAAACAAAACAAATAATATAAATACAACCTCTAACCATCACGAGGCTCGAAGAGTAGACCTCCCGCAATATAAGTAGCCAGTCCGGCTCTATGCTCCTGCAAATACTCATAAACAATACACCTGGAAAGGGACCAGGTCCTCAGAGGGACATAACAAGATACATAAAAGCATGCCATAAAGTAAATACTGTAAAAACTCAAGGGTGACCTAACCATCTAAGTGAAATACAACTTGAGGATAACTTGAGTGTATGGGAAAGTGTAGGCTAGACATATGCTGACGTAATTCACCAATCGTGACAACTGGCTAGTATATGCCACATATGCCCCCATAGGAGGGCGCTCAGTAATAACGTCCATCTCCGAAGAGCGTGGCATCAGTATAGTATATCGTCCATATCGCTCTGAGGAACGTGGCATCAGTATAATATAATGTCCATATCACCCCGAAGAGTGTGGCATCAGTGTAGTATATATCGTCCATATCACTCCGTCGAGTGTGGCATCAGTGTAAAGGAAGTGGGGTATCCCATACGCCTACAAGTCGTCCTCCCCGCCCAATGATCTATACATGTTGTATCTACCATACGCCTTAGCTACTATGCCTCGGCATCGTAACTTTGGCTCATAGTCTATCGTTAGAGCAATAGTCCATCCTTATAACCAAACAAGGACAAGGATGGGACCATCGTACCACGCTAGTCTATGCTCCGCCTACTAATAACTCTTAAGTCTTCTAACATGCATCACTATTAGCAGTTATATCCAATCCGTCGCACGACTTACACGTACAGGTGGCCAACCACATACGCAAGTCCGTGCCCTATATGAGACTCATAACACGTGTAAGAAATATTGTAGAAGCATGAAAAATACGCTGGATAGCTATACACAGCATGTTGATGCTGGGCAGCGTAAAAAGATGACCTCAGAGCCATCGACATGCAAACAGAGCTTTTTTGCTGGGCACAGCGTAAAATATAAAGCTCAAGGACTATCCACGTAAATGCAAAATGTCCAGGCTGCTTCAGCGTAAAAGGGGTACTACATCGCCTTTATGGCGTAAAACTTATCCGCTTTAAATGCAGCATTGAAGCGTACGAGGAACGCTTCGTATTCCCCGAAATAAACCTATCAAATCATGCAGTGAACCTGACGTCTGACTCCTGACAAAGAGTACTGCACGACTACCCAGACGACGACAATAATGATGGCGCGACACAGCGACCCAAACTGTCGTTTAGTGCCATTTTCTTGGCGTAAACCGCTTTTACGCATATAAAGTAATGCGCTGCCTAGTTTTACACAGGCAGACGTGAGCTTCTTACGCTCCGCAGAAGACAGACAGGCTGCCACGTCAAAAGCTGCTCTTCATACAGGGCTCGAGGCACATCTCTGTATTTAATGCACAGAAGGGTGACAGAGCCTCGAGGCACGTCTCTGCATTTAATAAATGATGACAGACCTTTGGGACACGCGTCTGTATTTAATGCGCGGAATAATTGCAAATCTTCGAGACACGTCTCTGGAATATGCTGCCTAGTTTTACACAGGCAGACGTGAGCTTCTTACGCTCCGCAGAAGACAGACAGGCTGCCACGTCAAAAGCTGCTCTTCGTACAGGGCTCGAGACACGTCTCTACATTTAATGCGCAGAATGATGGCAGATCTTCGAGATACGCCTCCACATTTAATACGCAGGATGGGGGCAGATCTCTGCATTTAATGCAAGAGATTTGATTATATCTCTAAAAGCCGTAATTTCGGCTAAGATGTCCACGTCATCACTTTGGTACATTACGCCATCTGGCTATAGGAGCACGCTGTACGCTATCTCCTTGGAATATGCCAACTCGGGCCACATTTGCATTGGCGCGTATTAAGGCTATTCGGTCCAGAATTCGCTCAAGGCCTCAGTCAGGGAAAGAGGATCAGCTATCTTCTATGCCCACTCGGCTTCTACGCCTATTCGGCTTCTATGCCCACTCAGCTTCTACACCTATTCGGCTTCTACGCCTATTCGGCTTCTATGCCTACTCGGCTTCTACACCTATTCGGCTTCTACGCCTATTCGGCTTCTATGCCTACTTGGCTTCTATGCCATGGTGATAGTTATTGGCTTCTACGCCAACCTCTTCTACGCAAAGGATAACTACCTACGTGACTTTTATGCCGTGATCTTCGTAGCAGTTATACGCGTTGTCTCTTAAAGGGACACGCGTTACACGCTCATTCAAAAGGTCATCTATACGCGGGCAACGGTTATTGTAACCATCGTGTAAAATGGTACTGTACTTTCCATTACTCGGTTTCTACGCCGACTGAGTGGTCACTGTCACTAAAACTCTATAAATAGAGACCTCTATTGATAGAGGTCCAAGGTCGGAAATTGGTCAAGAAAACTAAGGTCGACAACTCGGAGAATAGAAGTCGAAAAATCGAAGAACAGAGAGAGAAGAGTTCAGACAGAGAGTAGTGATCAACGATTTTGGCATCGAGCATCCACTCCCTCTTGCAATCTGTGAAGCATCTCCTCCTTCTACGGCATTTCTTCATCATCGTGTGGTCCAAGGGACAAAGTGATCGACTGCAGATCATACTCCTATAGCAATATTTACCCAGATTAAATAAATTGTACTCGACATCCTCGTATAGGATTAATTATACATCTTGTTTGTAAACCAAGAAGGGCGGGTTTCGTATAAACCTCATTTTCCATTTTCTTTCGTTTATTATCAAACAACAAGATGCAACTCTGCTGGGGACATCTTTCTCTTCTGATGAGGAAGCAATTGCTCAACACGATACGGTATCCGTGGGATCCGTAAAGAAGATACTGGTCGTCCAGTTCGACCAGTCTGCCTACGAAGATATGCTTCGAACAGGGGGTAGCTCTCACTCTCTCTCTTTCCAAGACAACAGGAAGCTGCGTAAGGTCTGGATGCCCAAGACATCCTCTACCATTCTTGTCGACTCTCCGACCTCTCCGACCAACGAGGTTGTAGCATCGCTCCCTCCGCGCCTTGCGCATAAAATTCAGTCACCCATCACTGACGGAATAGACAAAACTTCTGGAAATGCCTCAGTGCTAATCCAGAAGTATACTCCGCGCTCTGCGCATAAAATTCAGTCTCCCGTCCCTGACAGAACAGACTAAACTTCGGATAATGCCTCAGCGCTAGGCCCGAAGCCTACACTGCGCTCTGCGCATAAAATTCAGTCTCCCATCGATGACGTGGCAGACAGAATTTCTGACAATGCCTTAGCGCCAAATCAGAAGTTCCAAACGTGCTCTGCGTGTAAAGATCGCTCTGCCCTTCGCGAAAAAGCAGATGATCCCTGCAATCTACGCAAGGGAAAGCAAGTGGCGGACTGCTCAACTTCTCGGCCTTTACGCCAGCAAGGGAAGAATCTGCCCGCCCTCCAGATTACGCGAGGAGCTGACGGCCGACTAAGGACCTCATCGGCTTTACGCCAGCCCGAATTACGCCAGGAGAAGTCCCTCAGCGTAAAGAAGGCTCAATTCGCGGAAAGACACCCTCCTCGGGGATTATCCGCCACCCAGATGGCCAACTTGTTGTATACAGGTGGCACAGGGAAAACTATGGTTTCCAACATCCGCATGCCCACTGATGTGAACAGAAGAAATAAGCCATCTTCTTCTTCTGTAAATTCTCCTGACCTGCGTAAGTATCTGATCCAGAAACGCAAGGATAGGGGATCTTCCAGCATGTCTATTATGCCTCCTAACGAGCACTATTGTAATAGTCATAGGATTGTAATTAATTATTGCTGTTCTAAAGCAAAATGGTCGATTTTTGACCGGTTGAGCTACTCTCCGTCTTTCCAGGAAGAAGAGCCCACACATGCATCTGTGAACATGGCTTCACACATACCTAGAGGAAGATCGAGCTCAAGACGTCATCCCTCTAAAGCTCCGAGCCGAAGGAGATTCAACCTGCTCCTTAGAAACACTGAAGCTGGGGTGTTCCGGAATACCCGTTTGAGGTTACGACAACCGAGTTCGTCTCTTCTGATTCCGATGCTGGGGGTCGCCAGTTTCCCGAATCAGATGTTGAAAGTGTAGAGTCCACTTGATGAGAACATAAAATATTATATTTTTATTCCTTAATGTATACTCCTTTATGATCATTTGATGTCTAAAGATACTCATTATTTTTATATTTTGATCTAGGATGCAATTGGAGTCACTAAATGCAAAATGGAGCTAATTATCAATTCTGGACAGTTTTGATACCTTGTAGCAAAATGGTCATAACTTTCTCATCCGAAGTCCAATCGAGCTGATCCAAATTGATTCGGAAAGCTAAGTGATAGAGGAACAATTTTGATGTTTGAGTTTACCGAGATTCTGACTTCATCATAGACCAAATCACGCTTGAAGTTGAGTCAACTATGCTGTGCATAAAAAGTGGAGCTGAAATAACCATTTTCCAACTTGTTCAAAGATTTTATTTTATTGTTTGGGTTGTTGTAACTATTAGAGGATTTGTGGGAAGATATTGTGATCTTTAAAAAACTAATTTAGAGTCTATAAAAGGGATAGAGATCGGGAGAAAATGGAAGAACAATACACAACTCCTCTTCTTCTTCTCCAATATTTATTTGAAGTTTTCATGAACGGGCGGAGCTAAAAGTCTTGTTGGTCGAAGAAAACAGAAGCCTTGGAATCAATAAAATTGTGAGATCTAAATTATTTCATATGTTTGATTTATGCTTTGAGTATTGAATATTTTTCTATGCCTACTTTCATGATTGTTTTGTTTAATTACTACGAGGCCTACTAGTCTATTATCCATTTCGATCTACTACTAAATTAGACATCAAATCCGTAATTGTTTAATTTTTCAAATTTATGAAGCACCCAAGATTTAATAAACTGCTTTGTTTTATTAGATCTTAGGAGAAAAACTTTTGACAAAATTAAATGCAACCGCTTGTGCTTGTGTTGTTTTGCTTCATCGATCTCTTTGTTCTTTAAGAAATTACTAGATTAAATCTTCAGCGCTTGTCTTAGATTATTTAGTAATTAAAGATAATTAGATCACTTGTTTCTAATTATCTAAGCCTAAGAGAGATAGGAAATACTTCCAATGGTGAATATTCAAAGTATGATAATTTATGTTTGCATCAATGATCAATTTTAAGATTCCAATGGTGGATGTTGACTGAGACCAACAATTTTTCCTTTGATTGTTTTAATACGTTAATTGTTTTTAGCTCTTTTTAATTTGCTTTGATCCAAAACTTTCCCCCCCATCTTATTTCACATAGCATAAATATCAAACTAATTACTCTTCGTGGGAATGATCCTTACTCTCACTACTACATAATATTTCAAGAGTAAAGATTTTATTTTTGGGTGCCTACGACAACACACCAAATTTTGGCGCCGTTGCTGGGGACTAATTTTAGTTAATTTTTGTGCCTTTTGTGATCTTTTCTTATTATTAAATTATTTTTGTTTATTAGCAAATAAAAAACAAAAAAAACAAAATTTATTCTCATATACTTTTCTGTATTGCTTGCTATCATTTTATTACTTGTTTATGATTGCAACTCGATCTTCTAATCAAAGTGATTTTCAGAGTGATCCAGAAATAGAAAGAACTCTGCGCAGGTTAAGGAAGGAAGCTCAAAGAAACTCTAACGAGAACGACCCTGCTATGGATTTCTTACTCTCTTGTAAATCTAATCCTGAAGAAGAGGAAGTCATGGCTGCAAATAGAAGTTTGAAAGAACTTGCAACCCCTGATTTGAACCAACACCCTTTATGCATTACATTTCCTACTTTAGATGCTACTACTAGTTTTGAATTAAAATCCGGACTAATACATTTATTACCCACTTTTCATGGCCTTGTAGGTGAAGATCCTCACAAGCATCTAAAGGAGCTTTATGTGGTATGCACAACTATGAAACCTACGGGGGTATCCGAAGAGCAAATCAAATTAAGAGCCTTTCCATTTTCTTTAAAGGATTCAGCTAAGGATTGGCTCTATTATCTACCCTCTGGGAGCATTGTAACATGGAACGAAATGAAGAGACTATTCTTGGAGAAGTACTTTCCCGCTTCAAGGGCGGCCAATATCTGAAAAGAAATTTGTGGGGTAAGGCAACACAATGCAGAGTCTCTCCACGAGTACTGGAAACATTTTAAAAATTTATGTGCAAGTTGCCCCCATCATCAAATTAGCGAGCAGCTACTTATCCAGTACTTCTACGAAGGCCTTCTACCAACTGATAGAAGCATGATAGATGCTGCTAGTGGAGGAGCTTTGGTAGATAAAACTCCTGAGGCCGCAAGAAATTTAATTGCAAATATGGCGGCAAATTCTCAACAATTTGGCACTAGGCTAGATCTTCCATCTAGGCATGCTAACGAGGTAAATATTTCTTCCCTAGAACAACAAATTGCTAGTTTAACGTCTCTTGTTCGTCAAATGGCTGTAGGTAACATGCAAACAACAAAAGCTTGTGGGATTTGTTCAGTAGCAGGACATCCAACTGACATGTGTCTAACTCTTCAACAGGAGTCCAATGAACAAGTGAATGTGGTAGGTGCTTTCCCTGGACAACCACAAAGGAAGTACGATCCATATTCAAATACTTATAATCCAGGATGGAGAGATCATCCTAATTTCAATTATGGGAATCCATAAATAAATCATCCGGTCAATCAAAATTGCCCAAGTTACCAACAGTACAAGCAGCCATATCCTAAACAACAACCAAACCAAACTTCTAACTCTGGTATGTCTTTAGAAGATATTGTTAAGTCTCTTGCCACTAATAATTTATAATTTCAACAGGAGACAAGGGCTAGCATTCAAAGCTTGGACAATCAAATGAGCCAAATGGCTACAATAATTAATAAGCTAGAGGCACAAAGTTCTGGAAAATTACCATCTCAAACGATAGTAAATCCAAAAGAAAATGCAAGTGCAATCATTTTGAGAAGCGGTAAAGAGGTTGACATTCCAGTAAAAGAAGTACCTGCAACGTCAAAACAAGAAGAAGAGAAAAGCACCATGGCAGACACGAACGTCCCCAATGATGATGAGGTACCCAATTGTAAGTTTTCACCCCTTTGTGATTATAAGCCAGTACCTCCTTTTCCTCAAGCTTTAACAGAATCTAGAAAAATTGAACAAAATAATGAGTTATATGAGACTTTTCATAAATGTGAGGTAAATATTCCACTTTTAGATGCTATCAAACAAGTACCTCGCTATGCTAAATTTTTAAAAGAATTGTGTACAATAAAGAGGAAACAAAAGCTTAAAGGATATAAAAAGGTAAAAGTTGGGGAGAGTGTTTCTGCAGTAATTCAACGAAAACTCCCTACGAAATGCAAAGATCCTGGAATGTTTACTATCCCTTGTAAGATAGGTAACAATAAATATGAGAAAGCCATGTTAGATTTAGGAGCTTCTATCAATGTCATGCCATATTCTATATATGAATCTTTAAATCTTGGACCTCTGAATAAAACTGGTGTTGTGATTCAATTGGCTGATAGATCTAATGCCTATCCTAAGGGAGTAGTCAAGGATGTTCTTGTACAAATTAATAATTTAGTTTTTTCTGCTGATTTTTATGTGCTTGATATGGAAAATGGCGATCAAACTGCTCCAATTTTATTAGGAAGACCATTTTTAAAGACATCCAAGACTAAGATAGATGTTCATAGTGGCACACTTACTTTGGAATTTAATGGTAAAATTATTAAATTTAATATTTATGATGCCATGAAATATCCTAATGATGATAATACTGTTTATTCCATTGATGTGGTTGATTCTTTAGTACAGGATATTTTTGAACTTGATGGCAAAGATGTATTGGAAGTGGCCATTAGTGAGCATCTTGAAAAAGAGCATAAGGAGTTAGCTTTGAGTTCTGATTTGCAGGAAACTGTTGCAGCATTGAATAATTTTCCAAAAATACAACAATCAGGTAACGTTTCTTATATTTCATTACCAATTTCTAACAAGAGGCATTTACCCTCTATTTTGCAGGCCCCTATTCCAGAATTGAAGCCTCTCCCTAGTCACCTCAAGTATGTATTCCTTGCAGATGGAGGAACATTACCAGTGATCATCTCTAATAAACTTAGTGTACCACAGGAAGAAAAGCTTGTTCAGATCCTTAAGGAGCATAAGACGGCTATTGGTTGGACAATTGCGGATATAAAAGGAATTAGCCCGTCTACATGCATGCATCGCATCTTACTTGAGGAAGGAGCAAAATCTTCCCGTCAACCGCAAAGAAGATTGAACCTACCCATGATGGAGGTAGTAAAAAAGGAGATCCTAAAACTTCTTGAAGTTGGAGTGATCTATCCTATTTCGGATAGCCAGTAGGTTAGCCCAGTGCAAGTGGTTCCTAAAAAGACCGGGATAACTGTCATAAAGAATCAAAATGATGAGTTAGTTACCACTCGTGTCCAGAATGGGTGGAGGGTTTGTATAGATTATAGAAAATTAAATGCTGAAACCCGAAAGGACCACTTTCCTTTACCTTTTATTGATCAAATGCTTGAAAGGTTAGCTGGTCATTCTTACTATTGTTTTCTTGATGGTTATTCAGGTTATTTTCAAATTGCAATTGCTCCGGAGGATCAAGAAAAGACAACTTTTACATGCCCATTTGGAACTTTTGCATATCGTCGCATGCCATTCGGTCTTTGCAATGCCCCAGCTACTTTCCAAAGGTGTATGGTTAGCATATTTTTAGACTATGTTGAGCATATTATAGAAGTATTTATGGATGATTTCACAGTTTATGGAGACTCTTTTGATAAATGCTTGCATAACCTTACACTTGTTCTTCAAAGATGCATAGAAACTAATCTTGTGTTAAACTCTGAAAAATGCCATTTTATGGTTGACCAAGGTATAGTTTTGAGTCATATTGTTTCATCTAAGAGAATTGAGGTAGATAAAGCCAAAATCGATATTATTCAATCTTTACCTTATCCCTCTAATGTGCGGGAAGTTCGTTCTTTTCTTGGACATGCAGGTTTTTACCAAGATTCATCAAAGAATTCTCCAAAATAGCGTTATCCCTTTATAAGTTGCAACAAAAGGATGTAGCTTTTGAATTTGATGAAGCATGTAAAAAGGCATTTGATACACTAAAGAAACTATTAACTTCTACCCCAGTTATCCAGCCCCCTGACTGGAACATGCCTTTCGAGATAATGTGTGATGCAAGTGATTATGCAGTAGGTGCTGTTTTGGGTCAAAGGATTGTAAGAGCATCTCACGCCATTTATTATGCTTCAAGAACTTTGAATAAGGTGCAAAAAAATTATTCTATTACTGAAAAAGAACTTTTAGCTGTTATTTTTGCTTTAGAAAAATTTTGATCTTTTTGCTTTGGTACTAAAGTCATTGTTTATTCTGATCATGCATCTCTTTGCTATTTGATGACGAAGAAAGAAGCAAAACCAAGGTTAATTCGATGGATACTTCTCTTAAGTAAATTTGATTTGGAGATCAAAGACAAAAGAGGGACAGAAAATCGTGTTGCAGATTATTTAAGTCGTTTAGTTCATATGGAGGATGAACTTTGTTTACAAGAAACGTTCCCTGATGAGCAATTGTTTGCTTCAAGTGTGACATTGCCTTGGTATGCAAATATTGTAAATTATTTGGTTACTAATATGTTTCCTTCTGGCTTGTCAAAGGCTCAAAGAGATAAGATCAAAAGTGATACCAAATACTATGTATGGGATGACCCATACTTATGGAAACACTGTGCAGATCAAGTGATAAGAAGGTGCGTTCATGAAAATGAAATTATTTCAATTCTCACCTTTTGTCATTCTTATGCATGTGGAGGACATTTTGGAGCGAAGAGGACGGCAAAAAAAGTATTAGAATGTGGTTTCTATTGGCCGTCTTTATTTCGTGATTCATATTCTTTTTGTAAAACATGCAACAATTGCCAAAAGACAGGTAATATATCTCAAAGGAATGAAATGCCACAAAATCCTATGCTATTTTGTGAAATTTTTGATGTTTGGGGCATCGATTTTATGGGACCGTTTCCTGTATCTTTTGGTTATGTTTATATTTTGTTTGCTGTTGATTATGTATCAAAATGGGTAGAAGCTAAAGCTACTAGGATTGATGATTCTAAAGTTGTTTCAGATTTTATCAAATCCAACATATTCTCCAGGTTTGGGATTCCAAGAGCCTTAATAAGTGATCGAGGTACTCACTTTTGCAATTGAACCGTGGAGACATTGCTGAGAAAGTACCATGTGACCCACAAGGTGTCAACTGCCTATCATCCACAAACTAGTGGACAAGCGGAAGTGTCAAATAGAGAGATCAAGTCCATCAATGAAAAGACGGTCAATCCAAGTAGAAAAGATTGGAGTTTGTGCTTGGATGATGCTTTGTGGGCATATAGAACTGCATACAAGACGCCTATCGGTATGTCACCTTACCGGTTGGTGTTTGGGAAACCATGCCATCTTCCTGTTGAGTTAGAACACAAGGCTTATTGGGCTATCAAGAGTTTCAATATGAAGGCATATGAAAATGGAGAACATAGGAAGTTACAACTACAAGAGTTGGAGGAAATTCGCAATGACGCCTATGAGAATGCTAGAATTTATAAAGAGAAGATGAAGAATTTTCATGACAAGATGATCTCTAGGAAGGTGTTTCTAGTTGGTCAAAAAGTCCTTCTATACCAGTCACGACTTCATCTTTTTCGGGTAAATTGCGTTCTCGTTGGATTGAACCTTTTATTGTTACTAATTTTTTTTATCATGGTGCAGTTGAAATTCAAAGTTTAGCAACTTCCAAAGTGTTCAAGGTAAATGGCCAAAGGCTCAAGCTTTTCTATGAAGGTTTCAAAGTAGAGAATGCGGATGAATTGGACCTTGAAGATCCAAGTTATATCAATTGAAGGAGGAAACATCCACGACAATAAATAGAGGCAACCCAAGGGGAGTTTGTTCTTATTCTTATTCTTTCATTTTTTTTATTTTTTTTATTTTGCCTTTTCCTTGCATTTCACCTTACATTGGGGACAATGTCAATTTTAAGTGTGGGGGAGGGGATTTACTTTATTTTAAGCATTTTTAGTTCGCTATTTTTCTAAATAATAATAATAATAATAATAATAATAATAATAATAATAATAATAATTTTTTTTAATAAAAGAATTTTGGTTTTTAATGATTTTTGGTTGTGTATGTCATAAGTAAGATTCAACTAAATTTGAAAAATTCATAACATGATTGAATAAATAATTTTTTTTCAACTTAGAATTAATTAGTCTAGTTATTTTTTATTGAAAATGGTAGTATCTAAATTGGTAGACAAAAGCCAGTGAGGATTTGAGCCTTTAGACTGACACATCAGTCTCATTATTCTTTCATGAGAGATATTCTTCCACTGATTTGTTTCTCTAGAACTTGCTTTGATTCTCTTCGAGGTCACATTGACACATGCATGCATGAACATGATTAAGACCATCTTTGTTATGCGTTACATAAGCCAAATAGCCCACCTTGTAATTAATTTTCTTTTTGTTGAACCCCTTTGATCTTTATTGTCTTTTTCTTGGTATACCCACATTACAAGCTTTCAACCAATAATATTTATACCTTTACCCAAGTCGCAAAGCTAGTGGAGCATTGTTGATCATTATGATATGTATGGGTGTACGAAAAAATAAGAGTGGGGGTATCTAAATTTGTGGTTTGGTTACAACCCACAAAATGGAACATATTTTCATCCTCAAATTTCCTAAGTTCCATTATTGTTATTAAAAAAAAAGAAAAAAAAAGAAAAAAAGAAAAAAAGAAAAAAAATAAGGGTGGAAGTTGTTTTACATTGTTTAAATGCTTTAAAAGTCAAATTGAAGAAGAAGTTAAATGGAGTGATTGATTTTACATGTTTTATATTGATCTTGAGTTAATTCAATTTTGCTCCATTAGTTTTGATGGTTTTTGAGCTACACTCCCAAATATATCCCACCTTAATCCTAAGCCACGTTACAACCCATAAAAATTCCTTATGATTTATGTTATGCATGTGATCCCAGTAGTGGAGAATGAGAAGATATGCAAGCTTATGGTAGATCATTTCTTTTGGAATGAATTTGGGTGAAATATATACCTTTAAACACATGAGAGTTGAGTATTTATTCCGAAAGGGTCTACCTATTTAGTTTACTCCATTTTTCAAGTAAAAATATCTACTAAGTAATTAGAAGTTATTAAAAAATATATGTTCATGATACGTTATGAGTTTTGAAGAGCTTGGTTATTTTTTATTTATGACATTGCAACCTTGATTTCTTTTTGGAAAAATAAATTAGAGTTTCGCCCGAGGACGAGCAAAGGTTAAGTGTGGGGGTATTTGATGAGAACATAAAATGTTATATTTTTATTCCTTAATATATACTCCTTTATGCTCATTTGATGTCTAAAGATACTCATTATTTTTATATTTTGATTTAGGATGCAATTGGAGTCACTAAATGCAAAATGGAACTAATTATCAATTCTGGACAGTTTTGATACCTTGTAGAAAAATGGTCATAACTTTCTCATCCGAAGTCCAATCGAGCTGATCCAAATTAATTCGGAAATCTAAGTGATAGAGGCACAATTTTGATGTTTTGAGTTTCCCGAGAGTCTGGCTTTATCATGGACCAAATCACGTTTGAAGTTGAGTCAACTATGTTGTGCACAAAAAGTGGAGCTGAAATAACCATTTCCCAACTTGTTCAAAGATTTTATTTTATTGTTTGGGTTATTGTAACTATTAGAGGATTTGTGGGAAGATATTGCAATCTTCAAACAACTAATTTAGAGTTTATAAAAGGGATAGAGATCAGGAGAAAATAGAAGAACAACACACAACTCCTCTTCTTCTTCTCCAATATTCATTTGCAGTTTTCATGAACGAGCGGAGCTAAAAGTCTTGTTGGTCGAAGGAAACAGAAGCCTTGGAATCAATAAAATTGTGAGATCTAAATTATTTCATATGTTTGATTTATGCTTTGAGTATTGAATATTTTTCTATGCCTACTTTCATGATTGTTTTGTTTAATTACTAGGAGGCCTACTAGTTTATTATCCATTTCGATCTACTGCTAAATTAGACATCAAATCCGTAATTGTTTAATTTTTCAAATTTATGAAGCAACCAAGATTTAATAAACTGCTTTATTTTATTAGATCTTAGGAGAAAAACTTTTGACAAAATTAAATGCAACCGCTTGTGCTTGTGTTGTTTTGCTTCATCGATCTATTTGTTCTTTAAGAAATTACTAGATTAAATTTTCAGCGCTTGTCTTGGATTATTTAGTAATTAAAGCTAATTAGACCGCTTGTTTCTAATTATCTAAGCCTAAGAGAGATAGTAAATACTTCCAATGGTGAATATTCAAAGTATGATAATTTATGTTTGCATCAATGATCAATTTTAAGATTCCAATGGTGGATGTTGACTGAGACCAACATTTTTTCCTTTGATTGTTTTAATACTTTAATTGTTTTTAGCTCTTTTTAATTTGCTTTGATCCAAAACTTCTCCCCCATCTTATTTCACATAGCATAAAGATCAAACTAATTACTCTTCGTGGGAACGATCCTTACTCTCACTACTACATAATATTTCAAGAGTAAATATTTTATTTTTGGGTGCCTACGACAACACACCACCACTTCTATAGAGACCTATACTAATCCTTCAATAACACCCAGGGAGATGGGAGTCTATGCCATTGGAGATGAAGGCGAGGAAGCTTCCCCGTCGGGGAGCACTGAGCAACGCATTGTTGTACTGGAGACATCCCTGAAGGAGATGCAATCCATGATGGAGAACATGCACCAGATGATGCTGACTCAACACACAGCTGCTATGGCTCAAGAATCGGTCCCTCCAGCTCAGATACGTGTGGGGGTGGACTTACCACCATCCAATGCGATCCAGGAGCCTGCTCTAGATCAAGAGTCAGCAGTTCCTCCGCTTCCTCACTCGAAGAATGTATTACCTCCCGTTGGAGTCGCGATGCAACCAATTCCTCATTACTCCGTGGTCCCGCTACTAGCGGAAGATCCGATGCAGGCAGTACGGGAGTTGAAAGCCCAATTTGACGCCTTGAAGCACAAAGATCAGCTCAAGAAATTGGGAATCATCCAGCCTTACCCAGCTATCTGGAAAGAGGTCCCTTTCCCTCCTAGATACAAACCATAGACTATGGCTTTGTTCGAGGGAAAAACATCACCGAGCCAGTACATGAACTACTTCAGTATGATGACGGTGTTATTACAAGAGATGACGCCCTCCTCACTCGGGTGTTCAAGGGCTGTCTCTCGGGAGTGGCTTATCAGTGGTACCGTAGCCTGGCGGACAACTGTATTACTTCCTTTGAAGACTTCAAGGCTTTATTCTTCACACGAGGGATGGACATGTCTATTTCCTCTCTCATCGAGGTGAAGCAGAAGGAAAAAGAGAACGTTCGCACTTTCATCGAACGTTTTCGTCAAGCCACTTTGCAAATGCCTCCAGGAGTTCCAAACTCGGCATTGGTGGACATTTGCAGGAAGAACCTTCTTCCCGTGATCTCTGTATTCATAGGACCATATCAGTTCCATGATTGTCCCTCGTTCATCATCTCAGTGGTAGCCACAGAGGACAACAGTCAGAAGGCACGCGATAATGGCATCATGATCTCTGCTTCTGATAAAGGCAAGAGGTCATCCTCCAATAGCGACCATCCTCGGGGTTCCAAAGGAAAAGAAGCTCTGGCGATCAACATGTCTAGGTAAAAGACTGTGGCAGCCACACAGACAAAACCTGGGACTTCCAGGCCCATTGAAGTGTACTCTTTTGACGACGACGATATTCCAAGCATATTCGAGTGTCTCGTCAATAGTGACAAGATTACCCTCCCTAAGGTGAGGCGGCCCAATAAAGCCGGCAGTACCAATAACCCCAAATACTGCATCTTCCATAGATACATACACCACCCCACAAATGCGTGTTATGTACTAAAGAGGAAGATCCAAGAGCTAATCGATGCCAAGGCTATCACTCTGTGCAACAGCGAGAAGATGGTTACCGCCAACATGATCTCCCTATAATTTGGCAATCTGCCTCCCCAAGAAGTCCCGGATGGTGTTACACCTATTTCCCAAACAGCGATGAACATCGTTAATCTCCCTCCAGCTAGAGGTCAAAATCATAACCTGGTACCCCTAACTACCCAGTGAGATGAGATTATGTGGGTTCATCCAGATATGGTATCGGAGATCGAGGAAGAAACTCAAGCTGCTAAAGCTAAAAAGAACTCGAAACGTAAACCATGTCACATGGTTGCGGTACACCCAGCATCAAAAGACGAGGTCCTGGCTACTGGAACCCGTTCAGGGAAAGCTTACCTCAAGGACTATGGAGCAAGTCAAGAAGATGCACAGGCGGACGCTTCGGCTACCAAGCCTTCAGAACCAGAGCCCGCCGTACCAGAGGCCGGTCCTTCGAGACCAACTTCGACGGACAAGGGGAAGCAAAAAGAAGTACGCTTCGATAAACCTTTAAAAAACATTCAAAACAAAGGTTTAGAGAAACCATACAACTTCGACATCCTGGCCCAATTGGCTAATACACCAGCCAGGTTGTCCATCTTCGAACTACTCAGGCTCTCTCAAGACACTCGTCAAGCCCTGAGTGAAGCATTGATGCAGGCGGATGCATACTTGACCCAGTTCAAGTCTCCTGAAGAAGAACCCGTGGCATGTCCTCAATGCCATAGTGTGATGGAGGTGATCCCGAATATCACTTTCACTCAAGAGGACATGATGTTGAAACACAACAAGCATGACAGACCCCTCTATTACACCGGATACGTCGGTTCTATGGAGGTCGACCGGATTCACATAGATCTGGGATCATCAATCAACATCATTCCTCATAGTCTGCTTAGACCACTGAGGATTCCTACCAGTGAATTGGCTTACACCACCACTACAATCGTGGGTTTCAACGCCAGAAAAAGTAAGCCGTTAGGGAAAATTCGTCTGAGGATCCAAATTGGCGACCTTAGATTAGTGGCCACATATTACGTCATTGATTCAGAGGTATCCTACAATATTCTGCTGGGCAGACCTTGGATCCACGACCATAACATCGTTCCTTTGACTCTGCATCAATATTTTAAATATGTAGATGTCCAAGGAACAGTACAAACGGAGTTCGCTGACCTGAACCCGTTTAAAGGGGTAGAATCCTACTACTTAGATGCCGTGTTGTACTCTCAAGACTACATGGAAGAGGTGTCAGGCGAAGCAGAGAAGGAATCCCACCGGGAGCCAGAAGAACCCTCTGCCAAGCAACCTCTGTCAATCAAGGTAAAAGGGCGAACTACTTGTCCAAAAGTCATGGAGCCCACAGCTATCCACCTGAACAAAACCAGGTCAGGAAAAGGAGGTGATCCCCTAGTGATCACTTTGAACCAGAAGCCTCCACCCTTGGTCATCAACCTTCGGCGCAGCAAACAGCCGATTGATGTAAAAACAACCGGGAACGTGGTTTCTGATGATAATAAAGGTCCTCTTTTCCAGTACATCGACGCTCAAGTTCTGAATCAGGAATCCTCTCCCCACGACGATATAGAACCTATAGCATAAAAATTCTTGGAGGCTATAGATTCCTATCATCTGTATATGTGGGAAGTAGTGTCATCATCCAATGTCACCATGACATATGGACTACATGAGGATTCTATCTTCATTGTCCCGCCTACTCGCACCAGTCAGCGTTCAATAGTCTTCGGCCGCATGCGCAAGGAACCGACTGTACAAGAAGATTCTTTCGATGACGATGCTGGTAAAATGCAGGTTCACAGATACAGCCCGCAAGCTTTAAAAATTATGCAAAGTATGGGTTATGACTTGAAGCTGGAACCAGGCCTCAACTACGGGAAAGGCAGACGATGCCGCTGGACGGTGATCCCTACTGTCAACAAACTCGTTTTGGGTTAGGGTATGCCACCTTTCTTGCAACTTCTGAGTCAAATGAGGATATCCTTTCCTCTTCTCAAAATGGCTCGCTGCCCTCCGGCTCATCTGATGCTCTCGAATGAACATTATCAGTAAATACGGTATCGGCAGATTCCTTCGAAGCAGACAAAAAAGAATCTGAACTGTTTGAGAATGACGCTTGGGCTCAATAAATGGATTCACAATGGGAATTCCGATTCGAGTAGAGAGAACCTCCCACTGAAGATGAAGTTATCCGGATCAATATTGGGGATGAACTTTCGCCAAAACCGATATTTATCAGTAATAATCTTTCCGAAGAAGAAAGGGAAGAAATCATCCAGCTGATAAAAGAATATATCGACGTCTTTGCGTGGAATTATGAGGATATGCCAGGTCTTGATCCAAAGGTGGCTACTCATAAACTCAATATACTGCCCGATTCGAAGCCTGTGAAGCAGCACCAACGCCGGTTCCGTCCGGATATGATGGACGCCATTGAAGCTGAAATCAAGAAGTTGATAGCCTGCGGTTTCATCCGGGAAGAACAACATCCCGACTGGGTCGCCAATGTCGTCCCGGTCATAAAGAAAAATGGGAAAATACGTGTCTGCATCGATTATCGAGATCTGAACGCAGCCTGCCCCAAGGATGAGTTTCCTCTTCCCATCACAGACGTCATGATTGACAATACATGTGGTTTTGAACGCATGTCTTTCATGGACAGATTTTCAGGATACAATCAAATCAAGATGCATCCTGGAGACGAGAAGCATACTTCCTTCCGGACACCATTGGGGGTATATTGCTATACGGTCATGCCATTCAGATTGAAGAATGCCGGGGCTACGTACCAACGGGCTATGAGTAACATATTCCATGAGCATTTACGCAAGATAGTAGAATGTTACGTAGACGATGTAGCTGTCAAAAGCTGCCTCAAGGATAATCACATCCGAGACTTGAAGACAGTATTTGAGTTGATGCGCCAACATCAACTCAAAATGAATCCTACAAAGTCCTTTCTTGGTGTATCTAGTGGCAAATTCCTGGGATTTGTCATTACCGCCAAAGGCATTCAAGTGGACCCTGATAAAGTCAAGGCCATCTTAGAAATGCGACCGCCCCGTAATATGAGAGAACTCAGGGGATTTTAAGGTCGTCTGGCTTATATCCGGAGATTCATATCCAACCTCTCTGGGAGATGTCAGCCTTTTTCTCGTCTCATGAAGAAAGGTGTATCCTTCGTATGGGACGAAGCTTGTCAGCAAGCGTTTAATGATATCAAACGCTACCTCAGTAGTCCGCCAGTTCTGGTGCCTTCCGTCATAGGAAGACCATTCATACTGTATGTTTGAGCGATGGATCATTCTCTGGGAGCTCTTCTCGCACAGAAGAACGATATGGGTCATGAACAGGCTATCTACTACCTCAGCAGGATGATGGTCGGAGTCGAACACCGGTACAATCCAGTGGAAAAAAAATGCTTGGCTCTGATGTTCGCTATCCAGAAAATACGACACTATGTCACGGGCCAGACTATTCATATCATCTCCAGGATCAATCCTCTTCGGGTATTGATGAACAAGCCAAGTGTTCTTAATTCCTGACTCGCGACTTGGGCGATGTTATTAACACCGTATGACATGGTGTACGTCCCTCAGAAGTCCATCAAAGGCCAAGCATTGGCTGATTTTCTAGCTGCTCATCCGATCCTGGAGACCTCCAAACTGTACGAGGACATTCCCGACGAAGTTGTAGAATGTAATTCCGCAATGGAAAGGGATGCATGGCAACTTTTCTTCGATGGTGCCTCCAGGACTGGTCCCAGGGGAAACGTGGTTTTGGGAGTAGGAATTGTCCTGGTTACTCCTGATAAGCTCATCATCTACCGAGCATAATCTCTTAGCGAGCCATGTTCTAACAATGTGGCAGAGTATAACGCTCTATTAATCGGGCTCCAAGTCGCTAAAGAATTGGGCGTCGAATCTCTGGAATCTTTCGGTGATTCTCTGCTGATCGTCAATCAAGTCAGAGGAATATACGAAGTCCAAAATCCAGACCTCATCCCCTATCAGCGAGTAGCGGTCGAGATAGCCATGACATTCAAAGGATTCTTCCTAGAACATGTGCCACGATCTCAGAATCTGGAAGCTGATGCCCTAGCCAGTCTAGCTGCAGATTTAGCTATTGTCACGACCCGCACCCGGAATTTGGGCATGAGTCGTGTGTACGTCCAGCCTACGCCGCAGCATCAGCGGTAGAACGCTGTCTAGGTCAAGTAACTATCTAATCCATCTCACAAGAATACCCAACTCCATAAGGAGACGTGGATATCATAAAATAATGCTGGATACTCAATCACATAAACTAAGCACGATGAGATATCAAGGTAAGCAAAGAAATACAAGACAAGTCTAACGACAAAATAGTCATACCTGCAATCAGTGACATCCAAACCCCAAGTGTCGGAAACAAATCCACTAAGGTCACAGTCTGGAAAATGTTTTCCAGTCAGGAAGGAGCAAAGTACATCTCTAAATAGCAGTTCTATATTAATGATATAAACTATGTAGCTGTTCTAGATGGAAATATACGAGATGCATGTATAGGTACGAGAAATGTACAATAAAAGAAATACTGGAAATACTGTAAGTAAATGCAGGGAAAGAAAAGATATGTCAATGAGCAAGAAACCTATGACTAAGTGTGTGAGTACTAGCTTTAACATGTGATCGACTTGGGAACTTGATCAGGCTGGCTATATGTGATTAACTATGATTCATGTAAGGTCAGGCTAACCATTGGTTAGCTATGATGCATGTAGAGGTCAGGCTAATCATACGTAATAGCTATGAAGCATGTAAATGGTCAGGCTGCACCCGACGTGAGATGTGGGGTGAGCTATGATGCATGTAGAGTTGGATATGATCACATATCTATACTAAAATACTCCCCACCCCGACTGGTATAGTAGATCCAATCATGGTACGCTATGGCACGGGATTCCCTAGGGAGGTAGCAAGTCTCCCCGGAAATCAGTGTCTGTACATGCACAAGATAACAAGGAAATAAGTCTCGTACAAGCTACACCATGAAAAAGGAATAACATCTCATGACGAGATCCGTATACACCAATCCGTGTAACCATCGTGTCAAGAGCATGGACATTTACACTAGATATAGTGAACATAGGAGATATCATAATTTAGAAACTAATCAGTGAATGTACTCGCCTTGGGTCCTGAGCAAAGTGTGAGGATCGATGTCCAAAGTGGGATCACAATGACCTAAATAAATGAATAATGCATCAATACAAGGTTTGAAATAAACACAAGCTAAACTAGTTCAAATCTAGGTCATTAGGCCAAGTCTAAGTCAAAATAATCAAACTAGATCAACTCTTGGTCGAACTAGCTAATTCTAGGTTGTATGAGTCCATCTCTAGGATATTGGATCCATACACTATGTATCTAGGCTATACTGTAATTTACATTAGTATTAGTTACCTTGGCTTTGAGTTAATCCTTGGTACCAACACCAATCTATTCATTTGTATCCCAAAACCAATGTTTCTCTAAACCTCACTGCCTAAAGCTGCTACTGCACTGTAATCTTTCACTCACACATAGGTGAATTGGAGCTCACAGAGGGAACTAACTCACACAGATAATATACACTGAAACTAAGTATACACAGTTCACACACATAGTGAACTCACTGATAATCAATTCACTCTCTGAAGTTGCCCAGACCTACACACACAGCTATACTCTTGAGACAACCACAAGCCATTAGTTGGATCAACCAGGTAGGTCTGAACATTTGTTCATTCTTACACATGCATGGCCAAAACCAATTTACTGATACACTAGTCAACTACACCTAGATACAACCAAATAGGATACTCACATAGCCAAAATTCCCTATTCAAGCACTCACACCTCACTGATACTCACTCTCAGGGTCACTTAATTCCTATTCCACACCCACACACCTCACTGATACACTGGTTCACAGTATGCTAAGGGAATACTGATACACTACACAGGTTCTCCTACACAGACAGTCCCTCAGGTTGACACACACAGGATACACACAAGTCTGATACTCTACATATTAATTGAGACACATAGGTAACACACACACACTAACATTCACACAGGCATCCTCACTACACTCTATACTGATGCACTCTCACATAGCTATCTAACACACACACAGATTTCAAATAGGTTGACACAGTTACTGAATTTTGGTACATGGACACAGGTGCACTACACAGAACTGAATCCTGCACACACAGTAATCTGCACACTGAGAATACACAGGTATTCACAGCCCTCACACCCTGCACTCACTGGTTCCTGAGATAAACACACAGGTAAAACCTATCTAGCTGATACCTAACACACTCTGCACACTAAGACACTCACAGCACTCACTCACTGCTCACTCTTACAGTGCTACACAGGTAGACACGGGTTTTAGTTTGTGCACAACTGCACACTGATACACTGCTCTCTCTCTTACTCTCTCACAGAAATTGCACACACAGATTTTATACACATAGGTACTCACTAACTGATACATAAGTTGCACACAGCTACACATTAGAACATGGGAAATTCTTACTGAACTTAACCCAATGCACACTAACATAATTCCTACTGATACTAAACACATTTCAACCCCCAACTAAACTGATACACACACAAACAGGTATCTAGCACACTGACACCTCTCAATACTCACTCACAGAATCCCCTAATCAACCCCAATGTCTGATACACAAAACCTGGCCCGACTCTACACTCTAATGCACACATACACACAGCTACTGAAGAAACCAGACACCACAGGCACTCACAATCCCCTACTGAACTCATATGCACTGATACATAACTTCTAAAACTAACTCACTGAATACAAACTACTACACACAGATATGTTGAAACTGCTCCCTGAAACTTAGTCACTCACACATAAGACACTGATACACAGTATCAGTTAACTCACTCACTCACACACGTGTACACAGCACAACACAGTTAACTACTCATACATGTATATATATATATATATATATATATATATATATATATGGGTCCTAAGAACTATGAAAAATATTTATCCTTCTTGGCATAACAACAAACACCTAGTATGTGGAAAATCGAATTTCACCTAGTTACTCATGAATCCAAACTTAAAACCCTAAAAATCAAGATCAAATCTATGTGTATATGATGAAATATGTCTACATGTAAACCCCTATGATTTAGGGTCCACAAAAATTGGGGAAAACCAATGTAGGTCACCAAAACCCAAATAAAAACCCTAAATCAAAATCTACACAGTAGGGGGTTTCCTAATGGCAATAATCAACAGAAAACAGAATTAAAAGAAATTAAAATTCAGATTTTACCTATAGGGAGACGTTTTCCCTATGAAGGTTCTTCTTCCCCAAGGTTTCTTAACCCAAGCTCCTTGTTTCCCTTGCTTTGGAGGAGGAAGATGGAAACCCTAGGGTTAGATTCCGAATTTTGGGGTGGGGAAAAGGCTTTTCTAATGGAGGCTAGGGTTTCTTTCTTCATGAAGGAGAAAAGGTTTGAGGGTGGCTCCCTTTTATATTAAAAACTAGGTTAGGGTTTCAAATGCATAGGTTTAGGTTAAACCCCCATGTTAGGTCATGCAGAACTCAATTAACTCAGGTTTAGTCATTCTAGGGTTTGAGGTTCAACCCTAAAATTGGAATTCTAGGGTTTGTCTAGAATTTGGGTTTCAAACTAGGGTTTAGTCATTAGGTTAGTCCTAATGAGTTCTAGTGTTTGACCTAAACCAAACACAACTAACAACATATAAACAGTTTTAAAAACTCAGCAGATTAATTAAATACATAATTATTCAAAATAGTGAAATTACACAAATACCCTAATCTGGAAATGTGGTAGTGACAAGTCTACCCTCCTTAAAAGAATTTTGTCCTCGAAATTTAAAGTCCTCATAGTAGTGTTTACTCATACACATTGTTATTTTCCATAAATAGTGAAATTCAACAACCCACATAATCCTGAAATAATCCACCTTGTCGTTTCGCAATTTTCAAAAATTTTCGAAATTACTATATTCCTGAAATATCCTCAAAAATAAAAATCAGTTTCCATTTCCTCACAATACTCACCAGTGCGACACTTAGAGATCCTCCTAATGCAACGTCCAAAAATTTTATAACTTGCGGTCAAATAAATATAATGACAATCTCCTAAATTTCTCAAATTTTTTTTTAAATTATATCATAAACAACCTTCCTAAGATTAATAAATCCTCAATTCTGCCATGTTACATTTTTAATCCTTTATTTAATCAATATTTATCCTCAAATTTTAATCGTCTTGCCTCTCTTGTCAAGTCATAACCCCTTTATGAATCTTCGTCAGGGTCAAACCGCAATACTCATGGTCCAAAAATATTTCCTACAATCATACAACATGCAACCTGAGGGGAAATATGTACGGTCATGATGTCTTTTGTCATGGTATTACAGTCTCTGTATCAGGGTATACTACTAACTACATTCTAACAAGAAAATTACGAATACAAGCCACGGTGCTAGGGAATCAATCATCAGAAGACGAAAACAACATGAGAAAAAGAAGAAACCTGCTAACATATTTCTTGCGGTACCTCCTATCTCTAACATACTCTTAACTCTGGCACATATACTAACTAATTCCTATTCCTGTACACTGATATCCCTATCAACTAACCTTTAGTCCACAACATCCATGATTATATCCTCATTGCATACACCTGCTTATTAATACTTAAATCTGATACCAAGATTCTCTAATAAACCATGGTTCAATAATGCATCTAAGTTTGATACCTCTATCTCTTTAGTACCACATTCTCTGTCAGTTCTCGTTCCTACTACAATTGTCCATACTATTGTTCCCATCACTCCAGTGTACACCAAGTGTAACACCATACTAAGTACTGCTCTTCCTAATACAACTCTAGATGGACATCCAAGTCAGTCTGCGGTGCCATCTCAATCATACTCAAGTCATCAGATCCTTACACCTGTATATCATCTACTCCTATATTTAATATTCATATTTCTCATCTACCATAAAATTAATCCTCAAAATAATCGTCAAGGTTTAACTTCTTGATCAACTTAAAAATAATTTGCATATACCTCCTCAAAGTCAGATACTCAACATCGAAATAAAATTTAATCACTTCTAAAATCTTTGTAGCCTTGACCATGTTTATGGAATCAAAATTTGAACACTCAAATTTTTTTTTTTGACATAAATCTCAACTCTTCAATAATTCTCAAAGTTAAAATTCATTTCCACTCTTTAATTTTAGAAATCCACAAATATACATATAAGTGCTCACGGTCTCTAATACTCGAGGTGCACTCAATACATCTATTGTCTACAACTGTGTACTAAAATTGTACTGCCCGAATCGCTTGCACTATTACCTCCAATGATCAAAGTTATCATCACATGTATTTTCTTCCATGATTTTTAATCTATATTAATTGGTATATCATCTAATTATTATCACACAGAGTGCTTACTGTTATTAACGTCATTCTCGACTAATCCTCGGAATAGAATCATTGGCACTCTTGGTATTATATTACTAGCTTCATTAATGAATCATCTCATCAAGCTCATTAGAACTCATGTTTACCTGTACCTTATATAATACTCATGTTTCTTTACTCTCATGGGCATGTATATGGTTCATCTCGATTGATGTATAGGTATTCCCTTTAACCTTCTACAGCCTGTTAACTAATCTGTGATACGCCTCACCATTACCAATTTCTGATATTTCTCTACTCATGACACCTCATTATAACTCCTCATGCATATAAACTTCTTTACCTTTAACACACCCGATATCAATCATCAAATTTGAACATCATGCTCCATTAATCCTTAACACAATTCCTGGATACTCAATTGTTCACATAGATCACTCAATTACATAATCACGATTTTTTTTTCCAGGACGGGTATACCGGCTCTGATACTAACTCTGGGAACTATCACTGATACTCTATACTCTCCTTTACTCTCAGTCTCTAATGACACTTATCCTAGAACCGTTGTTACAAGGTACTATGCTATGAGTTAACTCTAGATTAAGGCCTACTGTTCACATGTCCAACTAGAAAACACTTACACTCACTAGCAACACTAAGTCAATACTAATACTCAAGACACAGACATAATTACAAGTCACTAATTATCATACTAACAAGGATCCTTAAAGAAATAAGACTCAAAAAGGAATTGGATCAAGGACTGAAGGTATCTTTACTGCTAGTAAAGAAAAGAAGCGATGGAACAAAGTCCTGAAATAACAAAAATAGATAAGTCTTGAGATGAGACTTTAAGAACCATTTTAAGATACAACCTAATAATCATACATGTCTGTCAGAAATCATGACACTCAGAATCCTCGCCACGCCAGTAAGCATAATGCGATAAACGACAGGTTACGTAACTAAGGTATGCAACTCTATAATCATGTCATCTAGAATCTCCGTCACGCCAACCGGTATGGCTGCGAGAGACTCTAAGTTTCATAACTAAAGTATGTACATCCAAGTCAGGTTCCTACGTTCTCGTCACGACAGCTAATATGGTTGCGATAAACTCTAGGTTCCATAACCAAAGTAGACGTTTTACCTTTCTCACTGTCCTCATCAACATATGTCATTAGATGATACCGTAAAGTTTAGTCCGTAAAATTCATCTCGATAAAAAATCAAACTTAACAACGACACCAAGAGTTAAATTTAACAACTGGTCAACAAGAATCAAACTCAACAATGATACCAAGATTTTAATTTAATGACTGATCAACAAGAATCAATTTCAATAACAACAAGAGAAAGCGGACGAAAACAAGGAAAAAGATTTAAATTGGAAATTATAATAAGATTCTCAAGGGGTCATCCAAGGAATCTCTCAAGAATTTTTGTGATTGAGTATCCTCTCTCATCCTAGTATCCTATGTCCTATATTCTATAGCAGACACGCAGTAGTGCAACTAAGACGTCGCACTACCACGACATCGCACAACTTGCAAAGTCAGACCTGCATGGGCCACCACTAAAAACGTGTCACGACCCGCACCCGGAATTTGGGCATGAGTCGTGTGTACGTCCAGCCTGCGCCGCAGCATCGGCGGTAGAACGCTGTCTAGGTCAAGTAACTATCTAATCCATCTCACAAGAATATCCAACTCCATAAGGAGACGTGGATATCATAAAATAATGCTGGATACTCAATCACATAAACTAAGCACGATGAGATATCAAGGTAAGCAAAGAAATACAAGACAAGTCTAACGACAAAATAGTCATACCTGCAATCAGTGACATCCAAACCCCAAGTGTCGAAAACAAATCCACTAAGGTCACAGTCTGGAAAATGTTTTCCAGTCAGGAAGGAGCAAAGTACATCTCTAAATAGCAGTTCTATATTAATGATATAAACTATGTAGCAGTTCTAGATGGAAATATACGAGATGCATGTATAGGTACGAGAAATGTACAAAAAAAGAAATACTGGAAATACTATAAGTAAATGCAGGGAAAGAAAAGATATGTCAATGAGCAAGAAACCTATGACTAAGTGTGTGAGTACTAGCTTTAACATGTGATCGGCTTGGGAACTTGATCAGGCTGGCTACATGTGATTAGCTATGATTCATGTAAGGTCAGGCTAACCGTTGGTTAGCTATGATGCATGTAGAGGTCAGGCTAATCACACGTAACAGCTATGAAGCATGTAAATGGTCAGGCTGTACCCGACGTGAGATGTGGGGTGAGCTATGATGCATGTAGAGTTGGGTATGATCACATATCTATACTAAAATACTCCCCACCCCCGACTGGTATAGTAGATCCAATCATGGTACTCTATGGCACGGGATTCCCTAGGGAGGTAGCAAGTCTCCCCGGAAATCAGTGTCTATACATGCACAAGATAACAAGAAAACAAGTCTCGTACAAGCTACACCATGAAAAAGGAATAACATCTCATGACGAGATCCGTATACACCAATCCGTGTAACCATCATGTCAAGAGCATGGATATTTACACTAGATACAGTGAACATAGGAGATATCATAATTTAGAAACTAATCAGAGAATGTACTCGCCTTGGGTCCTGAGCAAAGTGTGAGGATCGATGTCCAAAGTGGGATCACAAGACCTAAATAAATGAATAATGCATCAATACAAGGTTTGAAATAAACACAAGCTAAACTAGTTCAAATCTAGGTCATTAGGCCAAGTCTAAGTCAAAATAATCAAACTAGGTCAACTCTTTGTCGAACTAGCTAATTCTCGGTTGTATGAGTCCATCTCTAGGATATTGGGTCCATACACTATGTATCTAGGCTATACTGTAATTTACATTAGTATTAGTTACCTTGGCTTTGAGTTAATCCTTGGTACCAACACCAATCTATTCATTTGTATCCCAAAACCAATGTTTCTCTAAACCTCACTGCCTAAAGCTGCTACTGCACTGTAATCTTTCACTCACACGTAGGTGAATTGGAGCTCACAGAGGGAACTAACTCACACAGACAATATACACTGAAACTAAGTATACACAGTTCACACACATAGTGAACTCACTGATAATCAATTCACTCTCTGAAGTAGCCCAGACCTACACACACAGCTATACTCTTGAGACAACCACAAGCCATTAGTAGGATCAACCAGGTAGGTCTGAATATTTGTTCATTCTTACACATGCATGGCCAAAACTAATTTACTGATACACTAGTCAACTACACCTAGAAACAACCAAATAGGATACTCACATAGCCAAAATTCCCTATTCAAGCACTCACACCTCACTGATACTCACTCTCAGGGTCACTTAATTCCTATTCCACACCCACACACCTCACTGATACACAGGTTCACAGTATGCTAAGGGAATACTGATACACTACACATGTTCACCTACACAGACAGTCCCTCAGGTTGACACACATAGGATACACACAAGTCTGATACTCTACATATTAATTGAGACACATAGGTAACACACACACACTAACATTCACACAGGCATCCTCACTACACTCTATACTGATGCACTCTCACATAGCTATCTAACACACACACAGATTTCACATAGGTTGACACAGTTACTGAATTTTGGTACATGGACACAGGTGCACTATACAGAACTGAATCCTGCACATACAGTAATCTGCACACTGAGAATATACAGGTATTCACAGGCCTCACACCCTGCACTCACTGGTTCCTGAGATAAACACACAGGTAAAACCTATCTAGCTGATACCTAACACACTCTGCACACTAAGACACTCACAGCACTCACTCACTGCTCACTCTTATAGTGCTACACAGGTAGACACAGGTTTTAGTTTGTGCACAACTGCACACTGATACACTGCTCTCTCTTACTCTCTCACAGAAATTGCACACACAGATTTTATACACATAGGTACTCACTTACTGATACATAAGTTGCACACAGCTACACATTAGAACATGGGAAATTCTTACTGAACTTAACCCAATGCACACTAACATAATTCCTACTAATACTAAACTCATTTCAACCCCCAACTGAACTGATACACACACAAACAGGTATCTAGCACACTGACACCTCTCAATACTCACTCACAGAATCCCCTAATCAACCCCAATGTCTGATACACAAAACCTGGCCCGACTCTACACTCTAATGCACACATACATACAGCTACTGAAGAAACCAGACACCACAGGCACTCACAATCTCCCACTGAACTCATATGCACTGATACATAACTTCTAAAACCAACTCACTGAATACAAACTACTACACATAGATATGCTGAAACTGCTCCCTAAAACTTAGTCACTCACACATAAGACACTGATACACAGTATCAGTTAACTCACTCACTCATACACGTGTACACAACACAGCATAGTTAACTACTCATACATGTATATATATATATATTGGGTCCTAAGAACTATGAAAAATATTCATCCTTCTTGGCATAACAACAAACACGTAGTATGTGGAAAATCGAATTTTACCTAGTTACTCATGAATCCAAACTTAAAACCCTAAAAATCAAGATCAAATCTATGTGTATATGATGAAATCTGCCTACATGTAAACCCCTATGATTTAGGGTCCACAAAAATTGGGGAAAACTAATATAGGTCACCAAAACCCAAATCAAAACCCTAAATCAAAATCTACACAGTAGGGGGTTTCCTAATGGCAATAATCAACAGAAAACAGAATTAAAAGAAATTAAAATTCGGATTTTACCTATAGGGAGACGTTTTCCCTATGAAGGTTCTTCTTCCCCAAGGTTTCTTGACCCAAGCTCCTTGTTTCCCTTGATTTGGAGGAGGAAGATGGAAACCCTAGGGTTAGATTCCGAATTTTGGGGTGGAGAAAAGGCTTTTCTAATGGAGGCTAGGGTTTCTTTCTTCATGAAGGAGAAAAGGTTTGAGGGTGGCTCCCTTTTATATTAAAAACTAGGTTAGGGTTTCAAATGCATAGGTTTAGGTTAAACCTCCATGTTAGGTCATGCAGAACTCAATTAACTCAGGTTTAGTCATTCTAGGGTTTGAGGTTCAACCCTAAAATTGGAATTCTAGGGTTTGTCTAGAATTTGGGTTTCAAACTAGGGTTTAGTCATTAGGTTAGTCCTAATGAGTTCTAGGGTTTGACCTAAACCAAACACAACTAACAACATATAAATAATTTTAAAAACTCAGCAGATTAATTAAATACATAATTATTCAAAATAGTAAAATTACACAAATGTCGTAATCTGGAAATGTGGTAGTGACAGCTATTCCTATAAGAAGGCAGAATTCGGTGATCCTTCTTAACAGAGATTTATTCTGTGTGAAAAACAACTTCCACATAGAAAGCAGCTACACTGTGGACACAAATCCTCCCAAGAGAGACTGGAGAAGTCCCTTTATAGATTTTGTAGCATACGGAATCTTGCCGGAGGACCCTAAAGAAGCAATATCCGTCAAAAGACAATCATTATGCTTCTATTTCGAGTCGTATTCACAGTATCTATATCGCCGGACCTACGACGGACTGCTATTAAGATTTTTCTCCGATAACGAGGCACAGCGGATTATCCGTGAAGCTCATGACGGCGTATGCGGAGCGCATCAACCCGGGCCTAAGCTACAGGATCGTATCAGGAGGATGGGCTATTACTGGCCTACTATGATCACAGATGCAATAAAAGTATGCAAGACAGTGCAGAGACTGCCAGGTCTACGCAGACTTTATCCATCAACCTCCTGAACATCTGCATCCTACGATTGCATCCTGGCCTTTCGAAGCATGGGATATGGATATCATTGGTCCTATTCACCCGTCTTCTTCCAGAGGTCACCAGTTCATACTGGCCATCACGGATTATTTCTCCAAATGGGCATAGGCGATCCCTCTTACTGAGGTAAAGGCATCCAATGTGATCGGCTTCATCAAGCATCATGTCATTTATCGCTTTGGGATACCCCGAAGGATAATTCATGACAATGGACCTCAGTTCATTAGCCAAGCGTTTCATCGATTTTGCGATAAAAATCGGATACAAAATGTGGCCTCTGCAGCATATAATCCTGCTGCTAATGGTTTGGCGGAAGCTTTCAACAAAACTATTATTAAACTCTTGAAAAAGTTTATCTCTTCGAACAGAAGGGATTGGAATGAGAAGCTAGGAGAATGTCTCTGGGCATACCACACAACGGTACGAGCACCGACAGGTTATACCCCATTCTCACTAGTTTACGGGAGCGAAGCAGTTCTCCCCATCGAAGTCCAAATTCTGTCACTCAGGATAGCAGTATCTAATGAGCTGACTCAAGAAAAGAATGACCTGTTAAGGCTTCAAGGGTTAGAAGGATTAGACGAGAAATGCCTCCAAGCTCAACAGCGCATCGCGTTCAACCAGGCACGCATTTCCAGATCTTTTAATCAAAAGGTAAAGGAAAGAGTGTTCAAAGTTGGCGAGCTAGTTTTAGCTGTGAGAAGGCCAATAATTCTTACTCACAGGAGTAAGGGTAAGTTCTAGCCCAAATAGGAAGGTCCTTATGTGATCGAAACGACGTTCTCAAACGGCGCTTACAGGTTGGTCAAGCCTAATGGAGACTTATTGATGGCTCCTATCAATGGCAAATTTCTGAAGAGGTACTATGCTTAACCTCCTTTGCTCAAGTAGAATATGGAAAAAATCTCATTCTGACAAAACTACTTCCAAAACGAAACTAGTTGGATCGTATTCTATCATGTTCATATTACCTCTGAATAGATATGTTTAACTAATTTAGAACTTCAAGACCTATCATGTCCATATTACCTCTGATAGTGTTTTGTGTACAAATTTTAGCTAAAAGCATATTCTATCATGTCCATATAACCTCTGAATAGATATATCCTGCTAAAACTTACCGAGAGTATATCACGTCCATATTACCTCTGATATCACTTTCACCCAAACTTGTCATTTATATTTCAAAATGATGGGTCCACAAAGTCAGATGAAAGCCTCTTTATTATTTCCAAAAAGAGCAAAAGTACATTGAAAAGCAAAACAAAAAAAGTACATCATTTGGAAGGAGCGGTCAGGTCGCGAATCTGCTACGCCAGCGCGGTCATCTTCTCGGTCCTGGAGCTCAAAATAATAGCGCGGGCCCGCTCCAGCTGTGCCTTGTCATTGCTCAGGAGGGACAGTTCAGATCTAGCCCGAACAAAACCAGCACGGGCGACTCCTGCACGTGCCAAGTTTTGTTGAGCTAGGCCCAGTCGACCATTCACCACATCTAGAGCCTCCGACGACTGAGAAGCCCACTCCTTTGCCTAAGCGAGTTTTGCTTCCAGTTTGCGGACCCTCGCTACATTTCCTTTATGCTCGTCCCGGCACTTCGTTTGGAGAGGAATGACCTCCTCCAAGACAGCTTTTTCTTCATCCATCTCCTGCTGATGTGTCTCGATGGATTTATTTAGGCCTTCCATCTGTTCAGTCATCTGCGCAGTCAAGGAGTCATATTCAACCTGGACCAGGTCTTTAATACTGCCTCGAGATAGCCGCAGATATTCGTTAATGGGTTGCTCCAAACCATTAACTATCTCCTCCAATGTGTCAGCTATCCCAGTGTCATCGTATTATCTGATCGGTACTATCGCAAACTGAGAGGACCTCCACAGCGCCTCGAAGCTCAGATTCTTCTCCAACACCATTGATATCAACGTTTTCATAGCGGTATAGAAGATACTGGTATACTGCTCAGTCAGCATAGCTAGATCCAAATGGACGCTGGGAGTGGCTGCAATATTGGTGAATCCCCCTCCAAGAATGATCGCAGACGATGTTGCCACAGTCGTCGCCTCAACAGGTGGTGCGACAAAAAAAGATGCGCCAACACCGGACGAAGTGACTAGCATACTCAAAGGAGGCATTGTCGTAATGACAGACTCATCCTCCTCCTGAGATACTGGAACCATTTCGGGAGAGCCGGCACCCAAAAATGTTTCCTTTTCGAAGTCGGGCACCTCTGTGTCATCGCCAGGAGCCAACACAGAGCCAAAAGGCACGTCAACACTACCCTCCCGGAAGATGTCTTCCCCTGAAAAGAAGATAAAAGAAAGTTAATATCGAAATGATGTTAACTTTTCTAAAAAGAGGCGTAAAGATGATATTTACCCATGGCCGATGGCATATATGTCGCGTCTGCAGCCAGTACAGCTAAATCATTTCTTAATGATGCTAGGCAAGCTGTCATACCTGGAGAAGATGGTGTGTCGACCGACACTGGAAAATATTCTTCCAGGTCCTCGTCAAGTTCCAACCGAGGTTTATCGGCTAGAATCTCGCTGGGTGCACCGACAGACACGGCAGGGGTTTCTCCCGATGCTGACCTGGATAAAGATATCCTTATTCGGCTCGGCCCCGAAGGTGATCTCGTTCCACTACCCGAAGCGGTAGCAGCGACAGCAGCCTCCAGCAGGAATTCTTCGTCATCGCCAGCCGGAACTGCAAAGGTTCCCTCTCTAAAAGGCGAGGAACCTCCAATCAAAGAATCATCCCCAACAGGGGGAGATGCAGGCTCACTTCCAAGAGCCTTATTGCCGAGAATCCGGAGAGGACGAGTAACCGTCCTCTTCTTCCTCTTGCGAGGGGAAGTCTCCTTCGGAGTAGGAGCCCTTCGCTTCCCAGAGATTACCAGAGGCCCTGCAGGTGGAGGTATTTCACCCCTCGGTACCGCCAACAGAGGCTCATCTGGATTAACGGACTCTTCACCCTTGTCAGAAGAAACTGAGGGGATTTTGACGCTTCCCCCAGGCTTGGAAGAGGGCATCCTAAAACTTCCATGCATATCAAAATCGAGATGGAAGGTGTTGGTTGCCACATAGAACTGGGCATACGAGTGGAGAATGCGCAGCTCCGTGGAGAGTGAAATGACGGGCACGGTAAAAATTTCTCCAGTGTAACCCATGATGAAGTATCGCCATCCTCTCGCTCCACCAATGAGTCCGCCCCTGGACCTGAAGCTGGTGACGGCATTGTCCACGTACAACTGGTCATACCCAAACTGCCTGGCAAATCGACTAGGCAGGTAGGGCTCCAAGAAGCAATGGTCTTTATTTCTGTACAGTAGATGGAAATGTCTAATGCAGACCAACCAATTAAAAGCCTCAGGAGAAAGAACGGTCTTCCCGTCGCCAATATCCTGAAGTCTGATCCCCTGTTGATTGAGATGTACAGAGGGGACAGTGCAGAAAAGCTTCCAGCTGTGACAGAAGTTCAGCACCCACCGACAGTCTAAAACTGTGGTCACGTTCCAGGAGGAATTCTTGTAGTTCAACAAGAAACTACCCCCCGAACTACTGCCAGAGCCGGGAGACATCACCCTGGGGTTATGGAGAATTAACCATCCCATCAAATAAAGGTATGGTAATTCTACCCTGGGAAAGCTATCGTGCCGAATTTTATCGACGAGCAGCCCATCAGTAAGGGCCCTCAGACCAGCTTGTATGCGGCACACCATGGCAGGGAGCAAGCCCAGTCTTGCCCCGAACACCAGACGCACTGCAGGCCATAGCGTGTTGCGGTGAATGCGGTCCGCGGATGCAATCCTGGGTACCACCAATCGGCGCAGCCATATGGAGAGGAAGCCAGCCAGTTGAGCTTCCTTGGATAGAGGCCTGCGATGCCTCAAATAACTATAGGCCTTGGTGCCTGCAGGATACTTCCCTATCCCTTCGTCGAGAATCTGATCTGAAGCCCCGGAGTCTTTCATAAGATCGTCGACTACCTGAGCACTAAGCACGCTCAGAAGATTCAAAGGCTGATCCTTGCCTTCAAAGACTTTCTCTGGCTTAGCAGCCCTAGCCTGGTGAAAGAAGAGGTAGGACACCCATTTATTGATATGAGCCAAATCTAAGGGCTCACCATGAAAAGCAGTACAAGCAAGGTAGTGGCACATCAACTCCTGGTACACTGGCACTACCCGAGGGTCTGAATCCCCCAGCTCCCGGTTTGTGGGAACATACTCTTCATATGGAGTATCCCCTATCGACAGTCTCGAGATCTCTGCCATCTCGTGGAGGGACAATCCCAACTCCCCCAATGGAGTGGCAAAAGTCCTGGTGAGCGAGATATATCGCTCCATCAGAGCCAGAAATAGGTTAGGATTGAGAGGTAACCCAACACTGGTAGCACTCACAGCGGCGTACAGACCAATGCCCTCCAGCTCGGTCTGAAAATGCTTCAGGGCCCATTCAGCTAAGCGAGCCTATCGAAGATTTGTAGGGGTGATCCACCCACTTGTCCAAGGGTTCACCTTAGGGTATACTCCCCCGTGCCCCATGAAATTGTTGCAGAAAGTCGGTAATTGGACCGGCTGGAGCACTAAACTGTTTTCACTCGGGACACTGCCCGGGTACAGTCCCCTGAAAGGCATCACAGAGCCGGAAGGGCGGCTGACAAACGACCCCTGGTCAGCTCCTTTCAGATGAAATATCTTCCCCGGCCGGCCGTGAAGATCGGGAGTCAGCGTCCACGACATCCTCCTGGGATGGGTAGCATGGAAGAATGCCGAGATGGGATAGTCTCTCAGCATCTTGGGCAGATACATCATCAAGCCCCCGGCAGGGAAAACCCAGAGTTCTTTCTTGGGCTTCGTCTGGGACTGCTTGTCAATCATGTCCCCGAAGAGAAAAGCCGGCTTTATGTATTGGTCCCCGTCTATATACGCCAGGGGCTCTCCGTTGATCATGTTCAACAGCATTTGCTCGCCTTCAGGATATTAGGGTCCAGAGATGGAAAATGTCACGTGGGACAGATCCTCCAGGTAGTTGGAGTGCAGCATCCCGGCAGCGGAATCCATCACCTCAGCCAATGGAGACGCATGCAAGTTAACTGCAAAATGCAAGAAAAACACGTCAGTTTCCATACTAGACAATCTTGCAGCATATGCTAAAAGGCAACAGTCTGTGCTTTACGCCAAGACTATAAAAACTTGAGCTTTTTACGCTGGAATCGCATTCCAAGACGTAAAATTCAAGGACTGGCAGTATACACAAAAAATCTAACAGTCTGTGCTTTACGCCAGACTGCCAACGTTTGAGCTATTACGCCGGAATTTTCAGCCGGAAGCGTAACACTCAAATTTTATAGTATACGCCAAGTTTTGACAGTCTGTGCTTTTACGCCCGACTGTGAAAATATGGAGTTTTTGCGCTGACACATTAGAAATATGGGCGTAAAAGATGAAACATCTCTGTGCATAATCTTCCTCGAAGAGGCTATCAGCACAGAAGACGACCTAGTGCGATCACGTACGACGTATGCAAAGGATTTTAGTAGTTCTTTTTCGTCCCAAAAGCTCTACCTTTAAGGCCGGGTGCATAGCTCGTCGGAGGGACACGTCGCTCAGAATGAAGCTCGCCTTGCCCAACGGAAGTCGCTCTCGCTTGGGCAAAAGGGCGAGAAGAAGGGTCGGTCTTCTTTCCCTTAGAGGAGGAGATCGGTTTCGGGGCCATTGCTGAAAACTCTGAACGCTCGGAGAAGAAACGAGGGAGAGAACTCGAACAGACGAAGGCTTTCTTTTGCAAAAGACAGATGAAAAGTTTTTCTCTGAAAAGCTTGGGGTATATATATAGAGTTCGGATGGACTCCTCGAATCCCTAACCAAATCCTACATTTAATATTCAGTTATGATTGGGGACGACGTCAGCCTATTACTCAGAGAAGACGGACAGTCAGCGAATTCGAAAAGTTTTCGTGCAAAGCAGATTCGTGGTTTTACGCTAAGGAGCTTTCTACGCTCGACAGCTACAGATCTACGGTTTTACGCTCGCAGGCTACAAGTCTATGATTTTACGCCCGGATACTTTTATGCTTGGTAGCTTTTACGCTCGAGAGGCTACAAACCTACGACTTTACGCTCATCAGCTACAAATCTATGATTTCACGCTCGATGGCTTTTTACGCTCAGAGGCAACAGATCCACAACTTTACGCTCGGAAGATTTCCTTTTCAGAAGCTACAAATCTACAGTTTCTACGCCCGGATGCTCTCATGCTCAACAGCTTTTACGCTCAAGAGGCTACGAACTTATGATTTCACGCTCATCCACAGATCTATGTGTCACGCCCCAGTCCTAAAATACTGTGGAACTGGATGCGTGGCAATGGCCAGCAGCACACACCGATGGACAAACCCAATTTAATGGATCTATCGGGGCGTACTTAAGCTGTAATACAACAATAAATAGGTCCAATGATACAAGTGACAGTCTACTCTAATCTCATCCACAACAGATAATCATAGATCAAATGCCAGAAATAATGCAAATAAAATAAACTAACAAATCTCAATAAAAGTATATCGGAGAACAATCTGAGAACAAGTCTGATACATCAATGCAATAGACTGGAAATAAAATAACTAGAAACAGAAATAAATGAGTATCTCAAGCCAATACTTAGGAGAAGTCCTCTGGCACAATCTCGTCCTCTGGTCCTGGTTCTGCTCTAATGTAGGCACCTGCTTCTGCAAATGCTAATGCTCCGGTCCCGTATACCTCGGGATAGATCTCGTCTGCTAATCCTGGGGACATAATCCGGATCCAGGTCCTCAGGGGACATAGTAAGGTACAGATAATACAAGCCAAAATAAATGCAGTACAGAAAATAAATAAGTAAACAGGGTAATACTAAATAACCAGCTAAGTGAAATGCAAGATGAGAACATCACTAAACTCAGGATGAGCCATTACAAGCTCTGTGTCGGGGAGCCGGGTAGCAGTAATATCACTAGTAGAGTGCCTAGCTCTGATATAAAGTCTGAGGACTCACAATAAATATAACACTAGTAGAGTGCCTAGCTCTGATATAGAGTCTAAGTCCTCACCATAATAAATATATATAAATCAGCCTGTAGCCTGTGTATCTCTTCCCAACCAATATAATCACACGTCTCATGTCCATGACACGCAAGATCAATACTAATGCAGCAAGTCATATGATGTCTATGAATATAATGTCTATGTCATAAAGCCTGTATCCTATACAGAATCACCATGAATATCTCAGGAAGATTATGTCTCATGATAAGTGTCAAGTGACCTGGGTTATGATGTACTTGACAAGACAAGTACGAGAAATATAGGGTCTCGGTATCCCTGTCTAGCTGACAATACACAACGTCGCGTACAGTGTTGGCACCCGACTATTAATCGGACGCTAAGTAAAGTCACACGGTCCTAGGTCAAGCATGTACAAGGTATAAGTGAATCAAGAAAATAAGTAACAAGAACTGCAATGTTGGCAAGGTACACTTGCACAACGATGTATAAATAAGTCAAGGAAATAAGTAGCAAAACTGCAGGGTTTGGCAAGGTACACTTGCACAACGATGTATAAATAAGTCAAGGAAATAAGTAGCAAAATTGTAGGGTTTGGCAAGGTACACTTGCACAACGATGTATAAATAAGTCAAGGAAATAAGTAGCAAAATTGCAGGATTTGGCAAGGTACACTTGCACAACGATGTATAAATAAGTCAAGAAAATAAGTAGCAAAACTGCAGGGTTTGGCAAGGTACACTTGCTTGGGGTCCTGGCTCCAACTGTAGCTCTGGTCTCGGTGTGATCTGCAGGTACTACTCCGGTTGCTGAAATAAACATCACCATTAGATTAAAAAAATATCAAATAGTTAGAAATGCCTATCCTTAAGTCCAATTTGGACACAGGGGCAAAAATAACAGTGTCTGGTCAAAGCGGGATCTACATGTGGGCCACTTTGTACCGAAAAGTGTGTCAGGGTCAAAGGTCTCCAAATTTGTCAAACTTAGTGTCAAGAAGTCAGAAACAATGATACAAACCCAACGGAACTTCCAGAATTGGATTCCGATGAGCCGATCACAAAATCGTCCGTCAAGTGGAGCCGGTGGGGCCCACGATACGCGATTTTGTCAACGTTCTCAGAATCGAACCAAACTTGGGTCACAGAACCAGCGTATTGCTATGAGTCCGATGGCATAAGTTTTGTCTCGATCCGACGTGTGTACACGAAGTTACGACGTGTTCCAGAATAGGCAGATATGGGGCGTTGTCGACGGATACGCGTTGATTCCGGTGTGCACGCACATCCAAATCAACTTCTGTGAAATCCTGCACGTCTGTATCGACGGCGTGCACGTTTCGGTGAAGACCGCACGCGACCAAGTCGTCCCATTTGGCGGGGCGTACTCAGTTCCGAGGTAAAACAGGGTATTGTTTTTCCTGTTTTTGGATCGCGGTTTGCGATCACCACAGGACGCGATGCACCGAGCGGGTTGCACGGGCATCGAGTGGGTCACACAATCTACGTGATACAGCTGATGGGACAAAAAACGGGATAACGAGGAGTGAGGAAACGCTACCTGAACATGGCTCCGTGAAGACTGATTTCACGTGTCTGCGAGGAGATGCGACACGGGGAAACTATGTCCTGTGTCTGCTGTGTCCGTCAAGGTTAGGGTTAGGGTTTTGGCTTCGTTGGAGCTGCGGCGGTCGGAGGCGGGCCGGAGGGAGGCCGGGGGCAGCCGAGGCGGTCGAGGGGGAGGCGACGACGCGCTGGAAGGTGGCGCAGGCGGCCGGACGGAGTGGAGCGGGCGGCGCTCGGGCTGCTGCTGCTGCTAGGGATTTGTTGTCGAGGTGGAGGAACTTGGCTGTGCAGTAGAGGGGGAGTTGGAGGTCGAGGGGAGAAGGAGGTGATGGATCGGGTGTTCGGGATGGTAGCAGACGGAGGAGGACGGTCGGAGACGGAGATGCAGAGGGGAAGAGAGACGGAGGCGGGGCTGGGTACGTCGAGGGGAGGAGGAAGAGGAGTTCGACGTAGGCGGCCCTGCGGAGCGCTGGGGGTTCTGCGGAGGACGGTGGTGGCAGAGGGAGGCGGTTGCTGGACTGGGCTCGCACGGCGAGGAGAGGGCTGCGGCGAGCGGGTCGAGGGGAGACGGTGGCAGGTGGTCGACGGAGAGGTGGAAGAGTCGGGCCAGGGTCGAGCTCGGGCGGCGAGAGGGCTAGGCTAGGGGGCGGAGCGGCCAGAGACGGCGAGCGGAGGAGAGGGAGAGAGGAGGGGGCGATGTTGCGGCTCGTCGAGGTGGGCTCAGGCGCTGTCGGAAGGGAACGGCGGGCGGGGCGTGGAAGTCGAGAAAGGCGGAGGCGGCTAGGCACGGAAGTCGAGGCGCTTAAATAGGCGAGCCGCCGCGGATCAAAGTCGAATTAGGTTTAGGGTTTGGTTAGGGTTAACGGGTCCGGGTCCGGTTCGATTCGGAACCAACCCGGCCCATTAAGGCTGGGTTTGGTTCAGTGAACCGGGTCTGGGTTGGTTTGGTTTATTTCAAATAAATCCGGTTTATTTTAGGGGTTTAATTCGGTTAAATTAAAAATAATTTTTAGGGCTTTAAAACTGCTTTCGGAGCCCAAGAAATTCCCAAAAAATTATCCTATGTCCAGTTTTCCATTTTATACCATAAAATATTATTTCCATAATATTTGAATATTATATAACAGCAATTAAAAATCATTTAATTGCAAAATATCTAGGTTTTAATTACAAAAAATTCCTGAAAATTCCAGAAAAATTGTGAAAAATCCAAATTAAAATTTTTTGAAAAATCAGGGGGCTTACAATCTACCCCCCTTAAGAGGATTGTGTCCTCGCAATCAAAGAATAATCGGTCAACAGAGATGACACGGTTGCAATTATTGTTCGAAGCACAGCACGATCAAGGGGAATCAAGGTTGAGGGTGTAAGAATAATACAAAGGAAAAATTATTTCCCTAAGCATTAAAAGTTATGCAATTTCACGAATGAAGGAAATCTAGAAGACTACAATTCATTACTTATAAAACATATTAGGTTATCAATTATAAAAATATTCTAGGTTATTAGCAAGTTCAATATTACTAGGTTAAGGCTAGGGTCACGAACCAATAGGCACGAGATAAAACAAATCTAGAAACAGATAACTACGAAAACTTACGTACATTAGCTACTCCATGAATCTGTGTGTCCTCCAAGGTCATCGTATAAGCTTGTCCGCGTCCTTGTGGTGGATTCCTCGGCTGCTGCTGGGCCTGCTAGAAGAGTGCTGCTTATGGTGCCAAGGGTGGCCTCGGCTGATATCTTCCCGGTGCTGGTAAGGCTTCTCGGTTATTCATCTGAGTTTCTCCTCGATGTGTTGTGCAATCTCTGGCTAAGTGTTGTCTGGATCCGCAAATTAAGCACATTCCCAGCTTGCGTCTGCATTCTTTTTCAATATGGCCTATCTTGCCACAGTAGTAACAAGTAGGAAGGAATGAGGCTCTTGGTGCTGCTCTCGGTGGTGGATTTATTTGTTGACGCTTTGCAGACTCCTCTTGTGCTGCTCTGGTAGGTACGGATATGGAAGGCCGCTTCAGGTTGGTCTCTCTTGATGACGTGCTCCATGCGTCGAGCTGCTGCAAGGACGTCCGAGTAAGAAGTAGGTGAAACGGATCCGATCAGTCTCTGTAGCTCGAAGTTTAGTCCGTCGAAGAACTTCTCTGCCTTCTCTTCTTCTGTCAGGATCAGGGTTGGGGCAAAGCGACTTAGACGAATGAATTCTGCGTTGTATTCTTCCACTGTCATACTGCCTTGGGTAAGGCGGTTGAACTTGTCTCTGAGTTCAGATCGTGCAACAGCTGGGATGTACATCTCTTGAAAGAGTCTAGAGAACTCTTCCCAAGTGACTCGGTCTGGTCCGAGCCGTATCTCCTCAGATAGCCACCAGTGATGTGCATTATCCGTTAACTGCATTCTGACGGCAGTCATCCAACGTTCTCTTGGAAGCTCAGCTGCTTCCAACTGGTGTTGTGTGTTGGTGAGCCACTCATGAACTTCTGTGGGCTCCTCCTTTCCTGAGAAGTTACGAGGCTTCAGCTGGCGGAAATCGGTGATAGATCCCATCGTTGGTCGTCATGCTGGTAGATTCGCCTGCTCCAGTACAAGTGCTAGGCTGTGACGCAGAGCCTCGTGTTGAATCTGCTGTTGTGCTTACATCATTGTGTAGATCATTTGAAACATCTGTTGTCCGTCCATAGCTTGCCCTTGTGGGAATATAGGCATTGGTGGAGCGAACTGCAGAGGCGGTGGGATGTCATCATGCCGAAATCGAGAAGCATGCTAATCTGCTTGGCTGCCTTGGTGAGTAGAGGGATCTTCACTCAATGGCGCCACTTCATCATCTTCGTAGGTGGCTACCGCACCTATTGGTGTATTTACTGGAGTTTCGTCGTTTGCTCTTGAATCCATTACTCTGCATCAAAAAAAATAAACTATAAGAGGCGCACTGGAATCAAGGCATGATGCAAGAAAATTTAATTCGAATACGATATAGATATCAAGAACGTTTTCAAGCAAGTGGATGAGATCCTAAAAACTTATCCTATTCTTATTGCAGGCCTGTTCGGTCCCTAAGTTGAAACCGAACAATTTAGTCGTTGACCTACATAGGCCACCACAAAAACCATGTCACGCCCCAGTCCCAAAATACCGTGGAACCGGACGCGTGGCAATGGCCAGCAGCACACACCGATGGACAAACCCAATTTAATGGATCCATCGGGGCATACTTAAGCTGTAATACAACAATAAATAGGTCCAATGATACAAGTCATATTCTACTCTAATCTCATCCACAACAGATAATCACAGATCAAATGCCAGAAATAATGCAAATAAAATAAACTAACAAATCTCAATAAAAGTATATCGGAGAACAATCCGAGAACAAGTCTGATACATCAATGCAATAGACTGGAAATAAAATAACTAGAAATAGAAATAAATGTGTATCTCAAGCCAATACTCAGGAGAAGTCCTCTGGCACAATCTCGTCCTCTGGTCCTGGTTCTGCTCTAATGTAGGCACCTGCTTCTGCTAATGCTAATGCTCCGGTCCCGTATACCTCGGGATAGATCTCGTCTGATAATCCTGGGGACATAATCCGGATCCAGGTCCTCAGGGGACATAGCAAGGTACAGATAATACAAGCCAAAATAAATGCAGTACAGAAAATAAATGAGTAAACAGGGTAATACTAAATAACCAGTTAAGTAAAATGCAAGATGAGAGCATCACTAAACTCAGGCTGAGCCACTACAAGCTCTGTGTCGGGAAGCCGGTAGCAGTAATATCACTAGTAGAGTGCCTAGCTCTGATATAGAGTCTGAGGCCTCACAATAAATATAACACTAGTAGAGTGCCTAGCTCTGATATAGAGTCTAAGTCCTCACCATAATAAATATATATAAATCAGCCTGTAGCCTGTGTGTCTCTCCCCACCCAATATAATCACACGTCTCATGTCCATGACATGCAAGATTAATACTAATGCAGCAAGTCATATGATGTCTATGAATATAATGTCTATGTCATAAAGCCTGTATCCTATACAGAATCACCATGAATATCTCAGAAAGATTTTGTCTCATGATAAGTGTCAAGTGTCCTGGGTTATGATGTACTTGACAAGACAAGTACGAGAAATATAGGGTCTCGGTATCCCTGTCTAGCTGACAATACACAACGCCGCGTACGGTGTTGGCACCCGACTATTAATCGGATGCTAAGTAAAGTCACACGGTCCTAGGTCAAGCATGTACAAGATATAAGTGAATCAAGAAAATAAGTAACAAGAACTGCAATGTTGGCAAGGTACACTTGCACAACGATGTATAAATAAGTTAAGGAAATAAGTAGCAAAACTGCAGGGTTTGGCATGGTACACTTGCACAACGATGTATAAATAAGTCAAGGAAATAAGTAGCAAAATTGCAGGGTTTGGTAAGGTATACTTGCACAACGATGTATAAATAAGTCAAAGAAATAAGTAGTAAAACTGCAGGGTTTGGCAAGGTACACTTGCACAACGATGTATAAATAAGTCAAGAAAATAAGTAGCAAAACTGTAGGGTTTGGCAAGGTATACTTGCCTGGGGTCCTGGCTCCAACTGTAGCTCTGGTCTCGGTGTGATCTGCAGGTACTACTCCGGTTGCTGAAATAAACATCACCATTAGATTCAGAAAATATCAAATAGTTAGAAACGTCTGTCCTTAAGTCCAATTTGGACACAGAGGCAAAAATAACAGTTTCTGGTCAAAGCGGGGTCCACATGTGGGCCACTTTGCACCGAAAAGCATGTCAGGGTCAAAGGTCTCCAAATTTGTCAAACTTAGTATCAACAAGTCAGGAACGATGATACGAACCCAACGGAACTTCCAGAATTAGATTTCGATGAGCCTATCACAAAATCGCCCGTCAAGTGGAGCCGGTGGGGCCCATGATACGCGATTTTGTCAACATTCTCAGAATCGAACCAAACTTGGGTCACAGGACCAGCATATTGCTACGAGTCCGATGGCACAAGTTTCGTCTCGATCCGACGTGTGTACACGAAGTTACGACGTGTTCCAGAATAGGCGAATACGGGATGTTGTCGGCGGATACGCGTTGATTCCGGTGTGCACGCACATCCAAATCAACTTCTGCGAAATCCCGCATGTCCGTATCGATGGCACGCACGTTTCGGTGAAGACCGCGCGCGACCAAGTCGTCTCGTTTGGCGGGGCGTACTCAGTTCCGGGGTGAAACGGGGTATTGTTTTTCCTGTTTTTGGATCGCGGTTTGCGATCACCACAGGACGCGACGCACCGAGCGGGTTGCACGGGCATCGAGTGGGTCACACAGTCTACGGGATACAGCTGACGGGACATAAAACGGGATAACGAGGAGAGAGGAAACGCTACCTGAACAGGGCTCCGTGAAGACTGATTTCACGTGTCCGTGAGGAGATGCGACACGGGGAAACTATATTCTGTGTCTGCTGTGTCCGTCTAGGTTAGGGTTAGGGTTAGGGTTAGGGTTTGGTCTTCGTCGGAGCTTCGACGCCCGGAGGCGGGCCGGAGGGAGGCCGGGGGCAGCGGAGGCAGTCGAGGGGGAGGCGACGGCGCGCTGGAAGGTGGCGCAGGCGGCCGGGCGGAGCGGGCGGCGCTCGGGCTGCTGCTGCCGTTGGGGGTTTGCTGTCGAGGCGGAGGAACTTGGCTGTGCAGTGGAGGGGGAGTTGGAGGTCGAGGGAAGAAGGAGGTGATGGCTCGGGTGCTCGGGATGGCAGCGGACGGAGGAGGACGGTCGAAGGCAGAGATGCAGAGGGGAATAGAGACGGAGGCGGGGCTGGGTATGGCGAGGGAAGGAGGAAGAGGAGTTCGACGTAGGCGGCCGTGCAAAGCGCTGGGGGTTCTGCGGAGGAAGGCGGTGGCAGAGGGAGGCGGTTGCTGGACTGGGCTCGTACGGCGAGGAGAGGGCTGCGGCGAGCGGGTCGAGGGGAGACGGTGGCAGGTGGTCGACGGAGAGGTGGAGGAGTCGGGCCAGGGTCGAGCTCGGGCGGCGAGGGGCTAGGCTAGGGGGCGGAGCGGCCGGAGACAGCGAGCGGAGGAGAGGGAGAGAGGAGAGGGCGACGCTGCGGCTCGTCGAGGTGGGCTCAGGCGCTGCCGGAAGGGAACGACGGGCAGAGCGTGGATTTTGCGAAAGGCGACGGCGGGTACACACGGAAGTCGAGGCGCTTAAATAGGCGCGCCGCCGCGGATAAAAGTTGGATTAGGTTTAGGGTTTGGTTAGGGTTAACGGGTCCGGGTCGGGGTCGATTCGGATCCGACCCGACCCGTTAAGGCTGGGTTTGGTTCAGTGAACCGGGTCTGGGTTGGTTTGGTTTATTTCAAATAAATCGGATTTATTTTAGGGGTTTAATTCAGTTAAATTAAAAATAGTTTTTAGGGCTTTAAAGCTGCTTCTAGAGCCCAATAAATTCCTGAAAAATTACCCTATGTCCAGTTTTCCATTTTACACCATAAAATATTATTTCCATAATATTTTAATATTATTTAATAGCAATTAAAAATCATTTAATTACAAAATACCTAGATTTTAATTACAGAAAATTCCTGAAAATTCCAAAAAAATTGTGAAAAATCCAAATTAAAAATTCTTGAAAATCAGGGGCTTACACTATGACTTTTTGTATATCAGGAAAATATGCAGGCCAGAGTACGCGTATATCTGAACGATTCTCAAGACGGTCAATTGTAAGAGTTCATACAGAAGATACTCCTTCTTGACCTCAAAATATCCCAAGTACCCAAAGCATACAGAGTTCAACATTGAAAATTACTCTTCTTCTTGGTTCGATTGGAGGTTCATCCAGAATCCAGTCTGAATATTTCATCTACAGTTCAAGATGGCTACTCAGTTTTTGACAGTCATTTCTCGCCCTGTTTCAAGGGATTTTCGAGAAATTATTCTTGAAGATGATGGTCTGAACAAGAATTCTGTTTATCAGAAGTGACAGTTCAGAATTCTACGCGGTTCTCCATTCCTAACAGCAGGACAGTTCGAATACTCGAATGCTAAGCGGCTTTCTGCGTATCCTTAGTTATGCGTAAAAGACAGGACGGGACCTAGCACTCTTTCCGTCAGAGTCGGCATAAAGTTACTAAACATGTCGAAGCTACACATATTCAGACTTCAGCACAGCAAAATATATGGCAAGATGATCATATGCACAGAAGAAGACGATTTTATTAAATCATGATTACATATGAAGGAAATCCAGTCTACAAGGTTTTTTTTTCATTTTCATGGTTACATATGAGGGAAATCCCGTCTACAAAGGGTTTCCTCATTGTCATTTGAAGAGCGCGCCCAGAATCTGTTCTGCCAGGTTCTCGCATGAATGGACTTCTTCATCCATCTTCTCCAGCAGTTAGTCGGTTTTCGCAACCGACTAACAATGTAACGCCCCGCAACCGCTCGGAGCGTTACTCTGAGTCGGATTGAATAAATCAAATGCTGGTTACACTTGAAATATTGAATTTTAGGAAGAAGGATTAATCGAGTTGGTTTTAATGTGCAGATGGCTAGCGGATTCGATGGAAATCAGGTGTTCGTTCATAACAGTACTGAATAGTTGGATGGGAGCGATAATGCCATCTTCCTTAGTCCGATCGGTCGGATGATTTGGAGAGCACGACCTGCTCGCACGGTCATACCAGTTGAGTAGATCGCGCTTGCATCAGACCATGGGTTCAAGGGATTGGCCGTATATGCAGGACAGGATGCCTAACGGGATCAAACATTATAAGTGGGCTCTTTCCCTTCTCCTCTACTCCTTCATGCCTAATAATATGGAAAATACGTAAAAGGCTTGAACACTTGGGCTGAAACATTGGGAAATACTACACCGAGGCATGCATAGAGTGTACGTTGTTGGCTTGGTAGGATCTGTGGCTTGAAATAATTTACGCGTTGGATAGTTGGAGCGATAGTTGGATTATGCATTTGAGGCAGTCGGTTGGATACTTGGGATTATGCTTGGATGAGTTGGAATGATACATTTGAGGCAATAGGAATATCGAGAATTCGGACGAGCGAACGTGCATCCGTGTACGAGTATCACTTGGTCGCTTTGTCTTGCAAAGCGAGCAGTTGTGGTTCGAAACCGAACAACTGCATCGGCGAGGGCATTGTGCCACTATTGGGGCATTGTGCCACGAAAGCGGCATTGTGCCACGGTTGGGGCATTTGGCCATGGGTTTGTCCCAAGTTGGGGTGTTGCATCCAATATGAAATATTGTGTTGAGAAGAGGCATTGTGTATAAGAAACACTTGATATTTTGGTGCCTTGGGCTATATTCTGAGGTCGAGATTTGGATTCCTTGGTTGGATATGTTGGAAGAATGGTATGGATGCTTTGGTTGGATTTGGTTGAACGAGTCTAGGATCGCTTGGTGGGGCAAGAATGTTCGATCCTCTCGTCATACCTACTTGGTGTCTGCATGTCACGGACAACCTGTATTGCACAGGGTTTGGTCTCCTCGAACGAGAGCTCTGGGGCACCGGGACCGTTCGGCCATGGAGGAGACAACTGGGTAACGCGTCTTGGGAGCGGTGCCAGCGGTTGGATGCGATCCAGGTGGGTTAGCTACTTAGCGCTGTTTCGAATAGAACCGCATTTGATCAGTCCGATCAAAGTCCTTCGTGGCTTTTAGCCAGTGACTTCATATAGTATAAGTGATGGCTTGCTTTTCTTTTGTTGGTTTGGCTTTCGTGTAGGCGCGGCCACCTTGCCTCGGCAAGAGTGTGCACTTGAGATTGGAATATATAAACTTTGGTTGGGGATGGATATTAAGGCGAGACTGATGGATCGATATGTTATCGTGCAAAGCGATGGCATTGAGTAGGACGGGTTGGATGTATATAAATGCTTGTCATTTGGTTTGAGATTGAATGCTTGCATGCTTAAACTACTTTACAGCTTTCCTTAACATGTCATTCATATGCCATGAAACGAATCTAGGATTCAACTAGAAAGATCACCACATAACTGTGTGCATTCACTATTTTACTTAGTGTCGGCTTAGGCGAGTGGGTTACCCCGCTCACCAGTACGGTTGTGTACTGACCCACGTTTGTGGGCAATATTTCAGGTACGCAGGCGTAGTGGCACTGCTTGGATATACGAGGCATGATGTATGAACTGTAAGTACCTTTGTGGGCTAGAGAAAAGAGCAAGAGTTATTTCATCGCCTTCGTGGCATTGCCTTCGGGGCATTTTATTTGGACCCTATCGTGAGCTTCGCTGCGTATTACTCTGATGTGTGCTTGGTACACAATACTTGCCTTCTGCTGCAACTTGATTGTTTCAATGATAACATTTGGTGTTTGACAATATCGCCTTGTTCGAGCGCAACTCCAGGCTCGTATGGCATCACGTCCCGATGAGAACAATTGTCCTGCGGGAGAGCTGCAACGTAGTGATTCACGTTCAGCGGGGACTATTGAGCTTGTGGGAGATTGGGGTGTGACAAATTGGTATCAGAGCGCCTGGTTTATTTTTTCGGACTTGGTCCTTCGCTTCATCACAAACTCTAAATAGCATTCGCGTGTCGTCTAGCTCTTGACTCTACTCGGTGCCGCATTGGATGTTTCATACAATAAGTCTATATATTGCTGGTTGTAGCTGCATGTTATTCTTGGTTGTGTTGCCTTGGTTGGTTTTCGTAGGATCGCTTAGCCTCGTTAGGCGTTGTTGCATTCGTGCAGCAAGTTGGTTGGCGTTATTGCATTTGTGCAACAACTGAGAGCTTTCGTTGGGTTGGCTTGGTTTATCGTTCAGGGAGATTCTGATTGCCTCAATGGATCTGTTGGTTGGCTAACAAGATTTGATTATGCGGCATGTTTTGAGTAGAAACATTCGATGAGAATGAATCCTTGCACGAGATTGCTCGTCTAGCGATTGTGTTGGATAGAAGTTAGAATTTTGGCTGTGGCGTATCGGTTGAGCATGTTTGAGTTTGGCTTGGAAATATCAGGATAAGTTTGAACAAGTTGCTCGTACAGCAAATGTGAGAAACAGTTGGATTTTTGGGTTGGACTACTTGGAAAGACGATCGTTGCACGAGTTGCTCGTGTTATGAAAGTATTAGACGGTGAGAATAGCTAGAAACATTGAGAATGGAACATAGCACGAGTTGCATAGTGAGATTGATGGAAACAGTTGGATAATTCAAGCATTGCCTGAGTTTTGTGTCAAACTCAAAATTGGAAAGGCATGATCACACATAAGGGATGGTTCGAACGGATCTTGGATTCGTGCAAGAAATCGTAATGCGAGTAGCGACTTGATTCGGAGTGGTATATGGGATACCACATATTGAGCAAGGTATTGAAAGTATTTTGGATGGACATTAATGGAAATTGCCTGAACGGACTCGGGTAACAGGAATACAAGTTGGTTGGTGCACGTCGGTTGAGTTAGAAAGAATAAAAAATGAAGCAAGCGAATATTGAGTTGAGCATATCGAGAACGGACTGGTGCAAATGGAAGTATCGTTCGGCTTGAGAGATGGACGGGATCGGAATAAACAGTTGGGTTACGTTGAGCGAAGCGATCGGTGAATCGAATGATAGCGAGCACGAACTATGATTTTGGGCAACACATTGGAGCTGTTGGTTGAGTAATGAAACACGATTTAGTTTGGAGGGACAAGCGAAGGATTCACACAAAATTGAAAGATTTTGGATATTGCTGCTCGAGAAGTTGACTCAGGTTTAGCGGAAATAGAATTTTGGGCAAGATGGTGCAACAATGGTAAACGGATTCTCCGGAAGACATGGACGGAATGAGGCAACAACGGAAGGCAGAGATTGTGGCAGACAGACCTTTAAAGATAGATAAATATGGGAGCAACGTCGGGACGAATCACTGTGCTGCTCGAGTAAGTTGGACGTGCATTGTGGGACGCGACAAACGATTACGAATTTGAGCAAGTCTTGAGTTTCGAGAATTATTGCGAGTGGTAGTGCGAGAAGACGAACATAGCAATTCAGAAATTTGATGGATTCAGGGCAGAACGGCGGATTGATGGAAGACGGTTTCAACGAGCGCGGTTCTCGGATTCAAAAACTTCGCTCAGAGGAATGGCTGGAATTTTGATTCGGATTTGCAGATGAGATATAGCTTGGTTTATATTAACTGTCTATCGTGATAACTTACAATTATTGAGCGTAGCTTCGGGACAGCTGACCCTAGCGACTTGTCCGCTGAATCGGAGATGAATATGGTAGACCCATAGGACGACCCTTGAGGCAGCGTATTTGGGAATGCGTCGAGGGCAGATGTGAGTAGTGTGTGTTGGAGATTTGGCTTATCGACTGAGTGTTGGATTTGAGAGACTCTTGGGATAGCCTTCAGCTGAAAATGCAGCCGGAAGATCGAAGCGATGGTGGAAGTAGCCTAGTCAACTGATGAGATTCAGAGTCACAGATTTTTATCGATGGCATCGCCTCTGACTCATCGTCCCTTGGAAGGGAATAACATTCATATGAATTGACGACTATGAAACTAGATCATGAAGTTAAAGCAACGGCTCGTTCAGATCAAATCCTTGCGAATACTGGAAGGGACAGATTTGCCTCAGATTTACAAGATGTCTTAGAACTTAGTCTGGGAAGCATGCTCGTTCGGAAGGCAAAGGTGATATCCTATGCTTCGAGACAGTGGAAGCAGCGCGAAGAACTATTCCATGCGCAACCTAAGAATTGTGGCGAGTGTGTCCACGTTAAAATCGTGGCGATACTATCCTTTGGCGTGGCAGCGAGATCTTCGTGGATCACACGAACCTCGATATAGATATTCACCCAGCGAGGTATTTGAGAGGGCAGGAAAATGTGTTGCACTGAGCTGATCTAAGCAAAGTTGATTTTTGGGTAAGTCGCATAGCTGGGGTAGATCAGTTGAGATGATCGTTCGGTGCACGAGAAATGTTTGGAGATATTGCTAGTACTGATTTCAGAAATAGTTGGATGGATTGAGTTGGAATACGAACTAATTGAGTCGGTGGAAAATCATCATATTTGAGAATAGTGCTCAAGCGAAGATGTTGGAATAGAAATAATGATTTGGTTCAATTGGAAGTAAAGCAAATGGATGCCTCGAACATAAAGATACCCTTATAACTTGTTCAAATTTGCTATCACAAAGCTCGGCTGAAATGCATGTATTTTAGGGACGCCTTAAATATGTGTACGGTCCAAAACTAAGCGATACGAAGAATTCGTATTGAGCTGCAAGGAGGATGTGGGAATTCGGAAAATTGTACGAGCGTTCAGCAGAGCGAGATGCTGAGTCAGGATCATGAATATGAGAGTTGCATAGAACAGATCCATGGAATTGGACAAACGACATGTGATAGGAATGAGTACCAGCACGGTTCGTGGACGAACCTGATTCTAAGTGGTATATTATATAATGCCCCGCAACCACTTAGAGCGTTACGCTGAGTCGGATTGAATAAATCAAATGCTGGTTACACTTGAAATGTTGGATTTTGGGAAGAAGGATTAATCGAGTTGGTTTCAATATGCAGATGGCTAGCGGGTTCGATAGAAATCAGGTGTTCGTTCATAACAGTACTGAATAGCTGGATGGGAGTGATAATGTCGTCTTCCTTAGTCCGATCGGTCGGATGATTTGGAGAGCACGGCCTGCTCGTACGGTCATACCAGTTGAGTAGATCGCGCTTGCATCGGACCACGGGTTCAAGGGATTGGCCGTATCGGCAGGACAGGATGCCTAACGGGATCAAACATTGTGAGTGGGCTCTTTCCCTTCTCCTCTACTCCTTCATGCCTAATAATATGGAAAACACGTAAAAGGCTTGAACACTTGGGCTGAAACATTGGGAAACACTACACCAAGGCGTGCATAGAGTGTACGTCGTTGGCTTGGTAGGATCTGTGGCTTGAAATGATTTACGCGTTGGATAGTTGGAGCGATAGTTGGATTATGCATTTGAGGCAGTCGGTTGGATACTTGGGATTATGCTTGGACGAGTTGGAATGACACATTTAAGGCAATGGGAATATCGAGAATTCGGGCGAGCGAACGTGCATCCGTGTACGAGTATCACTTGGTCGCTTTATCTTGCAAAGCGAGCAGTTGTGGTTCGAAATCGAACAACTACATCGGCGAGGGCATTGTGCCACTATTGGGGCATTGTGCCACGAAAGCGGCATTATGCCACGGTTGGGGCATTTGGCAATGGGTTTGTCCCAAGTTGGGGTGTTGCATCCAATATGAAATATTGTGTTGAGAAGAGGCATTGTGCCTATGAAACACTTGATATTTTGGTGCCTTGGGCTATATTCTGAGGTCGAGATTTGGATTCCTTGGTTGGATATGTTGGAAGAATGGTTATGGATGCTTTGGTTGGATTTTGTTGAACGAGTCTAGGATCGCTTGGTGGGGCGAGAATGTTCGATCCTCTCGTCATACCTACTTGGTGTCTGCATGTCACGGACAACCTGTATTGCACAGGGTTTGGTCTCCTCGAATGAGAGCTCCGGGGCACCGGGACTGTTCAGCCATGGAGGAGACAACTGGGTAACGCATCTTGGGCGTGGTGCCAGCGGTTGGATGCGATCCAGGTGGGTTAGCTACTTAGCGCTGTTTCGAATAGAACCGCATTTGATCAGTCCGATCAAAGTCCTTCGTGGATTTTAGCCAGTGACTTCATATAGTATAAGTGATGGCTTGCTTTTCTTTTGTTGATTTGGCTTTAGTGTAGGCGCGGCCACCTTGCCTCGGCAAGAGTGTGCACTTGAGATTGGAATATATAAACTTTGGTTGAGGATGGATATTGAGGCGAGACTGATGGTTCGATATGTTATCGTGCAAAGCGATGGCATTGAGTAGGACGGGTTGGATGTATATAAATGCTTGTCATTTGGTTTGAGATTGAATGCTTGTATGCTTAAACTACTTTACAGCTTTCCTTAACATGTCATTCATATGCCATGAAACGAATCTAGGATTCAACTAGAAAGATCTCTACATAACTGTGTGCATTCACTATTTTACTTAGTGTCGGCTTAGGCGAGTAGGTTACCCCGCTCACCAGTACGGTTGTGTACTGACCCACGTTTGTGGGCAATATTTCAGGTACGCAGGCGTAGTGGCACTGCTTGGATATACGAGGCATGATGTATGAACTGTGAGTACCTTTGTGGGCTAGAGAAAAGAGCAAGAGTTATTTCATCGCCTTCGTGGCATTGCCTTCGGGGCATTTCATTTGGACCCTATCATGAGCTTCGCTGCGTATTACTCTGATGTGTGCTTGGTACACAATACTTGACTTCCGCTGCAACTTGGTTGTTTCAATGATAATATTTGGTGTTTGACAACTTCGCCTTGTACGAGCGCAACTCCAGGCTCGTACGGCATCACGTCCCGATGAGAATAATTATACTACGGGAGAGCTGCAACGTGGTAATTCACGTTCAGCGGGGACTATTGAGCTTGTGGGAGATTGGGGCATGACAAACAAGATAATGATCAATGGCGGGAGGATACAAAATTGGGCCTGCCTAAATTATGCAGATCCCATCCTCCATACGCCATGACAGATTGAGTTGAGATATTTCACCCAACTCAACACTCGAGGACATAGCTAGTTTGTTTGCTCTCATCTATGAACGACGGGGCTAGTTCGTCCCTCGTCCATGAGTATAAGGAGAAGATACAGCTTGCAAGTTGTGTGGTCTAATACAACCCTTCCTCTCTTCTGAAGAACCGCCATACAAAGTTGCTGATTATCCCGAGCAAAGGAGGCTATGATATCCTTCCATGATCCATCGTTGCAGAGGACATTTGCTCGAAGACGCCATCTTTTTCGGCTCCTTACATGCTGGAAGAGCATGGTCTTCTTCTTCCTCAAGTCGACCCGACGAACTCCGGCCATCATCTCTGTGTGGTGAAGGAAATGTGGGAAGAACAGGTTAACTCCTCAGCCTTTTTATAGGCGAAAGAGATCACACCGAATCCCAACAAATCTCCAATAAATCTGCCAAGAAGTCAGCCTTAAAGAACGTGCCAGACTTGACCGTTTCATGCTCCATTCAAAGTGTTTCAAATTATGAGAAACATTTCATGCTTCATTCAAAGCGTTTCAAATTACGAGGAATTTAAAAGCTTTGAAGGAGGTCTTGTAGAAGCATAAAAATACGCTGAATAGCTATACGTAGCATGTTGATGCGGGCAGCGTAAAAAGATGACCTCAGAGCCATCGGCGTGCAAACAGAGCTTTTCCGCTGGGCACAGCGTAAAATATAAAGCTCAGGGACTATCCGCGTAAATGCAGAATGTCCAGGCTGCTTCAGCGTAAAAAGGGTGCTACATCGCCTTTATGGCGTAAAACTCATCCGCTTTAAATGTAGCATTGAAGCGTACGAGGAACGCTTCATATTCCCCAAAATGAACATGTCAAATCATGCAGTGAACCTGACGTCTGACTCCTGACAAAGAGTACTACACGACTACCCAGACGACGGCTATAATGATGGCGCGACACAGCGACCCAAACTTTCGTTTAGTGCCATTTCCTTGGCGTAAACCGCTTTTATGCATACAAAGTAATACGTTGCCTAGTTTTACATAGACAGACGTGAGCTTCTTACGCTCCGTAGAAGACAGACAGGCTACCATGTCAAAAGCTGCTCTTCGTACAAGGCTCGAGGCACGTCTCTGCATTTAATGCACAGAAGGGTGACAGAGCCTCGAGGCACGTCTCTGCATTTAATAAATGATGGCAGACCTTCAGGATACACCTCTGTATTTAATGTGCGGAATGATGGCAAATCTTTGAGACACGTCTCTGGAATACGCTGCCTAGTTTTACACAGGCAGACGTGAGCTTCTTACGCTCTGTAGAAGACAGACAGGCTGCCACGTCAAAAGCTGCTCTTCGTACAGGGCTCGAGGCACGTCTTTGCATTTAATGCACGGAATGATGGCAGATCTTCGAGATACGCCTCCACATTTAATACACATGATGGGGGCAGATCTCTGTATTTAATGCAAGAGATTTGATTATATCTCCAAAAGCCGTGATTTTGGCTAAGATGTCCACGTCATCACTTTGGCACATTACGCCATCTGGCTATAGGAGCACGCTGTACGCTATCTACTTGGAATACGCCAACTCGGACCATATTTGCATTGGCGCGTATTAAGGCTATTCGGTCCAGAATTCGCTCAAGGCCTCAGTCAGGGGAAGAGGATCAGCTATCTTCTATGCCCACTTGGCTTCTACGCCTATTCGGCTTCTATGCCCACTCGGCTTCTACGCCTATTCGGCTTCTATGCCTATTCGGCTTCTATGCCCACTCGGCTTCTACGCCTATTCGGCTTCTACGCCTATTCGGCTTCTATGCCTACTTGGCTTCTACGCCATGGTGACAGTTATTGGCATCTACGCCAACCTCTTCTACGAAAAAATAACTACCTACGTGGATTTTATGCCGTGATCTTCACAGCAGTTATACGCGTTGTCTCTTAAAGGGACACGCGTCACATGCTTATTCAAAAGGTCATCTATACGCGGGCAACGGTTATTGTAACCATCGTGTAAAAGGGTGTTGTACTTTCCACTACTCGATTTCTACGCCGACTGAGTGGTCACTGTCACTAAAACTCAATAAATAGAGACCTCTATTGACAGAGGTCCAAGGTCAGAAATTGGTCTAGAAAACTAAGGTCGACAACTCGGAGAATAGAAGTCGAAAAATCGAAGAACAGAGAGAGAAGAGTTCAGACAGAGAGTAGTGATCAACGATTTTGGCATCGAGCATCCACTCCCTCTTGCAATCTGTGAAGCATCTTGGTGTGCTGTCGTAGGCACCCAAAAATAAAACCTTTACTCTTGAAATAATATGTAGTAGTGAGAGTAAGGATCGTTCCCACGAAGAGTAATTAGTTTGATCTTTATGCTATGTAAAATAAGATTGGGGGAGAGTTTTTATCAAAAGAAAATTAAGAAGAGCTAAAAACAATTAAAGTATTAAAACAATCAAAGAAATAAATGTTGGTCTCAGTCAACATCCACCATTGGAATCTTAAAACTGATCATCGATGCAAGTATATATTAATTCATACTTTGAATATTCATCGTTGGAATTATTTTCCTATCTCCTTCAGCCATAATTAATTAAAAACAAGCGATCTAATTAACCTTAACTACTAAATAACCCCAGACAAGCGCTAAAGGTTTAATCTAGTAGCGTATTAAACTCGATGAGATCGATGAAGCAAAACAACACAAGCACACGCGGTTGCATTTAATTTTGTCAAAATTTTTCCTCCTAAGATCTAATAAAACAAAGCAGTTCATTAAATCTTGGTTGCTTCACAAATTAGAGGGATCGAACAATTACAGATTCGATATCTAATTTAGCATTAGATTGTCATGAATAATAAACTAGTATGCATCCTAGTCATTAAACAAGATAATCATAAAAATATGCATAAGAAAACATTCGATACTTAAAGCACAAATCAAAAATATAAACACAAATTAGATCTCATAAGTTTTTATTCATTCCGAGGCTTCCGTTTCCTTCGACCAACAAGACTTTTAGCTCCGCATGTTCAAGAAAACTTCAAAAGAATATTGGAGAAGAGGAAGAAGAGTTGTGGGTTGTTCCCCCCTTTCTTTCCTCTTGATCTCTACCCCTTTTATACACTCTAAATAAGTGTTTGAAGATCACAATATCTTCCCAAAAATCCTCTAAGAGTTACAACAACCCAACAATAAAATAAAATCTTTGAATAAGTTGGGAAATGGTTATATCAACTCCACTTTTTGTGCACAGCATAGTTGTCTCAACTTCAAGCGTGATTTGGTCTATGATGTAGCCAGAATCTCGGGAAAATAAAAACAGCAAAATTGTGCCTCTATCACTTAGCTTTCCGAATCAATTTGGATCAGCTCAATTGGACTTCGGATGAGCAAGTTATGACCATTTTTCTACAAGGTGTCAGAACTGTCCAGAATTGATAATTAGCTCCATTTTGCTTTTAGTGACTCCAATTGTATCCTAGATCAAAATATAAAAATAATGAGTATCTTTAGACATTAAATGAGCATAAATGAGTATACATTAAGGAATAAAAATATGATATTTTATGTTCTCATCACATCTCCTCCTTCTACGGCATTTCTTCATCATCGTGTGGTCCAAGGGACAAAGTGATCGACTGCAGATCAGACTCCTATAGCAATATTTACCCAGATTAAACAAATTGTACTCGACATCCTCATATAGGATTAATTGTACAATCTTGTTTGTAAACCAAGAAGGACGGGTTTCGTATAAACCTCGTTTTCCATTTTGTTTCGTTTATTATCAAACAACAAATGTGTCAAGGCCTGGGGAGTCATACCAATAACTCTACAACTTTAGGTGGGTCTACTAGACACTAGGTCAGACATAAGTCCTAACGTCAACGCGTTCGTTGAATGCACCCGAGTCTCTCTCGGACATGTACAGTTATATAATATAAACATGCAAATAATAATACAGAATTTAAACAGTACAACAAGACAAGGTATACTTGCCTGACAAGAAGCTGCAAAATTTAACGTCCAGATGTCCAACATAGAGGACTAGAAGCTATGGCCTTAGAATAAATATCTCCAGATGCTGAAATAGATATCACCAATGTTCCCAGAATAAGCAAAATAGCTAGAAAGCACTTCCCTTTCGTCCAATTTGGACACAGGGGCAAAACGATAATTTTGGGTCAAAGCGGGCACCACATGTGGGCCACATTGCACCGAAAAGCGTGCCAAGGATAAATGTCTCTAAATGGGACAAATTATAGGTCAAACCAATTCTAAATGTCAATGTGAACTCAACGGTACTTCCAATTTTGGATTTCGGTGAGCCGAACACAAATTCGCCCAAAAAGTCAACCGTGGGGCCCGCCAATAGGCGACTTGGTCAGCTGTCTCAGAATCGTATGAAACTTGGGTCATAGGACCAGCTTGATACCACGAGTCCAGTGGCGTAAGTTTTGTCGCAATCTGACGAGCGTGCACAAAAATGTGTACGGCTTTCACAAAAAATTGCGACACGGGGATTATCCGCGGATACGGGTTAATTCTGGCGCGCACACACGTCCAAATCAGTTTTCGTGAACTCTCACGTGTCCGGGTACGCTGTACGCACCATTTGGTACACTTGGTACATGGCAGGGATGTCCCGTTTGGCGGGGCGCACTCCGTTTCATAACTTTTGGAAATCTGAAAAAAGTGGGTTTTTGGGGTTTCCAACAAATTTAATTCTGTCTACAGCAGTTAATAATCTAGGATTATTTAACAGAAATTAAACGAGGTCAAGTGGTCTCCGCATACCAAAAAGAACCATCGAATTCGGATCTCTGTGGTGGAAGATACGAATCCGGGAACATGGGTGATCACCGTAGTTTTCTGCGATCCCAGAAATTGGTCTATTTCTGCCAACTTTGGCGTTGTTTTCGCCTATGGTTACGCGTTGTTCGAGGTCTACTATCATACAGATATGAAAGAGGGTTAAGGGGTGAGCGTACCGGTAAAGACGGGGTGGCATTTGGTTGAGCGAGACGACGGAAAACAACTCTGGAACACAGGTACCTCGCTGCAGAAATCTGCAGTGCGCGGGGTACGCGGGGTGCGCGAGGTCGCGGTCGTCGGGATTGGTTTGGGAGGCCTGGCGTGGTTCTCCGGCTACGGTGGTGGCGCTCTCTAGGTTTTGATTGGAAGAGGAAGAGTTTGGATGATCTAGGGTTAGGATTTTGTTGAAATAAGTTATATATATATAAGTATATAAGAGAGAAGGAGGGGGTATTCGCGGGGTGCGGGTCTACGTGTGTACGCGGGTTACTAACAAAGGGGTTGCTGTTGGTTGGCTCACAAGGGCTTGCTGCTATACAAAGGGGGTGTGGGTTGGCTGCTGCTTCATGCAGCAAAGGGCCAGCGGATGGCTCACAAAGGGTCGGGTAGGATGGCTTGGTGTGGTTTAAAATCTATTCTTTTTTTCTAATCTCTTTTCCTTTTATATTTTCCTTTAAATATATATATATATATATATATATATATATATATATATATATATATATATATATATATATATACACGTATATACTTATAGAAAAATTCTAGAATTATATTAATACACACCATTAAGCTAGCAACTACTCAAGGGGTCTCCTACGTGAAATAAATTCGAAAAAATTCCTAATGGTCCCATAAATCCCCTAAGTGCATGAACACCTAAAATAAAAATTAATAAAAATCTATTTCTCCTAATTAGCTACTAATTACTATAATTAAATTAATAATTAATAAAAAATATATACGGTTTCTTGGAATAGGGATTTTACACATAGTATAACATTAGTATTAGAAGTGGTAACCCTTGACATTAAATATCTTGGCTATGTTGATGCTTAGTGAATGCTTGGTGTGAGATATAAACGAAGCCACCTGTGGCATAAAAAATGTCCTGTACCAGCAGAGGAAGACACCCCAACGGGGTAGGGCTTTCACGATGATGGTGGAGGGACTAATGTTACAGGTATTAGGTTAGTAGGTTTTAAGTTTCTCCTTCCTTTTCCTATCCATATATAAATCTGGGTGGTTCTACAGTATCCCATTGTTATATTAGTAATTTTACGTTATAGTATAGATAGCAAGTGACCCTGATTGAGACTGCAATATCATGACCAGTAGAGACCGTAACCATGCGTGCTTTTTTTTTAATAAAATATTGTATGAGTTTAGGTAGGACTTTCTTAGACTATTATTAAATGGGGATTAGACTATAGTGAGGTTATGAGTAGGTTGTGATCATTAGAAGGGAAGATACAAGATGTGTGAGGGAGATCTACCTTTGAACCATGAGTTAGTCTTTCAGTTCGTGCTTACTTCCATCCTTAAATTTCGAGGACAAATTTTTTCTAAGGGGGGTAGGATTGTAACTCCCTAATTTCGGAAGAGGGGAGTATTTTTGTTATTTAATAATATTAGGTAATTATATTAGTAATATATTTATCATTATTGTTATTAGTATTATTTATTATTTATTATATTTTAGAGGACCTTTGTATTAGCTTGTTAGTTTCGACTATTGCATGGACCTAGTTAGCACCTAACATGTAGGTCCATGACCTAATTGGTTAATCATGACATGGTTAGTGGACTAGACTATTTATTAGACTTAGGGATAGTGGACCCAATTGGACTTGACATGAACCATGGACCAACATTTAAGTTAGATCCAATTAGGCCCAATAATTAGTCATCCTTTGATTAGTTAGTGATTTAATTAAACCTTCCATTAAGAGTAGGAGCTCACTACCAGAAAAAGTCAAATTAGCGACGTAAAAAAATGTCGTTAAATGACCAATTAACGTCGCTAATTACTTTTAGTGACGTAATTAGCGATGTTTTACAGAAGTCGCCTTTCAGCTAGTCGCTGAAAGGAAAAACGTCGCTAAACGTCGCTATACCGACATTTTTTAGCGACGTAAATGTGTTGCTAGATTAGCAACGTTTAGCGACGCAACGTCGCTAATTAGCGACGTGCTCATCTGTCGCATAACGTCGCTAATTAGCGACCTATATAGCGACGTTACAATGACGTCTTTAATGACTTGGCAATACTGCCATGTCAGCAAGTTGCGACGTACATCGACGTTTTTAGCAACATTTTTAACGATGTCATTAGCGACGTGTAGTAACGTCGCTAAACGTCGCTAAACGTCGCTAAAAATGTCGCTAATTATACAGTGAAAAAATAAAAAAATGAATACTGAATTGTTTCCAAACTATTATTCCTGTAGTTTATAAATTCACAATCTGTACAAATAGACCCGGAGCAACCCTCCGTTTAATTTCCTGGGTTTGTCGACCCCCTTGGGTTGAACACTCAATACCGATAAATTAACATATATTTAATATAAATAATATAATAAATTTTGAAGAAAATAAAACATCCAGCAAATATTGTCGTAAAGAATACATCAAATATATATCCATACAATGAGTCTCATCCTAAATAATACAAAGAATACAAATATCCAGCAAATATCCATGCAAATATCTATACTACTGCGGATCTGCAGGAGGATGACCACCAGCGCGTATGAAGGATAAGAACATATCATACTGCTCCCGTAAAATTGACACCGATGTCAATGGAGAAGGCAGTAACGTCGGTGGAGTCTGTGTCGATGTAGGCGCACCAGGAGGACGTATCCACCCCAACTCTCGAGTCGTTGGTTGTAAATCCATAGTAGATAGCAGCCTCGTACTGCTATGAACCATTGAATCATGCATCATCGTCAGCCTCTTGTCTATGGATAGTTATGATGCCTGCAGCTCCATCACGTTGTGCTCTGTCGAGGCTCTAAGATCATTTATCAAATCCCGGAGCTCCGTGATGCTGCGCTCGAGCATATTGAATCGTGCAATGAGCGTCAAATCATCCGCCTACGGCTGGGACCGGGGTTGCTCCTCCATCCTTCGCAGCAATTCATCATAGAGAGATGCAATCTGACAGTCAACGGCCTCCTGGACTCAGGTCGATGACTGCTAGGGCTGTAGGGAATACGCACTTATCGGGGAGGCCCTAGATGACTGCGTCGCAACCAGTGCGCCATAGGATCCCGTACCGTAGTACGTACCCCTTTGGAGACCACCAGTGACGGTCACCCACAGGTCGACCGTCAACGAAGCTGGAGAGGGCTGCGAGGAAGTACCAGCCTCTCCAGCTGTAGGTGCACTAGCAGTCGCCCTCTCACACAGCCTAAGATACTCGACCTAGAAAATTTTGGATACTCGATAATTTTCTAAGTTATATTAAAATTAACACAAAGTAAAGTAATACTTACATAGGTCTGTGAGGCCCTCCAATGAGATTTTTATCCTTATGATGGGTGGCCAAGAAGACAGTCACCACGTTTGCATCCTCACCCCTCTGTACCTGTTAAAAATATATTATTTAGTACTAAAATTAAATATTTTTTCCTACTACCATTTTATCGTACTTACATTAAAATAATATATCTTAAATAAAAAATATACCAAACAACAAAAATGTTTCGTCATCGGAATCGAGCCACTGCACCACTTTGCAGCATTCCGCCTAGCCGCCATGGCCTTCTCAGACCTTTTCTTGTAGCTCGGATCGTCGAATCTAGCCCTCATCACAGTCCACTGCTCATGCATGATCCAACCTTGGATTGGTTTTCCAACACGATCACGAGCCTTCTGGTCATCCAGAGCATCACGAATAAGCTTGGCGGCAACGGCAGGAAACATCCGCTCGATCAACTCGGCCCGGTGTGGAGGATAGAAATACTTTTGCTACAATAAATAATTTAGTAAGTGAGCATCACAGATAAGTTATATAATATACATAAATTAGAGGATTTATATAATATACTTTTACCTAAAAGTGCGCAAACCAGAACGCCTTTCTCTTCTCTAGAGCTTCAGAGTAGTTGATCCAAGGGCCACCATAGTTGTTCCTCAGAAATAGGCCCAGACGTCTCTGAACCGATGATGGACGATATCTATACAGAGAATTATTTAGATCAAAAAAGTCAATATATGATGAATAAAGAAATACACGATATATATGATGCTAAACCACCTAATTGACTTACTTTGTACCGTCGGCCCAAATCTCTGTCATCGTCTCCTCCGGAGGTGCGCATGGAGGATCTTGCTGATATTGGGACAACATCGGCACGACCTCCTCTATATACTCATCTGTCTCCATGGTTCCGTCAGCAGGAGGAACACTGGACGAGGGAGTACTATCACGCCTGGAACTACTCATTCCAGGAGTGATGCCACGTAACGTCGTCACAGTCGGAGATGTGACTGATCGATATGCTGGAGTACTGGGCGACGACGATCCGGAACCAACAGTAGGCAGTACCGGAGGAGCACTCTGTCTACCTCGGGACCTGCCGAACCCTCCGCGTCGTCCTGTCATACCTGATAACAACATATAATGAATAAAGAAATACACAAATATATAGTACATTCTACAGTCAAAATGTTATACATATCTCATAGCATTCATAGAATTGTACAGTAAATAACCAGTGGTGTCACAAGTCTAAATGGATAGTACATTCTATAGTCAAAATATAATACATATATTCGTCAAAATAGTACATTCTACAGTCAAAATATAGTTACATTCTACAGACAAAATATTTTATTTTCAATCATCTTCAGAAAATTTATCTTGTTCGCCTTCCTCGTCCTCCTCTTCATCTTCCTCCTCCTCGTCTTCACTTATATCTACTTCATCTTTGTCTTTGTCTTTCTCTTCGGATAATTATACATCTTCTATATTATTACTTGTGTAATGAGTAACTTCCGTTGAGTCCACATCTACAATATTTGTTACAAGAGGTAGCTCATCGTCCTGAAAAGCTATTTCGTCAATGTCAAAGGTATTTCTAGCTTTAGTCTTGCATACTGCCCACCAATCCGATCTCGCTGTCCCCGTCTAGGATAAGTTATGAAGTACACGAGCTGAGCCTGACTTGATAGGACAAATGGTTCGTAGCCTTGATATCTACGCTTGTAGTTTATATCCACAAGGCCATGCTTGTCAATTTTTCAACCTTGATCTTGAATCGGATCGAACTATTCACATTTGAATAACATGATATTAGCAGGTTCTATGCCATAATTATATTTTAATTCCATAATCTCTCGTAAGATGCCAAAGAAATCATTGCCTGAATTAACGTCTTTGTAGTTCGAAGATTTGATACACAAACAACTGTTTTTCGTGGAATCAAGATCCAAAAAGCTGTCTCTGATAGGAGCATTTGTTTACTTGAACCTAAACCCTTTCTCACAGAAACTTGGCCATATTTAACGGCAATAATTGGTCCCTTGGCTAGAGTTATAATTGATTCAGTCTCGGGTGTTATTAGACGATCGACCTAAATACCAAAGTAGCGATAGTAAGTTATTTGTTTTGCAAGTACAAAAATAAAAAGTAATTATCAAGCACCTTACATATGCGCTCAACCAAGAAGGAAAATAGCATCTCATTTCTTGTTCTACTTCTTCCTTTGTTATGTAGGGTCTAACCAACCTCAACTCATCATTATATGTGCTGAAAAATAATGAAGCAACTACTGATTAGTAGCATAATAGTAGCTTATACTATTACATTGAGATGATGTAAACATGGACGTATTAATTACTTACCCCTCTAGCTTCTCCACTTCATCCTCATCGCAATTGAGTAATATATATACAACTGAGCAGCCCTTAGCTCGTCGTCATTCAAATATCTCTTCTTCATTTTCCCCGAAGGCTTTCCGGACACATTGAATCTTTGAGTATTGCATCATTAGATTCCTGATATCCATCGTCGTTTCTCAGAGCTTTCGTTCTATTAGTAGCAATATGAGGTTTGAAATACATCGAGCAAAAGTTTGTAATCTCCTCGAGAACATAAGCTTCACAAATAGAGCCCTCAACCCGTGCCTTGTTTTTTACCTTTCTCTTTAGGTGATTTAGATGCCGCTCGAAGGGGTACATCCACCGATAACTGACAGGACCACCAACATGTGCCTCATAGGAAAGATGAATTGGCAAATGCTCCATAAAGTCAAAGAATCCAGGAGGAAACACCTTCTCGAGCTTATATAGTATTACTGCAATGTCCTTCTCTTGCTTTTCTAGATGATCGACGAGCAACTTAGCAGAATAAAGATCTCTGAAGAATATGATGTCACGCCCCAGTCCCAAAAATGCGTAGGACTAGGACACGTAAGCATGCCAGCCGCATGGATATGGCAACTCCAATATATGGAAACCAAATCCACACGTACGCTGTAATATGAATATCAAGTCCACAAGTGGTATAAAATGTATCACAAGCCACAGGGTATAATCTAAATCTCATCCGCGAAAATCAGATATAAATAATAACCATCATCTATATAACTAGATCTCAACATAAATATCTAAGGATGATAGTTGGATGAAAACAAATCCACTACCAACTCGAATGGAAAAGTACAACACAACAAATACAATATAGGAATACCAGCTAACGACCATAGGCTCGAAGAGAAGACATCCTCGCAACACAAGTAATCATCCAAATCTACACTCCTGCAATTACTCAAGAACAGATACACCTGGCAGAGGACCAGGTCCTCAGAGGGACGTAACAGGATACAGAAAATACGAGCAAATTTGAATACAGTAAACATGCATCATATTTGAAAATAGATAAGTACGATGTACAGGACAATCTATATGAATGCAAATGAGGACAATTTTTCGACGTATGGGCAAGGGTAGGCTACTCGATCTAATCCTCACAACCTCACGCTCGCCAGTGGACATTATCAGCCGACATACCGCGGGGGTAGCGACCCTCGGACTCCATCAATCGACATACCGCGGGGGTAGCGACCATCGGACACGACCCATCATAGTGCGTACTAGTGACTACGGTGTTACCAGAGTGATTAAAAGCCCATACGCCTAATGATTGTCCTCTATGGTACTAAGTGCCATGTGTGTGTCAACATATCTAATACATAGTAATGACTGAAAGAAAACTACACATGCAAGAATAAACAGAAATGCAATAAATATACAGAAATATACTAAGCATGCAAAATACTGTAAGCAATTTGGCAAGGTATCTTGCTTGGGGTCCTGCTGCTGGTATGAATCAGAGTCCAAGTCACAGTCCAAATAGCCTATGTATTACAAATTTATCACGTCAAAAGATAATTTATTTTAATTTATTTAATTCTAGAATAATTACTCTAAAATCCTATTTTAATCTTATTATTCTGATTTTTATGTTAATTCCTAAATTTTGTCCAAAGAAACTGAATTTTATCAACTCGAGACTCATGGCACGCAAATCGAGGCCATCTGTTGACCGAAAAGTCAACCGACACAAACTCAACTTTCATGCATGATTTTCTGTAGATTTCAGTGTCAAAAATATGTTAGAATTTTTGGCTCGTCCGAATTCAATTCGTTTGGGAATTATGTCACATACAAATTTTGTATTGTGCACCGATGGTTAAATTCTAACCTAGAAGTTCTACAAAATTAACAGTACATAAATACTTTGAATTAAATTCTGTAAAAAAAAATATGTCAATTATCTCGACATTATCTTTCCAAAACTTTAAACGGTTCATGATTCTGATTCCTGGTTCTCCCGGAATCGCAAAAATATTAAAACACATCTATTTTCGGACATGCTGTGCTCTACGAATTTTTCAGAATTTAATACTCATAATTTCGTAAAATAAATTATATAATCAGAAATCTAACCTTAATATATTTCTAACGCAAAAAACTAGGTCTCGTTTGGAGTCCGGAGCTATGCGCAATGGCTTGTGGAAGATAAAGAAACCCTAGATGGCAATTCTCCAAAATCTCTCTCTCTCTCTAAGATAATGGGATAATTAGGTTTATAATAATATATATATATATATAGGGATGTACCTGCAGCTGAATGGATATTTATAGGCTGACACGTGTCAGAATCTGATTGGATGGTTTTTGTTATATTATTTATTTTTTATTTGCCTTTATCAAAACATTATTTAAGTCATTTTAAATCTAAATAACTCCAAATAAATATTAAAAATAATCATAAAAATCTGAAAAAATTACATAAAATATATTTTGAACCTATAAAACCTAGAAAAATATTTGGGACAATTTTATATTCATAAGTTTACTACTATAATTAGGAGAAGCTCTAAACATTAGTTTTATTCATTTAACTAAAAATAAATACTAACATTATTCCAAAAATTCTGAAATAATTTTAAAAAATATATAATAATATTATAAACCCTAGAAAATACGTGGGTCCAATCTATATTCCTAGGCTTGCACAACAAATTCTATAAGTTCTAAAAATTAGTTATTAGCTAAATAACTCTCAATAAATACTAAAAGTATTCATAAAATTTTCAGAAAATTCTAGAAAATATATTTGACTATTTAGAACCTAAAATAAAATTTTGGAATATTTTTAACTAAGTTTGAACATAAAATAAATTTTTCAAATAGAAAATTAGTGTTACTAGTTTTTAATTAACTAAAAATTATGGAAAAATCTCAATAATCTAAAATAGCCTAAAAATAATTCTAAATAAATATTTATATAAGTAAATATACTAAAAAAAATATTATTTTCTAATTAACTAAGAGAATACTCTAAATAAATTCAACATCTATAATAAATATAATAATATAAAATATACATAAAATACCTATTTTGGGTGAGGGAGTTTACACTCTATCCAACTTATTTTAATTTCGTCCTCGAAATTAAAATAAGACATAATTTGTTAAATCCTTCACATTCGTATATAAGGTACGTCATCGCAATCGCTTCCAAAAATTTAAATAACAAAATCTATTCAAATCTATCGTGATCACTTCAAAATTAAGATAACCACTGTTTAAATCAAAATTCAACCTGTCGTAATCTCTTCTCAATTTTTTTAAATAATCAACATTCAAATCTAACTCAAGTCTATATGACATCCCACATCAAAATTTATATCACCATTTCCAACTATCATAATCTCCTCTAGACTTTGAACAATAAACAATTCTAATCAAATCTTATTCATATTCTCAAATTAAGAATTTTGTACTCTTCAAATATTTAAACTCAATTTACATCCTCAATATTTCAAATAGGTGATCCAACAATCAAAATTGAACTTTTAATTCAAATCATCAAATTGTAAAATTTAAATCTAATTCACCAATTGTTCAAGTCTAAAATTCTATATTTATCCTCAAAATTTAAATCGATGATTCATCCTTCAATATTCAAAATTTAAATCATGTGCTCAAAGTATAAATATTTGGTCCGCAATATTAAGATTTTAAAATTCGTTAAATCCTCATTATCTTAATCCTTCTTTTAAAATATCTCAAAATTAAAATGACTTGAATCTCCCAATCTAATCTTACTTGATCACAATCTAAAAGAAATTCCTCTCAAGTTGGCAATGCACTGCTACCCAACTTAGAATTTACCCATCTATCACAGAAGGCTATATACTTTAAGAAAAATATTCCTTAATTTATTTACTCATGTCATTCAATCCTCAAAACTTCAACGCCGATTATATCATATATGATATGTCCTTAATTACAAAAGAATAATCCTCAAGTATGTGATCGGCCTACGGGGTATATCTAGTACTCTATGTGTATTAAACTTATACCAAGCACGAGGTTTCGTCTTTCCGAAATAAGGAATGACGGAGACCAATAATAAAGAGTTCAAGGGTGAGGTAATAGAATAGAAGTATCGGGATCAAGGAGTTTAAGGAATTCAAATGGGAATTGTCAAAGCAGTTGTGGAATGAAATCCTATTTTGGTAATTCTTTGTTCGCATGCTCGTATTAGTAAAGTTATGTAACCGATACGATCCGCTGAGGCATATCTAGGGGCAAGTATGTTCGTCTACCAATTACTACATATCTCAATCCACGTAAAGTAGTATTACGAAGGGCGAATCAAGCGCACTAAGGTTAGCTAGACCTTAATAACTGATTCTGAAATGTATTAGTAGGCGTCCCCAATAATACATATCTCATGATCAAGCTCGATAAAAGAGTAAGCTTGCAAAACTATGCTATAATAGCAGCATAAGTCAAGGTAGTGCAGCAAATATAAGTACGCTAGATGATGATGAAAGGAGGTACAAATTAATTCAAGTTCACAAAACAAAACAACTAAGCAACAATAATAAAAGACTCTACAATCCCTACAGTTATCATACAACCTCCTTGTCTATGTCGCTAGTCGACCAAATATGGGCAAGGACCTCTAACTTCTATTGTCTGAATAACCACTGTTGTCTTATGCTAGTATACAATTTATGTTGTTCAATCATACTTCAATAATAGGTCAAAAGACTATGTGATACTAGGTTGTGAGGTATACTACCCAACTTAAAACAATAAACTAATACTGTGACAGTCTTAAGGGTACCGTAGAAGCTCCTGTTAAGGTCTTCGAGAAGGGTTCTTGGTACTTGTTAGGGTATCCTCTTATATTACATAGGTCATGGTCGTCTTAACTCTTAGTCATAGTGCAAGTGTCAATAGTAAGAATGGGACAGTTACTGGCCTCAAGGGAAAGGGAATATAACTCGTATTGAGGTGTGGTACAAGTTACGCGATTTAAAACTAAAGGATAAGCACCAGGTCTCAATCTACAAGAATAACTTAACTATCAAGTTCTAACTACTAAGCACACAATTTCAAAATTCAAGATTACAACTATAATCCTAGCAAACTATGTGTCCTTAACAAAGAAATAAATTACTTGGCCTACTATCAGAAGTGTCAGGTGGCACGAGTTGAAAGATAAAGAAAAGAAGAACGTAATTTTGGTCGTCGCACAATTAGCGAACGCTATGGTCATAGGGGAACAATATATGAAAATAGAGGGGCTCTAGATAGCATCATGGTTTTCCAAGGGAAAGGGGTATGCTAGTCTCTGTGTTTGAGGTATGATTAGAAAAATATTTTATGCATTGCTCTTGGTTTTCTAAGGTACTGTCTGCTTATCTCAAGACAAGAATCTAAATTTATGGTTCTCCAATACTCATCTAACGGCGTGGGTTAGGTTCAGTCCTAATATTCACTTTGGTTTTCTATTGGTTTCTCAATGCTAGGGGCAACCATAATGGTAAACTTCTAACTAACTTTAGTAGTATCTATACTACTCTCAAGTCCTCATAACACATCAGGGGGTAATGGTAAACCAATTCTAGAGATAAGGAATTCTAGGGTTCACTAGACGTTCTAAACTTAGTGGTGTGTCAGCACTCTAGTTGTACTCTTAATAGGAAGGTTACCCTACTTATCATCTAACAACAGGAACTTCTATATTCTAGGAGAGACTGTACTAAAGGAACTATTATGGGAGTACAGGAATCAAGCAGGATACAATTATTCAAATAGAATAGATTAGAAGAAAGATGAGTCATAGTCAATTGTGGATGAGATCCTATACTCTAGTCCTAGGTGCAGGCTTGTTCGGTACAGTAACGTAACCGAGACAATATGCTCTCGACCTGCATGGGCCACCACAAAAATATATCACGCCCCAGTCCCAAAAATACGTAGGACTAGGACACGTAAGCATGCCAGCCACATGGATATGGCAACTCCAATATATGGAAACCAAATCCATACGTACGCTGTAATATGAATATCAAGTCCACAAGTGGTATAAAATGTATCACAAGTCACAGGGTATAATCTAAATCTCATCCGCGAAAATCAGATATAAATAATAACCAGCATCTATATAACTAGATCTCAACATAAATATCTAAGGATGATAGTTGGATGGAAATAAATCCACTACCAACTCGAATGGAAAAGTACAACACAACAAATACAATATAGGAATACCAGCTAACGACCATAGGCTCGAAGAGAAGACATCCTCGCAACACAAGTAATCATCCAAATCTACGCTCCTGCAATTACTCAAGAACAGATACACCTGGCAGAGGACCAGGTCCTCAGAGGGACGTAACAGGATACAGAAAATACGAGCAAATTTGAATACAGTACACATGCATCATATTTGAAAATAGATAAGTACGATGTACAGGACAATCTATATGAATGCAAATGAGGACAATTTTTCGACGTATGGGCAAGGGTAGGCTACTCGATCTAATCCTCACAACCTCACGCTCGTCAGTGGACATCATCAGCCGACATACCGCGGGGGTAGCGACCCTCGGACTCCATCAATCGACATACCGCGGGGGTAGCGACCATCGGACACGACCCACCATAGTGCGTGCTAGTGACTACGGTGTTACCAGAGTGGTTAAAAGCCCATACGCCTAATGATTGTCCTCTATGGTACTAAGTGCCATGTGTGTGTCAACATATCTAATACATAGTAATGACTGAAAAAAAACTACACATGCAAGAATAAACAGAAATGCAATAAATATACAGAAATATACTAAGCATGCAAAATACTGTAAGCAATTTGGCAAGGTATCTTGCCTGGGATCCTGCTGCTGGTATGAATCAGAGTCCAAGTCACAGTCCAAATAGCCTATGTATTACAAATTTATCACGTCAAAAGATAATTTATTTTAATTTATTTAATTCTAGAATAATTACTTTAAAATCTTATTTTAATCTTATTATTCTGATTTTTATGTTAATTCCTAAATTTTGACCAAAGAAACTGAATTTTATCAACTCGAGACTCATGGCACGCAAATCGAGGCCATCTGTTGACCGAAAAGTCAACCGACACAAACTCAACTTTCATGCATGATTTCCTGTAGATTTCAGTGTCAAAAATATGCTGGAATTTATGGCTCGTCCGAATTCAATTCGTTTGGGAATTATGGCACATACAAATTTTGTATTGTGCACCGATGGTTAAATTCTAACCTAGAAGTTCTACAGAATTAACAGTATATAAATACTTTGAATTAAATTCTTTAAAAAATATATGTCAATTATCTCGACATTAAATTTCCAAAACTTTAAACGGTTCATGATTCTGATTCCTGGTTCTCCCAGAATCGCGAAAATATTAAAACACATCTATTTTTGGACATGCTGTGCTCTACGAATTTTTCAGAATTTAATACTCATAATTTCATAAAATAAATTATATAATCAAAAATCTAACCTCAATATATTTCTAACGCAAAAAACTAGGTCTCGTTTGGAGTCCGGACCTATGCGCAATGGCTTGTGGAAGATAAAGAAACCCTAGATGGCAATTCTCCAAAATCTCTCTCTCTCTAAGATAATGGGATAATTAGGTTTATAATATATATATATATATATATATATATATATATATATATATATATATATATATATATATATAGGGATGTACCTGCGGCTGAATGGATATTTATAGGCTGACACGTGTCAGAATCTGATTGGATGGTTTTTGTTATATTATTTATTTTTTATTTGCCTTTATCAAAATATTATTTAAGTCATTTTAAATCTAAATAACTCCAAATAAATATTAAAAATAATCATAAAAATCTAAAAAAATTACATAAAATATATTTTGAACCTATAAACCCTAGAAAAATATTTGGGACAATTTTATATTCATAAGTTTACTACTATAATTAGGAGAAGCTCTAAACATTAGTTTTATCCATTTAACTAAAAATAAATACTAACATTATTCCACAAATTCTGAAATAATTTCATAAAATATATAATAATATTATAAACCCTAGAAAATAATGTGGGTCTATTCTATATTCCTGGGCTTGCACAATTAATTCTACAAGTCCTAAAAATTAGTTATTAGCTAAATAACTCTCAATAAATACTAAAAGTATTCAGAAAATTCCCAGAAAATTCTAGAAAATATATTTGACTATTTAGAACCTAAAATAAAATTTAGAATATTTTTAACTAGTTTGAACATAAAGTAAATTTTTCAAAGTCCTAGAAAATTAGTGTTACTAGTTTTTAATTAACTAAAAATTATGGAAAAATCTCAATAATCTAAAATAGCCTAAAAATAATTCTAAATAAATATTTATATAAGTAAATATACTAAAAAAATTTATTTTCTAATTAACTAAGAGAATACTCTAAATAAATTCAACATCGATAATAAATATAATAATATAAAATATACATAAAATACCTATTTTGGGTGAGGGAGTTTACAATCTATCCAACTTATTTTAATTTCGTCCTCGAAATTAAAATAAGGCATAATTTGTTAAATCCTTCACATTCGTATATATGGTACGTCAATCGCAATCTCTTCCAAAAATTTAAATAACAAAATTTATTCAAATCTATCGCGATCACTTCAAAATTAAGATAACCACTGTTTAAATCAAAATTCAACCTGTCGCAATCTCTTCTCGATTTTTTTAAATAATCAACATTCAAATCTAACTCAAGTCTATATGATATCCCACATCAAAATTTATATCACTATTTCCAACTATCATAATCTCCTCTAGACTTTGAACAATAAACAATTCTAATAAAATCTTATTCATATTCTCAAATTAAGAATTTTGTACTCTTCAAATATTTAAACTCAATTTACATCCTCAATATTTCAAATAGGTGATCCAACAATCAAAATTGAACTTTTAATTCAAATCATCAAATTATAAAATTTAAATCTAATTCACCAATTGTTCAAGTCTAAAATTCTATATTTATCCTCAAAATTTAAATCGATGATTCATCCTTCAATATTCAAAATTTAAATCATGTGCTCAAAGTATAAATATTTGGTCCGCAATATTAAGATTTTAAAATTCGTTAAATCCTCATTATCTTAATCCTTCTTTTAAAATCTCTCAAAATTAAAATGACTTGAATCTCCCAATCTAATCTTACTTGATCACAATCTAAAAGAAATTCCTCTCAAGTTGGCAATGCACTGCTACCCAACTTAGAATTTACCCATCTATCACAGAAGGCTATATACTTTAAGAAAAATATTCCTTAATTTATTTACTCATGTCATTCAATCCTCAAAACTTCAACGCCGATTATATCATATATGATATGTCCTTAATTACAAAAGAATAATCCTCAAGTATGTGATCGGCCTACGGGGTATATCTAGTACTCTATGTGTATTAAACTTATACCAAGCACGAGGTTTCGTCTTTCCGAAATAAGGAATGACGGAGACCAATAATAAAGAGTTCAAGGGTGAGGTAATAGAATAGAAGTATCGGGATCAAGGAGTTTAAAGAATTCAAATGGGAATTGTCAAAGCAGTTGTGGAATGAAATCCTATTTTGGTAATTCTTTGTTCGCATGCTCGTATTAGTAAAGTTATGTAACTGATACGATCCGCTCAGACATATCTAGGGGCAAGTATGTTCGTCTACCAATTACTACATATCTCAATCCACGTAAAGTAGTATTACGAAGGGCGAATCAAGCGCACTAAGGTTAGCTAGACCTTAATACACTGATTCTGAAATGTATTAGTAGGCGTCCCCAATAATACATATCTCATGATCAAGCTCGATAAAAGAGTAAGCTTGCAAAACTAGGCTATAATAGCAGCATAAGTCAAGGTAGTGCAGCAAATATAAGTACGCTAGATGATGATGAAAGGAGGTACAAATTAATTCAAGTTCACAAAACAAAACAACTAAGAAACAATAATAAAAGACTTTACAATCCCTACAGTTATCATACAACCTCCTTGTCTATGTCGCTAGTCGACCAAATATGGGCAAGGACCTCTAACTTCTATTGTCTGAATAACCACTGTTGTCTTATGCTAGTATACAATTAATGTTGTTCAATCACACTTCAATAATAGGTCAAAAGACTATGTGATACTAGGTTGTGAGGTATACTACCCAACTTAAAACAATAAACTACTACTATGACAGTCTTAAGGGTACCGTAGAAGCTCCTGTTAAGGTCTTCGAGAAGGGTTCTTGGTACTTGTTAGGGTATCCTCTTATATTACATAGGTCATGGTCGTCTTAACTCTTAGTCATAGTGCAAGTGTCAATAGTAAGAATGGGACAGTTACTGGCCTCAAGGGAAAGGGAATATAACTCGTATTGAGGTGTGGTACAAGTTACGCGATTTAAAACTAAAGGATAAGCACCAGGTCTCAATCTACAAGAATAACTTAACTATCAAGTTCTAACTACTAAGCACACAATTTCAAAATTCAAGATTACAACTATAATCCTAGCAAACTATGTGTCCTTAACAAAGAAATAAATTACTTGGCCTACTATCAGAAGTGTCAGGTGGCATGAGTTGAAAGATAAAGAAAAGAAGAACGTAATTTTGGTCCTCGCACAATTAGCGAACGCTATGGTCACAGGGGAACAATATATGAAAATAGAGGGGCTCTAGATAGCATCATGGTTTTCCAAGGGAAAGGGGTATGCTAGTCTCTGTATTTGAGGTATGATTAGAAAAATATTCTATGCATTGCTCTTGGCTTTCTAAGGTACTGTCTGCTTATCTCAAGACAAGAATCTAAATTTATGGTTCTCCAATACTCATCTAACGGCGTGGGTTAGGTTCAGTCCTAATATTCACTTTGGTTTTCTATTGGTTTCTCAATGCTAGGGGCAACCATAATGGTAAACTTCTAACTAACTTTAGTAGTGTCTATACTACTCTCAAGTCCTCATAACACATCAGGGGGTAATGGTAAACCAATTCTAGAGATAAGGAATTCTAGGGTTCACTAGACATCCTAAACTTAGTGGTGTGTCAGCACTCTAGTTGTACTCTTAATAGGAAGGTTACCCTACTTATCATCTAACAACAGGAACTTCTATATTCTAGGAGAGACTGTACTAAATGAACTATTATGGGAGTACAGGAATCAAGCAGGATACAATTATTCAAATAGAATAGATTAGAAGAAAGATAAGTCATAGTCAATTGTGGATGAGATCATATACTCTAGTCCTAGGTGCAGGCTTGTTCGGTACAGTAACGTAACCGAGACAATATGCTCTCGACCTGCATGGGCCACCACAAAAATATGTCACGCCCCAGTCCCAAAAATATGTAGGACTAGGACACATAAGCATGCCAGCCACATGGATATGACAACTCCAATATATGGAAACCAAATCCACACGTACGCTGTAATATGAATATCAAGTCCACAAGTGGTATAAAATGTATCACATGTCACGGGGTATAATCTAAATCTCATCCGCGAAAATCAGATATAAATAATAACCAGCATCTATATAACTAGATCTCAACATAAATATCTAAGGATAATAGTTGGATGGAAACAAATCCACTACCAACTCGAATGGAAAAGTATAACACAACAAATACAATATAGGAATACCAGCTAACGACCATAGGCTCGAAGAGAAGACATCCTCGCAACACAAGTAATCATCCAAATCTATGCTCTTGCAATTACTCAAGAACAGATACACCTGGCAGAGGACCAGGTCCTCAGAGGGACGTAACAGGATACAGAAAATATGAGCAAATTTGAATACAGTAAACATGCATCATATTTGAAAATAGATAAGTACGATGTACAGGACAATCTATATGAATGCAAATGAGGACAATTTTTCGACGTATGGGCAAGGGTAGGCTACTCGATCTAATCCTCACAACCTCACGCTCGTCAGTGGACATCATCAGCCGACATACCGCGGGGGTAGCGACCCTCGGACTCCATCAATCGACATACAGCGGGGGTAGCGACCATCGGACACGACCCACTATAGTTCGTGCTAGTGACTACGGTGTTACCAGAGTGGTTAAAAGCCCATACGCCTAATGATTGTCCTCTATGGTACTAAGTGCCATGTGTGTGTCAACATATCTAATACATAGTAATGACTGAAAGAAAACTACACATGCAAGAATAAACAAAAATGCAATAAATATACAGAAATATACTAAGCATGTAAAATACTGTAAGCAATTTGGTAAGGTATCTTGCCTGGGGTCCTGCTGCTGGTATGAATCAGAGTCCAAGTCACAGTCCAAATAGCCTATGTATTACAAATTTATCACGTCAAAAGATAATTAATTTACTTTATTTAATTCTAGAATAATTAATCTAAAATCCTATTTTAATCTTATTATTCTGATTTTTATGTTAATTCCTAAATTTTGACCAAAGAAACTGAATTTTATCAACTCGAGACTCATGGCACGCAAATCGAGGCCATCTGTTGACCAAAAAGTCAACCGACACAAACTCAACTTTCATGCATGATTTCCTGTAGATTTCAGTGTCAAAAATATGCTGAAATTTATGGCTCATCCGAATTCAATTCGTTTGGGAATTATGGCACATACACATTTTGTATTGTGCACCGATGGTTAAATTCTAACCTAGAAGTTCTACAGAATTAACAGTATATAAATACTTCGATTTAAACTCTATAAAAAACATATGTCAATTATCTCGACATTAGCTTTCCAAAACTTTAAACGGTTCATGATTCTGATTCCTGGTTCTCCCAGAATCGCGAAAATATTAAAACACATCTATTTTCGGACATGCTGTGCTCTACGAATTTTTCAGAATTTAATACTCATAATTTCGCAAAATAAATTATATAATCAAAAATCTAACCTCAATATATTTCTAACGCAAAAAACTAGGTCTCGTTTGGAGTCCGGAGCTATGCGCAATGGCTTGTGGAAGATAAAGAAACCCTAGATGGCAATTCTCCAAAATCTCTCTCTCTAAGATAATGGGATAATTAGGTTTATAATAATATATATATATATATATAGGGATGTACCTGTGGCTGAATGGATATTTATAGGCTGACACATGTCAGAATCTAATTGGATGGTTTTTGTTATATTATTTATTTTTTATTTGCCTTTATCAAAACATTATTTAAGTCATTTTAAATCTAAATAACTCCAAATAAATATTAAAAATAATCATAAAAATTTGAAAAAATTACATAAAATATATTTTGAACCTATAAACCCTAGAAAAATATTTGGGACAATTTTATATTCATAAGTTTACTACTATAATTAGGAGAAGCTCTAAACATTAGTTTTATCCATTTAACTAAAAATAAATACTAACATTATTCCAAAAATTCTGAAATAATTTCATAAAATATATAATAATATTATAAACCCTAAAAAATAACGTGGGTCTATTCTATATTCCTGGGCTTGCACAATAAATTCTACAAGTCCTAAAAATTAGTTATTAGCTAAATAACTCTCAATAAATACTAAAAGTATTCAGAAAATTCCCAGAAAATTCTAGAAAATATATTTGACTATTTAGAACCTAAAATAAAATTTTGGAATATTTTTAACTAAGTTTGAACATAAATAAATTTTTCAAAGTCCTAGAAAATTAGTGTTAATAGTTTTTAATTAACTAAAAATTATGGAAAAATCTCAATAATCTAAAATAGCCTAAAAATAATTCTAAATAAATATTTATATAAGTAAATATACTAAAAAAAAATTTATTTTCTATTTAACTAAGAGAATACTCTAAATAAATTTAACATCTATAATAAATATAATAATATAAAATATACATAAAATACCTATTTTGGGTGAGGGAGTTTACAATCTATCCAACTTAAAATAATTTCGTCCTCAAAATTAAAATAAGGCATAATTTGTTAAATCCTTCACATTCGTATATAAGGTACGTCAATCGCAATCTCTTCCAAAAATTTAAATAACAAAATCTATTCAAATCTATCGCGATCACTTCAAAATTAAGATAACCACTGTTTAAATCAAAATTCAACCTGTCGTAATCTCTTCTCGATTTTTTTAAATAATCAACATTCAAATCTAACTCAAGTCTATATGACATCCCACATCAAAATTTATATCACCATTTCCAACTATCATAATCTCCTCTAGACTTTGAACAATAAACAATTCTAATCAAATCTTATTCATATTCTCAAATTAAGAATTTTGTACTCTTCAAATATTTAAACTTAATTTACATCCTCAATATTTCAAATAGGTGATCCAAGAATCAAAATTGAACTTTTAATTCAAATCATCAAATTGTAAAATTTAAATCTAATTCACCAATTGTTCAAGTCTAAAATTCTATATTTATCCTCAAAATTTAAATCGATGATTCATCCTTCAATATTCAAAATTTAAATCATGTGCTCAAAGTATAAATATTTGGTCCGCAATATTAAGATTTTAAAATTCGTTAAATCCTCATTATCTTAATCCTTCTTTTAAAATTTCTCAAAATTAAAATGACTTGAATCTCCCAATCTAATCTTACTTGATCACAATCTAAAAGAAATTCCTCTCAAGTTGGCAATGCACTGCTACCCAACTTAGAATTCACCCATCTATCACAGAAGGCTATATACTTTAAGAAAAATATTCCTTAATTTATTTACTCATGTCATTCAATCCTCAAAACTTCAACGCCGATTATATCATATATGATATGTCCTTAATTACAAAAGAATAATCCTCAAGTATGTGATCGGCCTACGGGGTATATCTAGTACTCTATGTGTATTAAACTTATACCAAGCACGAGGTTTCGTCTTTTCGAAATAAGGAAAGACGGAGACCAATAATAAAGAGTTCAAGGGTGAGGTAATAGAATAGAAGTATCGGGATCAAGGAGTTTAAGGAATTCAAATGGGAATTATCAAAGCAGTTGTGGAATGAAATCCTATTTTGGTAATTCTTTGTTCGCATGCTCGTATTAGTAAAGTTATGTAACCGATACGATCCGCTCAGACATATCTAGGGGCAAGTATGTTCGTCTACCAATTACTACATATCTCAATCCACGTAAAGTAGTATTACGAAGGGCGAATCAAGCGCACTAAGGTTAGCTAGACCTTAATACACTGATTCTGAAATGTATTAGTAGGCGTCCCCAATAATACATATCTCATGATCAAGCTCGATAAAAGAGTAAGCTTGCAAAACTAGGCTATAATAGCAGCATAAGTCAAGGTAGTGCAGCAAATATAAGTACGCTAGATGATGATGAAAGGAGGTACAAATTAATTCAAGTTCACAATACAAACCAACTAAGCAACAATAATAAAAGGCTCTACAATTCCTACAGTTATCATACAACCTCCTTGTCTATGTCGCTAGTCGACCAAATGTGGGCAAGGACCTCTAACTTCTATTGTCTGAATAACCACTGTTGTCTTATGCTAGTATACAATTAATGTTATTCAATCACACTTCAATAATAGGTCAAAAGACTATGTGATACTAGGTTGTGAGGTATACTACCCAACTTAAAACAATAAACTAATACTGTGACAGTCTTAAGGGTACCGTAGAAGCTCCTGTTAAGGTCTTCGAGAAGGGTTCTTGGTACTTGTTAGGGTATCCTCTTATATTACATATGTCATGGTCGTCTTAACTCTTAGTCATAGTGCAAGTGTCAATAGTAAGAATGGGACAGTTACTGGCCTCAAGGGAAAGGGAATATAACTCGTATTGAGGTGTGGTACAAGTTACGCGATTTAAAACTAAAGGATAAGCACCAGGTCTCAATCTACAAGAATAACTTAACTATCAAGTTCTAACTACTAAGCACACAATTTCAAAATTCAAGATTACAACTATAATCCTAGCAAACTATGTGTCCTTAACAAAGAAATAAATTACTTGGCCTACTATCAGAAGTGTCAGGTGGCACCAGTTGAAAGATAAAGAAAAAAAGAACATAATTTTGGTCGTCGCATAATTAGCGAACGCTATGGTCACAGGGGAACAATATATGAAAATAGAGGGGCTCTAGATAGCATCATGGTTTTCCAAGGGAAAGGGGTATGCTAGTCTCTGTGTTTGAGGTATGATTAGGAAAATATTCTATGCATTGCTCTTGGCTTTCTAAGGTACTGTCTGCTTATCTCAAGACAAGAATCTAAATTTATAGTTCTCCAATACTCATCTAACGGCGTGGGTTAGGTTCAGTCCTAATATTCACTTTGGTTTTCTATTGGTTTCTCAATGCTAGGGGCAACCATAATGGTAAACTTCTAACTAACTTTAGTAGTGTCTATACTACTCTCAAGTCCTCATAACACATCAGGGGGTAATGGTAAACCAATTCTAGAGATAAGGAATTCTAGGGTTCACTAGACATCCTAAACTTAGTGGTGTGTCAGCACTCTAGTTGTACTCTTAATAGGAAGGTTACCCTACTTATCATCTAACAACAGGAACTTCTATATTCTAGGAGAGACTGTACTAAAGGAACTATTATGGGAGTACAAGAATCAAGCAGGATACAATTATTCAAATAGAATAGATTAGAAGAAAGATGAGTCATAGTCAATTATGGATGAGATCCTATACTCTAGTCCTAGGTGCAGGCTTATTCGGTACAGTAACGTAACCGAGACAATATGCTCTCGACTTGCATGGGCCACCACAAAAATATGTCACGCCCCAGTCCCAAAAATACGTAGGACTAGGACACGTAAGCATGCAAGCCGCATGGATATGACAACTCCAATATATGGAAACCAAATTCACACGTACGCTGTAATATGAATATCAAGTCCACAAGTGGTATAAAATGTATCACAAGTCACAGGGTATAATCTAAATCTCATCCGCGAAAATCAGATATAAATAATAACCAGCATCTATATAACTAGATCTCAACATAAATATCTAAGGATGATAGTTGGATGGAAACAAATCCACTACCAACTCGAATGGAAAAGTAGAACACAACAAATACAATATAGGAATACCAGCTAACGACCATAGGCTCGAAGAGAAGACATCCTCGCAACACAAGTAATCATCCAAATCTACGCTCCTGCAATTACTCAAGAACAGATACACCTAGCAGAGGACCAAGTCCTCAGAGGGACGTAACAGGATACAGAAAATACGAGCAAATTTGAATACAGTAAACATGCATCATATTTGAAAATAGATAAGTACGATGTACAGGATAATCTATATGAATGCAAATGAGGACAATTTTTTGACGTATGGGCAAGGGTAGGCTACTCGATCTAATCCTCACAACCTCACGCTCGTCAGTGGACATCATCAGCCGACATACCGCGGGAGTAGCGACCCTCGGACTCCATCAATCGACATACCGCGGGGGTAGCGACCATCGGACACGACCCACCATAGTGCGTGCTAGTGACTATGGTGTTACCAGAGTGGTTAAAAGCCCATACGCCTAATAATTGTCCTCTCTGGTACTAAGTGCCATGTGTGTGTCAACATATCTAATACATAGTAATGACTAAAAGAAAACTACACATGCAAGAATAAACAGAAATGCAATAAATATACAGAAATATACTAAGCATGCAAAATACTGTAAGCAATTTGGTAAGGTATCTTGCCTGGGGTCCTGCTGCTTGTATGAATCAGAGTCCAAGTCACAGTCCAAATAGCTTATGTATTACAAATTTATCACGTCAAAAGATAATTTATTTTAATTTATTTAATTCTATTATAATTACTCTAAAATCCTATTTTAATCTTATTATTCTGTTTTTTATGTTAATTCCTAAATTTTGTCCAAAGAAACTAAATTTTATCAACTCGAGACTCATGGCACGCAAATCGAGGCGATCTGTTGACCGAAAAGTCAACCGACACAAACTCAACTTTCATGCATGATTTCCTATAGATTTCAGTGTCAAAAATATGCTGGAATTTATGGCTCATCCGAATTCAATTCGTTTGGGAATTATGGCACATATAAATTTTGTATTGTGCACCGATGGTTAAATTCTAACCTAGAAGTTCTACAGAATTAACAGTATATAAATACTTCGAATTAAATTCTGTAAAAAACATATGTCAATTATCTCGACATTAGCTTTCTAAAACTTTAAACGGTTCATGATTCTGATTCCTGGTTCTCCCGGAATCGCGAAAATATTAAAACACATCTATTTTCGGACATGCTGTGCTCTACGAATTTTTCAGAATTTAATACTCATAATTTCGTAAAATAAATTATATAATCAGAAATCTAACCTCAATATATTTCTAACGCAAAAAACTAGGTCTCGTTTGGAGTCCGGAGCTATGCGCAATGGCTTGTGGAAGATAAAGAAATCATAGATGGCAATTCTCCAAAATCTCTCTCTCTCTAAGATAATGGGATAATTAGGTTTATAATAATATATATATAGGGATGTACCTGCGGCTGAATGGATATTTATAGGCTGACATGTGTCAGAATCTGATTGGATGGTTTTTGTTATATTATTTATTTTTTATTTGCCTTTATCAAAATATTATTTAAGTCATTTTAAATCTAAATAACTCCAAATAAATATTAAAAATAATCATAAAAATCTGAAAAATTTACATAAAATATATTTTAAACCTATAAACCGTAGAAAAATATTTGGGACAATTTTATATTCATAAGTTTACTACTATAATTAGGAGAAGCTCTAAACATTAGTTTTATCCATTTAACTAAAAATAAATACTAACATTATTCCAAAAATTCTGAAATAATTTCGGAAAATATATAATAATATTATAAACCCTAAAAAATAATGTGGGTCCATTCTATATTCCTGGGCTTGCACAATAAATTCTACAAGTCCTAAAAATTAGTTATTAGCTAAATAACTCTCAATAAATACTAAAAGTATTCAGAAAATTCTCAGAAAATTCTAGAAAATATATTTGACTATTTAGAACCTAAAATAAAATTTTGGAATATTTTTAACTAAGTTTGAACATAAAATAAATTTTTCAAAGTCCTAGAAAATTAGTGTTACTAGTTTTTAATTAACTAAAAATTATGAAAAAATCTCAATAATCTAAAATAGCCTAAAAATAATTCTAAATAAATATTTATATAAGTAAATATACTAAAATTTTTTTTTTCTAATTAACTAAGAGAATACTCTAAATAAATTCAACATCTATAATAAATATAATAATATAAAATATACATAAAATACCTATTTTGGGTGAGGGAGTTTACATATGATGAGCTCTGTCAATGGATCCCAAATAACCTGCAGTAAGAATTTCCGAAATGCAATCGGAATTAACCTCTCCATAAATATGTGACAATCGTGGCTCTTCATACCCGCCAGTTTGTTCTCCTTGTGGTCGACGCATCTTCTCAAGTTCGACACGTACCCGTCTGAAAACTTTAGACCCTGAATCCACCTACAATGTCTCCCTTTATCCTCTTTCTCCAGTAAGAAAATTGACTTAGGTTGCTTTAACTTTCCATTCCCCTCCTCTATCAAATGCAACGCAGGACGTTTACATATTTTTTCTAAGTCCAACCTGACCTTCGGATTATCTTTCGTCTTCCCCTTTACCTCTATTACAGTATTAATTATGTTATCAAACACATTATTCTCGATATGCATGACATCAATGTTATGTCTGATCAGATTGGTGCTCCAATATAGTAAATCCCAGAATATACTCCTCTTCGTCCAGTTATGGGTACGACCAAATCCGTCACACTTATACCCCTTAGCAGGCTCTTCGATAGCACTTGGTAAATCTTTTACCTCTTTCCATATCGTGTATCCAGGCCACCTTGGCAGTAGATTGGCCTTCTCCACAACGCCCGCACGAAAAGCATTCTTGTTCCTCCGGTCTGGATGATCCTTCGACAGAAATTGTCGATGATAATCGAAGGAGCACGGTTTGCCTCCATGTTTTAAATGGAAAGCCTTAGTACGGTCCATGCAATACGGACATGAGAGACGACCATGGGTACTCCATCCTGATAACATTCCATAGGCCAAAAAATCGTTGATGGTCTACATAAGTGCTCCCCTCATCTAAAAATTTTGTTTTCTAGAAACATCGTACGTGTTGGCACCTACTTCCCACAGCTGATTCAACTCATCTATCAAAGGCTGTAAATACACATCGATGTTCTTCTTCGGATTGTTTGGACCCGAGATAATAACGGTTAGGAACATATACAGAGGCTTCATGCACATCCAAGGTGGTAGATTGTACGGAGTGACGATCACAGGCCAACATGAATATTGGGAGCCCGAAAGTCTGAATGGAGTAAAACCGTCAAAGGAGAGCCCCAATCTAACATTGCGCGGATCCGAAGTAAAATCTAGATACTCTCGATCAAAGTGCTTCCATGCTTCTCCATCGAATGGATGATCCAATACACCTTCGATCTGTTTTCGCCTGTGCCAACTCATGTTTTCTGCAGTCTCCTTAACCATAAACAATCGCTGCAATCGCGATGTCAAAGGCAAGTAGTGCATCAAATCAGTAGGCTTTCTTGCACCGACAGACTTTCCTCTACCAGTGGCCTTGTAGCGATCAGCACCACAGAATCTGTACGCATCTTCATTCTTATCGTCTTTGTAGTACAACATGCACCCGTTGTGACATGCATCAATTTTCTCGTATCCTATCCAGAGCGATCTCACCATCCTCTTAGATCGATAGAAGTCTTTAGGCAACTTTGCAACCTCGGGCAAGATCTCTATAATCAAATCGATCAGTTGATTATAGCATTCTTGTGACATGTTAAAATCAGACTTGATGCTCAATAATCTTGTACCCACCTCCAACGGTGAATGATCCTCACAACCAAGATATAGTAGAGTCCTTGCATTCTCCAGCAACTCTATAAACTTTGCAGCATCGACATTAGGTGCCTCCTCAGCTGCATCATAATTGTCTGGATTGAAACTAGGCCCCGCCGCATCAAAAACCAATGTTCACCCACCAGTCGTCGTAAGCAGCGTAGTCGTGGACATCTATATACGGCTCCACATAAGGCTCCGACTCCGATGCTAGAGACACAAGTTCTCCGTGCGCGGTCCACTGATAGTAATTCAGCATGAAGCCCTTCGAGTACAAATGATATGTGACTTCCACTTCTGCATGATATTTCAAGTTGCGACATCTCACACACAGAAACTTAATTTTGGTACTGTCCATGTACTAAGGGAACGCCTTGGCGAACTGTAGGAACTGCTGTACACCCTCAATAAATTCATCCCACACACCGCACATGTCATCAGGATGATGGTTGTACATCCATGAACGATGATGCAGATAGTAATTCATATCCATTTTTAGATACTTCTACAAAAATAACAGTATATATCCTATAAATTATTACATACAATGTGATTCTCTGGAGGAAGGTAATGATACACAATGCCCTATGTGTGTGTGTGTGTGTGTGTGTGTTTGTGTGTGTGTGTGTGTGTGTGTGTGTGTGTGTACATATGGTTTGAATAAAACCCCTAGTTCTTTCCTAATTTAGTTCTTTGTTTCTTTATAATTTATTCAGTTTTCTTGTCTAAGTGTGATTATTATCCTCCAATTCCTGACCAAATGGGAAGAGGACCCATCAATTTGGTATCAATTGGTATCAGAGCCTTTGGATCATGCTCTTGAAGCTAGTGGAGAGAATGACTCGAGCAGCCATGGCTCCAGAACTGGATCTCTCCAAAGAATCAATACCTACCTGATGCAAATGGGAGGATACTTGCGTTGGAAGGTACAATTTATCACTTGAACCATAAAAATTTGATAGGTTATTAGAGGAATTGGCTATGTCAAGAAGAGGGTTTGAGTTTCCACCATATGCTCCATCCATGGCAATACCTCAATCCCCTCTAAACATACCAAATATACCATAATTTGGTATAAATCTAGCTGGAATGGCACCAAATCTACCATAATTTGGTATGATCCCTACTGGAGTAGCTCAATCCATTCCTCAAATAAATCAAACAACCCCAGTACAACAATTTTTCATCAAAACCCTTGCCAAACTGTAACATATTACCAATTTCCTCATAACTAGAGAACAACTCCAGGATTTCAAGCAACTCATGCTCAATCCAAATATTAATGCACCAAACCCTAGTTTTTCTACATCACCTATGATATCTTCCCCATGTATAAGTGCATAGTATGCACAGGTTGTGCACTGCAGTGTTGGAGTGTTGGGTAGGCCAGGATTTGAGTGTGAGATATGGGAGTGTTGTGCATGACAAGAGGGAGTCGCAGTGCACTCTTGTGTACTACAGTGAAGAGCAGCAGGAACAAGGGGATGCACAGCAGCAGCAAGGGGAGCAACTACAGCAGCAAGAAGAGCAACTGCAGCAGCAATGCACAGCAAGCAGGGTTAGGATTAGGGTTAGGGTTAGTGTGTATCCGTGTGTGTGTGTGTGTGTGTGTGTGTGTTCGATTTAGGGTTAGGGTTAGTGTGTGTCATGTCGTATCGTGTCATGTTATGTCATGTCGTGTTATATTGTGTCGTGTCGTGTCATGTCGTGTTAGAGAGAAAGAGAGAGACAGAGAAAGGAGACATAGAGAGGAGCTCACCGAGGAGGGGAGCCGGAGGAAGGAGGAACTGACGGTGGAGGGGGGAGGACGCGGCCGGAGGGGAGTCGCCGGGAGGGAGGAGGGGATGTCGGAGGGAGGAGGGGAGCCGGAGGGGGAGGACACGACCGGAGGGGGGTCACCGGATGGAGGAAGGGAGCCGGAGGAAGGAGGAGCCAGAGGGAGGGGGTTTCAAATTTGGGAGAGAGAGAGGGAGAGATCGAAGGAAATGGGGGGAATCAGCCCTAAATAAAACAAATTTAGTGACGTTTTAGCGACGCTAATAATGACGTCGCTAACTTAGCGACGTCTTTAACATCGCTAATGACGTCGCTAAATGTCTAAAAACTATACGTCGCTAAATACGTCTCTAAACGTCGCTAAATAAAACATATTAGCGACGTTTAGCGACCTTAATTGAACTTATAGTGACTAATCTTTTAAAAACTGAATAAAAGTCACTAAACGTCGATAAATATCGCCAATTAGCGACGTCTAGCGACGTTTTTACATGGAGTCGCTAATTTATATTATATTAGCGACATTTTTCGTTGACGTCGCTAAAAAATGTCACGAATCCCACTTATTCTAGTAGTGGCTTCCCTCCTAATTAACCTCCTTCATGACAACCCAATAGGGGTAATTATATCATTATACATTTCTTGGAAGAGGAGTTAGTGCCGACCCCTTTAAGGAGGAGGATTTCTCTCTCCTCCTTCTCCTTTTATTTCCTTTTTATTCCCTTTGGTGTTCTTCCGCAATTCCACTCATCCCTCCACCAAATTTCTATTAAATCTCTTCCAATTACTCTTATTCTTCACTATTAGTAGATCTAGAAGCAAGGAGGAGATAAGAAGCACCAAGGAGGAGGAGATTACACAAGTTGAGCCATCTTTGAGTCTTTTTGGAGAAGTACATTGGGAATTCATCTCCTAATAGGTACAATTCAGATTTTTCTCTTTAATTAGGTTCTATTTATATAATTTAATCATTAAGAACCCACCTATAGACTAGGGCTACCTATAGAAAAAAATAATTGGCCTTTAAGGACCCTTATTATGAATGTTACATAGGTTTTTGTGTCCAATTTATGGAAAATTCGAGATTGGTGCACCATGTGTTTGTCAATTAGTTAATTGGACCAAATTGACACTAGATTGGTTGTGTGAGACTAGTATCGTGTCCATAATTGGATACGAGTATGTCGTATCATAGTACTTTGTGATACTTGGTGATTTTGGAGATTTTTCCTTCGACATGGGAGCTACACATGTCATATTTTGCCACAAGCACTAGGATGGATAGCTAGCACTTTGATTTATCCTTAGTTATGATATTATACTTGTTCATAACCCTTGTGGTCTGTTGGGTGATATTTTGATTGAGTATCAATGGTGTAACACAAGGGTATCATAGAGCTAGTGTGATAATTTGGTGATGTACTCCTTGTGTTTGTTGAATTGCCATGATAGATATATTATGTCCAATTATGCTCAAATTGTTAGATTGATAGGTATATTTTATAATGTTATAATTATATATATATACTATAGTTTGATACATGTATTATTAGAATGGTGTTATGTAGATACTTATATGCTTGTGTGTACATTTATGAGGGTATCTTATGTGATTTGTTTATGAGAGTGTATTAGTGTGCGTGTGTGTGTATGTGTCACTGAGGTGAGTAACTTTAATGCCTAGATGGGGGTTAGAATGTATGTGTTTGTATATTTGTATTTGAGTGTGTGTATAGTAGTTAAGAGGGGAAGTGAGTTGTGCCCAGACGTGGAAATGTAAGAGCAGCAACAACACACTAGTTGCTATCCTTGACAGCAGCTGTTACAACAGTAGCAGTAGTAGCATTTGTTGTTTGCAAGAGGGGCTCGGGCATAAGAGATTTCAAAGGGGGAACTTGTGTATGTGTATCAGGCTCGGACCTGTTGACAGCAAGGGAGGGGAGTTTGCTGACCGTGTGCACAAATGCACAGGTATTGGTAGCAATTGCTACCTTGGCAACATATCAGGTATGTACAATTGTGCACATATATGGAGAGGTTTAGGTGTATCAGTTGTTTTGGTTCTAGTAGGAAGGGTATTGCTACTCTAAGGTATCAGTGACTATAGACCATAGGGTTAACTTGGAATGACAGTTAGTATTTGAGGGGTAATGTAATAGGGTGTGTTAGTATGTGTACATAAGAATGAAGGTATCTTGTTCTATTTGATACTTGGTTAGAGTATTCTAGTATGGGTATATATGGGTTAGTGTGGTATTGAGGTTGCATCTGAATATACTACACTACAGTGTTGAGTTATGTGCAGACTCCTCTTATGGGGCAGTGCGAGTTGGCAGTGATCAGGCAAGCAACTACTTGCAGTATAATTCCACTATGGGGTATTTGTAGACAGTGGCAGCAACAACAATGCATGTTTCTGAATGCAACATGCCTTGTTTTGGCAACATATATTGCAGCAGTGGTTAGTCACCAAGTGCAGGTGCATGTTGGCATTAGTTAGTAGAGTGTGCAAGGGTACCTGTGGAGTTGGTTAGGTTATATGAGAATGGGGAAGTATCAGTATGTGGGCAGTAGGGAAAGTCTATCTCAGAATTGGGTAAGAGTATGGAGTTGAGTATCCAGTTGGATGAGTGATAGAGTGTTATACTTTACTGAGTATCATCAAGTTAGTATGGATTGAATAGAAGTTAATGCGAAGTTCAAGTGGGAGATTGTGTATCACATAGGTAAGTTGGTATCAAGGTATTGTGGATTACCAAGGTATTTGGTCATAGTATAGTTAATGGGTTGTTGATATTAGATATCAAGTTAGATATTGGTATTAAGTTATATTGTATATAGTATTGTATAATAGATACTAATACTATATTAATGAGTATAGATATATGAGATTGTAGGTGTATTGTTATCATAAGATATCCTAGTACCTAGTTTAGCTAGTATAGCTTGTATCCTCAAGATACCAACCTAGAAACCTAGATATAAGCTAATGTAACCTAGAAATGACTAGTTTGACTAAAATTGATCTAGAGTTGACCTAGTTTGACAATTTTGACTTAAAAATGACCTAAAGACCTAGAAATTGACTAGTTTAACTTGTTTATGATTTCAAAATATTATGCTAATATAATATTCCATATTTATGTCTTCGAGGTATAGTTACAGAGACCGTTGATACTTTACCCCAAATTTCAGGCGAGTACATTCTCTGATAGTTTTTTGTTTATGATATCTTCTTTCTTTCTTGTATCTAGTGTAGTTATACTTGATTTCTGACATAATGGTACACAGATTGGTATAATATTGATCCCGTTATGAGAAGTTAGTTTTCCTGTGATTCCTGTGCATGTCCTATAATTTCTGTCCATGGATGAGACAGTGTTCCTAAGAAGGCTAGCCCCCTGCTCTGTGATTCATGTGTCATAGCATATCATGGTTGAATCCAATATACTAGTCGGGGGTGGGGGTATTAGTTAGATATGTGATGATACCCCTTTTTGTGTATGTCCCTGTGAGTGTTAATCATACACCTCACGTATAATTAACTATGCCATATTCCCGTGCAAGTTCCTAAGCCGATCACATATTGAAGCTAGTACTCACTCACTTAGCTAGTTGTATTCTTGATTCTTGTATATGATACTCATTGCTCTTGTATTTATTTACAGTATTCCAAATCTTGTATATTTCTTGCTCTTATTTTATTTATCTTGTATTTCTCTCTGTTTAATATTACATATTCTTTATCATTTATTAGAGCTGTTATTGGAGGTGTGCTTCGCTCCATTCCTGATAGGATAATATTTTTTAGTGATTGTTGTGCTATCTATTCCGAGATTTAGAGTGATGCTATAGACATAACTGCTCTTAAACCATGGACTTGTGGTGACATTTGTATAGATCTAGGCTAGTGTTTCTTTTCCAGATCATGTCTAGTTTCATTTCTTTAGAATGTTATCTAGATTATCTTCTTATTCATTCTCCCTTTAGATTATTGTGATTGAGTATTCATATTGATATAAAGATGACACTATATATTGTGAAGCATTATTGTTAGATAGTATAGTAGACCTAAATAACGTTCTACCGCTGATATTGCGGCATAGGATGGACATATCCATGGCCCATGCCCGATTATTAGGGAACGGATTGTGACACACCTGATTTGTTATCATTGTTGTTTTCCAAAAAACAACAGAGAAGAAGCTTTTGAAAGTTTTCAAAAGTTGTCCCAAAAATAAAATAACTTTTCAATTTTTTTATAAGTGATTATTACTAAACAATTTTTGATTAGCACAAACTAGGGGTGAGCAATAGTTTGATTCAGTTCAAACCGAACCGTTCATGTAAAAATCGAATGAACTGGAAATCATATTTTAAAACCAAAAATTAAACAATATTTGTAAAAATTGAACCAAATTGAACCAAATTCGATCAGTTCAATTTTTGATCGGTTCGGTTATTTGGCTGATTAACTTGTAAATCGTCAAGAATATTTCTCCTAACAAAAAAAAATCTCTATGAGCAAAATGAACAAACTGGTTTGACCATAGATAGTATTATACTTGGTAATCTCCATAAGTTTGGAACGCAAAATGACAAACTGGAAGACCATAGATAGTATTAAACTTTAAAAAAAATCTCCATGAGCAAAATGAACATACTGGATATCCGATCGAATCACAAACCTTAATAATAGGAGCATCCTGGTAATACTATTTAAGTCTAATAAACGATCAAAGTCTTGGATAAGTCTGGAACCCAACATGACAGTTTAGATGATCCAGTTGTGAACATATCGTTGGCGTCGGCCTCTCCGATCAGCCTCTTCTCCTGCTGCCATAACGGCCACCAGCTAAGATACTATGACATGGCGAGCCGGTCGAGCCCCCTCTTGACCAACTCCAAAATCCCTACCAAGAATACCACCAGTAACAACCTACTCTTCCTCTCCGGCCCCAACTCGATCGCTTCGACGACTTCGGCCCCTGGTTGTTCGGCTTCTGCCACGGAGGGGTAGTTTTGCTGAGAAAGGTCGAGGCTTTGCGGGTTGTTGGAGTCAATGTTCGGATCTATGGCAAGATCGGGGTTATGGTTCACTACCAGAATAAGTCAATTTAGTGACGTATGAAAGCGCGGCTAAATGGAATAAAAATGTCACAAAAAAAATTTAGCGACATAATTAGCGACGTTTCAATGAAGTGCATTTAAGCTAATTGCTGACAGAAAAATATCGTAAAATGTCGCTAAAGCGATGTTTTATAGCGACATATTTGCGTCGCTAATATTTTTCATATTAGCGACGTTTAGCGATGCAACGTAGCTAAATTAGCGACGTATTGTGTGTCGCTAAATGTCGCTAATTTTTTTCTATTTAGTGATGTATTTAGCGATGCATTTGGCACCATATATAGCGACGTATTTAGCGATACATATAAACGTAGCTAAACGTCGCTAAATGTCGCTAAAATTTTAGTAAAAAAATATAAAAATAGAATATAAAATGGTTTCCAAACCATTCTTCCTGCAGTTTATGAATTCACAATTTATATAAGTAGACCCGGAGCAACCCTCTATTGAATTTTCTGGGTTCGCTGACCCCTTCGGTGGAACACTCAATACCGGTAAATTAACATACATTTAATCTGAATAATATAGCAATTTTTGAATAAAACAAAATATTGAAATTATAATCCGAGTCTGAAGAAAATCTTGTCGTAAAGAATGTAATAAATATCCATACAAACAACCAGTAAACTATGCTAACTAGGACTACTGTAGATCTGTAGGAGGATGACCACCGTCGCAAATCAGGGATAAGAACAAATCATACTGCTCCCGTGAAATCGACACCAATGTCGATGAAGAAGGCAGTGACGTCGGTGGAGTCTGTGTCGATGAAGGCACACCAGGAGGACATATCTGCTCCATCACTGCTAGTCTATGGTTGTATAATCCATGGTAGATAACAGTCTCCTACTGCTATGAACCATTAAATCCTGCATCATCGTCAGCCTCTTGCCCATGGACAGCTGTGATGCCTGCAGCTCCGTCATGATGCGCTCAGTCAACGCTCTAAGATCAGCTGTCATATCCCTGAGCTCCATGATGCTATGCTTGAGCATATCAAATCGTGCGATGAGCGTCGCATCGTCCGCCTGCGGCTAGGACAGGGGCTGCTCCTCCATCCTTTGCAGCAACTCGTCACGGAGAGACGCAATCTGACGGTCAAAGGTCTCCTGGACTCGGGCTGACGCATGTGAGGGCTGTAGGGAATGTGCACTTGTAGTGGAGGCCCTAAATAACTGTGTCGCAATAAGGGCGCCATAGGATCCTGTACCATAGTATGTACCCCTCTGGAGACTACCAGCGGCGGTCACCCACAGCTTGTCCGCCGACGAAGTTGGAGAGGGTTGCAAGAAAGTACCAGCCTCTCCCGCTATAGATGCACTAGCAGTCGTTCGCTCATGCAGCTTAATATACTCGGCCTAGAAAAGTTTGGATACTCAATAATTGCTAATGTCTAAGGTACTTATTATTAACTACATGGATATTTATTTGCATATTACCTAAGTTATATTAAAATTAACACAAAGTAAAGTAATACTTACATAGGTCCGTGAGGCACTCTCATTAATGAGATTCCCGCCCTTTCGATGGGTGGCCAAAAAGACGATCACCATGTTGGTATCCTCACCCCTCTGTGCCTGTTAAAAATATATTATTTAGTACTAAAATTAAATATTTTATCCTACTACTATTCTATCATACTTGTATTAAAATAATATATCTGAAATAAAAAATATATCAAACGACAAAAATATTTCGTCATCAGAATTGAGCCACCGCACCACTTTGCTGCCTTCTTCCTAGCCGCCTTGGCCTTCTCAGACCTTTCCTTGTACCTTGGATCATCGAATCTAGCCCTCATCGCAGTCCACTGTTCAGGCGTGATCCAACCTTGGATCGATTTTTCTTCGCGATCATGAGCCTTCTGGTCATCCAGAACATCATGGATCAACTTGGCGGCAACGGCATAAAATATATGCTCGATCAACTCGGCCCGGTGTGGTAGATAGAAATATGTTTGCTACAAGAAGTAATTTAGTAAGTTATATAATATGCATAAATTAGATGATTGATATTAAAACCAAATATACTTTTACCTTGAAGTGCGCAAACCAGAATGCCTTCCTCTCATCCGGAGCATCAGAGTAGTTGATCCAAGGGCCACCATAGTTGTACCTCAGAAAGTGGGCCAGGCGTCTCTGTACCGACGAGGGATAATATTTATACAGAGATAATTATTTTTATCAAAAAAGTGAATATATGATGAATAAAGAAATAGACGATATATATGATGCTAAACCTAGTAATTGACTTTGTACCATAAACCTAAATCTTCGTCCTCGTCTCGTCCGGAGGTGCGCATGGAGGATCTCGCTAATGCTGGGATGATGTCGGCTCAAACTCTGTCATATGCTCATCTGTCTCCATGGTTCCGTCAGTAGGAGGAACGCTGGACGAGAGAGTAGTCTCAGGCCTGGAACTACTCGTCCCAGGAGTGCTGCCACGTAACGTCGTCGTAGTCGAAGATGTGACTGGTCGATATACTGAAGTACTTGGCGATGAGGATCCAGAACCAACAGTAAGCAGTACCAGAGGAGCACTCCGTCTACCTCGGGACCTGCCAAACGCTCTGCGTCGTCTTGTCATACCTGATAACAATATATGATGATAGAACAAATAAACAAATATATAGTACATTATACAGTCAAAATATTATGCATATCTCATAGCATTAATAGAATTGCATAGTAAATAACTAGTAGTGTCATAAGTCTAAATAGATAGTACATTCTACAGTCAAAATATAATACATGTCACAAGTCCAAATGGATTTATTTTATTTTTAATCATCTTCAGAAAATTTATCTTGTTCGCCTTCCTCGTCCTCCTCTTCCTCTTCCTCCTCATCTTCACTTTCATCTACTTTATCTTTGTCTTCGTCTTCCTCTTCGGATAATTCTACCTCTTCTACATTATTAGTCGTGTAATGAGTAACTTCCATTGAGTCCACATCTAGAATATTTGTTATAAGAGGGAGCTCGTCCTCCTGATAAGCTATTTCGTCAACGTCAAAGGTATTTCTAGCTTTAGTCTTGCATACTGCCCACCAATCTGACCTGGCTGTCCCACGTTTAGGATAAGTTATAAAGTACACAAGCTGAGCCTGACTTGATAGGACAAATGGTTCATAGCCTTGATATCTACGCTTGTAGTTTATATCCACAAGACCATGCTTGTAAATTTTCTAACCTTTATCTTGAATCAGATCGATCCATTCATACTTGAATATCACGATCTTAGCAGGTTTTGTGCCATAATTATATGTCAACTCCATAATCTCTCGTAAGATGCCAAAGAAATTATTACCTGGATCGACGTCTTTTTAGTTCGAAGATTTGATACACAAACAACTATTTTTCCTGGAATTAAGATTCAGAAAGATGTCACTTATCGGAGGATTTGTTGACTTGAACCTAAACTCATTCACACAGTAAGTTGGCCATATTTTGACGGTAGTAATTGGTCCCTTGGCTAGAGTTCTAATAGATTCAGTCTCGGGTGTTATTAGATGATCGACCTAAATATCAAAGTAGCGATAGTAAGTTATTTATTGTGCAAGTGCATACAAAAAAAGTAATTATCATTGGATGGATGATCCAATACTCCTTTGATATGTTCTCGCCTATGCCAACTCATATTTTATGCAGTCTCCTTCACCATAAATAACCTCTACAACCACGGCGTCAAAGGCAAGTAGTGCATCAAAACGGTAGGCTTTCTTGCACCGACAGACTTTCCTTTACCAGTGGCCTTGTAGCGATTAGCACCACAGAATCTGCACGCGTCTTCATCTTTGTTGTCTTTGTAGTACAACATGCACCCATTGGGACATGCATCAATTTTCTCGTATCCCATCCAGAGCGATCTCACCATCCTCTTAGATCGGTAGAAGTCTTTAGGCAACATAGCACCCTCTGGCAATATCTCTATAATCAAATCCATCAGTTGGTTGTAGCATTCTTGTGATATGTTAAAATTGGATCTGATGCTCAACAATCTTGTAACTACCTCCAACGGTGAATAATCCTCACAACCAGGATATAATGGAGTCCTTGCATTCTTCAGCAACTCCATTAACTTCGCAGCATCGACATTCGGTACCTCCTCAGCTGCATCATGATTGTTCGGATCAAAACTAGGTTCCGCCGCATCAAAAACTATGTTCACCTACCCGTTGTCGTAAGCAGTGTGGTCTTGGACATCCATAGACGGCTCTACATATGGCTCCGACTCCGATGATAAAGACACAAGTTCTCTGTGCACGGTCCACTTATAGTAATTCGGCATAAAATCTTTCGTGTACAAATGATATATGACTTCCACTTCTGGATGATATTTCAAGTTATGATATCTCACAACGGACACTTAATTTTGGTACCGTCCATGTACTAAGGGAACTCTTTGGTGAACTGCAGAAACTATTGTATACCCTCAATGAATTCATCTTCCATATCGCACATGTCATCAGGATGGCGGTTGTATATCCATGAATGATGACACAGATAGTAATTAATATCCATTTCTATATACTTCTGCAAAGATGAATAGACATCGTTCAAGTATATACTCATGTGAATATTTGGTAGTGTATATTATCCAAATGACACTCACTCTAGATATGCAAAGATGAATAGACATCGTTCAAGAAAATAGTTTAAATTACAGTACATGTCACAAGTCCAAATGGATTCATATTAATATTTTCAATCCTCTTCTGAAAATTCATCTTATTCGTTTAAATACAGTACATGCACTGATACTCCTAGTCCTATTATTGATACTCAAGAATATTTAATTATGTTATACACCTACTCGTCTACACACACATAAGAATACTCAAGAATACAGTACATGCACTGATACACCTAATCCTAGCACTGATACTTCTTCGTTCAACTCTGTATCATGGATACTCATATTGCAGTGTATAAGTGAGTATCAACTCTATATCCTGGATATCCACACTTGACATTTGTTTAGGCCATGACTTTCTAATTGAAAAGTCAAGTCATGGATATCCAGTATCAATTTTTTTTTGTCCAGGATATATAGTTGACACTCACTAATACACTCATGGATATCTATACTTGACATGTATGCGTGTGTCTGTGTCCAATAAAAAACTTACAACATTATCCTCGATATTGTGTCATAACCTTTCATATCCATGTGTCCTATAATTTTACCATATGTATCATGAGACATGATACAAACATGTGTGTGTATTCGTTTCCGTGTTAGGGTTAGTGTATGTGTTTTAGTGTGTCCGCGTGTCCAAGTTTGGGTTAGTATTAGTGTCCACATTTGTGTGTGTGTTCGAGTTAGGATTAGGATAGGGCTAGTGTCCACAGCACCGAGATATCCACACACACACACCCTCACTGCACTGTGCACAAGTGTGTACTGTACTGTACACAAGTGTGCACTACACAATATCTTACTTGATATCCAAGACTGTGTCTAATTAACTCAGATAGGGTTAGGGTCTGTGTCATGTCCTGTGTCGTGTCAGTGAAGAGAGATAACGTTAGGGTTAGGATTAGGGTCTATGTCATGTCCCATGTCGTGTCAATGTATGTGTATATTTCGTATCCCGTGTCAGTCTATGTTTGTGTATGTGTCGTGTCCGCTATCAAATATCATGTCCGTATCTGTGTGAGAGAGAGAAAGAGATAGGGTTAGGGTTTACATCCTCTATGGATTTATCCCGCACACTACATTAATGCATAAGTAAAATCTCTGACTTGATTCTCCGATTCATATATAGAAACCCTATTTAGGATGGTCACACCTATCATTTATTAATTAAGTTAATACACTTATGCAATATTATTTTACAACAAAAATGTGTGTTAATATAGTAAATTAATTAATTATATGAATATATATCGTGTCGTGTCTGTGTGTCGTGTCTGTCTCAGTATGTGTGTCTATGACAGTGTGTCGTGTTTGTGTTAGTGTGTGTGTGTGTCGTGTCTGTGTCAGTGCACGTGTGTCGTATCTTTATCTGTGTCAAGGTTTGTTTGTGATAGTGTGCGTGTCGTGTCTGTGTCAGTGTGTGTGTCGTGTCTGTGTCAGTGTTATATCATGTCTGTATTTGTGTGTGTGCGAGAGAGAGATAGGGTTAGGGTTTACCTAGAGGAGGAGGAGGAGCCCGAGGTCGTCGTCGGAGAGGAGCCACGCCGGAAGGGATGAGCCGTGCATGAGGGGGGGCACTCGGGGGGTGGGGAGCCGGAGTAGGGGGTTGTGGGGGAGCCGGTGGGGGGGGGGGGTAGGGACGGGGGGAGGAGGAGGACGTCGGAGGGGGGGGGAGTGGGGTGTTTCAAATTTTTGGGAAGAGGATCGACAGAATGGGGGGAAATGAAATCATGAACCCTATATTAAAAACTTTAGCGACGTCATCAATTGACGTCGCTAAACGTCGCTAATTAAAAATTTTAGCGACGCTAACAATAGACGCCGCTAAACGTCGCTAATTAAAAAGTTTGCGACGTTAGCGAAGTCGCTAAAAACGTCGCTAAAAATAAAAAAAAAGTAACATCGATAAATATGTCGCTAAATCAAAAAACTCAGCGACGTTTAGCGATGTTAAAGAAGTTTATAGCGACTATTCTTTAAAAAAATGAAGTACGATCATTAAACGTCGCTATATGTTGCCAACAGCGACGTAACGTTTATTTTGGGAGTCGTTCAAGTCTTTAATATTAGCGACGTTTTATTATGACGTCGTTAAAATTGACGTTATTTCATCATGTTTTGGTAGTGTTTAGAGTTTGGGGAGGAGAATGCGTGGAGGCAGAGGTGGAGGTGACTGCAACATTGGGGTTTGGGGAGGAAGAGGGAGGAGGAGAGGCAGTGCCGGACTAAGGGTCTGTGCCGATGGCGGTGGAGGAGGTGAGAGAAAGAGGAGGGGCGATATAGGAGGGAGATCTGTTTGAGGCAATAGAAATGAGGAGATAGAGAGGGGGGCGGGTGATTAGGTTTAGTATATTTTTATATAGAAGAAATGGTAAAAAAATAAATACAAATATAATAATTCGGTTTTCGGTTCGGATCGATAACTGAATTTCAGATCCGTAATCTGAATCGAAAATCTCTTTTTTCACATCTAAAAATTGAATTTCGACTCTTTTTTTAAGGAAACGATCCGAACAACTATTTCGGATCGGATCGGTCATCGGGTCAGGTCGGTTTTTGGTTTAAAAACCAAAATTTGCTCACCCCTAGCACAAACAGCCTCCACGAACCCAGCCTGAGAAACTCCTGACCTACGTAATCGAACAGTTGAACATGGATTGGGTCCAATAAACCAATGATGGGAGGAGTCGTTCACATTTTGGCGGGAAACATCAATGTTTTGGCGGGAGATGGCTCTCCAAAAGTAAACTTGATCCATCGAACTCTCCAATGGCAACATATCTGCACCAAATGGAGCAACCAGAAGAAATGGAAGGAGGAGGAGAAGAAGGAAGTAGTATCCCCCTGAGCCCGTCGTTCCCAGTGGGAAGGGTGAAGAGGATCATGAAGTTGGACAGGGATATAAAGAAGGTGAACTCGGAGGCCCTCTTCCTGGTCTCCCTCTCCGCCGAGCTATTCCTCTCCTCCCTCGCCGAGACAGCCAGGGACGCAGCCCTGAGCAAGAAGAGGAAGACCATCAGGCTCGACGCCCTCCGCTCTGCCGTCCGTGCCCACGCCCCCACTTCCGACTTCCTCCTCGAATGCCTCCCTCCCCCTCCCCCTCCCCCCTCCCCCACTGAAGCACCACCACGCCGCTCCCAAATCGGCTGCAGCGATGGACAACTCGCTCCCTCCTGGCTCCAGACGCATCGACGACTTCTTCCGCAAGCCGCCCCCTTCCCCGCCGCCAACCCAAAAGGATCAGTAATTAATTACTCTGTTTCTCTCCTAATTATTATGCTGCTACTTTACTATAGGTATGGAAAAGAAATTGTCTGATTCATCTTTATTTCTTGAATATCTAGCTTGCTTGTTCATGTAAATTACTCATAACAAATCCCTCCGCTGCGTTGCTGGCTGTGAGTTTGTGTAATGTTGTTCACTGTTATGAAACGGATGTAGTGTAATAGTGACCAAAAGGCAGGCTATCATTGAACCAAGAAAAGAATAGGTCCTGTATCCGTGTGACTTGGGATTAGTTTTGGTTGGGTCAGTTGATTTTATGTTAAATTTCCGTCTTAGATTTTATGTTAATAAGTTTTGGTTGGGTTGAGAAGTTGAATGCACTTTTTAAGTTGAGAGCTGGATTCATGAAGTAAGTATAATAATTGATAAAAATCTGCATAAAATGCATGTTGGATGATGTTTGGATCAGGTTTGCCCTTTGTTACCGTGTTAAATTCCTTTTCATTGTGTCTCAATTTTCGAGTTGTGACTATGGTTAAGCTTTAAATAGTTACATTATTTGCAACCGTGCTGTACTGTTCCCGCTATTGCACGTGCAATGCTCGCACACGGTGGTCCGGCCGGTGGCATGACGGTCGGACGCGGAGCAGGACGGGCGGGAGGAACGGATGGAGCCGGCACGTGGGCGGCTGGTTTGTCGGACAGAGCAGGAGGGAGGGGAGACTGGAAGAGGAATGCGGCGTTAGGCGGTGGCTCGCGAGTACTGTGCGAGTACTGAGCGAGCCACCGATCAGTTTTGCATTATTTGGAGAGGTTTTCATGAATGTTGGCATTTTTACCAATCAAGATTGATTTGGTTTGGTCCATATTGTGTTTGGTTCAGCCCTAGTTGGCCAGCCACACGAGCTGGGTCCAATATGGTATCCGTCCATAAGTGGGCACATCCATTCAGATTTCCCTATTGTCTATAAGGCGGTTCTCTCTTATGGAGAGTGATAATTCCTCTTTTACATAATTTACTTTCAAAGCTAGTGCCTTCCTCTCATTTTGTGCGAGTTTTGTTGCGAGGACAATGGTCAAGAAAATGGTAGAAGGAACTAGTTCAATTGCGTTCAAGGTATAATATCTAATTGCTTCCGCTCAAACCTCTTTCGGAAAAGTTTCAAGTAAAACATCTGTAATTGAGAATTGGGCAACTTTTTTTTTAATTGATCGAAGATGCAATGACAATGTCCATGTCTTTATAGACTGAAATAAGATAATTAAACTATACATAGCTTAGAGACACTTCATTTAGCCTTATAACATCTCTAAATGCATCTATGTAATTTTTTGTTGTTGATATTTTAGAAATTTGTTAGCAATTAAAGCTGAAAAATATCAAGAAATGAATTACTAAAGATCTTAGGAATTACCATTCGAAAACTATACCTTAGAATAACTTGAAACTTGTCAATTAGGGTTCTAATAGCCTATAGTAATAGATTACCAAGAAATGAATTACTTATTTTCCTAGAAAAAAAATTATTGTTAGAATTAAATAAATAGTTTAAAATCAATAATAAAATCTCATTTTCCTTTATTTTTGCTGGATTGACCCAACCCGAAACTTGATCGATCAACTCAAAATTCGTCATCCCGCAACTGCAAACCTAAGCGTGCAGGCTTGCTGTAGCCAAGCCCCTACCTCATGCACTAACCCAAGCATGTAAGTCCGCTAGTCCTTTCGACTTATTCCTGCACTAGATTTTTATTCCTAGCTCATGCTAGTCTGGCCTGGCTTGTCACTACACAACCCGTATGACCCAATCGCCTCTGCGTGCCCTATACATACTGCCATAGTTTGAGTTTTTAGGTTTTTTGTTCATGGCAATTTTTAAGCAGCTCGAATACCTTCGAGAGCCTTAATCTTGGCGTTCGACCTACAATCAACACAAAACCAATGCCATTCTCTTCCTTTATTTGTCTAATTTGATATGGATGGCTGGAATGTTGTTTTGCAGACCTCGTACTACGTGCGAGCCTTGACCAGTAGTCTTGTTTTCACTATTTTCGTGATTGTGAGAAATTCGACCATTGGATCTTCGATCCGTTTCCCCGTTGTTCTTTTCGTAACTTTTCCTTCTATTGAGTAAATTTTGGTAATTCTTAGACGTTTGATAGATTGATACTCTAGTTATACACTTTTCTACTCATACTTTGTTCGGGTTATATCTTGAGATTCGTGCATAAAATAATTTGTCAATTCCCGTTGCTAAAAGATTCATCCTTGTCAATTTCGATTGTGATTTTAAGATACTTTACTTTTTGTCAACAATTCATGCATGATTTTGCGTGTCGCAATTCTCGATTTCTGGATCTTGAGGTAAAACTCTAGCTTTTCTATTGTAATCTATTAAACTAGAATGATTAGGTAACTTACCTAATGGGCATTTTAGCTAACTTAACAAGAAACATGCCTAATTTACTTAATCAAGAAGTAATCTTAATTTGAATTGTGTATGATTCTTGATCTCGAAGGATTTGTTGTGGGTTTCAGTTTGATCATGTGTGGATTGATGGCAACTCGGGAGGGTGGGGGGGGGGGGGGGGGGGGAAGGGGGGGGGGGGGGGTGAATATATTTGAGTTAAACAAAAATTACTCTAATAAAATTCAATTATAATTTCCAACACAAAATTCAGCAAGTAATAAAGAGATAGGGGAGGAGTAAGGAGTTACAAATGCTAATACCATGACGTATACTGATATCCCTTGTGGAGGGCAGTCCAGTCTCGAGAACTCTTGTCCAGTATTAATCCACTATCTGAATGAATATCGTACAACACGTGCTTTAATTCGAAGGACACGTTGACTTCTTACAACTACGAGGTTTGATCCGAAGTACTCGTTAACTTCTTACAACCACAAACTTTGATCCGAAGATCTTGCCGACTTCAAACAAAAAGGAAATCAAGCTTTACAACTCGAATAGACTTCTAATCGAGATCGCACTTGGTACTAAAAGGCTGGGAGTTAATCTTGGAAATAGGAAGATTATAAACCTTAGAATGAAATAGGTTTTCAAGTGAATTGTTTGAATGAGTTCATTGAAAATGAGTCAAACTCATAGCTATTTATAGGTTAACAAGGGACCGAGTTCGGTCACTAACGTTCATAAATTCGAATGTTAGCAACATGTTCTCCCGGAGGAATGTTGGAAATTGTAGGATGTGAATAATTGATTGATTTACTAAGAAGAGAGGGGAGTACATTATATAGGAGAGGCTAACCCCTCTCACTATTAGTCTATCCGATGTGGGACTAAACTAAACTTAACACGTAACTCAACACCCTCCCTCAAGCTGGAGCATAGATGTCAATCATGTCCAGCTTGTTACAGAGAAATTGAACCCGATGACCTAGAAGAGACTTTGTAAATATATCAGCTATCAGATCACCGGTCCTCACGTAATGAAACTTTATCATCACTTTCTGATACTCAACACGGACAAAGTGAATGTCGATTTCAATGTGCTTTGTCCTTTTATGAAATACATGATTAGTAGTAATATGAATAGCAGACTGGTTATCACACCACATATCTGTTGTTTTATATCCTGCTTCTTCTCCAAATTCCTGTACAAGATCCTGCAGATATAACACTTCTGTTGTGCCATGAGCAATGGGCCGATATTCCGCTTCCGAGCTTGATCGTGCGATCCCACTCTGCTTCTTGCTCTTCCACGATACCAAGTTCCCGCCAATGAAGACTTAGTAGCCAGATATAGACCGTCTATCTGTAAGACTGGTACCCCAGTCAGCATCAGTAAAATACTCAACATAAGTATGCCCCTTATTCTCCATCCGAATTTTTTTTTCTGGATTCTGAACTAGATAGCGCAGAATTCTGAGAACTGCCTCCCAATGTGTAACTCATGGAGAAGACATGAATCTACTTGCGACACTGATAAAAAATAAAATATTTGGACGAGTCATAACGGCCATGTACTTGAGTTTTCAACTACTCGACGATATTGATCTGAATTGGTCATCAGTGTCCCCTCGTCGGGAAGTAACTTTATCCTTGGGTCCATATGCGAGGTTGCTTCCTTAGCTTACATCATTCCTTCATCATTTAGGATGTCTAGTACATACTTTCTCTAAGACATTACAATGTTCCGCTTACCCCGTATGACTTCTACGTCCAAAAAGTAGCTCGACGATCCCAAATCCTTGGTTTAAAACTGTTCTCCTAGAAACTTCTTTAGTCCTGCAATGCCTTGACTATCGTCTCATGTGATCGCAATATCGTCCACATAGACACCAATTAGTATCCTTCCAGCTGATGTCTGACTGTAGAATACAAACTGAGTAATCACATTTGTGAAACGACTAAACTATTAACGAGGGGATTGTTTGAGACCATAAAGGGCCTTCCGTAGATGACATACTTTATCCTCCCTTGCAACGAACCCGAGAGGTTGCACTACATATACTTCTTCTTCAAGATCTCCATGAAGAAATGCATTCTTGATATCCAGCTGTAGCAACGACCAGTCATAGCAAACAACTAAGGCCAAGAGTACATACACAGAGGTCATCCGAGCAACTGGAAAGAATATCTCAAAATAATCCTCACCATAGGTCTTAGGATATCCTTTTGCCACCAAACGAGCCTTTAGGCGATCAAGAATTTCATCCGGTTTTACCTTAATATGGAATACCCATTTGTAACCTACTGCCTTCTTACCATGTGGTAAATCAACCAAGTTTCATGTATGATTTTTTTGAAGTGCTTTCATCTCATTTTTCACAGCAGCACGCCAGCCGGGATGTTTAAGACCCTCCTCTACAATATAAAAAATCTGAATCCTATCAATAGTAGCCACCAATGATTGTATGGCTCGCAAGCCCTTTGTAATTGTCAACATACAAGGGATGATAAAGACATGTACGATGATGTCGAGCTGGCGGATTAGGCAAAAATAAATCAATGGAGCTAGAGGAGGATGAAGGTGCTGTGTTCGCGGGCACTATCGACAAAACTTGTTCGGGCAATGCTGGTACTGACGGAGCCGGTGTTTGCAGACCATCGGACCGGAAGATTTTCTCGGTAGGGGAGGGCATCCTTACGGGGGCTGTTGTGTTTGAACATGAAACAACAAGAAATCATCTTCTGGGTAAACTTGCGGAGCCGGATCAGTAGTTTGTGAAAGTGGAGGAAACTCGGTTTCAACAAAGGTAACATCCCGAGAGAAAAAATACCTCTTCAAGAATGAGGAAAAATACCGATACCCTTTCTGATTCTTAGGATACTCAAGAAAAATACATTGGATAGCCTTTGGATCTAATTTAGAAAGAGTTGGTCGGGTATCCCTAATATAACACAAGTAACCAAAGATTCAGAGAGGTAGAGGAAACGACTCTCGTTTGGGATATAACCGAGAGAATGGAGTATCGCCATTGAGAACAGACGACGACATGTAAGTAATTAGATAGAAAGTCGTAAGAACGATATCAGACCAATATTTTTTTGGAGTACGTGCTTGTAATATAAGAGCACGCATTATTTCTAAGAGATGACGATTCTTGCGTTTAGTCACACCATTCTGTTATGGTGTGTAAGGACATAAAGTTTGGTGGATGATTCCATTCCGAGACAGATGTGAAACAAACTCACGAGACATATATTCACGACCAATGTCACTGCGAACGCATTTAATCGGAACACCAAATTATGTTTTGATTTTCGTAAAAAAATTGCCACAAATGTTAAATAATTTGAAGCAATTTTTCATTAGATAAACAAAAGCGACACGTGAGTAGTCATCAACAAAGGTAACAAAGTACTTGAATCCCATCATAGATTCAACCGGACAAGGTTCCCATATATCGGAATGCACCAACTCGAAGGGAGCGGAAACAATTTTATTCTGACCGACCGGATAGGAAACTCAGTGATACTTAACCAAACTACATGAGTCACAATGAAAAGAAAATAAAACATCTAAATATAGGTACATTTTCTGGAGTGTTTGGACTGATAGATGTCCTAACCGACAGTGTAACTCAAAAGGATCAAGTTTTACACTAGCACATGCAACGTAAAAAGTTCGTTAAACAAGTACATGCCTTCAGCCATATGCCCCCTATCGATAGTCTTTCCAGTCTTTAGGTCCTAAAAAACACAACCATCAGGAAAGAATTTTACCGAGCAATGCATATCACGAGTTATCCGAATAATTGATAGTGAACTGAAGGGTTTCCAGGTGTATGTAATACATAATGTAGTGCCAGTCCCGAAGAAAGACGAAAAAATTATTTTCCATGGACTATCAGCGAACCATTATTGGCACATGTAATATTAGACATACGACCAACCGGTACATAATTTTGTATCATACCTGCGTCGCCTGTCAAGTGAGCAGACGTACCAGAATCAATGACCCACTGCTTCGACTGTATCACACATGCCGTTGAGTACCCTACGGTGGACCTAGAAGTAGATGCTTCACCTCGACGTTGACCTTGAAACTTAACAAAGTATGCCTATGCTTCATCAGTCATTTGTACGGATCGACCGCCCAAATCAGGAGTATCTGAGGTAACATTGGTGCCAGGAGCTTTAGTACACTGCCACTAAAAATGATCATGTAGACCACAGTTGAAGTAGGTGCGCGGTCGAACTCCATCACGACCGCCAATGCCTCGTCCACCATAACAACCAACATTTTGGCTACTACGTCGTCCACCACGACCACCACGAAATCCAGTACGAGCGACACCAAGAGCAGATCGATCAGCATGAATATTACTTAGAGAGGTCTTGACGACCTTTGCTGCCCGTAGGACACAAAAATGAGCTTCCATTAGAGATGGAACCTCGGCTCCAACAATAATCTGAGAGAGACCTGAGTCTACATCAAGACGGAGAGAGGCAAGATATGCCATGACTTGAAGCTGCTCACATTGACCCCCTCGCTTCATTGATATCCGTCGTTAGAGGTAATACACGGTAAACTTCATCGACCATAGCCTTAAAGGCCCGAAAGTGGTCCTTATGAGACTTGCCCTGTTCTGCTTGGTAGATACCGATGACCGAGTGATAGATACGAGACAAGTTGCATTTTCTATCAAACGCCGTCGCTAGGACCTCCCATAACTCCTTTACAATATTCGTATTCTGAACCATGTCCCCTACCGATGGTTCCATTGAGTTTATCAACTGTGTAAACAATCGACTATCATCTGTCGTCCACTGCTCAAATATGGAATCAGCTGTCCCCGGAGGGTTGTCAGTCAGATGCTTGGACAATCGCATTTCCCGAGGTATTTTCTCAACCTTCTTCTACCATGTTCAGCAACTATCTGGACCGTCCAACCGCCAATCGACGAGTCGAATCGAAAAAATCGTCGTGCCAGTGCCCGTTGGTCCCGCCAATGCGTTCCCGACACCGGTAGTAGTAGTACTGCTAGTCGCCTCAGTACTTGTCATACTCTAATGCACTTGATTCGACTGTCACAAGATCTTTCCAACCCCAATAATCATATCAACTTTACCAATGCGCTATCAACGTGGACAGAACAGGCACGCGCATGAAAAGTAGATATCGTATGAGGATTACATAAGCCAGGATAGAGAAGCGACCTAGGTTACTTTCTGTGTAGATCCTGATATGGATATCGGGGTCGGAAGAAAACAAGATCCACATAAACAAGCAATTTGTCTACTATTTGTTAACTCCTGAAGTCGTAATCTAGGAACAGAGGTTCAGTGAACAAATCATTGTTACCCTCTTACCGCCGATATACGACTATTTTTTATTTTTTATTATTTTTTCGGGTTAGCATTTTGACAGGAAGGGGACGGCGGCTGTCACGCCCCGATCTCCCGCAGGCAATCGGCCGTTCCCGCTAGGCGGGAATCACCCTCGCCAGCGCTCCCGCGGAACGATCGCTTAACCCATCCGGGCGTGATGCCGCACGCGCGTGAGCCACGCCCGTGCAAGGCCATGGTTCATTGGCTGACGGTTAGAGTTCTAAGCCACAGAGTCGCACAGATTGTCCGAGTGCAGCGGAGTCATGAACGCATAGCGATTCGGTAACAAGTTCTCTGAGTTGACAAATATAGCGGAAGCATTGAAACAAGTAAAGTAATCTCTTTATTGATATGAACAAGTATTACAGGCGGCGTATAGCCGAGATTACAAGTCGCTCAAGCCTCTTTCTCTGAAACAGTAAAAGCGTGCCAAGTGGCTACAATTGTGGAATGATTTGTACAGGCGATGGTTAGGCGATGTTCACAACTTATGTCTTGTATATGTGCTTCAGTCCCGGACGCACCGTTGCTTCGGAGTGATGTCCACGCCTTAGCACGCACGTTGGAGGCGTCCGCACCGAACGAGGTTCTCCCGCACCCTGCATACAAACTGGTGGATTATCAGTACATTGAATGCACTGGTGGAGAAGCTACTCGCCCGCTCGACAAATCCAAAACACGTAATACAGGTTCCATGCACAACTATTAAGTTGTCTTTCTAATTGCCTTAGGATCAGTTACATGCAAACATTGAATAGCTTAACGTGTCGGGCAGTGCGCCGTGCGATGTTTGAGGAAACACGGCGAGACTTACCATTTGTCCTTCCCTGTCCAAGGCAAATATTATTGATTTAAGCATGGGCAAGTATAAAACATTCAGGAGGCAAGCATATGCAAACAGGAGGGTCATTTTAACATGATCGTTCAGGTGTTTAGTTGTTCTTGATGCGATGCAGTGACTCGCACGCGGATAGCCGCTAAGCGAGGATGACTTATCTATATGAACATGATGTCGCTGGCATAGCCATAAAGGACCGTTTAGTCTCAGGGTGAAGTGACGTACGACGCGGGTGGCGAGCCCCGTCGCGTAACACTTGCCGGGTAACATACGACTAACATACGTTCCGTCCGGATCGGATCGGTCCCAGTGCCCTGGTGTGACCGTCCGCGGAACTCAACATAACACAATTGTGCACACAGGTGGTCCGCGACAATGCAGGTCAGGGTCTGTCCTTTTTCCATAGCTTGACATGATAATCATGAAACTTAAACTTAATCTGAACGAGGCATATTGCTCCACGAGCTGTGATTCCATCAGTACATAACACGATCCTCGTTCAGAAGCACATATAGCATGATTATCATTCAAGTGAGATTTACGTTCAGTATTTATTCTTGCTTAGTGCATTCCCCTGGTTCGGGGATTGCCTTAGATGACCTGACGGTCCCGGATACTTGCAGGGTCAATCATACACGGAACGACTACTGAGTAGTCTCCCGGAGTAAGGATGAAAACAATGCACATTCAAGCAGACAAGCATGCGTTTCTAAGGAACATAAACAGGCACGTTGCTCGGACCCGAAGGTAAGCCGAGAGATGAAACCGTTAAGGGACTTAGCATGCGAGGGTCTGAACATAAGCAGTATTTCAATTTCCATGTTCTAGCATAAGCAATATGAGTTGGGATTATTCCCTTAGCTAGGTGCGTTGGATTTATTAGCATGCAGGGGGGTGAATCACCTAGCGACTAGCATAATATTCCAGATTTTATGTGTGCTGGCTAAGCAAAGACAAGTTCACCGTAGCCACCCACCTTAGCGATGATTCGCCTCGGTAGAGCGATACGTCTGAGCGAGCCTCTGAAAGTCCAAGCCGGATTCCTGTAGGGACAAGTCTGGATATCTTTTGCTTCTTGATCGAGGCAAAGCGGGTCGGGACAGTTGCACTATTGCCGTTTGAGACGGCAGTCCGCTTGAGCGGAACGGGGTGTTACATCCTACCCAACTTAGAAAAAGTCTCGTCCTCGAGACTTACTAAGGACAAGCAGTAATCTAGGTTTGAGGCAATCCTAGACAAGTCGTTGCACTTGTTCATTTGGATCTTCACTTGCACAAGCGTCGATCTTAGCATATCGCTTAGACTGGATCGTGCGCACTTTCGAAGTGCACTTCTAGCGTGAACACGTCAACCAGCTCAGTGATAGCGAAGTCTCAGCACTCGAGTTTCACCTTTTTCTAAGTCTTGGATGGTGCACTAGTTCAAGGCGTCCCTTGAATAGATGCATTCAACCAAACTTAGGGTTAGTGGAAATCGGACAAGCTACTAGCGATACTCTCAAGGGTTCGCACAGGTTGGCTCAAAGGCCACTCGCAACATACAACCAGACAAGCAAGCATATCATTCAAAACGCATTTTGAAAGTATTTAGACTTATTATTGGAACATCCCATCGAGGCATTGAGAGAGAGAGTGCACATAACCCACGAACGAGCTTTCGAAACAGAGATATCGAATCGAAGTCCAAAGGCGTAGAAGCCAGGCTCTGATACCAACATGTCACGCCCCGATCTCCCGCAGGCAATCGGCCGTTCCCGCTAGGCGGGAATCACCCTCGCCAGCGCTCCCGCGGAACGATCGCTTAACCCATCCGGGCGTGATGCCGCACGCGCGTGAGCCACGCCCGTGCAAGGCCATGGTTCATTGGCTGGCGGTTAGAGTTCTAAGCCACAGAGTCGCACAGATTGTCCGAGTGCAGCGGAGTCATGAACGCATAGCGATTCGGTAACAAGTTCTCTGAGTTGACAAATATAGCGGAAGCATTGAAACAAGTAAAGTAATCTCTTTATTGATATGAACAAGTATTACAGGCGGCGTATAGCCGAGATTACAAGTCGCTCAAGCCTCTCTCTCTGAAACAGTAAAAGCGTGCCAAGTGGCTACAACTGTGGAATGATTTGTACAGGCGATGGTTAGGCGATGTTCACAACTTATGTCTTGTATATGTGCTTCAGTCCCGGACGCACCGTTGCTTCGGAGTGATGTCCACGCCTTAGCACGCACGTTGGAGGCGTCCGCACCGAACGAGGTTCTCCCGCACCCTGCATACAAACTGGTGGATTATCAGTACATTGAATGCACTGGTGGGGAAGCTACTCGCCCGCTCGACAAATCCAAAACACGTAATACAGGTTCCATGCACAACTATTAAGTTGTCTTTCTAATTGCCTTAGGATCAGTTACATGCAAACATTGAATAGCTTAACGTGTCGGGCAGTGCGCCGTGCGATGTTTGAGGAAACACGGCGAGACTTACCATTTGTCCTTCCCTGTCCAAGGCAAATATTATTGATTTAAGCACGGGCAAGTATAAAACATTCAGGAGGCAAGCATATGCAAACAGGAGGGTCATTTTAACATGATCGTTCAGGTGTTTAGTTGTTCTTGATGCGATGCAGTGACTCGCACGCGGATAGCCGCTAAGCGAGGATGACTTATCTATATGAACATGATGTCGCTGGCATAGCCATAAAGGACCGTTTAGTCTCAGGGTGAAGTGACGTACGACGCGGGTGGCGAGCCCCGTCGCGTAACACTTGCCGGGTAACATACGACTAACATACGTTCCGTCCGGATCGGATCGGTCCCAGTGCCCTGGTGTGACCGTCCGCGGAACTCAACATAACACAATTGTGCACACAGGTGGTCCGCGACAATGCAGGTCAGGGTCTGTCCTTTTTCCATAGCTTGACATGATAATCATGAAACTTAAACTTAATCTGAACGAGGCATATTGCTCCACGAGCTGTGATTCCATCAGTACATAACACGATCCTCGTTCAGAAGCACACATAGCATGATTATCATTCAAGTGAGATTTACGTTCAGTATTTATTCTTGCTTAGTGCATTCCCCTGGTTCGGGGATTGCCTTAGATGACCTGACGGTCCCGGATACTTGCAGGGTCAATCATACACGGAACGACTACTGAGTAGTCTCCCGGAGTAAGGATGAAAACAATGCACATTCAAGCAGACAAGCATGCGTTTCTAAGGAACATAAACAGGCACGTTGCTCGGACCCGAAGGTAAGCCGAGAGATGAAACCGTTAAGGGACTTAGCATGCGAGGGTCTGAACATAAGCAGTATTTCAATTTCCATGTTCTAGCATAAGCAATATGAGTTGGGATTATTCCCTTAGCTAGGTGCGTTGGATTTATTAGCATGCAGGGGGGTGAATCACCTAGCGACTAGCATAATATTCCAGATTTTATGTGTGCTGGCTAAGCAAAGACAAGTTCACCGTAGCCACCCACTTAGCGATGATTCGCCTCGGTAGAGCGATACGTCTGAGCGAGCCTCTGAAAGTCCAAGCCGGATTCCTGTAGGGACAAGTCTGGATATCTTTTGCTTCTTGATCGAGGCAAAGCGGGTCGGGACAGTTGCACTATTGCCGTTTGAGACGGCAGTCCGCTTGAGCGGAACGGGGTGTTACAGCGGCTACATGTTAGGGTTAGGGTTTTGGGCTGGAGGCTTGGGGGGTCGGGGGGGGAGGGTGTTGTCTACGGCAAGGGGGGCAGCAGTGCAGGTGACCGGAGATGGGGCAGGGGCTGGTGCGGTGCGGGCGGAGCAGACGCACGGGTGCAGGCGGTGGTTGTGTGGGAGAGGTGCGAGTGGAGGCAGGGGCGATACTTGGACGGAGATAGGGTAGGGGCGGGCGTGGGAGGCGTATGGGAGGGTGCGGGCGGGTGGTGGTTTGGTTTTGAACAGATTTCTATAGGTTTTGGCATTAGGGTATAGTTGAATTGGACTAGGTTTGGATGTGTTAGGATAGGGTTTGGGCTTCCTAGTGCCAATACGACTCGACTTACATTGAGTCCTAATAAAAAAATAATAAATGATAAAATCAAGATCACTTTAATGATGCCCAACTTCTGATATTTGAGTAGACTTGAAGATGCATTTTTTCTTGACGTCAGTTGTCTAAAGATAAACAGATATGGAAATTTGTATACCTTTCGGAGGCTTCGCCCCTGAACCCTCACCGGGGGGGGGGGGGCTGCCCCCTCAACCCCCATCCGCTGACCAGACAGCTGAACCTCCCGAGTGCAAGGATCTGGAGATGTCGTAGATGGTTCAGAAAAATCTTTTGGTATAGCGTCGTTTTTGGCACAACATGTTTTCTTTATTGCAATATGTCCATATCTGATCTTACTTATTGTTTTTCTGCAAATACATGTTAGACGAACAAAGTAATATACAGAAGCAAATATGATAATATTTAAACATATTTGGACAATGCTAAGTTTAAGTATTAACATTATAGAGATTGTATGATTGTTAGTGAGTATCATAATTTTAAACTTAATTGATTAGCCATATTAAAAAATTTAACTTAATCATTGGGCTAACATGGATCCTTTAGCTTGTAGATAGTCTTGATAATTCGTGAGTTGGATTGTTCGTGCAATCTCGATTGATAAGCAATTGTACACTTACATAGCAAGACTCTTAACCACTATTCTCATATTGCATTCTAATATGTATATCCATACTTCTATATTGACATTGATCATATCATTGACAGTTTTATATGAGAGAGAGAGAGAGAGAGAGAGAGAGAGAGAGAGAGAGTTATACTATTGTATATAATTTCTTAATTTATATGTTCAATAGTATCAATTTTCGTGATTCTCATGATCTAGTAGTGAGTGCAGATATATGAGGAAATACCAACTAGGCACATGGGCTACATTCTACTTTGAAATTGTATATACCTGTTAATGCTCGAATTGAAGACATCCCTAGAGGAGGAGAAGGGGGGATACGATTTTTTTAACTTATTTAAGCATAAGTAAATAAATGATGAATAATTAGAAGCAAAGTGACAAAAATCAAAAGCTCGATATATCTTGGTATCCTCAGCGAGGCAATCTAGTCCTTGAACTTCGTATGTCTTGAACTTCGTATGTCTTTGATCCACTATATAAAAAATGATTACAACGCGAGACGATCATCCCGGCCTTGTGTGGTGGATAATAATAAACATTATAGCATAATGTGTTACTTTACGTTATATATTAATAATGAAAAACAAATACATTATTTAAATTGTAACATAAATTAAATTTACTTATACTTTAAAATGCTCGAACCATAAGGCCTTCCTCTTATCTGGAGCATCACTATAGTTGATCCAAGGACCACCATAGTTGTGCCTCAGAAAGATCCCCAACGCCCTTTAGACCGCCTATATATATATATATTTCCACAAATGTAAACTATGTAATTGAAACAAATATAACCTAATTAACTTACTTTGTACCGTCGGGCCAGATCTCCATCTGTGGCTTGTCAGAGTCGACGCACATGGAGGATTATTCCTATCTACCGGCTCAACCAATAAGACCTTATCGATCTCCTCCTGTCTCTGTGGTAGCGGGAGGAATGCTAGACGATGGACTAGGGGTAGGTCTAGAATTGCTTTATAATTGAATAATTATAGATTATAATAACTAGAATAACTTAGATCTAGAAGATTTAGCCAATAAACAACCTAGCTAACTTAGGCAACTTAGACTGATCTAACCTATTTAATTGATTACCTGTCCAATCTATTTTGATTGTGTGACTCTTGGTTGTTTTTGGGTTTCGGTAGATTGTTTATGGTTTAGATCTTAAGCTCTAGAATATGCAGCTCATGTTTAGTCAGCTTGGGAGTTGGTTATTTGCTAGTGGTTGTCAACATGCAAATACTAGTACCTAATAATTATACTTATAATCATCCATATATTACCATGTGATATCTTGATTAGAGAGTGTTAATATTTATTGTATTTCTTTTGATTTGCTACACGATTACACATTCCCGAGTGAGATGTATCTAGTGTTGGTCGCTTTACATGTTCTCGTAACGACATTTAATGGTAATTGTTCCTCAGGTTTTCGTGAACGTGTAACGAGTGTGGGTATAAGAGAAAAAAATATTAGTCATGTGGAAACATTCAATCATATTCATTCTCACATGAATCCAATTTTAGAACGGTCAATGGTCAAATGGTAAACAGTTATGCCAAGTCATCCACGTTGAGAACCTTGTTTCGTAAATACAAGATACCAACATATAACTAGTTTACGATTAACTTATCACATGTTAGTAGTACATTATCTTCATTATTATCCTTACTATGCATGTTAGACCTATTTTTTTATGTTATTAGTATCACCCTATACTTGTGTTAGTCTCCTTACTTTCTTTATCGACTAGTAGAGTAGACATTGTTTATTGTCTCTCTTTTCCATGCTATCTCACAATCTTCTTGTTATACACTGATATTGTTCACTATAACTTCTATACACGATGTTACATGCATATATACTATAGTGCCCCATCCCTGATCCGACCGGGTGATACACTACGTAATGGGCTTGTGGCTAGTCTAACTGAAATCTGAACTTAATATCAAATGACCCTTTCGGCATCAATTTTGTTCGGACGAATAAAAAAGAATTATTCCAACTCATTGTTTGGCTTCTGTTGGAATATGTCCAAGATGCAGTGGACTGCGTCTGAGCGAGTGAGCTCCATATAAGAGTTTCTTCGACGGGACCGGTCAGCTGTTGGTTTTCTTGAACATTTTTGTTGCGAGGTTTTGGATAAAATATTTTCGCGTCGTTGTCTGCTTTCATTTTCTAAGGAATTCGCTAGGACGGATTGGGAACAGATTCTAACACGATGCTAGTGCCATTGCAGGAAAGCGTGTAGTTGACGTTTGATCATAACAAAGTGAGTCTCCTTCCTCGGCACATTCTCTAATTGGTGGGTTATCACGCCCCGATTCTGTAGAATCGCTTATCATTCCTCGGGAGTGATGCCGTACGAGCGTAAGGCATGCCCGCACAAGGCCTAGCATATATATATATGTATATATATATATATATATATATATAAACACAACAGTAGAGTTCGAAAGCTAAATATTTTAAAGTGACACAAAAAAAAGTTCTCTTTATTGATAATGTACATCTTTGTTACAAACTCTTGACTCAAAAGTAAGGGGTGTCACACAAGCTTACAAGATGGACACAAAATGAGATAGCCGTTCTATACATTACATCCTTTCCTAGAACTTTAAAATATAATAGAAACCTTCGGGCGAAGCTATCGCCTTTCCTTAGAGCTGCGTAAGATGTGTGCACAAGCTCCGGATATTTTGCACAAGTTCCAAAAAGCACGAACGGAGTGCGCCGAGTAATGGACTGGTTGGGGGTGGGGGAAAGAAGCTTCAATTCCTCGCCACGTCGCCTTGGCTCGGGGAACCTGCTGCAACTAGGGTCAGTACTTTGAAAAGTACTGGTGAGGACGAGCTAACCCAAGTAACCAAATCGATACAATATTCAGCTGAGGCGAACAAATTATTTTTGTGGACTTTCTATCTTGCCAACAAATTATTATTGTGGACTTTCTATCTTGCCTTAGTTCAAGTTACAACATGCAATGTATATATAAATGACTGAATAACTGTGCCACCGTTCGGTAACTTTTTACTTGCGACGTTGCATCTACCTGCACAAGACTTACCATATTCTTCCCTGTCAAGAAGACATCATTAGCTTGAGCAGATAATATAGTAATATATTGGGTCATGGCATACATTGCTACCGTGGACAATAGCTATAGTAAGACGGTGATCCTTGCAGCGCGGGTAGCAAGCCCCGCTACAAGACCCCGCGTTACCCATGCTATTCTTGCTAGCGTAGCTATCTGAGTTCCACCGGAACGAATCGGTCCCAATGCTTCGGAGAACGTTCGCAGGAACCAAACCTTGTGCACAATTTGTCTGACCAAACGATGTCTCAATACTAAGTTAATAAATGAAGCATTCCAAGCCATCAGAATGAACATAACTATTTTAACACAGTACGATTGGCATAGTCTACCTGCTCAAGTGATCACATTTCAAATATTTTGCACTACTCATTTGAACAGTTATAAATAATAAGTTCTAGCTATAACTGAAGCATAAATAGATAGATGCATAGCGGACAAGCATGCATACAATATGATCGTACAAAAATTTGTATGAAAAGCATCAGTGTTCCAAGTTACTTCTTATTATCTTGACTCACTTATATAAATCTTATGGTATCGTTAATCAGAATGCACAAACGAGTCAGATTGTTAAGAATAAAGACTTAGAAGAAGGGAGCTAATCGAAAGTAAGGCCACTCACAAGTTTGAGAATCGGGGAAGAGAAATAGGAGATCTTTAAGACTCCGCTCGCGCGTCGCCTACACGATCACCTGCATGCACCAACAGATGATCAATCTCCTGCCTCGGTCTCCCAGATTTTAATACAAAATACGAAGTTCAAGGAACGAATATAATGAAATTCAACCGTTCAAGAAAACACAAGTAACAAAACCAACAAGAAAGAAACCAAGCGACATCGAAAATAGGTAAAGAAAGCAACGCAATAAAAAGGCCCCTCACGAATCTGCCACCGAGTCCTTCCTCGAGGTACGATCAGCTGAATGTGGGACTTAAATTCTGAAGAAACCAACGCAATAAAAAGGCCCCTCGCGACTCTGCCATCGAGGTTGGAACATCGGGCAATTCGAGTGGGCGAGCGAGCGTGCATCCGTGCACGAGTATCACTTGTGCGCTTTGTCATGCAAAGCGTACAGTTGTGGTTCAAAATTGGACAACTGCATCGTTGAGGGCATTGTACCACTGTTGGGGCATTGTGCCACGGGATTGTTCTGTGCGAGGGGTGTTACACCAATTAGAACACTGTGTCAAGAAGCGGCATAGTGCCTATGGGAATAACTTGAGATGGTGCCTTGGGCTATAGTTGGAGAATAGTTATGGATAGTTAGTTGGTTTTAGGCTAGATAGTTTGGTGGGGAGAGAATGCTCGATTCTCTCGTCATACCTACTTGGAGTTTGCATCGGTCACGGACAACCTGTTGCGCACAGGGTTTGGTTTTCTAGAACGGAAAGGCTCCGGGACCGTTCGACCATGGAGGAAGCAAATTGGTAACGTGCCTTGGACGCGGTGCCAGCGGTTCGATGCGATTCAGGCGGGCTAGCTACTCAACACTGGATCGAGTAGAACTGCAATTGGAACAGCCCTTTATGGCTTAGCCAGTGACTTCATATAGATAAGGGTTGGGTTGCTTTGCTTTGCTTTGGTTTGTGATTTTCGTGTAGGAGGCAGCCACCTTGCCTCGGCAAAAGTGTGCATATCGAAGATTGGATTACAAGGCTTGGATTGAGGATGGATATTGAGGCTTGGATGAGGATATTCGATAGGTTCTCTTATTGCTTGGGTTTGAGTAGGACGGTTTGCATGCTAGTTTCCTTTTGAGTTGGATATATATCTGCTTGTATATTGGCTTGAGTTGAATGCTTGCATGTTTAACTTGATTTACATCTTTCCTTAATATGTCATACCTTTACCATAAAATGAATCTAGGATTCAACATGAAAGATCACCATATAACTGTTTGCATTCACTATTCTACTTAGTGTCGGTTTAGACGAGTGGGTTACCCCACTCACCAGTACGGCTGTGTACTGACCCAACGTTTATGGACATTATTTCAGGTACGCAGGTGTAGTGGCGCTGCTTGGATATACGTGACATAATGTATGAACGGTAAGTACCTTTGTGGGCTAGAGAAAGAGCAACAGTATTACATCGCCTTTGTGGCAATCTTCTTTGTGGCATATTTTATTTGGACCCTATCGAGAGCTTCGCTGTGTATACTCTGATGTGTGTTTGGTACACAATACTTGACTTTCGCTGCAACTTGGTCGTTTCGATGATAACTTTGATGTTGGACAATATCGTCTTGTGCAAGCGCAACTCCAGTCTCGTACGGCATCACGTCCCGATGAGAAGGATTGTCCTGCGGGAGTGCTGCAACATGGTGATTCACGTTCAGCAAGGACAATTGAGCTTGCGGGAGAGTGGGGCATGACATATTGGTATCATAGTGCCATGTTCATTTCCTCGGACTTTGTCCTTTGGTTCATCATAAACTCTAAATAGCTTCCGCGTGTCGTTTAGCTCTTGGCTCTACTCGGTGCTGCATTAGATATTTCATGCAATAAGTCTATATATTGCTGGTTGTGGCTGCATGTTGTTTTTTGTTGTGTTGCTTTCGTTGGTTTTCGGTAGATCGGTTAGCATCGTTGGGCGTTATTGCATTTGTGTAGCAAGTTGAGAGAGGTATCGTTGCGTTGGCTTGGCTTGTCGTTCGGGGAGATTCTGGTTGCATCAGTGGAGCAGTTGGTTGGTAAGACGAGATTGGTTATGTGGCATGTTGTGAGTAGAAATATCGAACGAGGATGGAGCGTTGCACGAGTTGCTCGTGTAGCGAATGTGTTGGATGGAAATAATTGGATTTTTGGCTGGGTATATCACATAGAGCATTGGCTGAGTAGGTTTGAGTTTGCTTGGGGATATCAGGATAGCGTTGCACGAGTTGCTCGTACAACAAATGTGAGGAACAGTTGGGTATTGGGTTGGATTTCTTGGAAGAGATCGTTGCACGGGTTACTCGTGTAACGAAAGTATCAGACGGTTTAAGAAATAGCTGGAAGTATTGAGAATGGAACATGGCACAAGTTGCATAGCGAGATTGATAATAGAGTTAGATGGTTCATGCGTTGGCTGAGTTTTGTGTCAGACTTGAGTTGGGGATGGAAGGATCATGCATAAGGGATGGTTCGAACGGATCTTGGATCAGTGCAAGGAATTGTGATATGAGTAGTAACTTGATTCGAAGTGGTATATGGTATACCACATAGTGAGTAAAAGCATTATAATATTTTGGATAGACATGAATGAAATTACCGCAACGGACACGGGTAACAGGAATACAAGTTGGTTGGTGCACATCGGCTGAGTTAGGAAGAATGAAAAATGGAGTAAGCGAATATTGAGTTGAGCAATCGAGAACGAACTTGTGCAAATGGAAGTATCGTTGGACTTGAGTAATGGACGAGATCGGAACAAGCAATGGAAAGAGTGTTTAGAATTTGAAGGATTGAGGCAGACCAAGTATTGGAAATAAGTTGAGATTGATCAGATGGAAAGCTTAATATCAGAGTTCGCTTGCACAATTTAGAAGTTCGGTAGAGCGTTCATGAATGCAAAGAGAGAGTTGAATATGAGGAATGAACAGTTGGGATACACTTGAGCGAGCGATGGATGAATCGAAGGATAGCGAGCACGGACTACGAATTTTGGAAACACATTGGAGCTGTTGGTTGAGCAATGAAACACGATCTGGTTTGGAGGGGCAAAGCAATGGATTCGTACGGACTTGAAGGATTTTGGATATCGGTGCTTGAGAAGTTTAACTCATGGTTTAGCGGAAGTAAAATTTGGTAAAATGGTGCAACCATGGTAGACGGATTCTTCGGAAGATGTGAACGGGCATGGAGCAAGTCTAGTTGATGTTAAGTCAGATTGGAAGTTAACACGTACAGTACTGAGACAGATTGAGGCAACAAGTAAAGGCAATATGGATTTGAGATTTATGTTGGAACCGTGCATGAGTCATTGAGAGTGTGTGGACTAATCGGAACATAGAGAAAATCAAGACGGGCTAAGGAATGGAACGAGAGCAAAGAATTGTGGCAGATGGACTTTTGAAGATAGCTAAACTAGAGAGCAACGTTGGAGAAAAATACTGTGCTGCTCGAGTAAGTTGGACGTGCACTATGAAGCTGGCATACAGATAAGAATTGGATCATGTCTTTGGTTTTAGAAATCGTTGCAAGTGGTAGTGCGATAAGTCGAACATGACAGTTCGAAAAATTAGATGGATTTAGGACAGAACGGTGGAATGATGGAAGACAGTTTCAACGAGCGCAGTTCTTGATTTGTGGCTTGGATAGATAGTAAGACTCTAGGTGGTTAAGTGACATTGGTTGACAAATTCGTCAGAGGTATTGCATGAAGTTCTCGGAGTCAAAAGTTCGTTCGGATGGAATGGTTGGATTATGGCTCAGATTTGCAGGGGAGATATAACATGGTTCGTAGTAACTGTCCATCGTGATGACTTACAATTATCGAGTGTAGCTTCGGGATAGCTGATCCTAGCGACTTGACCGCCAAATCAGGGATGAATATTGTAGACCCATAGAATGACCCTTGCGATGGCGCATTTGGGAATGCGTCGAGGGTGGATCTGAGTAGTGTATGTTGAAGATTGGCCTAAGTGACTGAGTGTTGGATTTGAGAGATCCTTGGGATAGCCTTCAGTTGAAGATGCAGCCGGAAGTTCGAAGCGATGGTGAAAATAACCTAAGTCAACTGATGAGATTCGGAGTCACAGATTTTTAAAGATGGCATCGCCTCTGACTCGTCGTGCCCCAAAAGGGAATAGCATTCATATGAATTGATGACTGTGAAACTAGCTTATGATATTAAAGCAGCGGCTCGCTCAGATCAAATCATTGCAATACTGGTAGGGACAGATGTGCCTCAGATCTACAAGATGCATCAAAACTTAGTCTGGGATGCGTGCTCGTACAGAAGGCAAAGGTGATATCCTATGCTTCGAGGCAGTGGAAGCAGCACGAAGTACTATTCCATATGCAACCTAAAAATTATTGCGAATGTGTCCACGTTAAAATTGTGGCAACATTATACCTATGGCGTGGCGGCAAAATCTTCATGGATTACATGAACCTCAATATAGATGTTCACCCAGAGAGGTATTGAGATTGAGGAAGAGGTGTTTAGCTGAGCTGATCTAAGAGCATAGTTTGATATTTGGGTAAGTCGCCTAGCTGGGGTAGTATCAGTTGTGATGATCGTTTGGAGCAAGAGATAATATTTGGAGATAGTGCATGCAGGACATGGGACGATTGGAGTTATGCTAGTATTTGGTTAGTTGAGTTTGGATGGTGCTAGTGTGGATTCAGAAATAGTTGGATGGATAGAGTTGGAACACGAACTGATTTGAGTCAAGTGGGAAGATCGTCGATAGAAAACATCATACTTGAGGATAGCGCTTGTGCAAAATATTGGAATAAAGTCAGGATTGGTTCAATTGGGAGTAAAGCGAATGAATGCCTCGGACATAAAGATATCCTTGTAACTTGTCCAAATTCGCTATCGCTAAGCTCGGCTGAAATGCATGTATTTCAAGGATGCCTTAAATATGTGTATGATCCAAAACTAAGCGATGTGAGAAATTCGTATTGAGCTGCAAGGAGGATATGAGAATATAAAATTTGTGCGAGCGTTCAGCGGAGCGAGAGGCTGAGTATGGATCAAGAGAATGTGAGTTGCATGGAGCAGAGATTATGAATTGGGCATGCGACAAGGAATGTATACTAGTATGGTTCGAGGATGAACTTGATTCTAAGTGGTATATTATGTATTGCCCCGCAACCGCACGGTACATTACGCTGAGTCAGATCGAATAAGGCAATAGCTGGTTACATTTTTGATTTGTTGGATTTGGGAACAAGTATTGATTGAGTTGGTTTCATGTGCAGATCGCAAGCGGAGTTCGATGGAAATCAAATGTTCATTCAGAGCAGTACTGGAATACCTAGATTGGAGCAATAATGCCGTCTTCCTTAGTCTGATCGGTCGAATAATTTGGAGAGCACGACCTGCTCGCACGGTCATACCAATTGAGTAGATCGTGCTTTGCATCGGACCACAGGTTCAAGGGATCGACCGTATCGGCAGGGCAGGATGTTTAACAGAATCAGACTTGGTGAGTGGGCTTTGTCCCTTCTCCTCTACTCCTTCATGCCTAATAATATGGAACACACGTAAAGGCTTGAACACTTGGACTGGGACTTAAAAATCACAATACTGTGGCGTGCATAGAGTGTACATCATTTGCTTGGATAGATTTGTGGCTTGAGTTGGTTTCGCGTTGGTGCAGTCGGAGCTAGAGTTGGATTATATTTGGGGCAGTTGGAGAAACAGTTGGAATTATACATCTTGATTGGAACATCGGGCAATTCGGGTGGGCGAGCGAGCGTGCATCCGTGCACGAGTATCACTTGGGCGCTTTGTCATGCAAAGCGTGCAGTTGTGGTTCAAAACCAGACAACTGCATCGATGAGGGTATTGTGCCACTATTGGGGCATTGTGCCACAAGATTGTTCTGAGCGAGGGATGTTGCACCAATTGGAACACTGTGTCGAAAAGCGGCATAGTGCCTATGGGGATAACTTATGTCATGCCCCAGTCCCAAAATAGGTAGGACTAGGAAGACGTAAGCATGCCAGCCGTATGTATATGACAACACCAATATATGGAAACCATAACACATACGTACGCTGTATTATGAATTATAATTCACAAGTGGTATAGATTTATGTCATAAGTCACAGGGCATAACTAGATCTCATCCACAGAATCAAATAACCAATCAACTATATAACTGAATCAAGTATAAAATGCTTGATAAGAACAAGTAGTTGGGTGAAGACAAATCCACTACCAAACTAGAATATAAGAGAAATAAAATAAGTACATCTAATGAACAATGAGACTCGAAGAGGGGACCTCCTCGAAATAGAGATAAGATAGCAAGTCCTGATCTGTGCTTCTTCGAATAGTTATGATCGTCTACACCTAGAAAGGGATATATCCTCAGAAGGACGTAACAAGATACATAGAAGTATGCCAATTGAATATAGTAAAACATGCATAATAGAAAAAAAATATATAAGTACGCTGTAATAGACAATCTAAATGATAATACATAATGAGGACAACCTTTCGACGTATGGGTAGGTGTAGGATACTCTATCTATCTCACAACTCACACACACGTCCATGAACATCATCAGCCATCATACCGCGAGGGTAGCGACCATTATGACACCATCAATCGACATACCGTGAGGGTAACGACCATCGTGACACAACTACTGTAGTGCGTGCTAGTTACTACGGTTTACCAGAGTGGGTAGCCCATACGCCTACTGATTGTCCTCCCTTCCCATGATACTATGTGTCAAATATGTGTCAATATTTATAGTATATAATTATGATTGAAAGAAAATACATATATAATAAATATATAAAAATATGATAAGCATGTAAAGTACTATAAGCAATTTGGTAAGGTATCTTGCCTGGCAAGAAAGCTGCAAAGTGTAAGCGTCCAGACGTCAAGCACAAAGGGATCAGAAACCATGGCATTAGAATGAACATTTTCGGATGCTGAAATAAATATCAACAACGTTCCCTGAATAGGCGAGATATCTAAAAAATACTATCCTTTCGTCCAATTTGGACACAAGGGCAAAACGGTAATTTCAAGTCAAAGTAGGGTCCACATATGGCCCACTTTGCACCAAAATGCGTGCCAGATGTAAAGGTCTCTAAATGGGGCAAATTATTGGTCAAACAAATTTTAAACGTCGATACAAACTCAACGGTATATCCAATTTTGGATTTCGGTGAGCCGATCACAAATTCGCCCTTCAAGTCAAACTGTGGGACCCGCGAATAGGCGGCTTAGTCAACTATCTTAAAATTGTGTGAAACTTGGGTCACGGGACTAGCGTGATACCCTGAATCCAATGTCACAAGTATTGTCGCATTCTGACGAGCATACACAAAATGGGGTGGTATTTTACAAAAGTTACGACACGGGAACTTTTTACGGATACGGATTGATTTCGACACGCACATACGTCCGAATCAACTTTTGCGAAAGCCCACAAGTCAGGATATACCATACGCATCTTTCAGTATAATTGGTACGCGATGAGGCGGTCCCGTTTGGCAGAGCGCACTCCGTATCACAAAATTTAAATTTAAAAGATCAAGTTTTTGGTCATTTTGGAGGTCGAATAATTTAACAATTAAAATAAATTAATAAAAAGTAAAAGCACAGTTAAATTCTCGATTATATAGAGAAGAAAATCCTTCAATTATATTTTGAAAATATTAAACAGGTTGGTGGCAAATTGGGCATGAACATGGTGGTTTGGTTCGGAATTCTGGACTATTTTTGGTCAGTTTTTCGGCCAACTTTTGGTCGAATTTTCGACCAATCTAGGGCACGAAAACTCGTCCCGTTTGGAGGGAACCCTAGAGGGTAAGGTTGTGAACGTACACGGATAAACCGCTCGAGAAAAGGACGTGAGATGACAGAGATATCATACCGTGAAGATGGGGCGACGGGGCTGCGCACACGCGCGCACGGCGGATGGCGGCGGCGACTGCTGTGGCGGCCCGCGGCTGTGGAGGCGCGGCACGACGGCGCCGGCATCAGGGTGGGGGTCAGCCGGAGGTGGAGGCAGTCACCGGGCTGGGGTCGGTCGGAGGGTTAGGGTTAGGATTTTGAGTTTAGTTGGTATGTATATGTATATATATAGAGAGAGATAGGGAGAGAGGGGGAATCAGGTTCAGGGGGTCTGCGGGGGTTCTGTGGGTAGAGTGTAGGAATGGATTTAGTTAGGTTTTGTATTAGTGTATAGGAATTAGGAGTTGTTTTGTTTTGTTTTATTTTATTTTATTTTATTTTTTTCTTTCTTTTATTTTATTATTATTATTATTGTTATTATTATTATTATATTTAATAACTATATATTATTTACACATATATATGAGGTATAAAAAAATATTTGTACACCAAAAATAAATTCTAAAATCTATCACCCTTTAACAAGGATTCCCAAAAAAAATATAATAATAGTTTTGTGCAAAAATTCTAAATGGGTATTTATCTAGGTAATTAAATCAATAAAATATATTTTCTAATTAACTAAAAAATAATATAAATAAATTCAATGATTAATTAAATAAATATAATATTTAAAATTAGGGGGTTTTATATTCTATCCAACTTACAATAATTTTGTCCTCGAAATTAACACTAACCCATATTCGTAATAAATCACTATAGCTATTAACACTCAATGCTAGCTAGCAGTGCTTTCTAAAAGGCCTTGGTCAACCATTCTAATACTTTTTTCCCTTATTGTATATACACTATTCTTTTATCCTCTAATTCGTCTACACTACCCAACTTATAAGAATTATACTAGTAGTCAAAGTCTTTTGAGGCTATTGTCTAGGTTGTAAGACGAATTTATTCATTGGGTCAAAATTTTTGGAATACTTGTCTGGAATCTCATAACCATAATTTTTCTCTGTAACCGTCAAGTATCGTAGTCTAATACTGCCATGCCACCTGGCTAGTCTGTCTGCAAATAATTGGACTACTCTACTATAATGGTCTGGCTGCAGCTGTCGCTACCTCGCCAACGATTTGTCATAGTCATCAGTTCCTAATAAGTGCCTTCAACTCTTTCCTAAGCTTAGTTTAAGTTTTAGGGCAACAATTAAGGTCTTGACTAACTTTGTAAAACTATTAGAAGTATGAACCATTTCAATAATCCAACTAATTTTCTGTTAGACTAAAGGGTGCTACTCAAGGTTTAAAAAATAGTAAAAGAATATATATGTTGTTATAGTGCATATACATAAGGGTTATCATTATGAACTCATCTTTTTATTTATTAATTATTAATAACCCATTTATGTTTTAACTAACAAAATAAAGTGTGAGGTTGAAGTAAATCAATAATTCATGATGGCATAAGAAGATGCAACTATGATAGAAAGAATTAAGCATGGGATAAGGAATGGATATGAAAGAGAAGATGAGCAACCCAAGGGGACGAGACGGTGATAGGAATGAGAATACTACTACTGCTACTCGTGTCATCTATTAGCATCGTGGGTATGCCATCTAGTTAAAATATCAACATATCCTCAAAATTTTTTTAACACCAAATATATCACATGTGATATACCCTTAATTACAAAAGATAGTCACAAAGTGATATGATTAGCCTATGGGGTATATCTAGTACTCTCCGTGTATCAAACTTATATCAAGCACGAGCGTTCGTCTTTCCGAAAATAGGGAAAGACAAAAAATAATAATAAAGAATTCAAGGAGGAGGTGATAGAATACAAGTACGGGGTTCAAGGCGATTTAAAGAATTCAAAAAGAGAGTTGTTAGGGCAGTTGCGGATTAAAATCTTATTTTGGTAAATTTTTATTTGCATGCTCATATCAGTACAGTTATGTAACCGATAAGATATGCTCAGAC